>OU343223.1:188503803-189243117 GCA_910596185.1 Chrysanthemum makinoi
GTCGTCTTAGAAACGACTAATTGTTATTAGTAGTCATTTAAGAACATGTTTCAGTTGTCGCAGCAACTGCTTTGCGCTTATGTTTTTGTTTTGGGGGGTAAAGGTTTAGGCTATGTATGTGCTTTTTGGAACCGACGGTGCGTGGGCAATGGGTTGTTAACATCTTCAACTTCTCTTTGGTGTTTTTTGTTGGTGGAGGAATGGTTGTTTTTTATGTGCTTCCCTTTATTTACCTCGCGTATTTATAGCGAGGATTTTACTGTTCTTGCACGCGGTATCATTAATTTCATTTACTGTTTTGTGGGTAGGCACGTTCCTAGGCTCCTGGGCATCTATTTTTCCTGCTGGATTTGTCATAAAATTTCTAGGGAAGGAACGTGAATATTTACTTGCAGATTTTCTCTCCTTTTTGGTATTTGGATAAGACTTATCCGTAATTACAAACCATTTGAATTTATCGGTTTATTATCCTTTTTTGTATTGAAAGTTTGCTATGTCTGTATATATTTTTTTTTGGTAAAATGTAGCTTCCACATCTGTTGTTGGTTTTGAAAATGTTGCTTAAGCACGTTTGACAAACTGAAGTAAATCATTCATATCCGCGCTTTAAATTTCACTTTTAAAACTTGAACTTCAACTAGTCATTTGGAAAACAGAAACAAAGTTGATATTTGGTCGACTATTAACTAGCGGTGGTTTGAGCGACCCTAGCAGTGGTTTTAAAACTGTAGCAGTGGTTGCGTATTCACATATGCATATAATTGAGAATTTGTTCAAACCATGTAGCCTCCTTTGGTTTTTCCAAAAACGCAACCATGTTGTGAGTTGCAGCAGAAGAGTTGGGCACCATTGATGTTTATTTAGAAATTGATTGCAACTGCATTGTTAGGTGTCTGAATTATGATTGTAAACTAGTGCCCTAGCAGCTTGTAACTTATTTTTTTATCCCAATAGAATAATCAAAATTAATTTGTACTTTCAAAACAACTGTTTTAACTTGTAGCGCTTGTTAGTATTTTTGGGCGTATTTATCCCCAATTGTGCTATTCTAATGAGCAAACGCAACCGTTATCGTCATCTAGTATCTAGACACGAAAATTCTGACAATCAAGTTTAAGTTATTGGGTAATTTCGTTTGAACCTCCGGCCACCTTCCAATTTGCAATCTGGGCAACTAAATGCCATAATTGGGCAATACTTGTTGTATGATCGGGCAACCATAATTCTTAACCATATGATCATAAAGGATAGACTTAACAAAGATAAACCTAACAGCACTAAGTTTGGCATAGAAGCACTATCGCATGGTTGGCAAAGCAAAACTCACAATTATTTTTAAAGGCAACAAACATTCATACAGGTGGAACCAATCCTTGTGCACTAGCCCTTTTTTCTATGATCTCGAACCTCTTTTCGTTTTTGTGATAGAAACACGCTTTGTTAGCTTCCTTCTTTTGAAAGGTGTTGCACTACCGCACCGCATGCCAGCGCCCTCTTCCTGCCATACCATGTTTTTGAAATAAAATTGTGACAAAGCCTGTAGCTTGTACACAATGTAGACGTCCATGGATCCATTCTCATCAGCAAGGTCATACATTCGTCGAACGTCATTGTCTGTGTGCAACAATGTTAAACCATCTTCTAGTGCCTTATTTGATGCAACATAAAATAAAGCCCATTTTTCCCTCCAATATCATTCAAAACATGATCAAGCACCCTGGTAAATGCAAGCCTTGTGGAGCTAAAACACCGGACATCACAAGGGCGACCGCCTACATAGCGGAGTGGCTGAAATTCAAATTTCCTGTTGTGGTGCACTTTAAATATGACTTCTTTGGTTTCCGCCATGTCCTATAAAACATAAACCCTGATAACAATTAGAATCACCACGCCTTTAAGGTGTGTGACCTTATAAAACATAAACCCTAATAACAATTTCAATAAATTTAAATTAAATAAATATTTAATAATAGAATATAAAATATAAAGCTGCACAGTTATTTATATTCATGTACTCTATAAATATATGAACGAATAAGGTAACAAAGTACATACGGGGGAGTACAACAAACCTGGATTTGTTTATAAAAAAGAAGAAAAGGAAAACGATTTTTTTATTTGGATTCTTCGATGAAACTCAGCCAGGGTAAGCATCCGCAATGGCAACTTGGTGAAAGACTTTTTTACTATTCTAATAAGATATTCAAATGACTTGTTCCATTGTGGCAATAACTTTGAAGAAGACTTTTTACAAAAACACTTGTAAAGACTTCAAGCGTTTGAAGCTATTGTCAAAAAGCTTTTGTATTTATAAAATTTTATTTTTCACCCAACATTAAATATGTAAAAGCTTTTTGCAGTGGAGTAGTTGGTTTTGCAAAGCTTTTACCTCAACCATTAATTGTGTTCAATGCATCAAGTCTTTTATGACTTGATGCATTGGTAATGCTCGAGGAATGTGTGGATGTTGATAGTTGAAGATTATTAAATTGATTTAAAAATACAAAAACCATTTCCCAAAAAGCAACTGACATCCTTACCAGTAAACAGGTGAAAAGTGAAAACAAAATAGCCAAATGCTAGAGTTCACAAAAAAAGTCAAAAAAAGTAAAATGCAGAGGCCACTGATACTCTAACTCTTAGTGACCACAAAAAACCCATTTGCAAACACCAATTCTTACAGTTAGTTTGGATTATTCACACTATACACCAATTCAAATTGTCAATAAATAATACAACTGTCTACACAAAAACTAAAAACACCTTTTCATTTGTGAAATTTACCTTTCACTTCTACTGTGATATTTTAGTCAATTAACATTTAGATCAATTAGATTATCAATCAGCACAATCATTTATGAAATGTCGTGTTCTTTGTGTCAAGATGGTACATGCACTCCGAATTGTACTAATTTGCACGATTCTTTATTTAAAGACATGATAGACCGTTTTAAGAGAATGGTAATTGCTTGTGAGCCGGGAAAGACTTTCCCAATAGAAGGAAATTTTAGAGAGAAACAAAAGCTGATTGATAAGAGGAAGAGAATGATTGAACAACTTCCAGAGTATGAATGTGAGTATGAAGATATGAAAGCGCGTTTCAAGAGGATCAAAGATGATAATGCTAATTTGGAAGCAACGTGTGAAGAGGCGATAGCTGATTTTAAGATTTACAAAGAGTATAATGCTGATGCTGAGCGGAAGTATGAAGAGATGCAAACCAGTTTTAAGAATTTGAAAGATCATAATGCTGTTGTCAAAGCTAAGTATCAAGAGATGGTTGAATGTGCCAAAAAGCTTATCAACATACTCAAAGAAGTTGCAGTTGATGATGATGATTTTTAGGATTATGAATGTGTTTTGTATATGTTTAAGAATGTGCTATTTTGGACTTATTTGGTATGTAAGGTAATAAGTATTTATCTAATTAACAAGATACTAGATTACTGTATCAAATTTTATGTTATGATTTTATGATATCATTTGTGAAAACATAAATAATCATAATAATAGTCAATCTCGATATTCTTCACATGCGAATATACTCTAACTAGACTTAATTGCAATACTAAACTTAAAATTCCATTAGTTATTGATATTATTCACTAGGAAACATAAATTTTCCAAACCTCAAGAGTCAAGATGATTCTTTAAAGGCTGCAGTTGAAGAAAAGGAGAATGAAGGTGTGCCAGTATTGCTGCATCCACTGCTAGTATTGGAGTAACCATCTGCTATTATTATACACACGCCAGTTCAGACGTTTTCACTTTGCATAGGCAACCATTGCTACAATTATAACCATAAATCAATAACACCAACACAAAAACCAAAAAGGCTGACAATGAGATTGCCATACAATTGGTCAATCAAAAGCAATCTCATCCTATCCCTGCACCTAGACCTATTACTAAGGGTCTAAACATTGGTGAACCTATGCAGAAAGATGTAGTTACTCAAACTGATATTGGAAAGGGTAAAGGGATTGTAGATCCAACTTTGGTGTTTCAAAGTACAGAGGATCAGATAGCTTTTGATGAAAAAATTGCTAAAAGATTACATATGGAAGTAAATGCTAAAGAAATTGCTATAGAAAAGGAAAGGGCAAAGCAGAAGAAGCCTCTAAACAAGTCAGAAGAGCGGTAAACGGAACAGATGTATTTTACCCTACATAATTACGAAAAGCGTTTCAGTTTACTCGTAATGATTAACTTAGCTTCATAGTCCTAAAAAGGGTCAACACAAACCAAAAATAATTCAGCCATAAAGGAATCTATACCAACGTCGTAAACAATTGCATAGATGATGCATATAAACCACTCCTTATTAGTCTACAAACCGCCACTAAATTTTTTAATGAACCAAGTAATGTTACATACTTAACTAACGACATCTACGGTATCATACCCTACATAATTACGAATCAGATACACATAAAAAATAGCAATGGATTATAAAATGGAATTAACACCTATCTAACATAGGTATTCATCGAATAACAAAAACGATATATTATAATACAAAACCAATTGGAAATAATCATATGTAATAAACAACGAGAAGAATATTTACGCATTCATATTTGGGAACATTTTTTTAAAACTTGATCAATCGAATGTGGTTTGCAATCAACACTGTAGCTTTAAAGATGGTGACATAATTGACGTTACAAGGAAGACAAAGGGTACGAAGAAGACGGTTTGATTTGTGAAAATAGTACAAGAATGCTTTTGTGCGGAAGCAAAAACAGAGAAAAACGATAACTATGGATGCTTTATTGGTTAGTGACTTTTGGATTTTGAACTCTCTTAATTAATGGATACCGTGATTTTACTATTCAAATGTGTACTTTTTTGTCTAACGAAATGACGATAGAACCCTTTTAAAATTATACGGTTGCCCACCGCTTTTTAGTTGCCCAAAAAACAATGTCTTACACATACTATTTGACACTTGTCGCAATGCTTTCGATGAGTTGCCTAAACAGACAGGTATGCATACCCTCGGGTCTATTTTCAAATTAAAAATAAAGTGTCCAATGAAACGATTGCCTCTTCCTTCAAATTAAAATAGCCTCGTTATTTAGCATATCTTGCGGCCGGCGTCTATATTGCATCATTTTCCCTTATATATACTACAAAATAATAACCATATTAAAAAGTTTATGTTCCTTTTATTAAATAAATGTTCAAAATTTTCACAATCATAAAACAATATCTAAACTTGAATGATTTATGACTTTATGTAGTGAAAATAAAGTCTGGGTGACTTTAGGAGACAATAATAAAACTTAAGTTATTTTTTTAACCGAAACAAAGTTTGAGTGGCTTTAATGAAACAATATTGAAACTTGGTCATTATTTCATGAAATTCACTTGAGAAAAATATTATAAAAAGTGATTACTTACGCTCAGTTCTCGATTTAAAATTTGAGAGGAAAAGAAAGGAAATGGAATGTTTTTTGTGTTTTTGAGTGTTTTTTAAGAGAGAAAGTGGAGCGGTAAAGAAGACGGGAGGAAGTTTTCTTAATAAAATCTTCCTCCCATTTTTGTGAGGAAAGGGAAAGTAAACTCAAGAACTGAGCGTTATGGTGCGTTTAGTTGGAGAAAAATTTCTCTTGTTTTCTATCTCTAGTTTTGTAAAAATATGGAAAGGAAAATTTATCTTCACAAAACACTTGAAAATATAGAAAACACGTTTAGTTAACGTTTGTATTTTCTATTTTGAAGAAGGAGAAGGAGGGTTGTAGGTTACAAAAAAAAACAACTAAAATTTATTTTATAATTCTCCTTGTTAAATTAGGAAATAGAGGATTTTGTGTTTTGTAAAACATTTTATTAGAAAACGCTTATTTGAACGCGATCTCTATTTTCTTATTTTCCGCAAAACATTTTATAAAAGCAACTATGTTTTCCCCAACCAAACGCACACTTGGAATTTGATTTTCAAAAATGATCTAAAACAATATTCTTAGGGGATGTTTGGTAGGGGTGAATAGAATGAGGAGAAATGGAATGGAGGGGTATTGCTTTGTTTGTTTGTGTTTGGGAATAGAAAGGGAGAAACAATTTATGATTCTCATTCCGCATTTTTCATTCTCCATAAATTGTGAAGAAAGCAGAGAATCCAAAATTTAAGCTAAACTCATTCTCATGTTCTATCTCCTCTAGAATCAGGGACTCATTAACTAGCAGCGGGGGTACAAAATAAAAAGTCATGTGAATGGCACATGGTACCACAATCTAACAAAAACATTCAAACCCTAGCAACATCTTCTCTAATGCTTCTTTCAGTTATTTCAAGTTTTTAATTCATCTTCATCCATAATTGCTGAGTCATATTTTCAGTTTCATAAAACCATATTTCTTATTTAATATTTAATTATATATGTGATAATGATCACCATATAACCCATGTGTTCGATCATTTTCCTATGTGGGAAAATAGCCTATTATCACAAAACGTCTATCATTCAATCTCAAATGAACTTTCAAGGATCATGGTGGATGAGCAAGAATTTAAAGAAGCATTAGGATAACTCACAACAGAGGAGCAATGTTCAAATGTGAAGATCCAAACGTAGCATACCTCTCCTTGAATTAATAAAATGGGATTAAAAGACTCAATAAGACACAAAAGAACTTGCCTAACAATGATGGAGACGTAAAGTTTTTGCTATATTATTCAAAATCTATGCTTAGTTTTTGTTTTTTACAAGAATGATTTGCGTATAAAATTATTTTCAATTCCATTACATAACTAAACCAAACAAGAGAATTGATTTAGGTGCAAACATCACAAGTTCATTCTTTATGCATACCAAACAATGGAAATGATTCTCATATTTTTGAATTATTCTCTTTCCATGCGATTTCATTCTCCGTCACAATTCTATTTTTTATGATTCTCTCATACCAAACATCCCCTTATAATCTTTTATAAGTTATTTTTGAAAAAGAAAGGTTTTATTATAAATAGATACCTAATATTATTTGCATAAAAATTTCCCTTTACTTAACCCAAAATACCATCTCCCTCTTCTTCCCCCCACCCATCGATCATCATCATCATCATGTTCACTCTCAAAATCCACACCGTCGATCAAACCCAACACCAACAACAACCATCATCATCTTCATCAAACACCAAATCCAAAAAAAAGCTCTTCAACCCCTCTCAAATTAAAGGCGTGGTGCATCTCTTCCGTAACTTACCATTAACAAGTTCTTCATCCTCAACGTCTTCAGTAAACCCTGTTATGACTTTATGGAACGTCGCTACACGTACTACAAACGTATTTATTGTTGCTGTTCCTAATTATTTGTCCTATGATGACTTTTTGGTCTTTTGTGGGAGGCATGTTGATGAGTTTCAGGATCTTTCTTTTATTAGGTAATCTTTTTTTTATTTGCGATAGTGGGTTTGGTGTGCACTTTAGAGATTTGCTTTGTTTCATCTTTTTCTGCATTTTATTCAGTTTTCTAACACCGTTGCATCTTTAAATTATAAAGTGTAGAATGACGTGCAGTTAATGCATCTTTTTTTAGCTTTTCAAATAGGAGCGTTTAAACAAATTCCAAAAAGCTAAAGGCTTGTTGCCAAACACAGTCTATTAGTAAGCAGACACCCTAAATAATTATGTTTAGGTCATATAATAGCAACTTAGTTTTGGGTACTATTTGTGTTCCACCTACAATCTTTTAAATTGTGTCTTGATTGATACGAACCGAGTCGATAATGAGGTAAAAGAACAATAAAGATAGATGATCAACTTTCGAGAGGCCGATCTCTCTCCCAATAATGAAGTCAAATAACTAAACCATTAATAATCTTCTGCATAATCTCCATTACCACCCTAATACCCTATTTATAATACTTAACTTGTTCACTAAGAAAATATAATAAAGGAAACTAAATAAACTAATTAATTAATTAATAATAATAATAATAAACTATAGAATGTAGGATCGTATCAATACTGCCGCCCCCAAAAACACCTTGTCCTCAAGGTGTTGCTTCAAAAAGTCGCCTCCAATGATTCCGGGATCCCATAGTTTTCTTATAGCTATACCCTACTGATGTTGTCCAAGGCCTCAATTTTGAGTGGTAAAACCCTCCCATTTCAATAGAAGTAAGGTTATCATCTGATCCATCTTTTTTCCCCACGTCTGGTAAATCTTCAAAACTCACCCAATAACGATGATGAATGGCTTCATGTATCATTCCATCACCATGTTTATGTTTTACCCCAACAAGCACAAAAGAAGTTTTATTCTGGTGCATAAACCTCCTGCTATTTTCACTGTTAAGCTTTTGCTTCCGATGCAGCCCTTGGTTTTCATCATAGGCTGCAATTACCTCGTCTCCCTTGTTTCGGATTTCTTCTATGCTTCTGTCCTCATCTCTTTTCACATCAGAACATGCAACCACCATGTTTTCATCCACTGTTGATCCATCATCACAATCTTCAGTGACAATGATTTGTGATTCAGGATTTGATATAACATTTTCGGATGCTTCCTGAGCTCTATTAAGATCACACCACTTCTCCCATTCTTCAACCTCCTTAGCGCGGCCCATTGAAATCGCCAATTTTTTCAATAGA
This sequence comes from Chrysanthemum makinoi, assembly GCA_910596185.1. Classification (NCBI taxonomy): domain Eukaryota; kingdom Viridiplantae; phylum Streptophyta; class Magnoliopsida; order Asterales; family Asteraceae; genus Chrysanthemum; species Chrysanthemum makinoi. The sequence continues at coordinate 188,512,407 of OU343223.1, forward strand.
TCTATAATCTCTTCATGTTTACGGGCTGATTCAGCTCTCATAGCTTCCATTCTTTTCTCGAAGTTATAAATTCGATCTTCCGTAATAATCATTGTTACTCATGACTAATCTGATGATGAGCAGTAACTCCGGGAAATGATATAAGGGGTAAAATAGTTTAGTTTTAGAATGAGCTGAATAGTAATTTTTTAGTATGAGAATTGATTTAAGGGATGATTGTGTGTGTTTTTTGTTTTTGAAGGAATGATGCGGTTGAAGATAGGTATAGTGTGCTAATTAAGCTTAAGAATCAAGCTGCTGCTGATGGATTCTGTATTTGTTATCACGGAAAGCGCTTTAGTCCTTCTGAGGTATTGCTGATTCTGTTTTAGTATATACATAGAGGAAATTTACACGTTTATGTTGTAAGTAATTATCTCAATGTTCCACATTTGTCTGTATGTTTTGATGTGTGGCAACTTAGCTATCAAACTTATTAGAGATGTCCTGTTTTCTCGTAATTTTACAATGATGTGGACAATTTGAGAAATGATTCAAATCGAATACATTTCCTATGCTTAATAAGTAAGTTTGTATGAACCTTGGGATAAGTATGTTGACGTATGTGGGATATTGAGATAAGCACGTTGACAATACTCTAGTCTAAAGTCTAAATCCATGTATGGATACATTTTTAAATTAGTGAATTTGCTATCTGGGAACATTTTTGTAAGTGTGATGACTTAAGTTGCTAAATTAGCGCGGAGGAAAATATAATGACCAATGTGGAACATTGAGACAAGTAAGTTGCTGTACCCCTAGTCTATATGCATGGTACATATACACTTCTAAATGTCTGACATTGGTCACTATACATTGATATTTCCAACATAGTCATTAAAGTAAGTAAAGGTGTTCTATTTACGTTACTCCGTATTTTACAGTCACTAGTGTGGAACATCTTAGACAGTGTACCTTTTTTTACGACATTGCCCTAACATGGTAAACTTTTGGTGGTTATAACTTTCAGACTGAGGTTTGCCATATATACTTCGCTCAAGCAGTGGAGTACACAGATTCAGCAGAGGTAGCAAGTATCCCTCAGACAGGGTATACGGAATTACCCACTTGTCCTGTTTGCTTAGGTAAGCTAGTGTTAAATATTTAATGATTGTGTTATATTTTTGTGTGCAAATGGATGTTGTGGGTGATATCTTTTGATTAATTTTAAAATGGTAGAGAGATTGGACTATGACACAAGTGCAATACAGATTACGCATTGTGATCATTCTTTTCAGTGTCCGTGTATCACGAAGTGGGCCTACTTGTCTTGCCAGGTTGGTACTCTTTTGTATTATATGTTTTATTTTCTGATGTGCTATAATGTTTTTCAGGGTAGATAGTAGATTTTGTATAAAAGCACACTGTGCATATATATTGACATACAAGTAGCTCTTTTCGGCCCCTAAACCATCTCCTGTTAACCATCTCCCCTTGTATGAAACTATGAATGGAGTTATATAATTTGAAGTGTTCTTATTAGATTAGGGTGTTTGACTGTGTTCAGCTGTAACAATGACATTAATATACAGAATATAAAGAGAGTAGATAAAAGTTCGGCAATTAGATGGTAAAAAGAAAACAGCGCGGGATGTTGAGCTACAAAAACTGTGTTCAGCTGTAACAATGACATTAGTATACTGATTATAAAGAGAGTAGATAAAAGTTGGCAATTAGATGGTCAAAAGAAAACAGCGCGGGTGTTGAGCTACAAAAACTGTGTTCAGCTGTAACAATGACATTAATATACTGAATATAAAGAGAGTAGATAAAGTTTGGCAATTAGATGGTCAGAAGAAAACAACGCGGGATGTGGAGCTACAAAAACTATGTTCAGCTGTAACAATGACATTAATATACTGAGTATAAAGAGAGTAGATAAAGTTTGGCAATTAGATGGTCAAAAGAAAACAACGCGGGATGTTGAGCTACAAAAACTGTGTTCAGCTGTAACAATGACATTAATATACTGAATATAAAGAGAATAGATAAAGTTTGGCAATTAGATGGTCAAAAGAAAACAACGCGGGATGTTGAGCTACAAAAACTGTGTTCAGCTGTAACAATGTCATTAATATACTGAATATAACGAGAGTTGACTAAAGTTCGGCAATTAGATGGTAAAAAAGAAAACAGCGCTGGATGTTGAGCTACAAAACTATAAATTTCTTAAAAACATGGGTATTAGTCTTATTGTGACTCACAGTTAAAGTTGAATTTTTGTGAGAATTTTCTGGATCTAGTGCGTAATTAACGAAGCATTCTGCTAATATAATCGTAATAAAATATTGAAAGTCTTGATGTTTCTTCAGATACTCATCGCCTGCTTTAAGTTGTAATATTAATACTGTCTTGAAATACATAACAAGTTAACTTTCTATGGTATTAGGTCTGTCAACTTTGTCAGCAGCAGGATGGTAAACCAACAACGTGTGCAGTGTGTGGCACATCTGATAATCCATGGGTCTGTCTAATTTGTGGTTTTGTAGGATGTGGAAGGTACACCTACTTAGCGTTTGTTCTTGCATTGCATTGAGTATTCATCATTTTGATTACATCCTTATACAAATAATTGCTGATGTCCGAAGGTATGAAAAAGGGCATGCCATTCAGCATTATAGGCATGCTGATCATTGCTATTCACTTGAACTTGAAACACAACAAATTTGGGATTATGTTGGTGATAAATACGTGCACCGGTTAAATCAATCAAAAGTTGGTAGCAAGTCAACTGTGACACATCATCAATGTGTTTCCAGTGAAGGGGAGTGCGGTGATAAAGAATATGAAGAATTTGGTGGGGCGCTTTTTAGCAGCAAAGTTGATACGGTAACTTTCCTCCTTATCTTTATTTGTATTTCTACTTGTGGATATTATTTGATTTTTAATATAGTTTATGGATGTCTTCTCATCCAGATGTCATGCTAATTATCTTTTAAAATGATAAAAACAGATTATGGACGAGTACAATTTTCTTCTAGCAACCCAGATGGAGACCCAACGACAAGTATGTAAACTTCGGTTATGCTTTTTTTTTTTTTTTTTTCTCCTGTCGTTTACATTTTTATAAGTCTTAATCTAAAATTGGTAACTCTTTTAGACTTATGAAATACTACTTGCGGAGGCAAAAAGTCGAAAGGAGATATCCATAGCTGATGCAATAGTGAAAGCTGAAGCTGAAAGGACACAAGAACTTCAAAATAAACTTGAAGAACTTGCCAAAGATACAAAGACCGTTTCTAATGTAAGTGATTTCCTCTCAGTTCATAGTGAAGTTTAACAATGCACTTTATGAAATTTTAACAATGCACTTTATGAAATTTTAACAATGCACTTTATGAAATTTTAACAATGCACTTTATGAAATATTAACAATGCACTTCGTTTATTTGTCTTTTGCTGCTAGATTAACGAAGAACTAGCAAAAGATCAAGAATCTCTTAAGAAAACCTACAAGGAAATTCAGGAGAGGTATTTTTTTTTCACACAACTGTAGTCCTTGCGAGTGTTAGCCAAGTCAAATTTGCAATTTCTTGATTCACATGTGGAACTAGATCAAGGCACGTTTAGTGGCAGTTTCAACCCGTTTACTTGTAAATGGGTTGATATGGCTTGTGTTTATCCTAAACAGGCCAAATGAGACAAATTACAATATACAACTAAACTGTTGAACGGGTTGGTGGTGTGGTGGCCCAAAGACTATTTTTACTGCATAAAACTTCCTAAATCAATTTTATTCAAAGATTTTGATTATTGACGTGACTAAATTGCTTTTTAGTCACAACACATTAATTATTTACAAGAAATATGAATAAACATTAGACAACAAAATGTGTTTGTGGATCAACCTGGTTCCACCCGCCCCTGCTTCAACCCGAATCTGTACCAAAAAATAACTCTTGTGGACCTGAACTTGTACCAAATTTGACCCATTACCCAAGCTGTACCTGTTCTGTTAGAGCTTTGTGTATACTGTAATAATTCTTTGTTATCGCCTTGCCACTATCATTTCAGGGAAATTGCATCGCTAAAATTGAAGGATGAGAAAATAATGGATCTTGAGGAACAGGTACGTGCTGTTAAAATTTCTTACTGTCTAACATCTACAAGTTTATTGTTTCCAAAACAATATCAGAGGTTTTTCATTCGGAATTGCAGATTAGGGATTTAAGGATATATATGGAAGCTCAAAAAACACTAGCTAATACGGATGATATAAAGGGGGGAACGCTTCTGCCAGTTCAATTAAACCCAACAAGTCCTAAAAAGAACTCCAAAAGGCGAGGCCGCAAACGCAACTAGACCATCCAGGCTGGTTCTCATGACTCGTGTACATAGAGATAAAGCAATTTGAAGCTGGAACTGGATTAATAAAGATAAAGTAATGTGAAGCATGTTTTTTCTTTATTCTATGAACGCAATTATAACTGTTTTTCTCTTCTTCCAGTTTTGACCATTAATACTACACCAGCCGACACAAATAAATCACAGATGGAAGGGTAAAGGGAGAGATAAGATGTTTGTTGAATTGTTTGTTGTTGGTGTTACACTACCATAGTTTACAGCTTACCTTATTATTATTTTTTAAAATTTTTTTTTTTTATTTATTATTATTTTTTTTTATGTGTGTATGAACTCGTTCCATTTGGTTAATGTCTAATTGCCTTTGATGTTTTTCGACAACTTATTTGTAATCGCTAATTGACCAGGGCCGTGACTCAAACCATTTCTTATGTTGTCATTCAAATGTGTGAAACATGATAGAATTTAAAAAGTGGTGATTACAACGAATAGGGGTGAGCGAAAAAACCCCAAACTGAAGCGAAACAAACTGAAACTAAAAACAGATGGCTTTGTTATTACTTATTTCCGATCGAACCAAACCAATTTTGCTAATAATAGAGTAAATTGCACGGTTGGTTTTTGAGGTTGTACGGTTGGTTCAGCTCAAAAATTTATTTTAGGGCGTGCTTGGTTAGGGGGTTAAGGGGGGTGGGGAATGTGTAAAGTATTCAAAAGGGCCCACCTAACTCATAATATAATGCTTGGTTAGGGAGGGGTAAGGGATTGATTACCCCGTAATGGGTAATGAACCATTATAGAATAAATTGAGGGGTAAAGGATTGATTACCCACCTCACTCATTCCTTTGCATTCCCTTTCCCTTTCCTTTTCCCTTTCCCTTTCCCCACTTTAAACCAAGCGGGCTTAGAGTACACTCCAAAATATATATTTGTGGTTTACTTCGTTTTGTACTATACATCACTTTCCCAAAATTTTCAACAGATACGTCCCTCCGTAGTAAAAGTTAACATATATACATCTATCGGTTAAAATAATGACTAACAGTGCAAATTAATTATCCGTTATCTCTTAACGAGATAGAAAATATTTACACCGTTAGTCCTCTAGGTTAACGGTATATGCATCGTTAGTCATTTTTTAAACAAACTAAAAAGAGGGAATAACGGGAGCCAGGGATTGAACCCTGGTCTCCAAGGTCAAAACAGAGCGGCCCAACCACTGGACCACGCGTCCAGTGAAGAAGTAATACCCAATTTTTTTTCTTTTAGCCCTATATTCGACTTATTCGTTTTTATAATTTTATACGTTTTATTACGTTATTATCCCTTTTTTTTACGTTTTATTCGTTTTATGTACATTTTTATCCCTTTTAATCCGTTTTTTTTACGTTTTCGTCTGTTTTTTAAGTCTTTCTCCCTTTTTTTACATTTTCATATGCTTTTTACGTTTTCGTCCGCCTTTTCGTTTTCGACCTTTTTACTTTTTTGTCCGTTTTTTAGGTTTGGTTCGTTTTTAAAGTTTTCATATGTTTTTTACGTTTTCGTTCATTTTTTACGTTTTTGTACTTTTTTTATGTTTTCGTCCCCTTTTTTACGTTTCCGTTCGCTTCTTTTACTTTTCGCCTTTTTTATGTCTTCGTCTGTTTTTTTACGTTTTCATCCGGTTCTTTACGTTTTCTTCTGTTTTTTTTTTACGTTTTCGTCTGTTTTTTTTACGTTTTCGTCCTTTACGTAAAAACGAACGAAAACATTTCACCTCCACATGCTCATACCAACATCACAACAAAAGATAAAGATCAACAAAGTTCAAAGGAAGTTCTCACCAAAGATCAAAGCAAAGTAAAGTTCATAATTATTCAACGTCAAACCAAAGAATCTACAAAATTTAAAGACAAATATCAAAGCTAAGCAATGAGAACTACATAATTATGAAGATCCAAAAGTCATCAAGAAGTATGAGCATGTTGGAAAAGACGCAACTACATCAGCAACAAAGACGTTGATGAAAGGCAGACAATACCACTACATAATCACAAGCACAAGAACAAAGAACAAAGAAGTAAATAATTCAAAGACGTCTCAAGGAAATAAAATCAAATATCAAGTGAAGAGTCAAAGACGTCAAACGACCTATGTCTAGAGACCATGATGACCAACCCTTAGGGGGAGATTGTTGGGATTACGTGTAATCAGTATAAAGTGGCGGTCATAGATTTAATGTAATATGTCGTTAATTATTAGGCTTGTATGTTAGTTATAAGGCCTGTTCATGAAGCAAGCCCATGAGCGGCCCATTATGTTTACTTTAGGGCAAAGCCCCATCCTCTTTATAAGACTATAAATACCCCTTCTCTTGATGAGAAGGGTGTTGGTTCTTTACATAATACACTTTACTTATTTAAATACAAAGTTCCTTCCACTTTCACTCTCTAACTCTTTCTTTCTCTAAGATTACAAATACTATTCATGTAGTAATGATGGAAACGTGACCTACAGTTGCCCTTCTCTTGCTTTGCACCAATTACACGAGACTTGGAATTAGTCTTCCACTCCTACTAGGTGTTTGACATAAAAGGTAACAATGAATGGTGTTAAACCTCGCTAGGTACCTCAGTCACGCTGCGTATATCTTAGTCAAAAACTCTCGCTCCTGGGTAACCAACGAATGGTGCATGTTTATAAGTGCCATTAATCCAAATGATTTTTTCATACATGGTCATACTCATGTGGGACATTTGGTTGGTACCTCATCGGCTCATCCCAACGTCTCTTCATTGATACCTTTTCACTTCTTTTTCGTTTGGTTGTCTGGATCCCTAAACAAAAAAAAGTTCACTCGTCACGCGTGGTGGTGGTGTACTATTAATCCACATGCGGTCAATAGCAGACCCAAAAAAATAGGATGTAGGGGGTGATTTTTTTTTTATATATATATATTTTTTTTTAACAATAGCAACAAAATATGGAAGAAAAAACTAGGATCGTAATGATAAAACGAGTATTTTTATTTTGAGATTAAGGATTCATGAGGCTTTAGAGTGTTGAATGTTCGATTTTAGTATGTGGGGTGGGGGGGCAATTTGAGTTTTTGGTAGAGAGCATTTTCGAAAAAAGGTCAAAATTAAAAAAAAAATTACACTAAAATATCAACTTTTTCGGCTAGCTATGGGGGCACCGGCCCCACGCTTCCTACATAGATCCGTCCCTGCGTGCGGTCATGCATGTTGACGAGTGAAGATGGTTGTTATTGCGTCCAGTCTAATAGTGAAGGTGGCATGAACTGTGAAGTTTACATGTGATGATTTGGAAACAAAGCTGTCAGGCACGTTTACTTTGTTTGACAGTACAACGAATCGCTTTGTTGGTGATGAGTATTTGGATAAGTTTTGGGATATAGACATTGATGTTGAGGATGATTTATATGTAATCACTGATCAGCAGTTCTCATTGAGAATGTTGGTTGTTTTAACAAAATGAGTACGTTCGTGGAAACATCAACTTTCAAAATATGACCAAACTTATTAAAAACGATATACAAAAATGAGATCCCTACAGCATTAAACCCAAAGTTTCTATGTTTTCACAAAATTGATCTACCATATATGAAATAAAGTGATAAAAAAAATCATTCACGACTAACACTGATGCGTAAAAGTAACACATATTATGGATACTGTGACACACGGTAAATTTTCACTAAAATTTAACTGATAATTAGTGATTTATTATTACTAAGCATAAGTCATTAAGCATGTATAAGCTTAGCCTGATCATTTGAGTAGATAACTCGCATACAGTAGATAATTTCACCACTTTTGCATTCATATCATTTTATGAATATTTCATTTCATTTTGTCTTTATTAGATGACAAATAAGGCCCAAGCCCGGTATGTGGGGTTGGGTCCATTAGGGTTTCATTATGTATTGTCTCTATATATATCGTATCAATAAAAGGTATTACCCGCGGGGTTTTAATGTTCTAACATGGTTTCAGAGCGGGTTTGATCCTCAGACCTAGGTGGCTATGTTGAGCCGCCTCCACCTTAGGCCACCCCGTCAAACCCTAACCCTAATTATGCTAGCCGTCACTTTTCCATACCAAAAAAAAAAAAATTCAAGCCGTCACTTCCCATGATCAAAAGCACCAGCTGGTATCATCTCAAACAAACAAAAAATGGTGAAAGAACGTCAACAGGAGCGATGCAGGTTGTACACAAGAGGAATCAGTATCCAAACAACTTTTGGATGGATCCTTTTAATTAAAGAATGAGATGGATGTGTATTGGATGAGAAGTTAGTGGGGTCGGCAGCTTTTTATTTCAATATTGTGTTACTGTTTGTTAAGTAATTTAATTGTTTATTTTTGTTTTATGTCGAATCTAGGGTATTAATTCCCGAGACGACTTTAGTTGGTGTCGAATCTTGGGTATCAATTCCCGAGACGACTTTTGTTGGTGTCGAATCCAGGGTATAAATTCCCGAGACGACTGTTTGGGATACTTTAGTTTATCCTTTGGATACTTTGGTTATCCGTAAACAAAAATTTAGAATAGGGGATACTTTGGGTTATCCCGTTTTATTTTGGTTTTTGTTTTATTTTGTATTCTTAGTTTACTACTCCAGTTCGAGCTTTCGCGATTTCGCCGCTCGAACTGCGGGGGAGTATTAGATGACAAATAAGGCCCAAGCCCGGTATGTGGGGTTGGGTCCATTAGGGTTTCATTATGTATTGTCTCTATATATATCGTATCAATAAAAGGTATTACCCACGGGGTTTTAATGTTCTAACAGTCTTATGATTAAATTGTAAGACGAGAGGTTATCTCGTTTTCCCCAGTGATCGACACTGCACGCGTACCGACACTATGATAAGGGCTTGATAAAACAAATGACAAACTTCCGTAATGAAAAATATTGCAAAAATAATAATATCTCCGATGCGTACCTATTAGATACTTCGTTATAAAAATTATCAAACAATGATACTTCGGTCACAATTTAATTTCGCGGGACACAGAAATAATAATACACTTACACTTAAACAATAACTCTTGTAAGACTCAAACACAATTTATGCATAAGTAAACACAATTACCTACATGTACCTAAATGTAATATTACATATACATACACATTTATTTGTATTACTTTTAAAAGAAAACTTTTTATAAAACATTGAGATATATTATCCCTTTTGTCCTCTCTTCCCACTCACGACAAACACAAAGGCAGAGAAAAGATATCAATCTTCTTCTTCTTCCTCTAGACCTGCGCCTCATCTAGGTCGAATCTCCCAAAACTAGTAAACCAACATACCCCTTTTCATTATTCTCCATCTTCCCTCACCAAAACCATGTATTATCTTCTCCTACAAATCCATTCCTTTGAGGCGCCTGCTACTATTCGTACGAATCCAAGAAGAATCAAGATAAAATCATCCAATAGAAGCATATCTTCCATTGTATCTACCTTGAGCCAAAGTCCAAGATTTTCTAAGGTTTTGGAAGCTAACCAAATTCGGCTTCAAACCAAATCTCAAGAAGAGAAAGGTAGTCAAGCTCCTTCCCAAGATACTTCTTTATCTCTAGTAGAGATGCAAACGCCCCAACTCAGTTTCCTCATCAATTTTACCAAAAACTAGGGTTTGTGAAACTTAGGGTTTTCAAAAATTGATTTGGGGGTTTTGCAATTGGAGGTGTGTTGGAGCTAATTCAAGTCTTGTTTGGTTCGAATCCAAGAAGCCATTTTTGTACCTCACGCATCATCTCTTCCAAGTTGAGGTTATGAATCTTTTCTTGTTGTAATGTTTTGCACATTATTCTTGTGATGTTAAGTATGGTATTTTGTATCAAACATTTGTTACACATTTGGTCATGTTAATAACATTCTTTCATGGTTGTTATGTTAAAGATTTAATTTGGTCATTCACTTGTTGAGTTTTCTATCGAGATGCATGAAACAAGAAAAACTAGAAGTTGAGTTTTTGGTATTGTTTTGCTAACTTTGGTTCCTGCCGAGTCGTGTAAACCAAGAAAAATAGAGAAGTCAAGTTTATATAAACTAAATAAAATGACTAGGAACCATGTGTCTTTGATACTATAATCTTGGTATGCGACCATGAACTTGAGTCGTCGTATACAAATGGGTCTGTTTGATCTCCCTGTCGAGAAGCCAGAAACAAAATAAAAATAGGAGAAGTCAAGTTTTGTAAAAGTATTGCTAATAACAAGTTGTACAAGTTCTGGAAACCAAGGTTGGTCACAATGTCTTCGAGTAGTACTCAAAGTAGTGAATGGTTCTTGGCAACTTGTAAAATTTTGGTAATTAATTTGGAAGTTGGAATTTTGTTTGGTCACTTGTTCTTGTCGAAATAAAGGCTGTGAAGAAATAAACATAACCAAAAATTTGTTCTTTCTTAAGACCATTATCTAAACGTTAGTCCATTCGATGTGTCGTTAGGATTTGACGGAAAAACTTTATTTTAGTAATCCCCCTTAGTCGACATTCGTGTCATTCAAAGAGTGTTAAAACCATGTTATAAACTTAGTTGCAACTTGAGAAAAATTAAGTTTTGTTATGTCAACATTTGATGTCTTGATATGGTTCCTATATGTTCATAATTTACTTGTTGCGTTCGTTTAGGATAAGAACCAAGTCGAGAGTATCCGTTGCCAAATGAATGTGACTAACCCATTGTATGATTTGTAGTGGTATGTTAGGATGTCGAATAAAAACCGGGTTGAGTAGTACTCGACTAGCATATGGTTCACCACATCCTCGACTTGAGCTTAACTTCGAAATAATAACATCTTGTTCGGTATCTCGCGACCACCTCAAATGCATCCTTGGCCATATTATCTTGTATCATACGTTTGGCATTGTTCCACAAATTTTTTTGTTGTGAACATTTACTTTCAACATGGTTAGCAACCATGTTTCCAACAGTTTTGGGCCACCCATTACTATCATGATGTTACAAATTAGAGTTTTGGTTGGATTTGGGGTTCAAGCCCAACCCATGTATCCCAAGGTGGGCCGCACCCATGTGGTCTTGGAGTGTTCGAAATTGGTGCTGCAAACTAATCAACCAAATAAAACCCGAAGTACTTGATTTATAGACAACTATAAGAAGTTAAATTCATTTACCACGTATCCGAAATTCCCCACCTAAAAATATACACATACGAGTTGATAAGTAAATCTGTGAAAAGTTTATTTGCATGAGACAACAATTACTTTAAAACATATTTCATTTAATATTGTCTGCGTAAATGTTTAACGCCAATATGTAAACAAATGCGAGTCAAGTAAAATTCTCGTCTAGAACTATATATTAGGAACAAATTTTGTTAAATAAATAAAGATCACTATATTATTTTATGATCCACTAAAATTGGAAGACTTCCATTTTAACTCAAGTATTTTCTAAATACATTTAGAAAATAAAATAACTATAATTTTGACAATACCATTTGTGTCAACTTGAACAAGTATATATACATTTATATACTTACTAATGGAACCTTGTAATCATTTATCAAATCAAACTTTGGATTTCAAAATCATATTAATGTCAACATGAAAAGTATATATACTTGTGATACTTACTAGTAAAATCATTTTAACAATATTTTTACAACCTTACGTTAGTATTAATACAATTATAAAAACCATTGAACTACTTTAAGTAAGTGATGCTAAAAACAATGAACTAAAACATTGCCCTCCTTATCTAGGTCGCGTGTCGGTGCCGCTCCACAACAATCACTAATCCCACATTTGGATTTCACATTTGCTAAGGTGAGTCTCATAGCCCCTCTTTTACTTGATAAACTGTTTTATACATCTTGGGGTGAGAAATATGCAAAACCTTTTTATGGACCTAAACTAATACATGATTACTATTACGTGGTTTAGCCTAAGCCCTTAATGTCCCTAGAGAATGCCCTTTTTCATGAACCGTCAATTCCCCATTGGGAAACGCGAATGTTATAAATAGATCTATTGAGGGTGACTCCTCCGTTCGGTTGGCCATGCTTAGGCCAAGGCGAAACTTATATCATGTCGGAATCGAGTGTTGAGGGACAAAACACTCGCTATGGGCCCCTATATTGTATGACATCTTTTAGCATACAGAAACTGTCGTAGTATCGGTTGCATGAACTTAGAGCTAACGTAATAGACATTCATCCATATATCATTATATTCGTTGTAATGATTATATGACTTTGCTTATGGTCCAAACTTACTATTTTAATCTAAACCTATGAACTCACTAGCTTTTAGCTGACCTTTTAGCATATTTTTCTCAGGTGCTTAAGTTATGATCATGGAGGCAAGGCAAGAAGCGGGTCAATGGTCGTAGTAGTATTAAAAGAAGTGTTTTTACACAAACTGATGTTTTAAAATTTGGGACCACTAATTTTATGGGATGTGCCCATTTATCTAAACGATGTTGTAAGATAATATTTTAAAATGTTTTATGAAATTACACGGAGTATGTATTCCGTTCTTTATTACTTGAGTTATGATTTACCAATTTCGTAACGCTCCCAAATAACACGTATGCTTCCGCTAAACCAAATTTGGGGGTGTTACAGATTGGCATCAGAGCCAGGTTATAGAGAACTAGGTACATATAAATCCTAAACTATAACTACTTTTTACAAAAACATCATACAACGACCGTCAGTTGCCGCTTGCTTTACTTGCCATTTTACTTAAGAGTTCATTTAAATAGGATTACATGTTTTATTTCCTATTTACTAATGCACTATTTCATATTCATCATGAGTATTTTTCCACATACTTACACATATGCACCGTCTTGTCACAGATCATGCCTTCACCAGCCTTCCCTCACGATGTTCAGGAGGACATCCTACTTGCTCACTCACCTACCATCCATCAGCTTGCACACTTGGCCACAGATCCATACATTCAAAGCCACACTAGCAGCTCAGCCAATTATTGCACCTACTCCATCCGTATCGACCTTACCACCACTCCATCAGCTTTGTTGACGCAGCAGCGAAACCCCGCATGATTGTGAGAGTACCGGATATAGAGCGGTATTCATTCATGCCTGACTAGCCTCTTAGATGACCCGCTGCTGCTACATGGGTCCTTCCATTACTTCGAGTCATGACACCGTCACCCATCGAGTCACCACCTCACCGGCCACTCAGGAGAGCTACCTGATTCCTACTCAGAGGAAGACCGGAAGAAGATCCGGAAGAGGATCCCGAGGAGGAGCTACCCGAGCCTATGCCCGATTGAGAGTGTTCTGGGCATGTTAGCATAGCAGCAGATATGAGTACACAGGTGGCCCGAGATTGTCCAGAGTATTCGTGAGTTAGGACAGAGCTCCAGGATGGCTCAGAGATTGAGCGATGACATGGACATTGATGCACCATTTGGGTTAGGACAGAGAGTCGCTTCCTCCGTAGCGAGGAGGAGAGTAATGAGGTTGCTTGGAGAGATATTGGTTGTGTGGTTAGTTCTGTATCACATATCGCGAGCCCGAGCCGCATCCATCATCACCTTCATTCATACCATCGCATCGACATGGAGCGCCTTGCTCACGCCACTAGACAACTCGAGACTATTGAGGTAGCTGCACGGTTGAGCACAGCCAGTGCCGTGACCCGTCGGATCTCCAGATGATGAGGAGTCGACCCTCGCAGGAGAGAGTGCTCATTCGTAGATTCTCATGAGACCTTGCTGTGGGTCCATAATCGACCCGTTGGATAGAGTCGACCCAAGACGCTTACAGGGCTTGCGAAAGCGTGTTGAGGGTTTAGACCGAGTCACGATGTGTTGTTTGAGAGCATGGAGCTCGAGAACACGGAGGATTCGACCGGGTTTCATATTTGAGGCTCAGGTCGAGGACGCCGAGAGTTGGACAGAGAGCACGAGCCTTGGCCAGAGGTCAAGCCCCGGATGCACGGACGACGTAGGGAGCTAGAGCGCGTCCGTGGATTGCGAGAGATACTGCCAGGAAGGATGGCATAGGACCACGTGTTTAGAGTCCATGTTAGCATCTCGGATGAGGCGCATCGCTAGTTTGGAGGATACTGTGAGAGTTAGTTGCTACCATTGAGCGACTACGTACCGAGCGTGGAAATCTTTAGATATGATTTCGTGATGTATCACACTAAACTGGATTTATAACAGTTAGTGTTAGTTATTACTCTTGTACTTCAGTTGTATTTCCGTTGTATTCTCGTTGTATTTCAGTGGTATTCCATCTAGTATCTCATCATGTACTTTAGGAACCTTGTAACCGAAACTCTATCTATGTCAAACTTATTTTCCTATCCAATTGTCCTTTCTTTTATAGATTACTCATATGATCTATCTGCGATAACTACACTATTGCTTGGCACTTACCTTGTTTAAAAGGTTCTATATCTCATCACCTTTATTACTGCAGAAATGCCGCCGAAACGAAGATCAAAACGTACCAATCCTGGTGGAGCTTCCAATGCTCCTATTCCAGCAAGGGTTACTCGCAACCAAGCTGCAAACGCTGCTATTCCAAACAGAGTCACACACGATCGATCGGCTTTGGCCACTACTCCTGTTAGGGCTACTCCAATCCAACCTACCATGAATCAAGCTATGATAGATCAACTAGTCAATGAACGAGTGAACGCCGCTTTAGCTGCAGCAAACCACTCGTCTACTAATGCTGGAACTTCGAGACCACCCACCCACAGCTGCACTTGTACCTATCAAGACTTTCGTAAGACCATGACTGGAGGCTTTAGTGGAACCGAAGGAGCGTGGTCCGACTAGATGGATCGAGAAGCTCGAGATCGTGTTCGAATCTGCAATTGTGAAGAAGAATCTAAGGTTTGGTGCACGCATCTTTCACTTTCACGAGATCTGCCTTGACCGTGGGACAATTTTCTGAAATATGCTAGTATCGATGTTGCCTATGCCATGCCATGGGAGAGCTTCAAGGAGATGGTACTTCGAAAAGTATGCGCCTCGTAATGAGATCAAGAAACTTGAGCGTGAGTTTTGGAACCTCAAAGTTCAAGGCACCAATATGGTCGCGCTTATAACCGCTTTCAAGAACTAGCCTTGTTGTGCCCTAAAATGGTTCAAACGAGACTCGATTGTTGGAGAGGTACATCGGAGGACTGCCCCAATCTATCAAGGGCAAAGTCACCACTTCTAAGGTCAGCGATCTTCACGAAACCATCGAAGTAGCCAACAAACTCATGGACCAAGTGATTGAGGACTCCATGGACAAAGTGGTTGACAATAAGAGGAAATGGGATGACCACTCCCGAAGCTACAACAAAAATGGGAACAACAACAACAATCAAAACAAAAGGAAAAATGTTGCTAGAGCATATGCAGCTGGGATTGAAGAAAGGAAACCGTGCGGGGACTTCACCATGTGTAACCGATGCACTCTGCATCACAAGGGACAGATGTAGCGGTCAAGTGCGTAAGCGTCGTCGAAAATTGAACACTTAACCAGAACCGCAGTCCAAGTCATTGGCGCCAGTTCAAACAGACCCAAAAGGCTATAACTTGCTTTGGTTATGGTGAAAGGGCATTATAAGAATGAATGCCGAAAGACCGAAACCAAGGCAATGGAAAATCAAGGAAACCGAGGAAATCCGGAAGCCATGGGAATGGCGGGATTCAGGAAATGTTGGACGTACCGAGTAATCGGGGAAATGGCGAAGGAGCTCGTGGAAGAGTCTATAGTGTGACCAAAGTGGAAGCTCAGGAAGACCCGAATGTCATGACGGGTACGTTCCTTATAAATAACCGCTATGCATCCATATTGTTTGATACATGAGCCGATAAGAGTTTTGTTTCTAATGCATTTAGTCCACTACTCGATATTGCCCCAACTGCATTAGGAAATGAGTACAATGTGGAACTAGCTAACGGTAACATAGAAAGGGTAGATACCATCATAAGAGGTTGCACCCTGAATCTGTTAAACCACCCATTCAATATCGACTTGATACCAATAGCATTGGGCAGTTTCGACGTCATCATCGGGATGGACTTGTTATCAAAATACCATGCTGCCATCATTTGTGATGAGAAGCTTGTCCAAGTACCCTATGGAGATGAAGTCCTAACTATAGAAGGAGACAAAAGTGATAGGAGAAACGCTTCAAGACTGCATATCATCTCCTGTACCAAGGTGTTGAGGTGTATCGAGGAAGGATGCCACATCTTCCTAGCACAAGTCACAGGAAAGGACGAAAAAGAAAAGGAAGAAAAACGTTTGGAAGACGTACCAATAGTGAGAGAATTTCACAAGTCTTTCCTGAAGACTTTCCAGGACTCCTGCCAACCCGACAGGTTGAATTTCAAATTGATTTAGTGCCCGGTGCCGCACCAGTGGCAAGAGCACCTTATCGATTAGCTCCAACAGAACTCCAGGAGTTATCAAACCAGTTGTCGGAACTTGCGGAAAAAGGGTTCATTAGACCGAGCTCATCACCATGGGGAGCACCAGTCCTATTCGTCAAGAAGAAAGACCGAACTTTCAGGATGTGCATCGACTACCGCGAGTTGAATAAACTAACCATTAAGAACCGTTACCCACTCCCGAGGATCGATGACTTATTCGATCAACTTCAAGGTTCAAGTGTTTATTCAAAAATCGACTTAAGGTCCGGATACCATCAACTAAGAGTTTGGGAAGAAGACATTCCCAAAACCACCTTCAGAACTCGTTATGGACATTACGAGTTTCAAGTCATGCCTTTTGGGTTAACCAATGCACCAGCTGTGTTCATGGACCTCATGAACCGAGTGTGTAAACCCTACCTGGATAAATTTGTGATCGTATTCATTGACGATATCCTAATTTATTCCATGAGTGTGAAAGAACACGAGAAGCATCTTAGACTGATCTTAGAATTGTTGAAGAAGGAAGAACTGTATGCAAAGTTCTCGAAGTGTGAATTTTGGATATCGACTGTGCAATTCCTAGGTCATGTAATCGACAGCCAGGGTATTCATGTAGATCCCACTAAGATCGAGTCAATAAGAGATTGGGCGACACCCACAACACCTACTGAAATACGCCAATTCTTAGGACTCGCTGAATACTATAGAAGATTCATTGAAGGTTTCTCAAAGATTGCCAAATCTTTAACCAAGCTAACCCAGAAAAACACCAAGTTCGATTGGGGAGAAAAAGAAGAAGAAGCTTTTCAACTCCTTAAAGAAAAGTTGTGTAGTGCACCTATTCTGGCCTTACCTGAAAGTAGTGAAGACCTTGTTGTTTATTGCGACGCTTCACATAAGGGGCTAGGAGCGGTGTTAATGAAAAGGGAGAAGGTAATAGCATACGCCTCTCGCCAGTTGAAAACTCATGAGAAAAACTACACAACGCACGATTTGGAATTAGGATCAGTTGTGTTACTTTTCGAGAATTTGGAGACATTATTTATATGGCACGAAGTGTGTCGTATACACCGATCACAAAATCCTACAACACATTTTAGATCGAAGAACTGAACATGAGACAACGCCGATGGTTGGAGTTACTCAGTGATTACGACTGCGAAATTCGTTACCATCCGGGTAAAGCGAATGTAGTTGCTGATGCTCTGAGTAGAAAAGAGCGACCAAAACCTCTTAGATTCAGATCTTTGGGTATGACAATCAGTTCACCTCTTCCACCCAAGATTCTTGAGGCTCAATTGGAAGCACTCAAGGAAGAAAATCGTCCGAATGAGAACCTTTACGGAATGCCAGAAAGCGAAAATGGATTTGTAAAAAGGTCGGATGGAATTTTGTGTTTCAAAGAGAGAAGTTGGATACCACTCTACGGGGGAATTCGCGATATCATCATGCACGAATCCCACAAGTCTAAATACTTCATCCACCCAGGATCCGACAAGATATATCTCGATCTGAAGAAATTGTACTGGTGGCCAAACATGAAAGCCGACATTGCAACATATGTCAGCCAGTGTTTAACCTGTTCAAAAGTCAAAGCCGAACATCAGAGACCCTCAGGTCTACTAGTACAACCCGAAATTCCCAAATGGAAATGGGAACGTATAACAATGGACTTTATCACTAAGCTACCAAAAACCTCTAAAGGCTACGACACTATTTGGGTAATAGTTGATCGTCTCACCAAGTCAGCACATTTTATACCAATGAAAGAAAGTGACGGAATGGACAAACTTGCACAACTATACCTGAAGGAAATCATCGCGCGTCATGGTGTACCAATCTCTATCATCTCGGACAGAGATAGCCGGTTTACCTCAAATTTCTAGAAATCGCTTCAAGATGCTTTAGGATCTAACCTTGACATGAGCACCGCTTACCATCCTCAGACTGATGGACAAAGCGAGAGAACCATTCAAACACTAGAGGATATGCTAAGAGCATGTGTGATAGACTTTGGTAATGGCTGGGATAAGCATTTGCCATTAGCCGAGTTTTCTTACAACAACAGCTATCACACAAGCATCAAAGCCGCACCATATGAAGCACTCTATGGTCGGAAGTGTAGATCACCTGTGTGTTGGGCCGAAGTTGGAGAAAGTCAACTTGCTGGTCCGGAGTTAATTCAAGAAACTGCTGAGAAGATTGTACAAATCAAAACCATCGCAAGCGTTCGTGACCGTCAAAAGAGCTACGCGGATAAAAGAAGGAAACCACTTGAGTTTCAAGTGTGAGATAAATTTATGCTCAAAGTTGCGCCATGGAAGGGTAATCCGTTCGGAAGACGCGGAAAGTTAAATCCTCGTTACATTGGACCTTTCAAAATTCTCGTAAGAATCGGACCGGTAGCATACCGACTTGAATTACCACAAGAACTCACTCGTACACAACGTGTTTCACGTATGCAACTTGAAGAAATGTCTTTCCGACGAAACTCTTGCTATTCCTTTGGAAGAAATCCAAGTTGATGAAAGATTGAATTTTGTCGAGGAACCCATTGAAATTATGGATAGAGAGATCAAACGGCTTAATCAAAGCCGCATGCCTATCGTCAAAGTCCGTTGGAACTCTCAAAGAGGTCCAGAATACACGTGGGAACATGAAGACCAATTCAAGCGTAAATACCCACATCTTTTCTCAACTTCAGCAAGTAATCCTAACTGAAAACGGGGACGGTTTTCTCTTCTAAAGCGGGGAGGATGTGACACACGGTAAATTTTCACTAAAATTTAACTGATAATTAGTGATTTATTATTACTAAGCATAAGTCATTAAGCATGCATAAGCTTAGCCTGATCATTTGAGTAGATAACTAGCATACAGTAGATAATTTCACCACTTTTGCATTCATATCATTTTATGAATATTTCATTTCATTTTGTCTTATGATTAAATTGTAAGACGAGAGGTTATCTCGTTTTCTCCAATGACCGACCTGCACGCGTACCGACACTATGATAAGGGCTTGATAAAACAAATGACAAACTTCCGTAATGAAAAATATTGCAAAAATAATAATATCTCCGATGCGTACCTATAAGATACTACGTTATAAAAATTATCAAACAATGATACTGCGGTCACAATTTAATTTCGCGGGACACAGAAATAATAATACACTTACACTTAAACAATAACTCTTGTAAGACTCAAACACAATTTATGCATAAGTAAACACAATTACCTACATGTACCTAAATGTAATATTACATATACATACACATTTATTTGTATTACTTTTAAAAGAAAACTTTTTATAAAACATTGAGATATATTATCCCTTTTGTCCTCTCTTCCCACTCACGACAAACACAAAGTCAGAGAAAAGATATCAATCTTCTTCTTCTTCCTCTAGACCTGCGCCTCATCTAGGTCGAATCTCCCAAAACTTGTAAACCAACATACCCCTTTTCATTATTCTCCATCTTCCTTCACCAAAACCATGTATTATCTTCTCCTACAAATCCATTCCTTTGAGGCGCCTGCTACTATTCGTACGAATCCAAGAAGAATCAAGATAAAATCATCCAAGAGAAGCATATCTTCCATTGTATCTACCTTGAGCCAAAGTCCAAGATTTTCTAAGGTTTTGGAAGCTAACCAAATTCGGCTTCAAACCAAATCTCAAGAAGAGAAAGGTAGTGATGAGTGTCTAAATACTCATCATTTTTGTACAATATAAACTGCAAAATCATCTGAAAACACTCAGAAACACATCAAAATGATGAAAATATCACAAATCAGTGTTTTATGTGTTTTAAATGCAAAAATATCAAAATCAGATGAAAAACGTATCAAATTTGCAAAATTGCAGTTTCATCCCCAAGTTTCTAAAATTGTCAAAAATAGTCCCCGAGTCAAAATTTCAAAAGAAAAGTCACCAAAGGTCCTTTTAAAATCATAACTTGTCAAATTTAGTCCTTTGGTGAAAAATATAAAAAGTTTTGAGAAAATTACAAATTGGTCCTTCAAGTTTCAAATTTGGCAAAAATGGCCCCTGGAAAATTGAAAAATGGCAAGATTGGTCCTTGTATTATGGAAGGTTGTCACTTGTGGTCCCTTGGAATAACTTTTCTGAATTGGCAGCAATGGTCCCTTGATTTTCAGGATTCACACATTAAGTCCCTAAGTTATAAGCCCTTTCAAACCAATTTGGACCCTTGAACCCTTTGACCCCCTGCCATATTACCACTTTTGAACCCCCCCATTTTAATATTACCCTGGTCGGTCAAATAAGTCAAACAAACACCCCAAAACCCGCCCTTTTACTGCCTTCTCCCCCACTTGATCCCTGCAACACCCAACCAACACTCCACCCCCTCACCTATCCATCTTCTTTGTCCCCCCCACATCTCCTACAATCCAAGAATCAATAACTCTTCCCTCACCAAACACTCTATCTCACTCCACTGTCAAAAGCAGAATTTCCCGCCAAAACCATCCAACGACCAAAATGCACCTAAAGTAATCCTATGGCTAAAATTAATGGTGGGATTTGATCTAGAGGACACGTGGAGACTTCTTGAAGTATAAAAGAGAGAAGAAAGTAGCAGAATAACGAGGAGTTAGTTAGTTTTTTTTATTGTCTTTGTATGTCGTTTTAATAGAAATGTCTTAGTTAAACCTTAAAATGTAATTCTTCAGTTTTAATGTATTGAATTTAAGGTAATTCAGTATTTGTAATCAAGTTTAATCCTAATTCCAAGTTTCATTCAAGTTTCAGAATTTCTTATTTCACTGTTGGAAATTCAATTTTCAAAATCTTATATGCAATCTTTAACAGTTTATTTTCAAGTTCTATTAAGCTTACTTAAGCTTATTTAAGCTTTTGGAAAGCTTGGAAACCAGTCCCAATCAAATATAGTACATGATCAATAATAGTCAACTGTAGGAGCAAATTGCAATGGGGTTGGATATTGTGGTTGCAGATCTGTGAATTGGGTTGGAATAGGCTTATTTAGTGTAGTATTGGTCTGGTTTAGCCTGTGACACCAATTTGGATCGGTTGTGAGTAAGTTTCTAACTTTTCATTTTTAGTCTAATTTGCATAGTAAGCTTGTATCTGTTTCTGTGGTCACCTCTAGTTTTAACATGTTTATATAGTTGTGTTTGGGTCATGTAAGTTTAGTTTGATCACTGGGATAAGTCAGTTTAGGAGTTTAAGTGTTTTAGTTGCTTAGCAGATCATTAAAAGAGTGTTTGGTTCAAGTGGTTTAACTGAGCTTGAGACTTTGTTGGTGCTTAAAAATTGTATACTCAGTCTTGGTATAGGTTCTTAGAACCATTCCAGTCATAACTTGTACCTGCAAAAGATCATTAGTCAAAATTTCATTTGATCTATTCTTGTACCTGCACTGTTGGAAATTTTGAAAGCCAAGATCTTATTTTGTGCTTAGAATTCATAGAACTAGCTTTCCTTAAGTTTATTTCATCATAATAGTTCATTTTCAGTTCAAAAATCATGATCAAAACTCAAATAAGTCAACTTTTTAGTTTTGATAAAAAGTCAAAAATTTGTAAAACTCAGTTTTTGCTCAACTGAAAAGATTTTTTATGAGCTCATTTCTGAGCCTGTTCATGTGAAACTTTGGATTTAAAAAGTCCTACTGGTCTATTTCCTTATCATTATTTTTGTAGAATTTTATCAAATTTTTAGAAGCTCCTAATGAGCTTGTCTTTAGGGTCTTAGTTGCCCTGTGCAACTGAGACAGTTGACACTGACTCTGCACAGTTTGTGCAGAGCTTGTATCAAGCTCAACAAAGCTCACTGTGGTCTCTTCTTTGGTTTATAAACTCTCAACCAGGTCTAGTATAAGTTGCAAGTTTTAGTTTTTGGTTGCTAGCTTATTTGAGTGCTTATACTTGGGCTTAAAGTAGGCACCCTCTCACTGTTTTGCATACATAAGCTCATCTCATCAAATCCTTTGAGCTTGTGATTTAGAAGTGTAGGATAGTTGTTTTAAGTTTCATTCTGGTTCTTTTAGTATTTGAGCTTCGTTTTGGTTTGGTGCTTATTGGTCTCCATTTAGCTTATTCAAGAGCTTATTGATAAGCACTTTGGACATCAGTTTCAAATTCTTCCACATAGCACCCTGTTTTTCTAATTTTCCTAGCTTCCTAATATTGTTTTAAGCATTTCCTGAATTTTTCAGATTTTTCCTAGCTTGTTTGGTATTTTTCTACATTTTATCTAGTTTTTAAGTATTTTTAATTAGCTTTAAATACAAATAATTAAGAAAAGTCTCAAAAAAATAATTTTTCATTTTTATTAAGTTTAGATAAATATAAATAGCCTAAAAAGTATTTTTCCATAATTTTCTTAGTTTAAAAAGTATTTTTTAGCATTTTAATTAGTTTTAAATAGTATTAAATTAATAATAAATATATAAAAAGTCTAAAAAATATATTTTCTGTTTTAAAATTAGTTTTATCATATTTTAGATTTTTCTAAGTCTTAATTTTATTTTTCTAGTCTTATTTCATATTTTCTTTTATTTTAGAGTATTATTAAATAGTTAAAATAGTTTTTAATTTATAATAATTAATTAAATAGTTGTAAAAATAATTTTCTTTTTCTAATAATTTTCTTATATAATTAGGATTGAAAAAATGTATTTTTATATCCGTAGGTATTTTCCTTCTTTATTTTCACGTTTTATTTTGTACGTTACGTAGTTTTTTTTTATTTAAAACGTACGTTTTAGGTTTTAAACGTTCATCACTTTAAATATAGTGATAGCGTTTATTTAATATCTTTTATCTTTTTCTAATTTGTATTTAAGTCGCTTTAATTTATAACCTTTTTCAGTAGTGTAATTATCCTTTTCAAATCCTTTCGGATCATTATCCTTAGTGATCCTTCTATCGTCTGAATCAGTGTTTGCACACCATTGAGTCTCCGTGGGACTTAACGACCCGGGAATCCCCTGTATTCTCTGATCTTCATTGCATTTGTGTTTAAGCTGTTTTAAGTCTGTAAAGACTTGACGGTTCAGCGCAGATCAAAATTTTGGCGCCGCTGCCGGGGAGGCTTTAGCGTGTGTTTAGCTTTTTTCAGACCCACTCTTGCACATACCCATCTTTTGTAAAAAGTTTTTTGTAAAGTTTTCAAAAATCCAAAAGTTCATTAACACTTTTCCTAAAGTGTTATCAACCCCAAAAATATTTTCATTCTTTGTTTTTATGGCATGTTTTTCAAAAATCCAAAAATATTCATCTTTACCCTCTAATCTGTTTAATTCTCCATTCCTTATCCTCTAAACCGATAATTCTATCTTCTCAACCCTCTCGTTTTTAATTCTTATGGCGTCTTGCGATAAAACTATGGCAGAATTACTATTCGAAGAGCTAAAAGCTAGCCAAGATGCACTTGATTGGTGACGATGACGAGGAGAGTGCTATTCCATTGAACAATGTTATCTCTCAACTCCCTCAATCTACTGAAATCACACCCGTAGCTCCCATTGACTCTCTCATAATGGGGGATAAGCATCTCGCACTATTCGAAACGGAATCGTCTAGTGTTGAGAGCCTTATCCCGATCCCAAGTGAGTCTGAGGGAATTCTTGACCATGAGTGTGATGTGTTTTCTCCTCTTACAAATGATCTTGTTGAGACTTTCTCAGATTTTGACAGTGATTATAGTGATGCCGATTCTTTATATTCTAATGACATAGAATTGATTGATGCATCACTTCCACTTTCCGAGATCGTCAACTTAGAAGAGGATGTTGACCATGTTGTTTCCACAACAATTCATACGA
The DNA here is from genome assembly GCA_910596185.1 of Chrysanthemum makinoi. NCBI lineage: Eukaryota > Viridiplantae > Streptophyta > Magnoliopsida > Asterales > Asteraceae > Chrysanthemum > Chrysanthemum makinoi. The sequence goes on from OU343223.1 coordinate 188,536,966, forward strand.
CTATCACTAATCCCTTATTCGAATTCGATTCTGAATTTACTCTAAATTCAGTTAATCCAATCTTTGATAGTGATGAGTCCGACACGGAGACTATAATGGACGAGGTGCATATTTATAGCCCACGAAGTACCGCACATGTCCCACCTCCGTATACTCTTCTTGAGGAGTTCGCCGGTGAACTCACTCATATCATATCTCCGCTGGAGTATGATTGCTTGGATGGCAAAGATCATGATCGGGGGGAGAGAATCTCAATTTGCATAGTTATGACAAATCTTCCCACCCTCCCTACCGAGATGCCTTCCAACCATAAGAGCTCTACCGATAAAATCCAAACAAGTGCAACTGCACTTAATCCCGAGGAAGAAGATCTAGTCATGATTGTTATCATGATTTTCTTTCTTTTCTTCACCTACCTGGTGACTTCCTCTCTTCTTCACTCGTTCGGGAGTGAGGACACTATCTTTGACCCAGGCATTTCCATGTACCATTTGTGAGCCGGGTCTGTCTGTATATATCTCATCGGTGTGGAACTTTCACGTACTTCAATGTTTATCCAAACATCTTGAATGAAAGTCCGATGGAGATTGTTTCTTCCACTTTGCTTCCCTATGAACAAATTAATTCGGGGTCGAGTCAAGCTAGCGACTTCGGGAATCAAAAAATAGCATGCCATATGGGTTTTCACCCATATTTCTGACTTCTTTCTATTTTCTACCACCCTAGTGTGGGGGGGTTGCCCACATGTTGTGTATATAAGAAAAAGTTCCAAAAAAAATCTTCTTTCTAAATAATGGCCGTAATATTTCCCTTTTACGTTCTTTGTTTCGGCATAACCGCCGGTACTTTGAATATTGAGGGCAATATTCATTTCTAAGTGTGGGGGAATTCTCACGAATTTCATATATTATCTACCCAATTCCCCCGTTTTTTTGGCCAAAATTTTTGGAGTAAGTGTTTTACACTTACTCATTTGGTTATCATCCGCCATGTGCGTAAGACTAAAGGATTGGCTAATCCAAGAGCAAACGACTCTTGGTAAAGATTTCTCAAATCCGTTTATATGGCTTGCAATTTGCCCAAAATTGTATGGTTCTCAACTCACCATATCCTAAAAAGTGAAGAGTTGGCTAGCCGCAAGGTTATGGCTTGTGGTAAACGCAGTGGAAAAACCATAATTGGTAATCACTCACCAAAGATAATATTGATAATTTATCTAAGAGTTGGCTAGTCCAGAAGGGTACGGCTTCTGGTAAAGACTAATCAAATCCGTTTACGACTTATGATTTGCTCAAAATCATTTGGTTATCAATGTACCAAGGTTCTTACTTGAACTGAAACATTTGGCTACTCCAGAAGTGATGGCTTTTGGTAAAGAGTTTTTCAAATCCATTATGTTTTCTCAAATCATTGCTAGGGACTAGCAATATCTCAGTATGGGGGATTGATGAGTGTCTAAATACTCATCATTTTTGTACAATATAAACTGCAAAATCATCTGAAAACACTCAGAAACACATCAAAATGATGAAAATATCACAAATCAGTGTTTTATGTGTTTTAAATGCAAAAATATCAAAATCAGATGAAAAACGTATCAAATTTGCAAAAATTGCAGTTTCAGTCCCCCAAGTTTCTAAAATTGTCAAAAATAGTCCCTGAGTCAAAATTTCAAAAGAAAAGTCACCAAAGGTCCTTTTAAAATCATAACTTGTCAAATTTAGTCCTTTGGTGAAAAATATAAAAAGTTTTGAGAAAATTACAAATTGGTCCTTCAAGTTTCAAATTTGGCAAAAATGGCCCCTGGAAAATTGAAAAATGGCAAGATTGGTCCTTGTATTATGGAAGGTTGTCACTTGTGGTCCCTTGGAATAACTTTTCTGAATTGGCAGCAATGGTCCCTTGATTTTCAGGATTCACACATTAAGTCCCTAAGTTATAAGCCCTTTCAAACCAATTTGGACCCTTGAACCCTTTGACCCCCTGCCATATTACCACTTTTGAACCCCCCCATTTTAATATTACCCTGGTCAGTCAAATAAGTCAAACAAACACCCCAAAACCCGCCCTTTTACTGCCTTCTCCCCCACTTGATCCCTGCAACACCCAACCAACACTCCACCCCCTCACCTATCCATCTTCTTTGTCCCCCCCACATCTCCTACAATCCAAGAATCAATAACTCTTCCCTCACCAAACACTCTATCTCACTCCACTGTCAAAAGCGAATTTCCGCCAAAACCATCCAACGACCAAAATGCACCTAAAGTAATCCTATGGCTAAAATTAATGGTGGGATTTGATCTAGAGGACACGTGGAGACTTCTTGAAGTATAAAGAGAGAAAGTAGCGAGAATAACGAGGAGTTAGTTAGTTTTTTTTTATTGTCTTTGTATGTCGTTTTAATAGAAATGTCTTAGTTAAACCTTAAAATGTAATTCTTCAGTTTTAATGTATTGAATTTAAGGTAATTCAGTATTTGTAATCAAGTTTAATCCTAATTCCAAGTTTCATTCAAGTTTCAGAATTTCTTATTTCACTGTTGGAAATTCAATTTTCAAAATCTTATATGCAATCTTTAACAGTTTATTTTCAAGTTCTATTAAGCTTACTTAAGCTTATTTAAGCTTTTGGAAAGCTTGGAAACCAGTCCCAATCAAATATAGTACATGATCAATAATAGTCAACTGTAGGAGCAAATTGCAATGGGGTTGGATATTGTGGTTGCAGATCTGTGAATTGGGTTGGAATAGGCTTATTTAGTGTAGTATTGGTCTGGTTTAGCCTGTGACACCAGCTGGATCAGTTGTGAGTAAGTTTCTAACTTTTCATTTTTAGTCTAATTTGCATAGTAAGCTTGTATCTGTTTCTGTGGTCACCTCTAGTTTTAACATGTTTATATAGTTGTGTTTGGGTCATGTAAGTTTAGTTTGATCACTGGGATAAGTCAGTTTAGGAGTTTAAGTGTTTTAGTTGCTTAGCAGATCATTAAAAGAGTGTTTGGTTCAAGTGGTTTAACTGAGCTTGAGACTTTGTTGGTGCTTAAAAATTGTATACTCAGTCTTGGTATAGGTTCTTAGAACCATTCCAGTCATAACTTGTACCTGCAAAAGATCATTAGTCAAAATTTCATTTGATCTATTCTTGTACCTGCACTGTTGGAAATTTTGAAAGCCAAGATCTTATTTTGTGCTTAGAATTCATAGAACTAGCTTTCCTTAAGTTTATTTCATCATAATAGTTCATTTTCAGTTCAAAAATCATGATCAAAACTCAAATAAGTCAACTTTTTAGTTTTGATAAAAAGTCAAAAATTTGTAAAACTCAGTTTTTGCTCAACTGAAAAGATTTTTTATGAGCTCATTTTGAGCTGTTCATGTGAAACTTTGGATTTAAAAAGTCCCTCTGGTCTATTTCCTTATCATTATTTTTGTAGAATTTTATCAAATTTTTAGAAGCTCCTAATGAGCTTGTCTTTAGGGTCTTAGTTGCCCTGTGCAACTGAGACAGTTGACACTGACTCTGCACAGTTTGTGCAGAGCTTGTATCAAGCTCAACAAAGCTCACTGTGGTCTCTTCTTTGGTTTACAAACTCTCAACCAGGTCTAGTATAAGTTGCAAGTTTTAGTTTTTGGTTGCTAGCTTATTTGAGTGCTTATACTTGGGCTTAAAGTAGGCACCCTCTCACTGTTTTGCATACATAAGCTCATCTCATCAAATCCTTTGAGCTTGTGATTTAGAAGTGTAGGATAGTTGTTTTAAGTTTCATTCTGGTTCTTTTAGTATTTCAGAGCTTCTGTTTTGGTTTGGTGCTTATTGGTCTTCATTTAGCTTATTCAAGAGCTTATTGATAAGCACTTTGGACATCAGTTTCAAATTCTTCCACATAGCACCCTGTTTTTCTAATTTTCCTAGCTTCCTAATATTGTTTTAAGCATTTCCTGAATTTTTCAGATTTTTCCTAGCTTGTTTGGTATTTTTCTACATTTTATCTAGTTTTTAAGTATTTTTAATTAGCTTTAAATACAAATAATTAAGAAAAGTCTCAAAAAAATAATTTTCATTTTTATTAAGTTTAGATAAATATAAATAGCCTAAAAGTATTTTTCCATAATTTTCTTAGTTTAAAAAGTATTTTTTAGCATTTTAATTAGTTTTAAATAGTATTAAATTAATAATAAATATATAAAAAGTCTAAAAATATATTTTCTGTTTTAAAATTAGTTTTATCATATTTTAGATTTTTCTAAGTCTTAATTTTATTTTTCTAGTCTTATTTCATATTTTCTTTTATTTTAGAGTATTATTAAATAGTTAAAATAGTTTTTAATTTATAATAATTAATTAAATAGTTGTAAAAATAATTTTCTTTTTCTAATAATTTTCTTATATAATTAGGATTGAAAAAATGTATTTTTATATCCGTAGGTATTTTCCTTCTTTATTTTCACGTTTTATTTTTATGCGTTACGTAGTTTTTTTATTTAAACGTACGTTTTAGGTTTTAAACGTTCATCACTTTAAATATAGTGATAGCGTTTATTTAATATCTTTTATCTTTTTCTAATTTGTATTTAAGCCGCTTTAATTTATAACCTTTTTCAGTAGTGTAATTATCCTTTTCAAATCCTTTCGGATCATTATCCTTAGTGATCCTTCTATCGTCTGAATCAGTGTTTGCACACCATTGAGTCTCCGTGGGACTTAACGACCCGGGAATCCCCTGTATTCTCTGATCTTCATTGCATTTGTGTTTAAGCTGTTTTAAGTCTGTAAAGACTTGACGGTTCAACGCAGATCAGGTAGTCAAGCTCCTTCCCAAGATACTTCTTTATCTCTAGTAGAGATGCAAACGCCCCAACTCAGTTTCCTCATCAATTTTACCAAAAACTAGGGTTTGTGAAACTTAGGGTTTTCAAAAATTGATTTGGGGGTTTTGCAATTGGAGGTGTGTTGGAGCTAATTCAAGTCTTGTTTGGTTCGAATCCAAGAAGCCATTTTTGTACCTCACGCATCATCTCTTCCAAGTTGAGGTTATGAATCTTTTCTTGTTATAATGTTTTGCACATTATTCTTGTGATGTTAAGTATGGTATTTTGTATCAAACATTTGTTACACATTTGGTCATGTTAATAACATTCTTTCATGGTTGCTATGTTAAAGATTTAATTTGGTCATTCACTTGTTGAGTTTTCTATCGAGATGCGTGAAACAAGAAAAACTAGAAGTTGAGTTTTTGGTATTGTTTTGCTAACTTTGGTTCCTGCCGAGTCGTGTAAACCAAGAAAAATAGAGAAGTCAAGTTTATATAAACTAAATAAAATGACTAGGAACCATGTGTCTTTGATACTATAATCTTGGTATGCGACCATGAACTTGAGTCGTCGTATACAAATGGGTCTGTTTGATCTCCCTGTCGAGAAGCAAGAAACAAAATAAAAATAGGAGAAGTCAAGTTTTGTAAAAGTATTGCTAATAACAAGTTGTACAAGTTCTGGAAACCAAGGTTGGTCACAATGTCTTCGAGTAGTACTCGAAGTAGTGAATGGTTCTTGGCAACTTGTAAAATTTTGGTAATTAATTTGGAAGTTGGAATTTTGTTTGGTCACTTGTTCTTGTCGAAATAAAGGCTGTGAAGAAATAAACATAACCAAAACTTTGTTCTTGCTTAAGACCATTATCTAAACATTAGTCCATTCGGTGTGTCGTTAGGATTTGACGGAAATACTTTATTTTAGTAATCCCCCTTAGTCGACATCCGTGTCATTCAAAGAGTGTTAAAACCATGTTATAAACTTAGTTGCAACTTGAGAAAAATTAAGTTTTGTTATGTCAACATTTGATATCTTGATATGGTTCCTATATGTTCATAATTTACTTGTTGCGTTCGTTTAGGATAAGAACCAAGTCGAGAGTATCCATTGCCAAATGAATGTGACTAACCCATTGTATGATTTGTAGTGGTATGTTAGGATGTCGGATAAAAACCGGGTTGAGTAGTACTCGACTAGCATATGGTTCACCACATCCTTGACTTGAGCTTAACTTCGAAATAATAACATCTTGTTCGGTATCTCGCGACCACCTCAAATACATCCTTGGCCATATTATCTTGTATCATACGTTTGGCATTGTTCCACAATTTTTTTTGTTGTGAACATTTACTTTCAACATGGTTAGCAACCATGTTTCCAACAGGTTTTGGGCCACAGCCCAATTACTATCATGATGTTACAAATTAGAGTTTTGGTTGGATTTGGGGTTCAAGCCCAACCCATGTATCCCAAGGCTGGGCCGCAGCCCACTGTGGTCTTGGAGTGTTCGAAATTGTTGCTGCAAACTAATCAACCAAATAAAACCCGAAGTACTTGATTTATAGACAACTATAAGAAGTTAAATTCATTTACCACGTATCCGAAATTCCCCACCTAAAAATATACACATACGAGTTGATAAGTAAATCTGTGAAAAATTTATTTGCATGAGACAACAATTACTTTAAAACATATTTCATTTAATATTGTCTACGTAAATGTTTAACGCCAATATGTAAACAAATGCGAGTCAAGTAAAATTCTCGTCTAGAACTATATATTAGGAACAAATTTTGTTAAATAAATAAAGGTCACTATATTATTTTATGATCCACTAAAATTGGAAGACTTCCATTTTAACTCAAGTATTTTCTAAATACATTTAGAAAATAAAATAACTATAATTTTGACAATACCATTTGTGTCAACTTGAACAAGTATATATACATTTATATACTTACTAATGGAACCTTGTAATCATTTATCAAATCAAACTTTGGATTTCAAAATCATATTAATGTCAACATGAAAAGTATATATACTTCGTATACTTACTAGTAAAAATCATTTTAACAATATTTTTACAACCTTACGTTAGTATTAATACAATTATAAAAACCATTGAACTACTTTAAGTAAGTGATGCTAAAAGTGACGTGAAGGGGTCTGCCTCTTCGATTTCTCGTGTTTGGTTGTTTGTGATGTTGTGTTTAGGATGTTCCCGATATGAAGACTCTCGTGTTCGAAGTTTGTCTTTTCTCTACTCGAGTTTCATGATCGATGCTGATGGAAATCCGATATCCGAAATCTTATCGACTAACGTTTATCTTCAAGCATACTTAATAAACGGATTTTAGATTTTTGTTGATACCCTTGCTTTAAACATTGAGGACAATGTTTCGTTCTAGTCTGGGGTAGGGTAATCTTCGATTTGATTTGACCGCACTTGCTTATTTTTGTCGTGTACTCTTGCAACCCCGTTTTTCCTTAATGAAAAATTGTGCAAAAATGTGAAAATTTTAAAAAAAAATTGTAAGCTTTTGTTAAGTCTTTTTGATTGAAAAGTTTGCTAGTCTCTTAGATAAGAAGCTATAAAAAGCGAATTCTAGCTCACAAGGCCAAGATTTTGCAAGTTTCCCTGAGAGATTTTAAATATGCATGACTTAATTTCATTTAGACAAAGCATTTGCTAAGTTAATATATGTTTTGACACCTTGATTGACTTTCAGCTGGTGAGAGTAGGAATAGAATTCTGACTTGACCGTGTTGAGCCTAGCTTGTTCCCTTAACCATAGATAATCTAAAAATTATCGGCTAAGCATCCGCGGATCTCATTATTTGGGATTTTAAATTTGCAGAGATCGAGAAATGATAGAGTTACTTATGAGTTTAGATGCTAAACGTGGAGTAGTTGGTTCTCTTTAGAGCCCATCGAAGGTACTTATGGCTTTTTGTTCCCACAAAATTGTTTCACCCCATATCTGTCTAATAATAATTAGAGATGTCGAGTTTTTGGCGATAGTTAGTTCTTTATCTTCTTAAAAGAATTTTTGTTTTAAAAATTGGGTACACATCAAGGATCCGTAATGAATAAGAAATCAGTAATAAGTGATAAAGTAATAAGTAAAGTTGTGAGCTGCGGTGTCGAGATCGGACCCTTGGATCTTTAGTCGGGATTGAGTGAGGTCTTAGCCTAGCCAGCCGGGATCCTCATTTCATGAAGCCTATAGTCTTGGAATTACCCGTGAAGCTCCGTGGTTCACAGCTCATATAAATAAAAGTATAAGTGCAAAAAAAAAAAAAAAAAAAAAATGATGAAAATGAAAATTGAAAAAGTCAAAAGTATAAGTGAATAAAAATTCCTTGATGTGGACCTCATTTTTGGGACAATGGTTCTTGAGAGAAGACGGATAACTAATTATCGACTTAGCTTTGTATCTTTATCGGAATAAAAGTTATCGACAAGAGAATTTGAAGAAATTCAGTTCTCAACAAAAATAAAAAAATCTAGAGGAAAATAGGAAAATGGGAGCAAAAGGTATTTACACAAGTAACTTCCATGGGTAGTGTTAGCATCTAGAATCATATTTAACAATGATTTCGGTTTTACGCTTAGTTTGGGAACTTGTGAAAATCGGGACGATGTATTCTATCCGTATGGTCACTTCACGCTGTGTTGTGTTTTCTACTCCGTGATCCTAATGTGTCGTTTGAAAAATGTTGGAGTTATTGATCGACATGAAAGTTCAACAAACCGTCATTCATAACCGGAATGTGCTTAACCGTAATATCTATAAATGTGAATTAAAAGGTAAACGGGGCGTTTTAGAATTAAGGCTTTCTTAATCTCTTTTGAGGAATCTTTGCTACTTCTTCATAAGTTTAGTAGAAAGAGATTGAAATCCTTGGTTTTAGAAGCGTGAGTTGATTGCATTGCGTGAGGACACGGCAATGGTCTCGTCTGGGGTATTTTGGTATGTGCTAAAACACATACCTTTTCATCATCAAAATAGACCCAAAATAACCAAGAAAGAGCCGTTTATTGCTAATATTTGTGGTTTTCTTGAGTTTGTGCTTGTGCAGGTATGGATATGTAAAACACGCAAAAAAGGAACCAAATCGGACATAAATCCGAGCACGAGATTAAGAGAGCTTAAGCCGTGGGAAGATCAAAATTGAGCATTTATGAAGATTTTATTCTCCGAGGATGATTTTTGGAAGAAATAACCAAGTTTGAAGATATGTCAAGAATGGCCCCTCAACTTTGAGTTTTTGGCAGAAATGGCCCCTGAAGATTCAAATGTTGCAAATTCAACCTTGGTTTATTTGAAGATTGACAAATTCAGTCCTTTGAAGATATTTTCAGCTTTTACATGTTTGGCCCTTGGAGTTTCAGCTTTCACATCTTTGGTCCCTAATATTGCTAATGGGTTCAATTCTAGTCCATTAATAATCCAATCCTTAACAAATCCATTATCCAACACAAACAAAAGCCTTCGGCCCAAATCCACAAAATCCCTTACCCGGTCCAATAACAACAAAACCCGTCCACCCCTTTTATATTAATAACACACCCGTTTACCCATGAACCCGCCCATTTACCCGACCTTTAACCCAAGTCAAAGCACCAAGACCCAGTCAACCCATTTGAAAAACAATAAACAATACCAAACGCGCCCTTATCACACCCCTGTCTTCCCCACACCCAAACACCACCATTTACCAATCCCAAACACCCAACCTCGTACTAGAATATCTCTAGAAACCTTATCCACCTATGACTTGTCAGATAAGATGCCTACGTGGCCAATTGAAGCACTCCCATTGGCCGTAACACCTCATCAAAGGAAATGGAGCATTGTGATTGGTAGAGGTGACATGGAATGGATTTGTGGCTGCTATTTGCTTCTAGGCTCTTACAACAAAGGATCCCAAGGCTGCTCAAGGCTATAAAAAGACCCTCTTGGCTCACAATTGAAGTCGTCCAATTCCTTATGTCTTAAAGGAATTTTGGCCTTTTAATTTCCTGTTAATTTACATGTTTTCAGTAGTTAATTGATTTGTAATCTCAGATTTTAATTGTAGCTTCAATTCATTTAATGCAACTTTAACTTTTACTTGATAAATCATTGTTGTTAGTCTTAAGTACAATCTGTTTTAAGGTCTCATTTCCTGTTCAGTTAAGCTTACATAAGCTTGTTTCAGCTTATGTAAGCTTGTTGTTGCTTAAATTGTTCTCAATTTCAAGTTTTGAAAAAAAAGTCAACTTTTGTAAAAAGTTTGAAAGTCAAACAATTTGTTGGTCTAATTCTGGTTTCAATCTGATTTAATGTTGATTCTTAAGATTTTTGGTTCATTTCAGGTTTATACTAGTCAGTATTTGTCAAGCTCTCATAGTTAAAATGCATTTTGGATCCTTGAAAGAGTGTTTGGTTTAGTACTAAAATCTGTGCTAGAGGTTAACATAATGAAGTAGATCAGTTGCTTGAGGCTTGTTATAGTTATTAGTAGTCATATCTTTCCTTGTTTTGTGCTTGTCTTCATCATAAGTCAAATTTATTTTGTAACTGATCTTGTTAGCATTACTGTTGGAATCAAGGTACTGAATCATTGCATATAGGTTTAAAATCATTAGAACTAGCTTACTATAGTTGCATTACATCATATTTCATCTACATCAGTCCTGCATTTGATCTTAAATCTCATTTAAGTCAACCTTCTTCGTTCTTCAAAAGTCAAAACCATGTGCGAATCGGTTTTGTAGAACTTGCAGAACCGCACGATGCTCATTTCAAACAGTTAGAGTCTCATATTTGGCACATTTGCGATCGCTAGGTGGTCTTTAAACCCACATATCTGGTTTTAGCATTAGTTCATTAATTAAGCTTATAGAGTAGCTTAAACGGGGTCCCATTCCTTTGTTTTCTTTGCATCGGTATACTTGCCCCTAATAGTCGATTAGATTTTGATCTGTAACTTCCTCATTACTAGTCCTTATGAGCTTATCTTTTAGATATAGTATCTCGGTTGGTGGTCTACGATATCCACTTTTGGTTTTCACTTTGGCTTATTGAATAAGCGCAGATGGCTTAAAGTAGGGGCCAAGTAGCTTATTTGCTTAAGTAGTAATTAGCTTAAATCATTGGTAAACTGCTTATTAGAGATTAAGAGTAGAAGTAATTAGTTGATTTTAGCTTATTTAAGTATAACTTGGTTTCTGTAGAAGTTTGGTGGCTCATTTTGTTATTTAGCTTATTTCAAATAGCTTATTAATAAGCAGTTTTCACATCAGTTGCATTTTCATCCACATAAGCCCTTGTTTTTATATTTTTCATAGCTTTAGAATAACATTTTAGAATTTCCCTGAATTTTTCATAATTTTTGGTCACTGTTTAGTATTTTTCATTATTTAAAGTAGTTTTTAATCCTTTTTAAATAGCTTTTATTGCAATTAAATAAGAAAAAGTTCCAAAAAATAATTTTTCAATTTTCTCAGTTTAAGAAAAATATAAAAAGCATAAAAAAGATTTTTCCATATTTTTCCCCTTTTATTTGGTATTTTTCACAATTTAAATTAGATTTAAATAGTGTTAAATTCATAGAAAATAGAAAAATAATCAGAAAAATAAAAAAAATAGTTTTGAAAATTCTCTTAGGATATTTTAGATTTTATAAAAATATTTTCATAATTTTCCCCTTTGCTTTTATAATTTTTAGTTATTTAGTCTTATTTTTAAAGTTAAAAATAGTTTTTAATTCTATTAAAATCCAGAAAAATCCTAAAAATTAGTTTTAATTCATAAATAGTTTTCTAATATCATTTTTAGAGTTATAGTAATTTTAGATCATATTTAGGATTTAGATTAAACGTAGTTGCATTTTATTTACGTTTCGTTTTAGTTGCGTATTTAGGATTTCCCGTAGTGTAATTTCCCTTTTATGCTTTCCTTATCCCGTAGTTTAGAAAACTTCATTTTATACCCTTCTCTTATTCAAATCACAAAATTCGGGACGTGAGTTGGAAATTCCATTCAACCCTTGTTCGGAACGATCTCGTGCTTTCAAACCTAACACGTTTGAGTTACAGGTATACTACACACTTCTCATCTATTATTGATCGGATTGTCCGAACTGTTTTAAGTTTCTTACGGTTAGTCATTCACAAGTGGCTAGCTTGTGTGAGTAGGCTTGACGTGTTTTGGCGAATCAATGCCCTTTTCATGAACCGTCAATTCCCCATTGGGAAACGCGAATGTTATAAATAGATCTTTTGAGGGTGACTCCTCGTTGGGTTGGCCATGCTTAGGCCAAGGCGAAACGTATATCATGTCGGAATCGAGTGTTGAGGGACAAAACACTCGCTATGTGCCCCTATATTGTATGACACCTTTTAGCATACTGAAATGCGTAGTATCGGTTGCATGAACTTAGAGCTAACGTAATAGACATTCATCCATATGTCATTATATTCGTTGTAATGATTATATGACTTTGCTTATGGTCCAAACTTACTATTTTAATCTAAACCTATGAACTCACCAGCTTTTAGCTGACCTTTTAGCATATTTTTCTCAGGTGCTTAAGTTATGATCATGGAGGCAAGGCAAGAAGCGGGTCAATGGTCGTAGTAGTATTTAAAGAAGTGTTTTTACACAAACTGATGTTTTAAAATTTGGGACCACTAATTTTATGGGATGTGCCCATTTATCTAAACGATGTTGTAAGATAATATTTTAAAATATTTTATGAAATTACACGGAGTATGTATTACGTTCTTTATTACTTGAGTTATGATTTACCAATTCCGTAACGCTCCCAAATAACACATATGCTTCCGCTAAACCAAATTTGGGGGTGTTACAGATACTGTCGGTGATTTTAGTGTCATTAACTATTTAAGGTAATTGCGATTTACTATAGACCAGTGGAATATCATGTTAAGCTCGGATACGAGTTAGGGAAGTGTGGAGTGCATACTCGTTGAGATAATATGTTTTCGCCCAGAAAAAGATGCAGGTTTCAAGGGGGCCGCACTCCCTTGCAGGGTCAAGGGGCATCGACATGTCTGTTGGTGAAGGGTTGTGACCCTTCGGTTTTAACCGAAATTAACCGAATTTAACTGCAATTAACTGTCACTTATGTTTTTTATTTAACAAACATATCTGGTCTCATTAAATATACGAATTTCACACAATTCTCTTTATCTTGCTTTGTTCTCTTGTGCCTAGAAACAAAATGTTATTCTCGAATTATCCCGATAAGGATTCCGTGATACCCAGACACCAATAAGGTCAAAATACTTTATACGGAAAGTGAACTTACACAACTCGTGAAGATATCCAAGATCATCATCACCCTAACCCAATATACTAAAAGATACTAGGGTTAATGGTTAGAGTTCAAATGATTTTCAGCAATCATAATAAATCTGTTGGATCTGGAAGACGGTCACAAGAAATTACCTCTTCTTTGTAGTATAAAATCAAGTTGTCTTGACCATGATTTAGCTGCATATTTTTTTAGCTTTAGTCGGGTTAACACTTTTATGTTTAGAGGCAAAGATGGGTAGTTCGATCCAAGATGAGATTGTTATTGAACTGGTTCTAAACCTCTCCAATTCTTCACCTTTTGATTTCTCTCATCTACCAAACATTGGAATTCAATTCATTTCTATTTCACTTGTCTCATTTCTCTCTATCAAACACACCCAGTGTTTTAAGATTGAGATATCACCTACAATGAGGTAATCTGAAGTCAATTTTGTCCTTAATGTTCAACTAAGGAATAGGTCGTAGATAACTAGATCTTACAGTTTATTAAAGGGTGAAGGCTGAATATACGTAACAAACTTTCTCAAATATACCGATGTACGTAACATACTTATTTTATTATTTATGTACGTAATATACTTTCAAATACTCACCAATGTACATAACATTGACAGGTTACCAAGTTTTAAAGTTACAACATTGGTCCCTGTCGTTTGCATTCACTTTCACCGTTAGTCATTTGACATGTTTTCACTTAAAAAAATTACAGTAACGGTCCTTGTAGTTTGCTTTGACTTTCACCATTAGTCCTTTGTATTTCATCGTTTTTATATATCGTTTTTTGCGTTTTTATACACATTTTTTTTACATATTTTTATACACGTTTTTTACACACGTTTTTATATACATTTTTTTTACACGTTTTTATACATGTTTTTATACACGTTTTTATGTACGTTTTTATACACTTTTTATACACATTTTTACACGTTATTATACACATTTTTTACACATTTTTATACGGTTTTATCTACGTTTTTATACACTTTTTATACGTTTTTATGTACGTTTTTATACATTTTACGTTTTTATCTGCGTTTTACACGTTTTTATATATGTTTTTACAAGAATTTATGCATGTTTCTATACGGTTTTATATCGTTTTTACGTTTTACATATGTTTATTTACATGTTTTTATATGTTTTTTACACACATTTTATATGCGTTTTTACACGATTTTATGCACTTTTATATACACGGTTTTATAGTTTTTATACATTTTACGTTTTTATGCGCGTTTTATACACATTTTATACACGTTTAGAAAATATTTTTAAAATGTGTATAAAACCGTCGTAAAATCGTTAAAAACGATATATAAAACATGTATAAAAACGTGTATAAAAACATGTAAAAACGTATATAAACGTGTGTAAAACGTATATAAAACATGTAAAAACGTATATAAAAGCGTGTATAAACATGTAAAAACGTATATAAAACGTGTGTAAAAACATGTATAAAAGCGTGTAAAATGTATAAAAACGGTACATAAAACGTGTATAAAAAGTGTATAAAAACGTACATAAAACCGTATGTGTAAAAATGTATATAACGTAAAAATGTGAATAAAAAATGTATAAAAACGTACATAAAAACGTGTATATGTAAACAAGCGTGTATATAAAAATAAAAAAAATGTATATAAAACGTGTGTAAACGTGTAAAAATATGTAAAAAAAATGTGTATAAAAGCAGCGTAAACGTATAAAAAGATGAAAGACAAATGACTAATGGTGAAAGTCAAAGCAAACTACAAGGACCGTTCTGTAATTTTTAAGTGAAAAAATGTCAAATGACTAACGGTGAAAGTGAATGCAACGAGACCAATGTTGTAACTTTAAAACTTGGCAACCTGTCAATATTACGTACATTGGTGAGTATTTGAAAGTATATTACGTACATAAATAATAAAATAAGTATGTTACGTACATCGGTATATTTGAGAAAGTTTGTTACGTATATTCAGCTTTCACCCTTTATTAAACCCCATCATTATGACGGACGACGAAAAAAAAAACAACTTTTACTATACATTCACCTCCAAAAATGTAACCGAGCGTATTTTAAAAATATAGCCCATAGAGCTATGTTTATAAAAATTCCTGACATTGATAAAATATTAGTACTTTTAAAAATACTAGAAGGGTACCCGCGCAATGCGGCGGTTGGTACCCGGTGACTATTTTTGTAGCAAGCAAATGTTTTTCATTTTAAACTTCGTTATTTAGCATGTCCCAAATACTATAAAGTAGTAGAGATGTGTTTTTCAAAAGTAGAACGTCTAAATTATTAATAGTGTAAATGGTTAACACTTTTATTTTTCAAATTTTAGCATTAATGGTTATAAGTTAGTGAACTTTTCTTATAAACAATTTCATTAAAATGTATCATTATTGGAGGGCGGTTACATATGTTTTAAATGAGACTTAAATTTTCAGATTTTACATTAATTTTCTATTTTTCCTTTTATAGTAATGTTTTTTGTCTTAAAATTTCAAGACTTCCTTTTATGAGAAGTCCCAAATTCTTTATAATGTAGTATAGATAGCTCCTCATTGTATGTTTTTAAGTATTAAACGTAGATAGCAAATTCCTTTTAAAAATTATATTGTGTTTAAATAACATACCCATACAAATGACAGTTTTAGCAAGGGTAAAAGCTACAAAATAGCCACGTACTTTTAAATTTGTACTGACTTAAAACACTTACTTTTTTATTCAATGACTTCAATAATATACTTTCAAATTCACCAATGTGACCCCTAAAATGACTATATTACTCTTTTTTATTCAATGACTTCAACAACGTACTTTCAAATTTTGTTACGACTTCACCAATATGACCCTAAAGAAGGCAAGGGTAATAGTCATTTCAGGTCATATTGATAAAGTCGGAACAAAATTTGAAGGTATGTTGTTGAGGTCATCGAGTAAAAAAGTGAGTGTTTCAAGTGGGCATAAATTTGAAAGTTCGTGACTATTTTGTAGCTTTTACCCTAGCAAAATGTCTATCAAATATTTTGAGACGAGCATTTAGTAAACAATTAATACTCCTCATATTAAGTTAGAAAAGAAACATGTTGCAATAATTTATTCGAAATTGACCGTCTACTTGCTATCCATGACTAGATCATTAACTCCGCTTCTACCAACATTGATGCTTGAAACTAGTTCATATTGAGGATGACTAGTTGAGTCAAACATGTCATAAACAATGAAACAAAAGTAAGCATCTTGTGGTCAAAATTCAGCTTAAAAGATGATTGTAAAAAAGAAATGTAATATTAAATTTGACCATTCACATTTTCCCCCAAAACCAGCCATTTTGCTTGTTCTTCATATAGGATTTACACAACACTACATGCTACTGATTCTATAGGTAACAGCAACAAATGAACAGCGATTGGTGCCGCATCTAATTTGAACTCTATAAAGCTATGTTCCATGTATCATCGCCTGCCTATATCTTTGCATCTTGCTCTGAAAAGTTTCAAAAAAAGAGCACTACCGGTGAGATTGATCAGTTGTATTTGCAGCACCCACAGTCACAGTGCTTGGCCCAGCCACACTTTCAGGCCCAGCTGGGGTACCCCATTTCCCTTCAGACTCGTTTGGCTCAATCAGACATACTCCACCATCTGTAAGTCCCAAAGCAAACTGATTGGCTTCAGACGGATGCGCAGCAACCACAAGCGGGTACACCCTTGAACTGCAAGGCATAACAGATTAGAAACACGGAACTATATAGCATATGAAACAATATCTTTGGAAGATACTCACATTGGATTTGAGGGAAGATATGCAGTGGAACTGATACGACAATGCAATCTGAGTGTTGATGCTGTTAAAATGTCTATACTTCCATCCTCAAAAGTTTTGTATATTGATTGGCTATCACATGAGTAAGTAGCATTTGTGATCGGACCACTTGCCTCTAGTGGACTCCACTGTTGGAAATAATAAATAGACCATAAAGAAAACTGTCAGAAGTCATAAATAAATGATTATTATTCAGCTACACTGTATACAGAAAAATAGCTACACAAGAAACAGACATGTTTCAGGCATTCCAGTCTAGGTGCTTCAAAAATAGATATCTGAGTTTCATGGACGACTAACAAATGTGTCTGATCTTGATGAAATTGTACACGCGTATCAGCAGAGGGAGCAGCAACACGCCCCCTGAGAATTTGCAACTGTTTACTGGTTTGCTTTTCATAACCAGGTGTGTTCCACACACACAACTGCATAAAGGCATTACTCACTATATATAGGCAATATTATACCCATTCAACTAATAAAATAAGATTGCCCACAATATAACACTTCAACGAACCAAAATGTTGATAACAGGGATGATGTATACTATTTCTGGTCAATGATGATTGACCTAACAATCTCAAGTTCCGAGAACATTAACATTTTTTTTTGTGAATTCAGAAAGGAAACAAAGTATTAGTGTGCCCCAGTTTTACTTACCATAGCATCAGCATCTGAAGATACCAGCACACCACCAAATTAGAGAATGCAAGGCCGGTTATTCGTTTTTGGTGGCCTTTAAGCTTGGCCTGGACCTGCTCAGAGAACATTTGGATGATAAATATCACTTCAATTCTCGACAGACTATACTGTAAATTTAAGTTTTGACAACAAAACAAGGAAGCAACCTCATCAAGCCGGACACTGAATATTTGGATAGAAGCGTCATCCATGCCTATAGCGACAATGTTGTTATCTTGTGGGTCGAATGCCAGAAAGGTTGCTACGGGTGGAGGGGGCATGAACGTTGTCATAGTCTGCATATGAACAAAATAATAAGATCCTGGATCAAGAAGTTTAAATGGCAAAAAAAAAAAAAAAAAAAAACTTTACAGTAACATATATACCCTGGTTACCTTAAAAATCATCATATTGAACAAAGAAATTTTTCCGCCTGAAGCAGATATAACATAAGAGTCGTTCTTCGACAGTGTGAAGCATGCTATGGAATCTTCAGGGTTTGTATCACTGATATCATTTGTCATCAATATACCACTAGTCGGTTGCCATAGCTGAGGTAGCACGCTTGCAGTTGCCTAAAAGAGGCAAATAACAATAAGAAGCAAAAATTAGGTTAATATGCAATAGTCACATTAAGATGTTATAAGAGTCTGAATAAATACCTTCCCACTAGTATTACGGTCATTTTTCGGCCATTTCCATAGTTTATGGACAGCATTGGCTGCCAGAGCTAAGACTCCATGTCCTGAATTAGTGTAAACCAAATTTGTGACCTGCAAGGCGAACATGGTAAAAATGTACTGTAGTTAGCAAAATAGCTCTTACTACCACTTCATATCTGTTTATATAATAATTCTAACACCAGCTAATGGTGATAAAACAAATGTTATAGACGTACCCGCATCAATGAAGATGTATTATCTGGAAGCCTTGAGGAGCGACACTGTGATGGTTCAGAGATTTCTGTCACTTTCCACATCCTAGATTTGTCAATAGCCTTGTCTCCACTTCTGGGCCTATCTACCATATTCCGATTGTCACTATTCTGCACATCCCGTACAAATTCAACACCATGAACAATGATTTAGGATACATCAGTTTTGTAAGTAATAAGATGAGCACCCTCTCAGAACCATGTCAAACATAAACATTAGGTATCAACAGCTAATAACACTCACCATCAACGTCATAGGAGGCATTGGTGGAGTTCTATCCGTGGTGCTTGGTCCACCGGATGCACTAGCAGTACCAAATGTGGTCATTGCAGAAGTCTGTACAAGAAGAAACCTTAAGTACAAATGACATACTTGACCCTCGGCGAACAGGATAGAATTCTTTCAGAATAATCTGAATTATAAATGAAGGGGTTTAAGAATGTCTCTACCTTCGCTACAGATGCAGACGCAACTCCAGATGCATCAAAAGAACGGTTCTCAGTAGTTCTTAGTAGCCTAACCCCATCTGGATTTGCTAGAATTTTGATTCCGTTTGCATGTATTGAAACGGCCAGCAACATTCCATCCTTGTTAAACCGTACAAAAGGAGAAGTCTGCATATAAATTAAGAATCAGTATTATCAGCAGGCACAAACCCAAAAATCTAACTGAAAGCATCTAATATTTACCAGTAAACCACCCTCAGAATCAACAGTTGTCAACAAGTTAGAATTGTCCATATCCCAAAACTTAACCAAACCCTCATCACCAGCAGCAATAAAGCGGTTTTTTGTAGTATCAAACTGCACAACTCCAACAGCTTGCTTCCCAAGCCCATTATAGGTACGCTTCGCAGTACCTTCAGTTTCATTCCATTCTACAATGAAAGAGTCTCCTTGTTTATTTGTTCCGCATGAGAATAACCTGAAAAGTTCGCACATCATTATCAAGATCAATATTTTGAATAATATCAGAAGCAACCAGCTTGGATTATCCAATCAGATAAAGAGATACAAATTTTCAAACCTTGTTCCGTCGGCACTATATGCCATTTTGGTGGGTGATTGACCTGGTGCATTGTAGTTCACTCTTGGACCCTCATTATCATACAAATACGCCTTTATTTGCCCGTCAATAGCGGTTGAAAAAACAAACTAGTACAAGGAGAAAATAAGATACGACAAATTAGTGACTGCTATTCTAGCTTTCAATATGATAAAATGGTCATACCTGAATATTATCCTTGAAATGTGGGCATACAGAATATACAGGTGCTTCATGTCCTTCAAATTCATTCTTTATAGCCCCAGTTACTGCATCCCATACCTGCATGGAACTTTAACTTATACACCATTGATTCAAAACTTTAGCACTTTAAACAGAGCAAATAAGTAAATATACAAACCTTTATCAACTTATCATCTCCGCAAGTTACAATGGAAAGTATTTTGTTCGGATAAGCGAAAGCAAGATCATTAACACTGCCAGCATGAGCCTCGATCTGTATAGTTGGTACAAACTATTGATTACACAAATCATACAATCTAATAAAAAAAACTTTTACTGTTGTGTTATCACCATTTACCTCCAAGTGGTTCCGTATATCATCACCACCATGATATGAGCATATTTGCACAAGACTTTTCGAGTATGCAACACCTATACGAAATGCATGCAAAGGATAAATACATTGGGACCTTGAATTGAGACTCCCTCTACTCTCCTTAAACTGTCCCCTTTTGTTGTTTACTATCAATGTCATACTATTGATTTTCAAGATTCACATGAAGTATTTGTTACATTGTTAAAAAAAATCTAATGGCAAAACTCCTGTATATTATGCTATCCTTCAAAAATGAAAATGTTCAAGCATATTCAAATTAAAGTTAAGAGTCAAAAAGGTTGTTTGCTTTAATATTTACTTATCACGGGACACCTAAAGTGGCATAGAGGAAGTGCCGATTTTCGAAAGATTGCAATAATTATAAGGATACCAAATAGCTTTCCATCAGAGCTCCAAGTTACACGATTGATTGATGCAGTATAATCTTTGGCCAAAGCCGTCTATTACAAATGCAAAGCCAATTGTATATGTAAGTTTACTCTATCTGTGTATGATATTAAATTGCATTCCAACATCAATCTAAACAGATCTTAAAAAGTTGACCTGAAAGTTCACTGAATAAGAACCAAGACTGGAAACCTTGAAATTTTTCTGAACAAGCTTCACCCTGCTACGCAAGTCCCAAATCATAATTTCTCCATTGTTTGTTCCAACTGAATTTTGCCGACGCATATCAAAACAAATGACAAACAAACTTACATTCAAGAACGCATAAACAACCCGTAGAGCAAATGTAAAGCTCTTTAGTATATAGAAACTAACCGAGAAGCAGAAATTGATGTATGGGGTGAAAATCCATACTGCTGACCGATGAGGTCATCAGATCAAGAGTCATAACCACAGCTTTAGGTAGATCATCAGATGAATACGAGCTTTGCCCATGACTCTGTCCACTGTAACCAACGGGTAAGACATTTACAGGCGGATGATTAACCTGTACCAAGATCAGGGATATGTCAGCAGCTGGTATCAAGTAATAACCAATGAAGCATTAAAATGTCAAATTTTCAAAAGCGTTGAGGTTATGAAAAGAAGAGCTAGAGTAGTCCGTACTTCATCAGATATCCCAAAGGCCCTTGTCCTCTTAAAAGCATGTTCCGAGTCGGCCGTTCGAAACTCTAAAGCCGGATTGTTGGTAGGAGGAGTCCTTCCACGCTTTAACATAGCTGCCATGTCAGAAAATGAATGATCAACTAAATCAGTGGTAATAAACATAATAGAGACTCGGTATGTTAAATATATGGCCAATCTTAACAAATTATTTTATAAAAATGAATTACATACAAGCATCATTGAGAGGACCAAAACCAATAGGTCCAGCAGAAGCCGACGGGTGATGCACAGGTGGATTCGGCATCCACCCAGCAAGATTAGGCGGCAGAGGTGCTGGTGCAGCCTGAAATAGCTTCAGATAATAACATAAAAAAATACATTAAGACCGAGTCACCATGATTATTGGAGTTGAAACGAATTAAACATAAAAAGAATACAGCTGAATTATATCACTTACACCATGAGCACCCAAATGAGGAAAGCCTGGCTGCGGTTTAGGTACTACGCTCAATAATGGATTAGTAACAGGGGATGGGGCTCGTGCAACATTTGGCTGTGGCTGTGGCTGTGGCTGTGGCTGTGGCTGTGATAGTGACTGTGACTGCCCACAAGAATGATCAACTAACAGAGTTCTTATATCCGGATTCGGCTTCTGATTTTTGCACAGCTGATGTTGCCAATTTAAACTACAACGCAAAACAAACTATATATTAAGCAAACACTATAACTGAAGAAAATATTCTCTGCTAACCTAATATTCACAAGACACAAACCTTTGATTGATGAGTGTCCTCAACCTCTGACTCTTGAAACTAGGATATGTTAGCTTATCACGAAACAGAGGATTTGCTTCAATCAGCTTTTTAAGTTCAGCAAGCATTACACTCCTAGCTGTCTTGGCGTCTGCGTATTTGGACAATTGCTCGTTCTCTCTAAACACATGTTAAATAAATGATAACACATTACAAAACAAAACTCAAACGCGCCTAGCGTATACAAATAACCATCAACAGAATAAAAGCAATCAGCATCCTCACCTGAAGTTCTCTAGACCCAAAAGTAGCGTTATTTCCTTATAAAGTTCTTGATTAAACCCCGAAAACACTTTCAAGTCCTTATGCAGAATTTCACAAGCTTTAGGATGATCATTCCTAGAAAATTCAGCAATCGCTTACAATCCAAAACAGCATTTTAACTTTCACAATACCAGAATAGACTACACACAGACCATAACTCGTAACTAAGAAACATAAGACAGTAAAATAAAAACACATTAGGAAGTAATAAACGTACCTATCTAACGCTTCAAGGAACTTCTGTTTCTGTATCTCGAAAAATACCTTCATCGAATAACGATTATCCTCAACTTTTGTAAACCCGTGCAAGTACTTAACCACTTCCTCCCACTCGCCATTCGTCACCATTTCCTCAAAATATCGCATATTAAAATAATATCCTGACTCTTGCTCCAACCTCCACAACAACAAATTCATTCACAAATAAATAAACCGAAAACAAAAATTTTTTTTTAAAAAAAAAAAGAAAAAAAAAAGTATCTAACCTGTGTAGAGTCTCTTTATACTTCCCCTCTTCATCTAAAAACTGATGTATTAACAGCACCAGCTCTCGAGGTAACGACGCCATCACTCTAACTGCACAATTAAATTATATATTAAATTAAATACATTATTAATTAATTAAACATAAATACAGTACAAAATTATATTTACACATAAATCACAAACTCAATAAATAATGACGTCATCACACTACAAAATTATATTAAAATTAAATAAAAACGTAATATCAATTTAATTTACACCTACTTAATGACGTCATAACTCTAAAAAAAATTAATATAAATTAAAATCACAAGCTTTCTACTTATGACGTCATCACTCTACAAAATTAAATCAAAATAACCTAAATTTTTTAAAACATATATTTAACTTGAAACTGATGACGTCATCACTCTAACTGCACAGTAAATTACATAAAAAATAAAATTCAATCAATTCAAGCCTAAAAAAAATCTAAAAACAGAGCATAGACATATAAACCGTAAAAATTATAAAAAACACAAGCAACCGACTTAATGACGTCATCACTCTACACAAGGTTTTTATTTAAAAAAATCCGTTCAATGAATTTAGACCTAATATAACAATCGGTACATAAAACGTGAAATTAATTTGTGCATAATGAACGTATCATAACACTGATGCATAATTATACAACAACCAATCATTATAACCACTAAACATGTTCAATTTTTATAAAATTTCACACAATTTTATATAAATTTATGAAATAAAAAATTTATACCTTCGTAACAACAGATCGGAGTTTATTTTCTAGAGAGAGAAAGTTGTTATTGTAGAGAGAGAGAGAAAGTGATGGAATATGGGGTTAAGAGGTGGTATTTATAGTGGTTAGGGATTCTATAAGTGAAGGTGGGAAATTAGGGATTTTATAAGTGAGTATGGTTATGATTGATAGGTTGTTGTAATTATGATAAGTGAAATGGCTTATATTTTGGCTTGTAGGAAAACTGGGTTTTATTATTGCTTAATGGAAAAGTTTGCATTTATTGATGGAAATGTTTTTTGATATGGAAATATGTGTAAATTATTCTGTATATGGATAATTTTATTTCTGGATATTCCTTATTAATTTCTATATGGGTTTTCTCTCAAATATTTTCTTGTCGATTTTTCTTTCCTTTGGTATTATTAACGTTTACAATATTAAATTAAATGTAGATAAAACAAAACTTTTTATTAATTAAAAAGTTCAGTAAATGATGCGCCATAAAGAGCTTTTTGTCTCAAAAGTTGTTTGATAAATGTACTTTTTCTATAATTTTATTTTGATTCCAAACATATCATAAAATATTACGATTGTTATTTTCAAGGTTGTCTGATGAATTAATGAAATTTTTGAGGGCTTTGTACGAAATCGGTTTTTCGAAAGTAATGTTATATATAAAGTGTCACTATTTTTAATATATAATATAATCAGTTATCTAAATGTTCTAACATATTACTCATTTAAGATATTTTCTCATATAAATATTTTTTTTCTTTATAAAAAATATATGTACACATGCATATAATTATTAACGGGACAAATTTTGAGACCCTAAACAATCGCTCACCTTGCACACCATTAAAAACGGCCCTGGTTATTTTAGAATTATCACAAAGGTTTTTTTATTTTGTGTCCATATCACAAATACCATGTTTATATTCAAGAGAAAAAAAAATGTTTAATTTATTCATTTACGTTGTTTTTATCTTTACTAGAAAATCAACTTTTTAAGTATTGAGATCTTCTCATGTTCAATTTAAACATAAGTCATGTTGAGATTCATGTGAGTGGAGAAAAAAGTAAGACATTCATTGTGAAGCTTTTATTTTGTTAAAAAAATAAGTTTCAATTCATAACAAGACTGATGATCAAATGAGAAATTCCTTAAAATAAGAAGGATGAGAAATAAATATAACTACACATTAGAGATGCATCAATTTGAATTAGATGCATCCCTAATATTTTAGATGCATCATAATATATTTTCTAGCAAAAAATTAGATGCCATATACATACATTAGATGCATTTCATCAAGTTAGACTAATCCTATGTATTTTTCGTCCTCTCCTGGTCAAATTTGTTGCTAGTACTAATTTGCATCGTTTTCACTTCAAAATCACTTTTGAAACTAATTGTGATGCATCTAAATGAATAGAGATGCATCTAATTCAAGTTGATGCATCTCAAATATGCGATTATAGTTATTTCTCATTCTTCTCATTTTAAGTTTTCTTCTCACTGGATCCTTACCTTTCATAACAAAACTAACATGGCATCTTATGGTCAAATAAAACATGAGGGAATCTCAATCAACTTTTTAAAAGCTAAAAAATAAGTACGTTGCTTTACATTAGTACGTGACATTTATTTATCTTGTACTCATGGTATTTAATGTTTAAGGGAATTGATACCTACACCATATTTTTTTATGCATGCACCACAATTTATACATTACAGTTTGTACCGTACAATACTGTACTGTTGTGGTGCATGCATCAAAAGATGTGGTGTAAGTATCACTCCCCCAATGTTTAAATTTGAGCTTTTTTGTTTTTAATGCATTTATTTGATATAAGTTGGTTGCGTTGTAAATTCGAAATTAGAAAAATACTTTTTCCGTCTCAATATTATTATACACATTATTTTTTCTAATATCTCAAATTAATTGTCTACTACTAAAATTAGATTATAAAAATGATGTAATTTACCATATTACGTTTATTTGATGTCTTCGGCCAAAAACTTTTTCTCGCTGGTCGAGCTTTCGACAAAAAAAGCGAAACGTATTCTCTTATCTAAGCTTCTTCCCTGTGCATTAGCTCCCCCCATGGTAGATGGTTCAAGCACGCCCGGTTCCACGAAATGATTGAGAACTACGACGGGGTCGAAATGCATTTGGTTCTTTGTCTTCAATAAGTATTGCATGACCGAATAATTCAAGGAAGGCGACAGGGAGGGTCCTTTTAGTGGATGACTCGTCGGGCTGTCGGAGGGGGACTTCTTTGACTTCTTTGAGAAAAAGAACTTGAATAACTTCGTTTTTCTGAAGGAGTCTTATTATTACAAACTTTAAAGAACACAATAATTAGTTAGTTAATGATAAAACTGTTATTTCGTAAATTGTCCTACTATCAATACCCTTCTTGGCCCACTTTTTACATTCTCTACCTTGTCTCACTCCTGTTTGCTGTACAACACGACTTTTTATCATTTTTTGTTCCGTATTTTCTGTTATTTTAATACTTTTGACATATTAAACTTTATATTTTTGTACTTTCAGTTTTATAGTTTTTTAATATAAACAAAAGTATAAAAATAAAATATCTTTTTTTTTTTAAACGTAAAAAGCATGACGGGGTATTGTTTGTGTTTTAGGGGTACCAATAATCTATCCTTTTTGTAAAAAGTAAGAAAAAAAATAGTAATAATTATGTTATTCTTAAACTGTGTGCTTTATGTCATAAAACAATTGTTTTGAGACGAAGAAGTATTCTGAAAATATGTTCACACGCATTTGATTGCATGTGACTTGGCATTCAAAATGTTCACATGTTTGGCAATTCAGTATTTCCCCAATAAAAATATCAAAATTCTATATTTCTCCAAACATGCATCAAAATCATTACACAATATGCATTATTAACTTGTAAATTGAGTAAATATAGAAATTTGAGGTTTGCATTAGATGAATATGGAATTAACCCTTTTTATTTTGACAACCAATACATTGGTATTCACTTTCTTATATTTGTTTGAAGTGAATAATATAATCTCAATTTGTTAAATTGGAATTGGCATGAGTCATCTCGGATGACGTTGTAATATTATAGTTTTGATTATTTTATTGTTGTTTGTATAAACATTACACGAAACAATTAATTACAATTTCGCAACATAACTACTTGTCGTTATAATCTAAAATTACACCACTGTGCACGGTATGCGGCTAGTTTATTCTTATACATGTATGTATAAAAAAAATCCTTGAATAATACAACATTGCTTTACTATGAATAATAAGAGTGCGTTTAGTTGAAAGAATACATCTTTGTTTTCTACAAACAAGAAAAATAGAGATTGCGTTCAAATCAAAATTTTCTCAATAAATTCTATACAAAACCAAAAATGCATTTCCCAACTTAACAAGGGAAACTACAAAACATATTTTTTGTATTTTATTTGTTTCCTTTGTGACCCCCTTCTTTTCTTCAAAATAGAAAATTATGTCACATGAACGCATTTTCTACATTTTATGAAAAATTTATGTAGCATTTAGTTGAACAAAATGTTGTTTTTCCGTCTCAGATTCCTTGAGAAGTGAATGGTTTTTTTTTCTTTTCTATAGAGAAGAATTGAGAATTTTAAAAACATGTTTAGATAAAGTTATATTTTTCTTTTTACCTCGGATTACGACAGTGAGCGGCGGCAGCGAGAATAGAATGTGCAAATGTTACCATGGTTCTAAAGGGCGCGTCATGGCAGCGCAAAGCGCCATAAACATGTGAGGCGTGAGCTCCACGCTATGCAATAGATCAAGGCGTCGACTTAAGGCATGGCGTGAGATGGGGCATGGAAATGTGCGATAAAGGACGCTAATGTGTGATCTGTGGCGTCTTTTTGAATTCAACTACGATGAAAAAGGATTATTTTTAAGAAATGAAGAAAATTACATGTAAGGATAATTTAATGACTTAGTTCTTTATGTCAAACATTTTTTGTAAACGCGATATATAAAAATATGATATATATATATATATATATATATATATATATATATATATATATATATATATATATATATATATATATATATATATATATATACACACACACACACACACAAATAAATATTTTCATATTCTTTGTCGCACATAGTCACACCTTAAAAACATTAAGGCTTCGCCATAGCTCTTAAGGCGTGAGGCTTGATCATGCCGTCACGCCACGCCTCACGCTATCTAGAACTTTGGATGTTACTGTGACACGGGAATTTTTCATTGATTATTTTAATAATAAATATGAGTTTATTATTGCCTGCTTGTTTATTTTAAACTTACGTGTGTTTAAACAGTTATTTTAGGAGGTTATCCCGCACAATGAAGAACGCAGTAACACACGGAACTAATAATTGATATTGAAATAAGTGAAATTATCACTTTTTAACATTCATTGATGATTTACAAACAAAAACGAGAGGTTATCTTGGAATTTCAGAAAAAAACACGGCATCACACGCATATCGACACTGAATTTGTAACGGCCCAAATTTTATTTCCTATTGTCAAAGTAATAATAATACCTTATTATCACGCTCGCAAAAACATTCTCAAAAACGTATTTTTCGTATTCTGCGCATATCGAGATGTAGGGCTGATCATCGGGTGAAAACCGGACCGGACCGAGACCGAATCCGGCAAAAAACCTAAACCGAGACCGAATCCGGCAAAAAACCTAGACCGAGACCGAATGTGGTCGGTCCGGTCCGGTCTCGGTCGGTCCGCGGACGGTCCGGTCCAACAAGGCTAAATTTTCGGTTTGTGGTCTAGACCGGACCGGACCGAGACCGAATTTGCCAAAAATGAGTAGACGAGACCGGACCGCCGGTTCTTCGGTCCGGTCCATCCGGTCCATTTGCTCACCCCTATCGAGATGTTTCATTTGCACAGGGTAAAATTAAATACACTAATACTAATAAAAATTTAATAAACTAAACCTAAACTAGCTTACTCGAAGCACCATCCCCTACACCTCTGTCTTTTCTCTTTCTTTTCGCCTGCTCTCACAACAAACACAGAAGAGGAAAATTTCCTCTCTCTTTTCCAAGTCAACCACGAGAAGCCATCACCATCACCATCACCACATATGCTCAGCCTCCTACATCACCCTAGCACTCACAAGGTGGCCATAGAGGTGGCTGTGGAAAACGACAATGGATAGGAAAGGGTGTACTCGTTTGAAGACCAAGGAAAGTGAAGTCCAAGCATACCACTTGTTTATCTATAAATGAAGACGATTTCACAGGTTGTACTCACCCATTTCACACATCAACACTCAAAAAATAGGATTTGTAAGTTTAGTGGTTTTCCAAATTAGTTCGAGTTTGGTGTAATTAAGGTTAAAATTAAACCAATTGGAGTGAAATTTGTTCATTGTAATTGATTGTTGTTTGTAAAGGTGGCAAAATGTGCCCAAAAGCAAAAAGATGGGCTAAATTGGCACATTTTTAAAAGATTTAGGCATATTTAGCCCCCTCCTTTTTTTGAAATGGGCACATATAGCCCATTGAAAACTTTAATGGGCAATAACAGGCACATTTTTTTTCCCGATTGTAGAACATTACGATCGTTTTAAATTTTTTTTATATATAATATATTTAAGTTTTTTAATATAAATAAGATATTACGTTAAAGGAATTTATTTAATCGTTTTAGGTCATTTATTAAGCGATTTGTATAACATTTGCCCGTTTGGCCTGTGCCCTTTTAGCCTGTGCCCGTTTAAGCCCGTGCCCATTCTAGCCCATGCCCGTTTTATCCCGTGCCCGTGCCCGCCCGGCCCGCCCGTTTTGCCTCCTCTAGTTGTTTGTTTCGGTCCTCCTACTCCAATCGGCACCACCAATACTTTGTAAGATTTTTTTTTTATTATTGTTAATTCATATGTTACTTGTGGTTAATCTCAAGAGAATCATGGTTTGAAGTTGTTGAGTTTTGTTTTCTTTTCTTTATTAATCGACACGCTTATGAAATCAGTGAATATGGTTGTTTTAATTTTGTTGTTGTTATTGTGTGGTAATCTAAAAGAAAAACTCACCATTAAAGATACATTGGCCTAAATCTGAAATATGCTTATTAGTTTTGCTTATTATGGCTTATTGCCCTTATTCGGCTAAGAAAGAAAACCATGTATTGGCTTAATTAATTTCGGCTTAACCCTTGCATATTTGTTGGTTTATTCGACTATTTTTCTTGCTTGTTTCCTTGGTTTATTCATGTTATGTCACGGCTTAGATAAGACCCTTTCGAAGGGTGTTTGTTTTGTGTATTTGTGTGCCTCGACTGTGATGGAAACCACACCCATGGAGTGCTTGTTTTGCTTACCCTTGTCCAAATCATATAGCCATCACAATACCCACAAAGGGTGAGACTTTTGTCGAGTCTCAACTCAAATCGAGTCGTACCCGATTGGCACGAGACGAGGCACGAGTTAAGTCCATATGTTTCTTTGACGTTAGTGTCAATACTTAGGTTGAAGTCTCAAGACAAAGTGTTTCAGTTGTTATAAGTTTCGGTTAATGTTGTGGTTGTTTTTGTTTACTTCGAGTCGAAAGAGAACACCCCGAGGGTTTTTGTACTCCGTCTAACATTAGACCACGAGATGGTCGTGTAAATCTTGTGAGCTTGTTCGTCTAAATCGAAAAGGTTTTAAGGTTGTTGCGTCTTTGTGTCAGTTGAATTCCCTCGCGTCAAAAGCAGTGTCTCAACATAGAATCTTCCTAAACTGTATTTTGTGTTATTTGGGCCTTAAGCCCAGGTTTGTAAGAGTTGGTATGATTGGGCAGCGAAGCCCATCGGATTCCAAAGGGGTTCGTTCGGTTTTGTCTCTACATTAGGCCCAGCCCAAGGTCAAATATGAATGTGTTGTCTAACGTTTTTGGCCGAAGCCCATCTATGTTAAGGGTCCGTTTGGTTTCGTACAGCCCACCAGGGCGCGTGTAGTGGTACGTGTTCTCGAGTATCTCTCGACTTAATCTCGTCTCATTCGACTCGTTTTCTATCTCGCCTCGACTCGCCACACACGACATACCATTGCACGACTTATTTTAGTTGCAACACGACGTACATTATAACGCAAATCTCAATATTAAATGAAA
Source organism: Chrysanthemum makinoi (assembly GCA_910596185.1). Classification (NCBI taxonomy): domain Eukaryota; kingdom Viridiplantae; phylum Streptophyta; class Magnoliopsida; order Asterales; family Asteraceae; genus Chrysanthemum; species Chrysanthemum makinoi. Next base: position 188,567,687 of record OU343223.1, read on the forward strand.
CCCGATACAAATAATTAACACAAACGAGTTCATGAAATAAACAAATATAAATAGTTCACTATTATTTACAACAAAAAGGGTTTTCACATTTCTACAATATACGAAATATAAACCCATAAACACACCTTTTCAATTATTAAAAACCGGATATAGAACTCACTGACATAAAATATACGACTTTTGACATTTAGTCAAACCAGTTAAATAGAAAAATTTCACACGGGTCATTACCAATTTCTCTATGAACATGTAAACTATTTTACGATTCACAAACAAAATATAATTCTAGAAAAACATATATTTAATTTCAGAGATATATATATATATATATATATATACTAGCTTCATGACCCGCCCAATGGGCGGGTTCGCTTCATAAAATTGTTTGACAAAATTATTTGCACGTAAAATAAAAAATGAATAACAGAAAATATGTTACACAAATATATTAAACAAAATAATTGGAAACAAAATATAATGCTCGTGTATTATATGTAAAAAATAACTATTATAAATGTGCCAACAAATCAATTACATGATGGTTATATGCGAAATAAAATTTTTTTGTACACAACGCTTGTTGGATGATATGTATATTCGTGTTTGTAAACGACGTTTGTTCAATTCGTAGGAAATATGCAAGTCAACTTCAAATAACCATCGCCTCTGCATGAAACATTGATTCAACTTTTAGCTACAACTCCAATGATGATGGACCCCTAACATCATAAACAAACTCAAATTAATAGACAATAAACTAACCACCATAACGTATCGAGGAAATCAGGTTTAAACTCTAGGTGAATACCTGTTTTAACACTCATTGGTTTGTGAAAAAGTGTGCCCTTTGGCTGCAGCCAACATGATGCAAGCTAATTCATATGTAGGCTATAAACAATATTTTTTTTAACAAAGTGACCTCGACATTCTTAAGGGTACACAAATTCTATGTTTCCCCATGCTTGAATGGCCAAACATTACAAGCATAAATGCAAAAAAAATATGAGATGCATAAAAATGTAAGCAGATCTTATGATTTCATATGTGTGAACAACTTAATAAATAGTTACATATTTTCTAAGCCATGATGAAAATGTTGAGAGTTTGCATTGTTGTAGCAGCAACTGAGAAAGGAATAAATAACAACACATACAATTGTTAAGTTACTCAACAGATAAAAGATAGGAACCATACCTTTAAAACTGCAATTGTCATGTCATAGTTGTTAATAAGAAGCTAAATCTGCGGTTTGGTTTTGTGAATGTTTTGGCAAGCTTGATAAGCAAGTCATCAATAGCCATTTTCAGTCTTTCCATGTTCAAATCAAGCTGTAAATGGAGAAAATCATTAATACCTATGGGAATAACAAAAACAATTCATTATATACATGAGTTTGTGTGTCTTAACCTGGCCATCCCCATAGTCAACATTAAGTTGAATAAGTGAAGCTGTAAACTCAGCATACCGCCTCATGACATAATGTGGATGCACATCATCCTCCCATAATGTCTTCACATTGGCGTTCCGTAGATTGTTGATGTGCATGTCAAATACCATCTTGAAACGTGGCCACAATGAAATGTTCACCTAACCACAACCGTATCTAGTAAATTAGATGTGCAGGCATATCACGCCATGTAATGGACAGCAGGACCACATACACAAAAGTGACTGAAAACATGTGTGCGGGCGGCGGTATAAATCCACAAATAGCGAAAGAACTCGATTTACAAAACGATAACAAAATACCCTGAAACTGCCTACCATGTACATACCTTGTCTAAATAAGAATCAAGGCATGGAATCCGTCGCCTAGACATTATGAGCTGAAAAGAGTATAAAAACATTAGTTTGTCATCAAATAGGATACAAATGATTGCTCATCCAAGAAAGATAAATGCAGTAGAGATCTGTCTAATAGTTTTCTATAAATATGAAGAATGAAGTCCATCGGAGAGATAAATATATTAAGAAAATAAAACATTTTATGTTATATCAAATGCATAGAATATATGAGCTATTGAGTTAATCCAAGTTATGCTCCAAACATAACAAGTTATTCTGCCTAGTTGTCAGACGAAGTTCAAAAGTGTCTCAAGTTTCAATCGTTTCTCATGCCTATTATCAAGAATATATATCTCACAACACTTCCAGATTAAAGGAGAAGGAACAGTGCAACATAGGGAAAACTACAGATGAAAAAGCTATTCATTATGGGAAGAAAAAGAAAACTGGACCTAATCGAAGAATTTTATTATTGTCATAAACAGTCAATACCGACTGGTGTTGGTGTGTAATCCGGATCATAAGCAGTATACCAATTGCATCAAAGGAATTTGGAAGAACCGTACCAAAGTGCTCATCCATTACAACAAATGGCCCTGGCAAAGTGGCTGCAGCCAACATGATGCAAGCTAATTCATATGTAGGCTATAAACAATATTTTTTTAGAAGAGGTCAAAACACCACCATAACATACGCAAGTTGCCATTAAGAGTAGGGATGTGCAACATGAAACTACAGATGAAAATTAAAAGCTGGTAATAAATCTCATGAAAAAGTGGAATTACATGTTGAATGGTACATATAAGTTAGGAGTCGTTCTTTTACGTTTGACCATCTTACTGTAGGTGAAGTTGAATATGGGAATCGACATAATACTATGTAGCACCACATTCCATCGGTTGTAAATATAAAATCCTAATTAATGATCCGGCTAATATTTCAAAATTAGTTGCAAATATCATCAACATATTAACCCAAATAATGTATTAAAAATTTAACTACAAATGTTCCTTGTTTTGGTGAGTCTTCCATGATTATGAGTACAATGAAAGGTAAAGCACATAAACATACCTGTGTCGACCCCATAACGTTAGAAGGATAGCCAGCTGGTATAGAAATGGATGGCTGAACTGAACTGAACATGGAACATAGTTGCTGGCAAAAGCTACAACCTCAACAAATAAGTGCAAATACCAATGAACAAAGTATAGAGAATTTGTTACTCAGTCTTTGTACAGTGTGCATGATAATTAGAGTATTATGCGTGTCACATACCTGGTTCTAGAACAACTGGTGTAATAAGTTCAAAAGCAACTGTGACATGGTCTCCAAGCATAACCATCTTTACGTTTTTATGCAAATCTACTTTCCCAGTTACATCAGTCATCCTCAAATAAAACTGAGGCCTGTAGTTTGAGAAGAAGGTTGTATGACGACTACCTTCATCCTTTGTGAGAATATAAATTTCAGCCTCAAATTTTGTGTATGTTTTTACACTACCAGGCTTTCTAATGACCTGTGCAAAAGGAAGGTAATAAACAAAAAGTCATTAATCAAGTTGCAAAACTTGTATGCTTATACCGTTAAACATTAATGATGCGGTATCAATTTGTATTGGGTCTCAAAGATAGAAACATGATAAAAGATCATAAAATAAAAATGGGTGCGGAGAAAATAATCTTAAGTCGTTTTTTTGGAACCCTACAAGTCCAAAACTAATATCAAGGATCAACTCCAGCAGAAGCTGATTACTCAAAGAAGTCCAATAAACACAATGAAATTACCTGCATCAACCCCATGATCTCAACTTCCTCCCCAACTTGTTGTTTGCGTAATTGAAGAGTTTGTCATCAGGTCACTAAAACCCATTTTTAGGAAATTCAAACTCAAACTACTTACTAAAAGAAACTTTTTTCAGATCAGACTAAGCAGAAAAGCATATTCCGGCTTTTCTTAGCCAAACACTCAAAAGATGTTTCAAGCAGGTTTGTATAAGATATGCTACCAACACTTGAAGAACATACGATAATGTGCATTAGTTTTTGAGTTTTTTATTGACTGACCACGCCTACATATGACATTAAATTCATTTAAGAACCCATAACAAAATAAATCAAGTCAACGTAATTAGTATCTTACGAAAATAGTGAAAACAATACCTTAAGAACAACATCTCCCGTTAAAGTTGAAACCTGAATAGTCCCACCCAAAAGTGCCTGCAGATGGATAGAAGAAAAGGTAATCATGTACATACTGATATTCATGAAACAATAGAAGGGTTATAAACATAACTTGGTATACAACAGACTATTAATGGCAATAAAAATGAACAACATGAATATATTCAAACTGTTGCCATGTTATACATTAACCTCAATTATTGGAAACGATTTAGGAGGTTTTAACATAAACTACAAAATTTGATAGATCAAATTGCAACATAAACTACAAAATGTCCACTTAGTATCTGCTGCAAACCTTTTGTTCACGGTTATTTCTTTGTTAGAGAATTTTGTTCTCGGTTTGGTAACATATACATTGGCTTATTGTAAGACACATATCAAGCGATTGTTATCCCATAAACATGCAATAAATGGTTTCGTAAGCAGTAATTCTAGATTGAATGATAGTCTTAAAAAAACAGATATGTAATTAGAACCAATATAATTAGACTATAAAATCACCAAAATGCTTACACTATGGCAAAAATGAGGTACCTTTATCTATGAAATTTCATCGAACACCTTCCATGTGACCTTCAATTCTTCAAATTACATAACTGGTGAACCACACAAAGTGAACCAAAAGTATAAAAATCTATCGTAATCATATTTTAAAAACATCACTGCTACAAACATTGTCACTCTGAGAAGAACACCTAATTTCCCAAGCACATTATTAATCTCAACATACCCCAAAATGAAAATAATACTATTACCTTATTCAAAAATTTAAAATCAAAGCAACTCTTGATGATCGAATTAAGGTGTACCTGAATATACCTTTGCAACTTTCACATTGATGAAACATTCTTGGCCAAGCATGTACCGGTCTTTGTAACTGTTGATGCTTCCTGCGAATTTATAAAATTTAACATTGAGTTAATATATTTTACAAATAAAAGTAACAATCCAAATCCATAAATGTGTACAAAACTAATCTCAACCGAGCATACACAAAAACTGATCGGCTAAAACAATCTAATTCAATCGGACAAAAAAATTAAAATAATAACTACCTTAACATAGGTTAATTAAAAAGATACCTTCGATCCGTGGATGATAGTACCAGGTTTTTGTGCATGTTTTTTTGAATCCCATTAATTAGGGTTAAATTTAGGGTTTTGATTTTAGTTTGATGATCGTGGTTTAATTTGATGAGCGTGAGTTGTTTGTGATTGAGAGAGAAGATTGAAACAATATCCATAAATGTAGGTTATTTGAATTTGGGTCAAAATGTAGGTTTTTGTGATTTTGGGGTTTTAGGAAATGCGTGATTTGGGGAGGCGGTTAACACACTTTTGACTGATATTAATTAGAGGCCGAGTGAGAAGGGTAGCTGGTAATGGTTTTGGTTGAATATCAATTAGGGAATGCCATTTTGTATCACAACTTGTTGTATGCTCCAGTGGTTTGTGCGTTTGGGTTTGAATGTAACAACCCAAGTTCGATTCCTGGTTCCATCAGAATATTTTTTTATTAAGTAACCGGATAAATGTGCCATGGTGGCATTTCCACCTCATCATAGAGGCGCCATGTCACAATAAAAATGCCTAGTAAGCATTATACATGTGTCATGCTTAGTCCCATATATATATATAGATATATATATCAAGACATATTTATTATCGAGATGTTTTACCTAAAAATCTATATTGTATTTATTTTCTAATACAATTTGTATACAAGTTTAGTTAAGATTTAACTTTCCTCAAAATAAATACATTTGTTTTAAATGTTAGAAGACATACATGTATATACATACGCTTAATATGTATGTATGTATATATATATATAGACCTCTTTCGACAACGTCTTAGTTTTCGTACGTTATCTTTTGATCATCATGAAACCAAAATCACGGTCATCTTCGATATTCTTTCCATTTTATACTCATAATCCAATACCCGCGAACTTTTGACAAACTACTTTCAAACTTAAACGATGCTACACAAGCAACAACAACACAAACATTGAAAAACTTATAAAGTTTATTTAAACTTTATCGAGTCTTAAATATGGAATAAAGACTAAAACTCACCGTACTAATTTGGATGCAGTGACACAACAGAGAGTTTGTCACCCACTGAATGCATCTCAGCCTCTCCTCAGCTCACACCTGGCACTGGAAACCCGTACGTGTTTGTGTATCAGGTTCACCAGGAAGGTACCGCTTACACTCCACCCACTCACTTTCAGATCACTGCTACCATCACTACTGTACTTGCCGGTCATGCTATTCCTACACCTCCATCAGAACACCAAAGAGACCCACTCCCAGTTCAGAAATGTCTCCTGGTAAGAGGATGTGTATTTCTATATCGCCACCACCATCTTCTGATTCTGAGGCACCACCTCCCAGTGTGTTTGAGGTTGTAAGAGTTCTGGGGCGGCAACTGCTCGACCACCAACTCTTCCTACCTTCATGGCGCACATGACACATTATGAGGAACAGATGGAAGAAGTGCTAACCCATATGGAGGTGATACCATTAGAAAGGATTGAGGGAATAGAAAATGCGATGGGGGCAGTACAAGAACTTAGTGAAAAACTCAGGCAAAGAAACAACAATATTGCAATGGAATTGATGGAGACTCGTGTTACGGTCAATGAGCTAAATACCATGCTTGGAGAAGACATTGAGGAAGCCCTCAATGCAGGGGTTGCGCTACAAGCTATGGATACTCACCCTGCTACTCAGGAACGTCTCACGAAGATTGAGGGACGTTTGACATGTTTGGATTCTGCTACGACATTAGCACTGACAAAGTTGGGGTATCTAGAGTATGTTGTGGAGTACTTGAGGCGTACCATGGAGAGTATAGCAGAAGAGGCCAGCAGTCGGTTCTCCAAAATAGAAGAGCAGCTCAAAGAGTTTGAAGAATGGAAAGCGACCTAGAGGAGTCAGCCCAAGGCAGCACCAGAAAGTACTTATTTTAGTGTTATGGTAGCCACAAGATGTTCGGTTAGTAGTTGTTGTGTTGTACGAACTAATAGGACCCGTTGATGTTGTCGCTCTATTTATCGGTCTTACGAACCGAAATTTCTCCCAAATGTATTCGAATGTGTTGTAATTTTATGCAATATCGTTATGATTATTGCTCTTGTGTTAAATCCATCTCCGTTAAGTTCTGTATTTATATCATCGTAAGCCTATACACCTAATAAACAAGATCTACACTACACATGAATAATGCGACATAATTAAAACTTCGATCGACATGTTGTACATGTCAAAGCGGTAGTTATTCTCGTAATGACCCTCGTGCTTATATATTAGATAACTCATTATCGTGCTTATTGTGGTTGAAGGACAATGTTGCCAGTGAAGCAAAACGCGAACACAGCTCACATTGAGAGACTCGTTACAGAACGATTTGCCACTGAAATCCCGAGCTACATGGTCAACCACCACAACGATTGTGCCAACCAGAGGGCTAGGGAAGAGACTAACCGCGAAGAGCTCACAACACATGATTGCTCTTATCAAGAATTCTTAAGCTGTAAGCCCTTAACCTTCAAGGGAACCGAAGGAGCCACAAGTTTGGCACAATGGTTTGAAAAAAAAACTAAACTCAATCTTCCGCGAAAAAGTGTTGTGCATACAATTGTAAGATCAAGTTTGCTACTTGCACATTCCAGCGTCAAGTACTCATATGGTGAAATGCTTGTGTTCACTCAGTAGGAGTCGACGCTTCATACTCTCTTCAGTGGGACACACTGAAGAAAATGATGATTGCTGAATATTGCTCAAGAAGTGAAATGTTAGCAATGGAATGAGAATTTTGGGGGCTAACTATGACAGGAAATGACCTTGAGGGATACACCAACCGCTTTCGCGAGTTGGCCCAACTGTGCCCTGACATAGTAAAGCCCGAGGAAAAGAAACCCGAAGCATATGATTGGGGACTTTCACCAGAGATCTGGAGGAATATCATTTCCTTTACACTCGGGTCTACCCGAAGAGCTATCCGTTCAGTCCCTAGGGTAACTGGAAAACTGAACCTGGGAAGATGATAGGAAATAGTGGTTACAATAAGATAAACTAGAGGTATGATAGTATAGTGAGACAGGTTCAACAGCCGAACAGGGGCCAAAGGATGGCCCGTATTGTAGCTACTGGCACTAGAAAGAAAAAGGGATATGCTAGGACACTGCCCAAGTGCTACACAAGCAACAACAACACAAACATTGAAAAACTTATAAAGTTTATTTAAACTTTATCGAGTCTTAAATATGGAATAAAGACTAAAACTTGCCGTACTAATTTAGGTTGCGTGTCGGAGCCGTCAACTATCACAATTTGGTTTTGTGCACTTCAGACTTGCGTGTTTGCTGATGTGGGTTTATAGCCCTACTTTTATCTGATAAACTGTTTCATAAACTTTGGGGCGAGAAACATGCAAAACACTTTCCATGGACCGACTGAAAACTTATGTTTGTTTAAACTGTTAGGTAGAGTGGCCTAAGCAATTAAATCCCTTTTTTGGGTGAACTCATGAACCTTTAATCCCTGCTGATAAGCGCGAATGCTATAAATAGATCTATTGGTGGTGTCTCCCCCGTTCGGGTTAACTGGATAGGCAACCAGTCGTATATCATGTCGAGATTAAAGTGTTTTAGGATTTCAACACTTGCAAGGCCTTTATTTTACATGCTTCTAGAGGCATGCACACTATGGTTAAGCTTCGGTTGCATGAACTTAGTGCTAGCATAACATGTTCCACAACTGTTTTGAAATGATTATGATATTGGTCCAACACTGTTTGAATACTTAAACCTATGAACTCATCAGCATTTCACTGACTTTTAGCATATTTTCTCAGGTGTTTAATCTGTGGGCAAGGAAATGGTAAGGCAAGGGTCATAGACTATCCACTGAAGTGTTTTACACAAACTATGATTTATTTTATGGGACAACTAAAAAAACATGTGGGCCATATTTTCCGCACTTGATGTTAAATGTAAATCTCTTTAATAACTGATGAAATTTAAAAGGAGTATGTATTCCGTTCTTTATTATCTTGTGTTGTGTATACCAATTGAGTAGCACCCAATGTGCTTCTGCTATGCAAATTTTGGGGGTGTTACAGTTACCAATGATGATTAGGGTTAAAATGAGATGCTTGAATATTAGATTAAAAAAGCACGTCTTTTTTATTGTTAGAGAGAAAAAAATGGAGAATGATATATTGGGGTTTTCATTTTTTTAATAAAATTTAGAAAGTAAGAATTTTATTTTTTCTTAAAATTGTCAAAAAAAAGTGACTAAATAGGTTTTCAGTTTTTTCATGATTTTTGTTTTTTAAAATAGATGTTTTTCACCAACTAAACGCATCTTTATTCCCTTTTTCTTACAAAACTAAAATAAAAAATAAAAATAATTAAAAAAAAATCAAGAATTTTTTGTTCAACTAAACATATTATAAAAGGGATGTGTTTTGCACACTTTAAGTTTTGATTGGCACACTTTTTTTTTACAATAGACAGTTATACATTTATCACATGATACTTTTGCACTTGTACATTAAAATATACTAAATCAAATTTTATGATATGCATATCACCTTTAATATGAAGGTTTCCAAATAACAGTAGAGAAGTACACGAGGCTAGGGATGAGAAAAAGAACCAAAGAACCGGACCGGAACCAAGAAGAGTCGAACTGGAACCAAAACCGAAGGTTCCAGTTCCAGTTCTTTATTTTGATATTTTTCGGATCATTGGTCGGTTCGGTTCCACCGGTTTTCGGTTCCGGAGCCAATCACCCAATAATATATAAAAGCATATATTTTTTTACTTCTCATACTCAAAGTCTCAAATCATATATACCAATGTCATAAAAGAAACCTTACTAGCTTACTTTCAGAAAAATCAAGCCAAACACATTAAACCCTAATATTTAATTCATTGAAATTTCCACAAATCAATAACTAATCTAAAAACCTAATAACATTATAAGATCATTAAACATTCAAAACTCGCATAAACAACTATCATCATTATCAAAACAAAACAATGGAAGTAAGTTTTATATTTTATTTGTATTTGCATTCGATGTACTAGCTTATAACATGTTCATCATTATCTTAGGATGTCTCGTTTGAGGATTTAGCCATCTTACTAAGTCACTGTATATATTATCTTTTGTGTTCTATGTCGAGATCATGCTTGTGCAGTTTTTATTGAAAACAATCTCAAACGTAGACGAGTCTCATCGCTTTGCACCCAAGATTAGGTGAGAAAGTCGAGAACACAAATTAATTGGGATGATGTTGAAGATCTTATTAAAGACGATGAGATTGTCAAGGATATGGAAGAACAATTGGAGAAACTAACCGGAAGAGACAAAGAGAAACAAACTGTGAAACTATAGACGGTCTTAGTAATTTCGTTGGACAAAGTTTGAAGTCATTTTATTTTGTTTTTCGGATTGTTATGCATTATTAATTAACAAGTGAAAGTATAGAATGATTGCTTATTTGAGTTTATGGTTTAGCTGTTAATTGTTATTGGTTTAAAAGTAAATGGTTGTAAGTGCTATTTTTTTCCGCTTAATTCATTAGTGCATGAGGTTATTTTTTTTCCTTCACAAAAGTGGTTCCTATCCAGGTCAAAAAACCGGAACTGGAACCGGAACCAGAATCAAAAACCATATTCGGCTTTGTTCTCGGTTCCTACTTTTCACAAAATTCAGTTCTCAAATTCACTGATTCCGGACCCATGATCATCCCTGCACGAGGCTATGGCACCAGAAACGAATGTGTCGCAGTTTCCATCTATCACATGTCTCCAACTTAATATAATGCAAGATATTTTCAAAATATCAAATATCAAGGCATTCTTCAACATATCGTATTAAGAATTCTATGAATGGTCCTTTTCGCAACTTTTTAGACTTATTTCAAGACGGCAATTTTTCATGTCAACAACCGCTTTCATTTCTTCCACCTCGTTTAACTTAAAACTCATTATCACATTCTTTTTTAAAATAACTAGTTTTAGATTCCTTCAAAAGCCAAGGGTTTGATATAACTCGTACTAATAGGTTTTTTTACAGTTCAATTTATTTTTTATTATGCTTTAAATAAAAACATTACAAACTACAATAACAATTATAAATGTTGCTCTTTTAAAAACAAATATAAAGTTCATATGGTATTTGTTATATAAAAATATTAGATATTTTTTAAAAAAAAAATTGAGATTAAATATAAATGTTATATTAAATTTACCCTTAAAGTTTAATTAATTAGTTTTTCTTCTTTTTTCTTTTAGTTTTTTTTATTGTCAATCTACACCAAACTCTTTGTATCTTTCTTTCCACATCATATTACATAATTAAATTTATTAATATTTTAAACTTAACCACTACATTTTCAAAAAATGCTAGCCGCTCAACTTGGTGCCTGATTGCCTTTCAACTAGTATACATACACAAAATGTACTAAATCTCGTTTAGACTCGCGAGCCTAGTCGAGCTTTGTATATAATGCTCTGGCTCGGACTCGTTTATCAAACGAGCTCTAATTTAGGCTCGATCTCGTTTAGGCTCGGTTAGTTCGAGCTTTTATCGACCCGATCCTGAGCTTTTCATGAGCGGCTCGGCTCATTTCCACCCCTACTTCCAGCTGTATGCAAATCCAAATTAATTGCTAATAAATACAAAATATAACTTCCTTTTCTTTTCTTTTTTACTTTTTTCTTTTTCAGTTTAGACACTTGTATTTTTATGCATTTTTTTAACCGTACAAAAATTTAAGCAATGTTGACCACAAAACTTAATTTTGACTTTTCAATTGACAAATAGGAGGCCCCGATTTTAAATTGAGCTCTCCTATTGGTTGATGCGAAACATCCATTTTCAAATTTTTTCGTTTCCCTTATTATACAAACGTTATATCTCAAAACTGTTAATCGTTAGACGAAACAATATACACAACTACAATAAGCATTCAGTTATCTTTCAATAGACGAACACTTTCATATAGTTTTGACAAACTTTTTTTAAATTTTATTTTGGGTTCTTTCGGAAGAGAAGTTTGCGTAACCTATAAAACATGTGCAGCAAAAAATAAACATATAAAGACCATGCAAACTAAACCCCCAATAGCATATCTCATAATCAGTGATATAACATAAACCTAACACGAATAAATGGTGTTCATAGAATTACTTATATGATCCTGTAGTTAGTAAGCTTCTAGACCCTCACAACTTGCACCAAGTCGTCTTCTTATTCTTGATGCTTTAGTCGACTGAATTAGTGAAGGGATTTGTTGGTCACCGGCATGGCGTATAAACATGCACATCAAAAAATAAACAAATAAATGCCATGAAGATCAAACCCTAATATCAATATCTCCTAATAAGTGATATAACCTAAACCTTAACAATCATTAAGGGTGTTTATAGAAGACTTACCTTTTTCATGCATGATGTAAGCTTCTACAGTAGTCTGCTATCAGTTGCTCACACGGAATCACCTTCTTCTTAGGGATGCTATCTTGATCAATCAACCTTTAGGGTTTAAAGGATGAATTGCCACTTTAGTGGCGTCAGGTATCCACAAATACTGCACAGGTAGGACTATGGCTACGAACTTACGCAAGTTAGGCGAGCATGATTGGGTAAAGTTGACCAAAAGTCGACTAGTCAACTTAAATCCCGAAGTCGACCGATTTTGGGATGTAGGGGGGGGGAGAGGATTTCGACCCAAAAGGGTTATGGAGGAGTAAATGAATCTCTTGAATTACCTATGTATTTTAGGAATAACTGTTTCTCTAATGTCAAAGTTGCATTCTTTTTTGCGATAATTGATCCGTGTTTGAGAGTGTCTTTTCTTATAGCATTATTTTAAACTGCATTAGTCGATTAAGATTGTAATAATAATATATTCAAGCACTGTATTTAATAGCCAAGTGCCGCACATAGCGGGTATGCGCCGAGAGTAAATTTTTGACTTAATTTGTATGCGAAGATCTGGGTGCATTCTCTTTTATATTCTTGCATTTGTGTGTGTGGTATAGTGTCTTGATGCCACAGTTCATGCGAGTTCAAATATTGATGGTTCATGCAAAGTTTCTAGCCGTGGTTGAGAATAACGTTGTATGAAAGGTTCTTTATCAAACTTAAAAACAAATGAGCCTTTTAGCTCGCAATTTAATAACTTAACTCAATATTTGAGCATGTGATATTGTATTACAGCATCCACAAATAATTCTTATCTACCAACATTTAACATAGTTTTGTACCCCAAGTGTGTGTTATTGGTTTTCATTATTTACACTTTTAATTACCAATTTTTGTTTTACACTTTTTAAGAGCACATCATTTCATATTTATTTCAAATTTTCATAATTGAAAAGATAATCATATTTTGTTTTGGTCTATATACTATGTGTCCCTGATCAATATCAGTCTTTCTCTTTTTGTACCATACCTTGAACTTTATGCATGGTTTTCATAATATATTGCATTAAGAAATCAACTTAATAATAATTCCCAATGCTAATTCAAAGATCATGCCAAATTAGTCCCAAAGTCTTGTTATCCACTTTATGATGTATATTTTTTATCAATTTTTTCATACATAAGTTGATATATTGATATACGTGGTTTACCCCTTGCTTTGCTTTCCGAATCCAAATTATTCAATTTAGGGTGCGTTTGGTATGATTATGGGGTTAGAACATGATTTGTATTGGTATATAATTGGAAAAAAAAGAAAATGATTGATAGTATTAATGTTGTTTGTTTTGTAAAATGTAATTGGGAATAGATTTTTATATAATAAGAGGGGCCCATTTACATATATTTAAATAATAAAAAAATAACAAATACAATATGCATGTGAGAAGGAGTTAATGCATGTTATAGCTTTTGTCAGTAAAGTAACCTCATGGGCCTGGTTTTGTAGAAACCCGTAAGGAAATGTTTCACACCAAATTTAAAAGACATATCTGCATAACAAACGAATGATTTCAATTTGATTGTATTCCTTTTAAGTCAAATACCACAAAGCAAATCACGTATCCATCTTGCTAGTGGAAACTTTAAAAACACATTTAATCCTTTTAAGTAACAATTTTGCAATACACAACATATGATTGTGGACAATATGATTAACAAGTTAAAGTTTCTAAAAAAATAAGCAGAATATCTTTTAAAACATATGGGGTTTGTTCACTATAAATAGTATAATTAAAAAATTTGTAGGATACAAACACAAAAAATGATTTGATTTACTCGTTCAAATCATAGCATAAAAATCTATAAATTTGGCCTTTTAAAGAATCATTAGCGTAAAACATAACACAAAGAGTGCCATAAATAAAAATAGGCTCAGATTATGTAAAAATTAATTTCAAAAAAGTTTGGGTTGCAATACGAAGAAAACTAGCACCAACATCACCATCCTCAAATCGTGTTAAACCAAAAATCTATAAGCATTTTCAAAGACATATCATCATTGCCTCAAAATTTAAGTAAATTTCAAAATAAAGTCATACAAGCTCTAAAACGCATCAATATCTTTGGTATAAACGTCATTGGCCTCAAACAAAACAAACACCTTTTTTTCTAACATTGAAGCCAAAGTAACGTCGACGTTAACAAACACTCAAAACCATCAAATTTTGCCTAAAGTTTACACCCTGTTTGCTGATTAACAATGTTAGAAGAAAAACTCGAACTAAAAAAATATGGTTTTCATTTACACAACAAGAAAATCAAAGACAACCTATTTTTAATAACCTCGAACACCAGTTTCAATCATAAATTGACCTCAAAGAATGTTAAAAAAATAATAATAACAAACACAAGTGGCCTCAAATTATCATCCACCATTTTTTCTTGTTTACCAGAGAGACACCATCAAATTTCAGATTTATTAAATCTCGTTCACGCGTATAGACCTCAGTTCCATATTTGAACACATAAGATATCAACATACACAAAACCAAACTATACTCCAATCACATAAAAAATATACAATGCTAAAACCAACCTTAACACCCCATTGCAACCTCCACCAAAATGATAGATTTAGAACAAACCACCAAGCAGACAGGGAGATGGTGGTGCTGGACAGCCGAAACCACCAAAAAAACTACATAAACAACTAGCAATTCTTTTTAAAACCCACCAAAACCACCAACCAGGACTACTTAGCCAACCAAATCCACCAAGAGGTAGTGGCTATTTCGGCATATGGTGGCAGTTATAGCGGCAGTTGTAGGTGTTAGGTTAAGAGAGAAAGGGGCTCGGTTTAAAGTGAGAGAGAAGAGAAAAATGAAATTACAACAGCTAGGTTACGTTTTATATACAGAACTATGTATTTAGTTTCAAAAAAGTTTCCTTTTTTTCCTTTAATGATTATTAAGTTTGTAGAACAAGCTTCAATATTTCGATTTCAAAAAAGTCAGCACTATAATGCCCATCAAGTTTCAACATTTCCTTAATTATTTTAATTTTCAACATTCTTTTTCTCTCACATTTGACCATCGTTGAAAAATTCAACTTTTCAACATTGACTATTTTTACTTTATATGTAGTTTAGATATTTTTAGGCATCCCTATCATTTCTCATTTTCATTCTAAATGGAAATACTTATCATTTTTTTATTCCATCTTCATTTTTTTATATTTCCAGTTCCTTTCATAACTTGTTTCTTATTTCCGCTTGGTTTTTCTGTTTAGTGTGTATCGGTGTTACCCCTTTGGCATTTCTGTGAATTCAAGTTTGAAAGTCATTGTGTTATTTGCACAAAATCCTTTCTTGTAGGGTTTATGGGGAGAATCACCATGTTGCTTGCATCAGGTATCCACCAGTACTGCACTGAATGACTAAGGCTAGGAACCTATACAAATTAGGAGAGTACAAAACACGAGTAAAGATCGGCTAAGGTTTAGTCAATCATAGAGTCGATTGAGGGTCGATTTAGGATTTGAATCACTTTGGGACTCGATCGTTAGAAAGAGGAGGAGAATTCAGTTAGGTTTTAGAGGAATGAATGAATTTCTAATTTAGGTTGAGTTGGTATTTATAGGCATAAAAGACCAATCCTAATCAAACTAGAAGATTCTATAATAATCCTTATGGGAATTATAGTTTGTTTAGGAAACAAACTAAATCCCCTCTTTAGGGTTTCTGCCAAACCACACAACCCTTGAGGTTTGTTGTTTCGCCTTTTATACACTCATATATTGATCTTTGATAAATATATATTCCCTGGATAATTATCCTTATATTAGAATATCACCATATTTTCATTTCCATTCCGTTTCATCACTTTTTTTCCTCATTCTGCTTGCATGTCCCTTTTAGTATGCACCGTTGTGACCATTCAACATTTTCGTTAAGACCAGTTGTGAGATAAGTTGTTCTTTCCACACAAATCAATTTAGACTCCCAATTGTGCAAAGCAAAAATATTAGAACCACTTTCATAGTACCAAGAGGTTACTAGCAAAACATTGAAGTACCTAGTTCACTAAAACCGATTGAATACCTACATAGTGATTTACAAAAACTTTAGCAACACTCAGCTGAGTTTAGGTATAATCTTCCTTTGCCGATTGAAAAATACCTACATGAATAGTTAATCTCAATACTTTGTTCTTTCTTATTTACAAAAACATAAATTTAGAACAATAACAACACCTCAGCTGAGTTTAGGTATATGACTATCTTCCTTTGCACTTTGCGATATTTTGAAAAATACCATACATGAATATGTTAATCTCAATACTTTCGTTCTTTCTTATACATATAATTTTCCAAAATCAACCCTCCAACAACGGTTAGTTGTTGCAAACCCTAAAACGGCTCAAAGGCATGGGATATCTAGTTGGTCTGACAACAATTTATTTCTTTAAGTTTGAAACTAGGTGATATGGGTATTGATCGTATTTTCAAAAATTGAATCTATTGAACAATAACCAAACCTTTCACACTCGGTTAATTCGTCCATTATAACATCCCATTTTGTCTTTGTATCTTACATTCAATATTCAAGAGAGATCAGAATATTCAAGCGGTTTATCGCTGATTCGGTACTTTGACTGTGGTATTCTTCTAACCTTCTTGGTTGCTATCTTGAGATTACCGGTCTACCTCGTATTGTGTATTCTTGGCAAAATACAAGCTAACCATCACCTATATATGGTACGCAAATTACTTGTGATAATGTTAGTGTTGTCAATGTCCCATCCGGTTCGAATCAGGAAAGCATATAATTGCCAACTAATAGGACTTATCTATTTACACTATAATGACAGCTAATATATATTATCTCTCTTGTAATTTACCATATATAGGTGATGGTTAGCTTGTATTTATATCCTGTAATTCTCATAGGTTCCACACACAAAAATCAATAAACAATATTATCTCTCTTGAATATTCAACATTTTTATCATCATATTTATTTGCAGCTTATCATTTCCAAAACCCCCCAAAATTATATATTTTTAACACACAACATAACCTAACATTTCTTAGTAAACTTACCTTGAATATGAGGTTTATTTACTAGAATTTAAATCCTTATTGAAAAACATACACAAAACCCCTAAACACACACTAATACACATGTTGTATTGGGGAAGAAATACTTCCCTGAAAGTTATCTACTATATACAAAAGGGCACTTATATTTGTTCACATTTTTTATCAACTTGGCACATTCAGTCCTTCAAGGTTTTTATCTATTGCAAACAGTCTTTAACTTAGTCTTTCACTTAAGACCCTTATTTAATACTTTTCTTTCATACTTGGTCCTAGGAGTTATATAGAAAATCGATACAAAGTTAGATTCATATATAAATAATAGTAAGTGACCAATTTATGGTACCTCTAAAATTGGGGTGTTACATGTACTTTGTTTGTAGCGTCTTCTTTTATACAACTCCTTTTATTGGAGTGGAACTGGATTAGCGCTTGTAGTATATTCTTTTGTACGACCCTTATTTTGTTGACACACTTTTTGATTTATGAATTACAAACAATTATCTACTGTTGATAAACTTAACTAACGTGACAGTTAGCACACTAGAAGTCATTTTTTATTTCTTTGGGAATCGTAAAGGGCAAGATGATTCATATATGAAACAATTAAGATATCACAATACATCCGCATATCATCGTAGAAACTTGCCTCGGTTTATAAGAAGCGGACTTGCATGACGTTTGTGGGGTCGTTGTTACTTGGCTATAAATTAAAAGGGCTGGAATAGAATGAGGATAATTTTGAAAAACTTTATTTTTATATCTTTCGTAATCATTAATTTTCATACAAAATGGCATCTCCAAGAAATCCATCCAATACCCATCAACCTAAATCTTTATAAACATCAGATGGATAATCTAAGCATCTTTGATTCCTTAGATATGGAACACATCAACAGGTTGTACGAGCAAGCTGTAAACATACAAGGTTTGATTAGTTGCAAAAACTTTTGCATCAAAAAAATATGTGAAGAGTTGTTGTTAAACACAACAGACGGTTGTGATCATCATTTTGAGCTTATCAACTACTTAAATGAAGACATTGAGAGAGATTTGAATCTTATAGGCTGCTACGTTCAACATAAGAAGTTTGAAGAAAATGTACGTTAAAAAAAACTGTGTCTAAAAATATGCTTAGAAAATATGTTAATTAGGATTTGTTGTCTTCAGATTACTATCATGATATCTTGTGTCACTACAAATAAGCCGTAAAAACGTTTGTTTATATTTAGCGATCTCGTTATGTTATGTTGATAACAAATATAAAGTTATCATAAGTAAAATTACAAGAATACATGTTGTTTTGCAAAGTATATACATTTGGTCATTTACATAAAATGTTGTAATAAATAAATTGTTGTAATATAATATGTAATGGGATGGGTAATATTCAAGACCCATGACCCATACCCATGGAGATAATCCATAACCCATGACCCATAGCATGACATCATGCATGTAATCATGTTAGGTATTATCCATGACCTATGACCCAATGTCTATGACCCATGATCCAAGACCCATGATCCATTGTCTAGATACATTGTATCTTGTTGGGTACCCATGACCCAAATTCCATGACCCATGGCTCATAACCCATAACCCATAACCCGGTTTGCAACCCAAAATCCGGACTGTGTGACCCAAACTGTCGGATCCCAGGATTTGCACTAGCCGGATCACTTAGTGAAGGATCGGCCGGAACCGTGGACAGAAGGTTTTTGTGCCTATAAATAGTGAGCCATTTCTTCATTGTTCCTCACCCTTCTTCTTACAAACTCTATCATATATTATCTTACTCTCCTAACCTCTAATCATGTGATCATTATAGTAGTTCTTCTATCTTTTGTTGTGATTCTCATATAGGTTATTCACAAAGGCGAGATCACATTATCCTACAAGTCATCCAAGCAAAGGGTCCTTGATTGATTTGTCCATCTACAAGATTTCTGTAGCATAATCTTGTAATTCATATTTCACATAGTTGCTGTATAATAGTTGTGTAAATGTTTAGTTCTACCTCGTGGAAGAACTCGGTATTTAGCTTTGTACTGGAAAAAGTGTAAGCGACGCTGTGAGGCTTCTCTGCCAAGTTGAAGGAGCGTATTGACATAGTGCTTGAACTCTCGAGTGGGGAACTCGGGGAGTGGAGTAGATCAAGGAAGGTGTCCTTGTAGCCGAACCACTATAAATCACTTGTGTCGCTACTTTCTATCCTTTTACTTTACTTGCTTTCTTAACTTACTTTACTTATTACTTCATACTATTTATCCATCCACACGAATTCTCATAAGATCAAATCTAAATCTTTGAAACTTAAATTAAAATCGGTAAAACTATTCACCCCCCTTCTAATTTTCCACAATTGGCATCAAGAGCAAGGTTTACAAAAAGTTTTAAATTAAATTGTATTTTAAAAACTTTTTTATAACAATGAGTTTTGAAAATTATAGAGAAGGGCAATTTATGCAACAACCTCCACTACTTGAAACTAATAGTTTTATTTATTGGAAAAATATATTTGAAACTTATGTGAGATCTAAAGATATTGATCTTTGGTATATTATTGTTGAAGGTGATTTTTAAGCAACTGTAAAAGATGATAAAACCGGCAATGAAGAAAACTCTTCTCATGATCGTCTCACCGACGACCAAAAGAAAAAGCTTTCCAAAAATAGTAAGGCAAAAATGGTTTTATATAAAAGCGCTAAAGAAATTTAGAATTCTTTAGCTGTAACACACCAAGGAAATCAACAAGTTAAAAACAACAAAATTGATTTATTTGTTCAACAATATGAACAATTTTCAATATTGGAGGAGGATAGTATTGATAATTCTTTTGCTAGATTTAATACTATTATTACTTCCTTACAAGCACTTGATGAGTCTTTTTCTAGTCATAATCATGTCAGGAGATTTCTAAGGGCGCTTCCATCAAAGTGGAGACCGAAGGTGACTGCCATTGAAGAATCCAAAGACTTGTCAATCCTCACTCTCGATGAACTCATAGGCAATCTAAAAGTCTATGAACTCGTACTTGATAAAGACTCCGAGGTCTCAAAGGAAAAGAAAGAGAAACATAAATCTCTCTTTTTAAAGGCAAATAAACTCACAAGTGATGAAGAAACCTCATCTTCGAAAAGTGAAGACGAAGAGTATGCAATGGCGGTACGTGACTTCAAGAAGTTCTTTCGGAGAAAAGGAAGATATGTCAAGCAACCTTATGACCACAAGAAAGGGTTGCGGAAAAGCAAAGACGACAAGAAAGTGAAGGACGAACGCAAATGTTTTAAATGCGGGGATCTAAATCACTTCATTAGTGAATGTCCCAAACGTGACGAACAAAAGGCGTTCGTGAGTGGTTCGTGGGGAATGAGTGAGGAAGAAAAGGAAGAAATCTGTCTCATGGCAAAAGACTCCAACAAGGTATGTTCCGACTCTCTATATTATAGTAGTTCATTGTTAGATGATGAATCCTTACATCTTGAATATGACAAGCTTTGCAAAATTAGTCTCAAGGTAATTAACAAAAACAAGATTTTGAAAAATAAAAATGAACTTTTAGAAAAGGAAATCTTGAACTAAAAGATAAATTAAAGAGATTAGAAAAGGGAAAAGAAGTAAGTAGTGAATGTAAGCTTTGTGTAGAACTTCAAACATTACTTGATCACTTTGATTCTAAGATTGCTAGACTACGTACTAATTACCTTGATAAAATACTTGATAGTGTTAAAACGGGTAATAATCAAAAGGGTCTGGGTATTTAGGAACACATTGCGTCAACTAGCGAGATTAAGGAAACACAATTTATTAAAGCAATGGAAAAACCAGCTACTGTAGTCCCGGGTTCGACGGATCCCTTGAAAAAGGATCCGGCTAGAGTAAATTTAGGAATCCGGGCACCTGCAGCAGTAAACGCTAAAAATAACACAACCACCTCTTCTAGAACCGAATTTGTTATTGTTAACAAAAAGAAACCAACCCATGTTACTGTTAGAAATGTCAAACAACCACCTCACCTAAAAAAAGGACAAAGTTTTATGAAAAACAAAGGTCCATCGTTTTCTAAATCGAACACAACTATAAGAAGGCCAAACAATGTTTATCCTAGAAGTAACCCCCATCAAATAAGATGGAATCCTAACACACAAAATGGTTTTCCATTTCAAAACTATACAACTTGGAATGCTTTCTCACCATTTTCGTATATGCCTCATATGAATGAAATGTATAACATCAATTGACCCATGAATAAATGGGGACCAAACTTTTGAGTTAATTGTTTTCTTAGGTTTGGCTAAAGGTTGACTTGGATCCGGAAGAATGGATCAAGGATAGCAGGTGCACAAGGCATATGAGCGGTAATAAAGCATTTTTCTCCACATACGAATCCTTCAATGGAGGAAATGTGGTGTTCGAAAATAGCAAGAGAAAAATCATCAAAAAAGGTACAATCTCTCACAAATCCTTGACCATTAACGACGTATGTCACGCAGAAAATCTAACATTTAATCTACTAAGTATAGGTCAAATATGTGACAAAAAGTGCAACGTACTCTTTAGCGAAACCGAGTAAAATCTTGAAAAAATGGTATTACTATAGGAAGAGACATTAGAAGCCATGGAGTCTACGTTATTAAAATTGGAAATAAACCAAAATACAAACTTTGTCTTACCTCTATGGATGATACTTCGACCTTATGGCATCGAAGATTGGGTCACGCCAATATGCGACTTCTTCAATCACTATCATCCAAGGAACTTGTAAGAAACCTACCAAACCAAAATACGAACATCATTTTTATGATGCTTGTAACATCGGAAACAAGTCCATGCTAGTCATAAAGCTAAAAATATGGTTTCTACAACTAAGTGCCTAGAATTACTACATATGGATTTATTTGGTCCATCCGCTATCCAAAGTTACGGAGGAAACTTCTATACCTTGGTTATAGTGGATGATTACTCTAGGTACACATGGACTAAATTTTTAAAGAATAAAACTGAAACGTTTGATTACTTTGAAATCTTAAGTAAGAAAATCCAAAGACAACTAGGAAGTCCTATTGTGTCAATTTGAACGGATCATGGTCGGGAATTTGATAATGAAGTGCAATTCGGAGCTTTTTGTGATGCTAATGGTATTACCCACAATTTCTCGGCTCCTCGCACTCCACAATAAAATGGGGTAGTTGAAAGGAAAAATAGAACCCTACAAGAAATGAGTCACACCATGATTAATGAGCAATCTATTCCTCAAAAATTTTGGTGCAATGCCGGCTGCACATTAACCTATATACTAAATTGAGTCATGATTAGACCTTTCTTAGGAAAAACTCCATACGAGTTGTTACGAGGCAAAAAGCCTTCGTTAGAACACTTTCGAGTCTTTAGTAGTAAATATTTTATACTTAACACTAAAGAATATTTAACTAAATTCGATCCAAAATCAACCGAAGGTATCTTCTTATGATATTCTCCTAATGGTAAAGCGTACGTAATACTAAATAAAGAAACCATGAAAGTTGAAGAAGCTTTTAATGTAAAATTTGACGAGAGTCCACCTAAAACTACCTTACCTCTTGTCGATGATGAGTTAATCGAAAGTGAAGTCTTAGAAATCAAAGAAAATATAAACAAGGAAGATTAACCATTAAACAATGAAATCATCAATGTTAAAGAGTATAAAGATCATCCCGTAGAAAAGGTTATAGGAAAATTAAAATGAAAGAACTCTAAGGTCTCAAGTCCAAAACCAAAGTAGTCTATTTTGTTTTGTATCAACCATAGAACCTAAAAACACTAAAGAAGCCATAAAAGATGAAATTTGGGTTATGGCTATGCAAGAGGAATTAAATCAATTTTTTCTAACAATGTTTGGACACTTTTCTCTCCACTTAAAAATCAAACCTTAATCAGAATAAAATGGGTATATAAAAACAAGTTAGATGCAAACGGTGTCATGTCTAGAAATAAAGCTAGAATTGTTGCTCAAGGATATAACCAACAAGAAGGCATAGACTTTGATGAGACATATGCTCCCGTAGCTAGATTAGATTTTATAATAATCCTTCTTGCTTATGCTTGTGCTCATGATCTTAAGCTTTTTCAAATGGATGTTAAAAGTGCTTTTCTAAATGGTTTTATAAATGAAGAAGTTTATGTATCTCAACCTCCGGGCTTTGTCGATTTCGGAAAACCTAATCACGTGTACAAACTAAAGAAAGCTCTATATGGTCTTAAACAAGCCCCAAAATATTGGTATGATAGACTCAAAGAATTTTTAATAAAAAACAACTATACCATGGGGTTAGTTGACAATACACTTTTTACAAAGAAGAAGGTGTCACAAATAATTATTGTTCAAGTATACGTGGACGATATTATATTCGGATCAACTTGTCAAGACATGTGTGATAATTTCTCAAGAATCATGCATGATGAGTTTGAAATGAGTATGATGGGAGAATTAAGTTTCTTTCTTGGTCTACAAATCAAACAACTAGAAGATGGTATCTTCTTTAATCAATCCAAATACATAAAAGAAATGCTAAAGAAATTCGGATTAGAAGAGTGAAAACTAATAAGAACACCAATGTCATCCAATACCAAACTCACCAAAGATGAAGATGGTGAATCCGTTGATAACACCAAATACTGTGGCATGATTGACAGTCTTTTTTACCTCACGGCTAGTCAGCCGAATATCATGTTTAGTGTATGTCTTTGTGCTAGGTTTCAAGAAGACCCTAAAACTTCACATCTAGAAGTCGTCAAAAGAACATTTAGATATACTAAGGGTACAACTCAATTGGGATTATGGTATCCCAAGGGGACAGGGGTAGAAACTATTGTATATGCAGATTCTGACCATGCAGGTTATTATGTTGATCGAAAAAGTACAAGTGGTGTTTGCACTTTCATGGGGTGTTGTTTAACATCATGGTTCTCAAAGAAGAAAACTGCATTAGCCATCTCAACAATCAAAGCCGAATATGTCCCCGCCGGCAAAGCATGCCAACAAGCACTATGGATGAAACAAGTGTTAGTTGACTTCGACATCCATCTAAGTGACATTGATTCTATGCGACAACAAAGGTGCTATAGATCTTAGAAAAAATCCGGTGATGCATTCTCGTACCAAACACATAGAGATCTGTCATCATTTCTTAAGATACAATGTTCAAAAAGAGAACATTTCGATTGAAAAGTGTCATCCGAAGACAACATAGCCGACGTCCTCACCAAATCGTTGAAATGGGAGCAATTCAACTTGCTTCGTCTAGGTCTCGGTCTTATGGAACAATCGTCTTGAAATACTTTCTCTCTACAAGGTACGTAAACTTTTGTCTTACCTCTTCTTCTGAGTCTAGGATCTCTATTTCACACAGCTCACTAACAATATGGGGATTTATTTTCAAAACTAAAGATATTTTCTATATAAGAAACTCTTCGAAATATTTTCTAAAAGATATTTCTCCTCGTATCATTTTCTTTAAAATCACTCTCACGTTTAGGATAAACATTATTTTTTATCATTAATACAAAGTAAAAACCTTTTTCATTGCATCTCATATGTCTTTTGGATGCTAAAGGGAATACATAACTAATATGTATTTTTGGGTACATTCAATCAAGAAAAAATGAATTAAGGAGTCTTCGGGTTATCTCACGTATATATATATACATACGTACTTTTTCACTTCTATGTTCATTTTTCTTCTTTAAAGAGTCGAGATAACAGCAACTCTGGTTTCCATATAGGCACACACTAGGCAGTATTGTTTCCAAAAATAATATTTTTCTGCTGCTTGAGAACAACAGTTCCACGGATCCCAGCATTTACGTTGGACAGATCCCTGAAGGGTCGGATATGTGGGAACGGTGTCACATAAGCCATTTTTATCTCATCTTTTTCTTATTTTGGCTTGAATTTTTCAAGTTTTCAACTTTTTTATCTTTATCAATAATGAATATGTTACTTAATGCTTATGCTCTCATGATCACTTGCCTTAAATTCATATATAATCATTAGATTATAGTCCATATTTTGGTATTAGCATTCATTGTAATGCATTATTTGTTCTATAAATAAGGTTCCAAAATGCTTGCATATCCATCACTTTCAACCTCACAAATAACCAACATCATGTCTCCCAAAAGATCCTCAAACAATGATGAACTATCTGGTGAAAACAACCCTCTTCAAGAAATCCAAAACTTCATCCTACCACCTTCCGTAATACCACCACCCAAAATTAGGAAAACCGCACGGATTAGCATCCGACCTTGTTGCTTAGCCAAACCCTTGTCAAATAGCCCATCACCAACTACTCATTCTCCACCAAATGACTACAATGTAGCACTTTCATCATCTCCTAAAAACTCACCACCACATTCACCAACCGAGTCTTAACTTGACACTCAAATCACCCTAGCGGAACTCTTTAAGACTTCGAAAACCATTCCACTACCCTTGTCTAGTCCACCACCCGCTCCATCCCAACCATCAAAATCTACCCAAATAGCCTCAAACATATACCTCAAAGAGCTAGTCTTTTTAACACCTCCAACATCTCCAAATACCTTCTTCAAAGAGCTTGAAACCTCACCACCTCTCCCACCCATCACCTTACAAGAACATCTAGGTTCTTATCCACCACTAATCACCAACATCATTGGCTTTGATCCATACTTACCAACATTTCCACCACCTAATCCGCACTCCAAAATTCAAACTTGGACGGAGACCATCCACCCACACCTTCCTCACCATCTCTTTTGTGAACATTGCCAATCCAATAGGGATCTCACAATGGAAATAAGGGATGAAATGCGGTTCATTCTCAACCATATCATTGATCGCATCAACATTATCACTCACCAAAACTTTCAAAATTAGACCTTATGCAAGCATGGAAGGAATAATAATAATATTTTCTCTATTTTTTTTCTTTTGGATCTTTCTTAAGAACAAACCCTTGTTCATAGTTTTACATTTATATGTGGCATATATACCACTGCATTTTGATACTTTATTACAAGGCTTTGTTTACGTACCTTGGATCTCTATCTTGTTTCTCATCTTCTACAAGATTATATTACATTTTATCGCTAACATTTTTTTTATAGGTATTATCTTTTCTCACTTGACGCCCTATTCTAGGGGGAGCTACCGTCAAGGGGGAGTTAGTGCTTTGTGGATCAATTTTTTTCCACCATTTATTTTTTACTTGACTCACTTTTTTTTTCGACAAAAAGGGGGAGAAGAGAGTAAAACTCACGTACACTTACAAAACTTACATCTAATCTTAAGTTTTACTCACCATAACTTTATATTTTGTCATCAACAAAAAGGGGAAATTGTTAATACAAATAAACCATAAAAATGTTTGTTTATATTTAGCGATCTCGTTATGTTTTATTGATAACAAATATAAAGTTATCATAAGTAAAATTATAAGAATAAATTTTATTTTGCAAAGTATATACATTTGGTCATTTACATAAAATGTTGTAATAAATAAATTGTTGTAATATAATATGTAATAGGATGGGTAATATACAAGACCCATGACCCATACCCATTAAAATAATTCATAACCCATGACCCATTGCATTACATCATGCATGTAATCATGTTGGGTATTATCCATGACCCATGACCAAAGAACCATGACCCATTGTCTAGATTCATTGTATATTGTTGGGTACCCATGACCCATGGCTCATAACACATAACCCATAACCTGTGTATATATATATATATATATATATATATATATATATATATATATATATATATATAGGTTTGCAACCCAAAATCTGGACTGTTCTGACCCAGACTGCCGGATCCCAGGATTTGCACTGGCCGGATCCCTTGGGTGAGGGATCCGCTGGAACCGTGGGACAGAAGGCTTTTGTACCTATAAATAGTGAGTCATTTCTTCATTGTTCCTCACCCTTCTTCTTACAAACTCTCTCATATATTATCTCACTCTCCTAACCTCTGATCATTTGATCATTCTAGTAGTTCTTCTATCTTTTGTTGTGATTCTCATATAGGTCTTTCACAAAGGCGAGATCACGTTATCCTACAAGTTATCCAAGCAAAGGGTCCTTGATTGATTTGTCCATCCACAAGATTTCTGTAGCATAATCTTGTCATTCATATTTTACATTGTTGTTGTGTAATAGTTGTGTAAAAGTTTAGTTCTACCTCGTGGAAGAACTCGGTATTTAGCTTTGTACCGGAAAAAGTGTAAGGGACGTTGTGAGGCTTCTCCGCCAAGTTGAAGGAGCTTGTTGACATAGTTCTTGAACTCTCGAGTGGGGACCTCGGGGAGTGGATTAGGGCAAGGAAGGTGTCCTTGCCGAACCACTATAAATCACTTGTGTCGTTACTTTCTATCCTTTTACTTTACTTGCTTTCTTTACTTACTTTACTTATTGCTTCATACTATTTATCCATCCACACGAATTCACATAAGATCAAATCTAAGTCTTTGAAACTTAAATTAAAATCGGTAAAACTATTCAACCCCCTTCTAGTTTTTCACACTTTGTATTATTTTAATAAATTTTAAGCTTAATTGTCCGTACGTATTCACAAACAATTCGCAATAAAATCGCACACAAACAAAAGATACTATTGATTGTGCTTCCCCATAAGCTTAGGCCTATAAATTAATCGATAAATAACTCAAACATATCATCCCTTCCAACAACTGAGGATACAAGATTTTGGACCGTGTTTGTTGGAAGGGTAAAGATACTATTGATTGTGCTTCACTTCACGAATAGATCCTAGTTTTAGTTGTTCATTTATTAGTGTAAAACTACTTTTTATTTTCGGATTTGAGTAAGTTAAACATATTACAACCTTAAATACACCATTAAGTTATAATTATATTAATCATGTACTTTCTATCATGATCAAATTAAAAAAAATGGTCTTATTCTTATTTCATTCCGTATACATAGTTTTCATTTAAAAATAATTAAAAATAAAGACATATATCTTTTTCCATAATTTATATAGAAATATATACTAATGAACTCAATCTCTATGCATAAGGCAAGACACCCACTAGTACATTTGATAAAAGATAAATAACAAATAAGTGTATGTGACAACCCGCCCTTTTCCAGAAATTTATTTTACGAGATAATATCCATGTTTTTCATTTACAAACATTTCCGAGCTCGTTGACATGAAAATGAGAAGTTGTCTCGCGAAACGTGAAAATTAGACACAACGCGTACTGACACAACCGACGATTTGATTTGATTTTGGTATTGTTTGCCAGAAACTAATTGTGTGAACACTCATTTTTATTGGAAAACTTATTCAAAACGCAATGGCGTAAGTTTCTTAATTTTTATCACGCGTTTACTAGTCCAAACAAACCCCAAACCTAGTATTTGCAAGAGATTAAGAAAATTACAGCTATGGTACTTGTGCAGAAATTATGTCCCCCCCCCTTAAGTTTGGAAAATTTCAAAATCAGTCCTTGTGGTTGAGATGAATAGATTAAGGGTAAACTAGGGTTTCAATTACCCTAAAACTATCACTGCCTCTCTCCGATTTACAGCCGCCATTCCGACCACTCCTCCGGCCATGCTACCACCACCTCCAGTCGG
Source organism: Chrysanthemum makinoi (assembly GCA_910596185.1). NCBI lineage: Eukaryota > Viridiplantae > Streptophyta > Magnoliopsida > Asterales > Asteraceae > Chrysanthemum > Chrysanthemum makinoi. The sequence continues at coordinate 188,596,843 of OU343223.1, forward strand.
TTACCACCAGCCACCTCAGTCACCGTTTGAAGACGAAGGTTCGCGAGAAGATCGTGGGTACACAGATCGGGTGTAAATCGTGGAATCCATGAGGGCGATTGAACTTGTGTTTTTGGGTTTTGTATTAGCCATGGATCGTGCTCATGATCCATCTCAACTCGCTGTATCTTACTCTCTCTTCTATTCTCTCGTTTCCTTATGGTACGTCGATGTTAAAATAGTTATGTTGTTATTATTCTATTAAGTCGTATTTACAGAACGATTTATTAGTTTCGTGGAATACAAAATGATTTATAAAACATTTTAGAATAGTCTCGTGTGGTGTAACACGTTTAAAATTGGTGTGATTGTGGGAGGAATTAGTTAGTCTTAGTTTTTCGTGGGATAAGAACTCGATTGGAAAAATTTTGGACAATAAACCGTGGGTTAAGAAGTGATTAAAAATGACTCTAAATATGTTTCGTGTGGTTTACTAGACAAAGTGTTTTGTTGCGATTTGTGTAGTGTAAAACGAGTTTAAAGTGTAAAAGGTATCAAGTCGTGTGATATGAAAGAGTTAAGGGTTTCCTATTTCATTGAAATTGATAATCGGGTCGGGTTGAAACCAAGAGTGGTTGTCGAATCGAGCCAGTGTTGGGTGAGATTTGGACTTACCACACATTCGGTTAGTGTCTCAGCGTTAATTCGGATTAAAACATGTTGTGATTTAAATTTAGTGCAGTTTTGAAACTTAAATATGGTGATGCTTTTTTAGTTTCGATAATTGAATTTGGGTCGAGTTATACCTAGTTTTAGTTTATGAGTCAAACGCATCTAGTTCCAGGTTCTATTTGGAGTTTTTTAATCTTTCTGTTTCGATCATTGATGGTGGGCTTGATATAAAAGAATTTGGATCCGGCTATATTAGTTCATGTGGCAAATGTGTTAGATAATGGTGTCGGATTGAATTTAGAATTCATACTTAAAATACCCTCTTTGTATTTATATATGTCTCGGTGACTAAATTTATCTTTCTTACGGGTTTAACAAAATCAAAAGATAAAATGAGACTAAGTTGGTGTGCGCTTGGTTTTGGTATTATTGGGCTCAAAGCCAATAGAAATGATAAGTGGTTGTGTTTAGTATAGTAATAGGCCAAGGCCCAATGAGGTGGTGTTTGGATTTGAACATTGGTATGTTTCGGATAACACTTTGGGATTGGACGGTATTGGTACTTAATGTATTCTAATATTGAGATTGTGACTTGAATTGGGTAATATGAATTACATATTGATTTGGACTTGATTATTTATTGGATATTTGGACCGTTATTGAATTTACGATATTGGATATTGGACTTATTGGATATTTTGGACTTAACGGTATAATATATTAGACTAAAAAAGAATTTAATATATTAGACACGGAACACTCACAAAATATTCAATAAACTCAAAGCTAATAATTAAATGAATGATAACGAAACAAAATTTATAAATATTGTAAATTCAAAATTGGGTTATTTAAAGTCATGATGACTTGGGAACGTGATATAAATGGACGCGTTATGCCAAAATTTATAAAACCTTTCCAAACTCATAAGGTTATAAACTTGTAAACGTATTGTATTTTCTTATAAAACTAAAATGGTTTTCTAAACCATTTGGGATTATGGGGTAAATGCCAAAACTTACCAATTGACTTATTTATTGAAGTAATTAGGTGTTGTTATTGTCTTGACATCTTTCTGGCCATTGTCTTCTCGACTTGAGTCTTGGTCAATACTTTCTTAACTATTCTTTTATAATATATTGAAAAATATATTATGCTTTGGTGTGAATTATGTTTGGCGTGAGTTGTATGTCGATTCTTTATTTTCTAACCACCACACGAGACGTTGATACTAAACTTTTTGAGATATTGATAATGTACTTTTGAAGTGAATGATACGAGTATTCCACGAAAACTAAGAAACGTTGTCTTTCGGAAATTCATTTACTTTGCTAGACATATTCTGAGATAGTTGTGGAAAACTAGAAGGGGGGAGGGTTGAATAGTTTTACCAATTAAAACTTCGTTTTAAAATATTTAGATCGACTTATGCCAATGTATTTAGATGTGTATGTTGGACATTGATAGATAGATATATAAAAGTGTAATGAAAGGTAAAGAGTGAGAAGGACATAACCACGACACGAGTATTTATAGTGGTTCGGCTACAAGGACACCTTCCTACCCTACTCCACTCCCCGAGGCACCTACTTGAGAGTTCGTAAACACTACACCACACCAACTCCTTATGGCAGAGAAACCTTCACAACGTCGCCTACTCTTTTTCCGGTACTAGGCTAACCACCGGGTTCTTTCACCAAGGCGAACCACACCTACCACAACGTCGCCTACTCTTTATCCGGTACTAGGCTAAGTACCGAGTTCCATTACAATGGAGGAACTACTACCCAACACTACACATCACCTAACCCCAAAGGAGATCCACTCCTTATTACAACACCATCAAGGATATCAACATCCTTGGAAACAAACTATCACTATCTGTATAACGATGCACCTCATCGATTATACGACCTTGGCATCCTTCACTAATGCCACTTGATTTGACTTCTAGGCATCTTTTACTAATGCCCTTGACACGAACGCTTGGCACCTTTCACTAATGCCTTCGTCTTGACTCCTTTAGCATTCTTCACTAATGCTTTTGACACGGACGTTTAAGCACCTTTCACTAATGCTTTCGTCTTGACTCTTTCGGCATCCTTCACTAATTCCTTGGACACAACACTTCTATCGAGGAAGAAAGAAGTATCAACAAGATAACCTCAGTAGTCTTGATGATGACGAAGCATGGCAACTCATGGACTTGAGCTTGCTCGTCTTCAGGAAGTGGTGATCTCGCCTTTAAGAGGAACCTAGAGAATCACACAAAAACAAAAGACAAACTACATAGAAAGATCCCTTAGGATCTGTGGTTAGAAGGTTACAATACTTGGAGAAAGTATGTGTAGGAGTGGCAACCCAAAAGGAAGAAATGGCTCACTATTTATAGAAAAAAAAATCTACTGTTCCACGGATCCCACAGATTCATCACTTGAGGGATCCGTGCAGTGTAATACTGGGGATCCGTGGGACGCTCCCTTTTGCCCATGGGTTTTGGATCATGAATCATGGGTCATGGGTTATGGATCATGGTATCAAAGTAGATACAATGTATCTCCAAGATGCAATGCATCTAGTCCATGGTTCATGGATTAAAACTATGGGCCATGGATTAAAACCATGTATGACTTAAGCATGATGTCATGCAATGGGTTATGAGTCAAGTTCCATGGGTATGGGTCATGGAATTTGGGTTGTACCCAACTTCATTCAATTTTTTTGGTCGATGGGTCAAATACTTAAGTTTCTACCCAATTGTATTACCTATTATAATACATACTAGTTATATATATATATTTACCCAATATGTAAACGCTAGTTGTTGTAAATATGTATTATTAAATCATAAAATCACTTATACTTGTTTTACTGTTTTATGTGAAAACGTAAGTGTGTTAGAAAACTATTGGCTCAAACCATTTACGTATTTTATTTGTTTCGTTAAAATGATTTTACGTTTGTTATCGACAAAACATTAGAAGATCGTAAAATATAAATAAACGTTTTTACGGCTTATTTGTATTAAAAATCTCCCCCTTTTTATTGATGACTAAACATAAAATTATTTTAAGGAAAAACTAAAATTCGTTAAAGTTCGAATTGGAGTTTTTACTCTCTTCTCCCCCTTTTTGTCTAAACAAAAAGAGCGTTGAAAAGAAACTAATACAATGTTTTAAGAAAAACATGTAAAAGAGAAGAAAAAAAAAATATAGAGTAAGTGACGGGAAGAGTTCTCGTCTTAACTCCCTCTTAACGAGTCCATCCCTTTGTGAGGGCGTCAAGTAAATAAAAACTATTAAGCTAATGCATTGCAACTATGTTTGCAAGTGGCTTCGTCTTAGTGACGATAACGCTCCCCCTTGATGATTGCAACTTTGCAAGGGGACGTAACGAAATGTAATCCATATGAGGATTATATTGCAAATGGTTTTGCAATGTATGGTTTGACACAAAGCTCCCCCTAGCTTAGGGTGTCAAAGTCTTCATGTGTATTTTGAAAATCTACAAAACAAAGGTTAGAAAACAAGTATATAATGCATAATTTCCTGCAAATAAGACTCAAGTTAGTAGAAAATTGGTCTATTGTTGCACGGATCCCACGGTTCCCTCCTTGGAGGGATCCGTCTAGGCAAATTCCAGGGATCCGTCTGTCTGATGACATAATTCAGCAATGGTGATATAACAAGTAATGTTAACATCAAAGTGAGATATGTATTCAAGCAACAAACATATGGCATATAAACTATCATTCAATAAAACAAAGAGATAATCAACAAATCTCTAAAACTAAGAGAATGACTTAGCCATGTAATACATATTCTACTAATACTAATGAGTGACCTAAACTTAAGAAGCAACCACGTGCTTGAGTCTAAGGATGATCAAACATGAAATGAGATTCCTAAACGATCTAAGTTAAGTTTGAGACTAGGACACCGTTTTAATCCTTAGGCACATGGTTTTTTAGGTTTGTTGACCTCATCAAAATGTTCGAGGAGGTGATAAAACATGAAACGTTGCTCCTCACGTAGTTCATGTATCAACCTTTCAACATGTTGACAATGATAGAAATCCTTGTCATGGTTTTGAAAAGATGGTGGTAAAGATTGAGCGTCTTGAAGCGGAGGTTCAAGTGAAGAAGGTTGGAGATGCTCAAATGAAGGAGGGATTGGTGGAGGCACATTAAGTGGTGGCTCAACAAGGGTTGATGGTGGAGGTAGAGAAGTGTCAACTTCCATGTGGTCGGTGGTTGATTTTGATGTCTCCTCATAATCCAAAATGGACCATTAGAGGGAAATGGAGAAATGGACATCTGTGCAAGTGTTGATTCAACACCTTGGTTTTGTTGTACAATCTTCTCTAGTGAAGAGTGTGTCAGTAATGGTGGAGTATGAGATGGCCTAGGGGGTAAGTCCTCTAAGTTGTAGGAATGTGGAGATGATTGTGAGGTGTTAAATGATATCTCTCTAGGAACCAATGATGTTGGTTGGGTTGAAAAGGGTGTGTTTGGTTTAGTAGGAATTGTAGAGTTTGGTGATGATATTTTTGTGGGAACAATCCTCTTGGAGATTGGTTTGATTGGTTGAGTTGGTGGAGGGGAAATCCTAGAATTTGTGGGTTTTACCGGAGATGATTCGGTTGAGGAAATTTCGTGTACAACACGAGCAAGTTTCTTGGGTGGTTCTTGGGTAGATGAGTTAGCACCAGAAGCTTTCCTCATGATGAAATGACTAAAGAAGATGTTTCTAATTGCTGAGAATTATGTTGTGTTTGATGACTAAGGGATTCTAGCAAGATAACTTATAAAGGGAAGAATTTAGCAAGTGCATTCAAGACTTAAGCCAATAAGATTCTTTGGAATGTGTTGATTAGCATGCACAAGAGTCAACTTCAGAGTTGTACTGATCTAGGAACTTAATTAAGATGAGATGGAGTGTTCAAGTTAGTAAGATGAGCTTGAAATGATTGTTTTAGCTAGAGTTGACATGAATCTGTCATACGGATCCCACAGTTCCCTCCAATGAGGGATCCGTCTCTCAGCAGCTAAGAAAAGATAACAATGATGTTTGTAAGGTCTAATATCTATACCTTCTTGAGTGTTTCAGTCCATCTAAATGTCTTAAATGAAAGGGTACTTAAATGATCAAGGACAATGAATGATGTAGCTAATGATTGCCTTTTATGGAAGGAAAATAAAACTTTATGATCACCAATGGGTGTTCAAGGATGACACTAGGAATTTTGATGGTGTCAAGTCATAATAAATGATCCTAGAGATCAGACGTAAGCTTGAGATGAAGCTTGAAAAATCCTAAAAAAAAATAAGAGAATTGAAAAACTAGTTTTTGACCCATTTTGAGATAAGGATGACTAGAAATAATTTCCTAAAATTGATTAATATATCCACCTAAGTGTTTTGAGATGAGAGAAACAATGTGTGAGTATTGAAGTGGAAATATGGTGAGTTTTGATGAGTTGATAAATCAAAAGCACTTTGAATTAGATCCTAGGTAAGCTATGGGTGAGTGTGAAGATTTCAAATGCTTGAAGAAGACTTAGTTGGTTCTAAAGTCTTATGTTTAGCTAGTGTGAAGTGATCTAGTGAGCTGTTTGATGTATGGGAATCTGTATTGCTCATCTGTTGTCACAGATCCCACGGTTCCCTTAGAGGTGGGATCCGTCTAGGCTAATCCTAGGGATCCGGCATCTGCAGATCAGAACCATCACAAAAGGTAATGCAGTATTTGCACAAAACTATATGCACTAGTAACCATTAAACTTAACAGCAACATAAACATGTTATCACATAAATCATATCATAGATAATAGCAGTAATGATAATATCCAAGATAACACAAACAAGCGTTCTAAAACATAATCATTCATACACAAACCAAATGTCTAAAAACAAGCATAGTCCTAAAGTCTCTTTCATCAATCCTTTCTTTTCCTCTTTCCCGAATTCATGACGTAGTTAGCTAGGTTTTGAATCGTACCCCTTAATTGTTTGAATTCCGCGGTCTCATTTGGAAGACTTGGAAGTTGTTGATAGTAGTCAAAGGGGTCAAGTCGATGTTAGCTTCGGGGTTGACATTTACTTCTTCTTCTTCTTCTTCTTATTCTTTGTCTGAGGAGTCCGAGAGAGCTTTAGGTTTTCTTCCATTGACCATAAACCGTTTAGGGGTTTTTTTGGTAAGAGGTACCATAATGTGATCGGAAAGGAAACGATCATCGTTGATAAGAGATGGTTGCAATGCACTAACATACTTATAAAGTCGTGTTAGGAGCATACTATACGGAAGTACCATGTTGGCAACTTTGAATACCCCAGCCATTCTCTTCACCATGTAATAGGCGAGATTAAATGGCTTTTGGTGAATAAGGCAATAAATCATTTGCACGAGACATGCATTTGGATGATCCTGGTTACAGAATAAGCTAATGACGTTTTCCCTAAGAATTTCTTCCCATTTTCTAAAAATGGGGTGTATTTCAAAGAGTTCCATTTGAAAGGGATCACGGTGAATGAGCTTTTTGTTTCGGTTGAGACGGGATTGGTCGGATCTAATTTTGAAAATAGTGTCTCGGATGGTTTCGGGTTCATCAAGAGGAGTATGGTATATTGGTTTGGGATCAAGAGCAAAAGATTGAGTGGATATTGCCCAATCTTGAGAGTACATACAAATTCCTTCACAAGGAATGCGAAGGATTTGATCGAATGTGTTGAGAGGTAGAGTGAAGTTTCGTTTATTGATGATGAAGGCGATTGAAATGCTATCATCGGTGTTCCGAATGATCCTAACGCTTTTGTAGAATTCAGAAATGAAAACCGGACAAATTTGTTCATCAATATCAAGAAGACAATCAAAGTTGATTGCCGAGAAGACTTGACGAATGTCGGTATCTTCAAGGAAACATTCCTTGACCACACGACCTTCGTGGATAAGTCGTTTTTCAAGTCTTTTGAAGACTTTGTGATCGGTTTTTGACAATCCTTCTTTCCGATAATAATGGGTGAGGTAATGGACGGTATCATGGTGGTCTTGTTGGGTGGCTTTAGGCATGGTTGGTCCTAGAAACACAAATATTCCAATTAGGCAAAATTTGTTGAGATGGGTTTATGGTTTTGATTTGTATTAACAATGTTGTAAACACAATGTAATCTTAGTTATGTGAAAACCCTTTCTAATGATCAATTTTGGAAAACCTAATTTTATCAATTGATTAAAAAATTGAGAAACCATAAACCCTAGGATGAGGATGATGAAAATTAGAACATGTTAGTGTAATCACTTACAATGATGTTCTAGAGAAGAATGCTTGAGGCTATGGAGTCCTATGAAGATGAAACCAGCTCTTGGGTCGTTTTTGTGTTTTGTGGGGAGAGGGAAAGTGAGCAGGGTTGGTTTTGAAAAGCGTATAGCTGGTTTCTGTTCCACGGTTCCCCCGGATCCCTTGTATAAGGGATCCGGCTAGTACAACTAGAGGGATCCGGCTACTGTAGACAGAAAAAGAGTGTTTGGCATTATTTTTGTAATAAGTTATAAAATAGCTTATGGAACAAAAATAGTTTTGGGGTTAAAAAAAAATCTTCAGTCAACGGGATTTGATAAATTAATTATCGAGGATCCATTTGTGACGACAGCGTTAGTTTGACGAGATCAAAAGGAATACTATTTCTCATGATAAGTAAGTCGGGAAAGTGGTGAAAAGAGACTTTTGAGCGGCTAGCAATTATTAGCAAAAATGGTATCAACATATTCATGTAGAAGTAAGCTAGCTAATGAAAAGTAAACATACCTCTATGCTCTTGATTTTGGTTTGTGAAGACATAAGACCAAAAATACTTTATGAGCTCTTAAAGTAATCCGTTGTACTTAGAATAAGTAGGTGGTGATTACTTTTAGGTTCTTCCTTGAAATTTGACTTCATTATTCTTTGAATAGAAATCAAGGTTTTGGAGAGATCCTAGCATGAAGATTTCTTAAAAAGAAAATGTTAGAATAATCTATCAATATCCAACATGAGAGAAAAAAAATTGTTTTAAAAGATTTCCTTCTTAGTAGTTTTCAAACATACACGGATCGTATCAAGTTTTTAAAGTACAACATACTCTAAGAAACTTGGTAACGAAGCTCTGATACCAATTATGGAAAACTAGAAGGGGGGTTGAATAGTTTTACCAATTAAAACTTCATTTTAAAATATTTAGATCGACTTATGTCAATCTATTTAGATGTGTATGTTGGACGTTGATAGATAGATATATAAAAGTGTAATGAAAGATAAAGAGTGAGAAGGGCATAATCACGACACGAGTATTTATAGTGGTTCGGCTACAAGGACACCTTCCTTGCCCTACTCCACTCCCCGAGTCACCTACTCGAGAGTTCGTAATCACTACACCACACCAACTCCTTATGGCGGAGAAGCCTTCACAACGTCGCCTACCCTTTTTCCGGTACTAGGCTAACCACCGAGTTCTTTCACCAAGGCGAACTACACCTACCACAACGTCGCCTACCCTTTATCCGGTACTAGGCTAAGTACGGAGTTCCATTACAATGGAGGAACTACTACCCAACACTACACAACACCTAACCCCAAAAGAGACCCACTCCTTATTACAACACCATCAAGGATATCAACATCCTAGGAAACAAACTATCACTATTTGTATAACGATGCACCTCATCGATTATACGACCTTGGAATCCTTCACTAATGCCACTTGATTTGACTTCTAGGCATCTTTCACTAATGCCCTTGACACGAACGCTTGGCACCTTTCACCAATGCCTTAGTCTTGACTCCTTTAGCATTCTTCACTAGTGCTTTTGACACGGACGTTTAAGCACCTTTCACTAATGCTTTCGTCTTGACTCTTTCAGCATCCTTCACTAATTCCTTGGACACAACACTTCTATGGAGGAAGAAAGAAGTATCAACAAGATAACCTCAGTAGTCTAGATGATGACGAAACATGGCAACTCATGGACTTGAGCTTGCTCGTCTTCAAGAAGTGATGATCTCGCCTTTAAGAGGAACCTAGAGAATCACACAAAAACAAAAGACAAACTACATAGAAAGATCCCTTAGGATCTGTAGTTAAAAGGTTACAATACTTGGGGAAAGTATGTGTGGGAGTGGCAACCCAAAAAGAAGAAATGGCTCACTATTTATAGAAGAAAAACATCTACTGTTCCACGGATCCCTCACTTGAGGGATCCGTACAGAGTAATACTGGGGATCCGTGGGACGCTCCCTTTTGCCCATGGGTTTTGGGTCATGGTTCATGGGTTATGGATCATGGTATCAAAGTAGATACAATGTATCTCTAAGATTCAATGCTTCTAGTCCATGGTTCATGGATTAAAACTATGGGACATGGATTAAAACCATGTATGACTTAAGCATGATGTCATGCAATGGGTTATGGGTCAAGTTCCATGGATATGGGTCATGTACTTTGGGTTGTACCCAACTTCATTCAATGTTTTTGGTCGATGGGTCAAATACTTAAGTTTCTACCCAATTGTATTACCCATTATAATACATATTAGTTATGTATATATTTACCCAATATGTAAACACTAGTTGTTGTACATATGTATTCTTAAATCATAAAATCACTTATACTTGTTTTAGTGTTTTATGTGAAAACGTAAGTGTGTTAAAAACTATTGGCTCAAACCATTTACGTATTTTATTTGTTTCGTTAAAATGATTTTACGTTTGTTATCTACAAAACATTAGAAGATCGTAAAATATAAATAAATGTTTTTACGGCTTATTTGTATTAACAATAGTGATATACTATTAGGTTGTGCCAATGACGTACCGTTGTGTCTGGGCTGTCTGAATTTTGTTGTGCTTCATGTGGAAAACTAGAAGGGGGTTAAATAGTTTTACCAATTTAAAACTTCCTTTTAAATATTTAGATCGACTTATGTCAATCTATTTGGTTGTTTATGTTGGACGTTGATAGATAGATATATAAACGTATAATGAAAGATAAAGAGTAAGAAGCACATCACCACACCACAAATATTTATAGTGGTTCGGCTACAAGGACACCTTCCTTGCTCTACTCCACTCCCCGAGTCACCTACTCGAGAGTTCGTAAACACTACACCAATCTCCTTATGGCGGAGAAGCCTTCACAACGTCGCTTAACCTTTTTCCGGTACAAAGCTAAATACCGAGTTCTTTCACACCAATGCGAACCACACCTAACACAACATCGCCTACCCTTTATACGGTGCTAGGCTAACTACCGAGTTCTTTCACTCCAAGGAGAACTAATCCTATCACAACGTCGTCTACCCTTTATTAGGTACTAGGCTAAGCACCTAGTTCCATTACTATGGAGGAACTACTACCCATCACAACACAACACCTAATCCCAAGGTGATCCACTCCTTATTACAATACCATCTAGGATATCACCATCCTTGGATCTAGTACTAGACTATCTTGTACATCGAAACACACCATATCGAATGTACATCTAAGGCACCTTTCACTAATGCCTTTAGCTAGATCTTCAAGACACCTTTCACTAATGTCTTGTGGCTAGATCTTCAAGACACCTTTCACTAATGTCTTGTAACTTGACTTCTAGGCACCCTTCACTAATGCCTACAATATGGATGATCGACACCTTTCACTAATGTCTTCGTCTTGACCCTTGAGACATCTTTCACTAATGTCTTCAACACTACACTTCTTAGATGAAACAAAAGAATCATCAAAAAGAAGACTTCAGTGTTCTTGATGATGAGGAAGCATGGCAACTCATGGACTTGAGCTTGCTTGACTTCAAAGGTGGTGATCTCGCCTTTAAGAGGAACCTAGAAGATCACACAAAAACAAAACTACAAACATAGATCTCTTGGATCTTAGGTTAGTGAGTTTTTAACTTAGGGAGAAAGTGTGTTAGAAAGGGGTGAGAAACAATGAAGAAATGGCTCACTATTTATAGAAGAAAAAATCTACTGTTCCCCGGATCCCACGGATCCCTTCCACAAGGGATCCGTCTAGCGTTAAGCTAGAGATCCGTGAAACGCTCCCTTTTACCCATGGGTATTTTGGTTATGGGTCATGGGTTGAACCATGGATCTTTAGCTAGATGCAATGTATCTCTTGAGTGCAATGCACTTAGTCACTTGGGTATGGGTTGATCCATGGGTTATGGATATTATCCATGTATGATATAAGCATGATGTCATGCAATGGGTTATGGGTCAAGCTCCATGGGTCATGGGCTTTGGGTTGTAGCCAACTACATTCAATGTATTTGCCTAATGGGTTATGATACTTAAGTTTCTACCCATTTATATTACCCAATATACTACATACTAGTTATGTGTATAATTTACCCAAATATGTAAACACTAGTTGTTGTACATATGTAATATTAAATCATAAAATCACTTATACTTGTTTTAGTGTTTTATGTGAAAATGTGAAAATGTTAGAAACTATTAGTTCAAACCATTTACGTATTTTATTTGTTTCGTTAAAATGATTTTACGTTTGTTATCGTCAAAACATTAGAAGATCGTAAAATATAAATAAACGTTTTTACGGCTTATTTGTATTAACAATCTCCCCCTTTTTGTTGATGACAAAACATAAAATTATTTTAAGGAAAAGCTAAAATTCGTAAAAGTTTGAATTTATAGTTTTTACTTTCTTCTCCCCCTTTTTGTCGAAACAAAAAGAGCTGCGAAAGAAAGCAACACATTGTTTTTAAGAAAGAAAAAAAACATGTGAAAGAAATAAAAAGAAATAGAGAGCAAGTAACGGGAGAGGATCTCGTCTTTACTCCCCCTGACGAGTCCATCCCTATGTAAGGGCGTCAAGAAATTAATACTAAGCTAGTTTGTTCGCAACTAAGTTTGAAAAAGATTTCTTCTAAGTGACGAGTGTGCTCCCCCTTGATGATTGCAATTTTGCAAAGGGATGTCACGAAATGTAATCCTAATATTGCAAGTAATTTGCAATGTATTGCTTTGACATAAAGCTCCCCCTAGCTTTGAGATGTCAAATTCTTCATGTGTAAATTGAATAACTACAAAACAAAGGTTAGAAAAACAAGTATAATTCACAATTTCCTGCAAATGTGGTCTAAGTTAGTAGAAAATAGTTTTCTGTCTCACGGATCCCACGGTTCCCTCCTAGTAGGGATCCGTCTAGGCAATTCTGAGGGATCCGTACAGCTGATGATCAACAACAGCAATGGTGATATAACAAGTAACGTTATCACAAAAATGAGATATGAATACAATGTAATCATATGCTTAGAAATATAACAAGTAGCATGTAATTTCATTTAACAAAACTAGATTTATGATATACATGACTCTAAAGACTAAGAAAACAAGAAAATACATGACTAGGAATTTCTAGACCAATTATCGCTTGATGCTAGGACACCACTAAAATCTTCTAGCTCATGTTTTGTTTAGGTTTAATCTCGTCGAAACGTTCGAGGAGATGATAGAACATGAAACGTTGGTATTCTCGTACTTCATGTATCAAACTTTCAACATGTTAACAATGATAACAATCTTTGTCATGGCTAGGTGGTGGTGGTGGAAGCTTCAAACGATGGAGGGATTGGTGGAGGTGCATTTGAGAATGGCTCGACCAAGAATGATGGTGGTGGTAGAGAAGTGTCAACTTCCATATGGTCGGGTGGTTGACTTTGATGATTTCTCATAATCCAAATAGGGTTATATGATGGAAACGGCGAAAAGGAAGCCGGAGCAAGTGTTGACTCAACACCTTGATTTTGTACCATTATTCCTCCTAATGAGGAGAATGTTGTCGGCGGAGGCGGATGAGACGGCCTAGGAGGCAAATCCTCTAAATTGTAGAGGTGTGGTGATGATACTAGAGATGTAAAAGAAATAGCTCTAGGAACCAATGGTGATGGTTTAGTGGAGATGATATTGTTTGGCCTAGGAGGTATGGTGGTGTTTGGCATAGGTAGTTTTGTGGGTACTATCCTTTTAGGAATTGGTTTGATTGGTTGAGGTAAGATCCTATCATTTGTTGGCTTGACCGGAGATGATTCGGTTGAAGAGATTTCGTGTATAACACGAGCCTTTTTCATGGTTGGTTCTTTGGTGGATAAGTTACTACTTGGGGTTTTCCTCATGATGAGATGATTTCAAGAGGTTTGTAAGGGTTTCTAAAGTGCTAAAAGTTAGGATGAAGGTGATGACTATGAAAGTCCTAACAATGTGGTTTATAAAGCAAGAGATTTGGCAAGTGCATTTAAGCCTTAAGCCACTAAGATTCATTGGAATGTGATGATTAACATGCACAAGAGTCAACTTCAGAGTTTGTACTGATCTAGGAACTCATTTAAGATGAGATGGAGTGTTTGAGTTAGAAAGATGAGTTGAAATGATTGCTTTAGCAAGAATTGACATAGACTGTCATCCGGATCCCACGGTTCCCTCCTCAAAGGGATCCGTCTAGGCTAATCCTAGGGATCCAGCTCTCAGCAGCTATGAAAGAGTGGAAATGATGTTTCTAAGATTTAAGATCTATAACATCTTGAGTGTTTTAGTCCTCCTAAGTGTCATAAATGAAGGGGTTCTTTAAGTACTTGAAGGTAATGAGTGATGTAGCTAATGATTGTCTTTTATGGAAGGATTTGGAACTTTCATGAGTACCAATGGATGAGCAAGGATGACACTAAAGATGAGAGTGTCAATTAAAGCTAAATGATCCTAGAGATCAGTTTGTGATTTAGGACAGTGTTTTGGAAAATATCCTAAAGGCTTTGAGATGGAAAAACTATAATTTGATCAACTTTGATCAATTTTGAGGTAAGGATGATTATGACCAATTTTAACCATATTTGAAAGATTTCAAAGCTAGATGTGAGGAATCATGTGAGAGATGATGTGTGAGCTTGAGAGCGGAAGAGTAATGGTTTTAAGTGAAACGATAGATCTAAAAACGTCTTGAGTGTGATCTAGGTGAGTTATGTGTGATTAGAAGAGATCTACTTAACTTGATAAGGACTTAATTTGCCTTAAGGAACTATGTCTAGCTTAGTGTGAGGTGTTCTAAGGACATGTTTGAAATACAATGATTGCAATTGCATTTTCTGTTTTCCAGATCCCACGGTTCCCTAAGAGTAGGGATCCGTCAAGCACAAATTTTGGGATTCGTCTATCTGCTAAGCAGAACCTTTACAAAAGGTATGCAATGACTTTGACAATGCATCATATTTCAAGTTTAAGAGGTTCTAACACTAAGATATCAAATGAGATCGAGCTCACAAATAACAAAGAGGTTTATCAAACTTAACAAGCACTATTCAAGAAACTCAAAACATATTTAGATTAGTAAATCGTTTGTATTAACAATGGCGTGCAAGGTATATGTTACTAAAGAAAAGAGTAATTGATAGTATTCACGACAATAGAGTTGTGAGGTGCTAGTTCAACAAAATCCTATACTTCATCCGGAGTTGTTGTTTTAGTCAACAAAAGCAATGAGCTATGTATAGTCATTGCGGATAGTGATTAGCATACAATGAACTTCATCCGTGAAGTCATGTAGCTCTTCTCGATCAAGGCAAGATAATGGCTTGATGAGGAAAGTGGTTGTGATTAACTAAAAGAAAAATCAATTTTACAGCTTGTTTGATTAGTAATCCTAAGAGAACGCAAAGTATTTCCATTGTAAACTTACTTTAGGAAAACATAGAAGTATAGATTTCTCAAGTGAGAGAATGAATATGAGACTATTACTAGCGGTGCTCAATTACGGCTAAACACGACCATTTTTACGGGTGATTCCACATACCCAACTTCCATCAAGGAAGCAATTCAACCGTTAGGTCAAATTAAGTTTCTAGTGCAATGAGTTCTCCAGTATTCATTCTCTAGTTAGGAAAATTTATATTCCTACAATGGCCTATCGAAGAGTAACAATGATGATACTTTGCTTCGTTTTTATTAATTTTATACTTGAAACAACTAAGGTGACGAAGGTGTAAAAAGAAATAATTAAAAGTTGTCCATATGGTGAACAAAAAAAATGGTTGGATGAGCTAGTTCAACATATGTTGTTGGAAAGCTAGAGTTTGGACTTTCGGATATGAACAATTATATTTGCGTTGCAAAATAATTTACTTGAGTATATCGGATGAAATAATCAAGTTGTCAATCCTACTATGAAGCTTGGAGAGCGATCATGAAAAGGAAAACGGGAGAGTACATCATCAACACAAGTGTAGGTTATGATCCGATGTACATTCTTGTTGTTTTTAGAAAACGATACAAGAAAATATGAAATCAAGAAATCATATAAGCACATAAAACATTTATGTTGCACACATGAAAAACACAATCAAAAAGCCATTTAGTGTGTTATATGTTTTAAACATTTTTCAACTTATAAAACTAACATTTTCGACACAACTAGATGTTATCCCAAAACACTCCTTCAAGTAGCACATTGATTAGTAGAATATTACTAAATCGACAAGCAAGAGAATGAATAGCAAGGTAAGGAAACCACATATGTTATTCAATCAAACAAGCAAAAAAGCTATTTGAGATAAGCAAATAATCAAGTAATGAAAGGAAGACAATTTATCATTTAGCATAGCATACGAAAGTTCTTTTCATTGCTTTGTGTTAAACATGTATACCAAGCTTGATTAGTTTCTTTTATAAATATAATCAAAACCTTAATTTGAAAAGGGGACACATTGTTATTCAAAGATGAAAACATCTGTCTCCAATTAGATCAAAAGTTTGTGCAAAAGTTATGACCAAAAAATGACTTTCTATTATAAATCAATGATTCTGTAAATTTTTGTTTTGAATCAGTTTATGAAATCATTTTTAAATGAAAGTAGACTTAAATACCTTTAAAACGATAGGTGGCACGACTTCTAACGACTTACGGTTAATTAGTTATGAAATTTTGAAATTCAGACAAAAACTGTTTTCTGTACCACGGATCCCACGGATCCCTTGCTTGAGGGATCCGTCCAGTGTAAACTGATGGATCCGCGGATCTGACACAGAATTACAAATATGCATGTTTTGACCCGACGAAAAGGTTTAACCTTTGTAGACTTTTTAGTGAGGTTATATTACCCATTCCAATCTTTATTCAAGCTTGAATGAACATATATCAAACACAAAACTTTAAAGAAAAGAAAAAAAAATAATCACTAAAACACTTTCCATATTATGCTTATTATAAGATAGAAGCATATATTACCATTTTATCCACAAGCAATTTCGCACGTCTTTGACCAATAATTGTAACTAAGAGAACATACCTTTGTTGTATTCCCTTTGTATGGTTTTAGAAACCATAGGCGCAAAATACTTCATGATCTTCTAAGATACCCAAATACTTTGCTATATTCCCTTTTTATGGTTTTAGAAACCATAGACGCGAAATACTTCATGATCTTCTAAGATACCTAAATCCTAGTATGAAGAATTCTCAAAGGAAAATGTTAGAATGATCTATCTCTATCCAACATATGATGATTTCTAAAAACATGACTTTTTGTTTTAAGAAATTCCCTTCTTTGTAGTTTTCAAACATACACAGATCATATCAAGTTTTCAAAGTACAATATACTAAAAAAAACTTGGTAACGAAGCTCTGATGCCAATTGTGGAAAACTACAAGGGGGTTGAATAGTTTTACCAATTTAAAACTTCCTTTTAAATATTTAGATCGAATTATGTCAATCTATTTAGTTGTTTATGTTGGACGTTGATAGATAGATATATAAACGTGTAATGAAAGATAAATAGTAAGAAGCACATCACCACGACACAAGTATTTATAGTGGTTCGGCTACAAGGACACCTTCCTTGCCCTACTCCACTCCCCGAGTCACCTACTCGAGAGTTCGTAAACACTACACCAATCTCCTTATGGCATAGAAGCCTTCACAACGTTGCTTAACCTTTTTCCAGTACAAAGCTAAATACCGAGTTCTTTCACACCAAGGCGAACCACACCTAACACAACGTCGCCTACCCTTTATACGGTACTAGGCTAACCACGGAGTTCTTTCACTCCAAAGAGAACTAATCCTATCACAACGTCGTCTACCCTTGATTAGGTATTAGGCTAAGTACCTAGTTCCATTACTATGGAGGAACTACTACCCATCACAACACAACACCTAATCCCAAGGAGATCCACTCCTTATTACAATACCATCAAGGATATCACCATCCTTGGATCTAGTACTAAACTATCTTGTACATCGAAACACACCATATCGAATGTACATCTAAGGCACCTTTCATTAATGCCTTTAGCTAGACCTTCAAGACACCTTTCACTAATGTCTTGTGGCTAGATCTTCAAGACACCTTTCACTAATGTCTTGTAACATGACTTCTAGGCACCCTTCACTAATGCCTACAATATGGACGATCGACACCTTTCACTAATGTCTTCGTCTTGACCCTTGAGACATCTTTCACTAATGTCTTCAACACTACACTTATTAGAAGAAACAAAAGAATTATCAACAAGAAGACTTCAGTAGCCTTGATGATGAGGAAGCATGGCAACTCATGGACTTGAGCTTGCTTGACTTCAAAGGTGGTGATCTTGCCTTTAAGAAGAACCTAGAAGATCACACAAAAACAAAACTACAAACATAGATCTCTTGGATCTGAGGTTAGTGAGTTTTTAACTTAGGGAGAAAGTGTGTTAGAAAGGGGTGAGAAACAATGAAGAAATGGCTCACTATTTATAGAAGATAAAATCTACTGTTCCCCGGATCCCACGGATCCCTTCCACAAGGGATCCGTCTAGCGTTAAGCAAGGGATCCGTGGGACGCTCCCTTTTACCCATGGGTATTTTGGTTATGGGTCATGGGTCATGGGTTGAACCATGGATCTTTAGCTAGATACAATGTATCTCTTGAGTGCAATGCACTTAGTCACTTGGGTATGGGTTGATCCATGGGTTATGGATATTATCCATGTTTGATATAAGCATGATGTCATGCAATGGGTTATGGGTCAAGCTCCATGGGTCATGGGCTTTGGGTTGTACCCAACTACATTCAATGTATTTGCCCAATGGGTTATGATACTTAAGTTTTTACCCATTTATATTACCCAATATACTACATACTAGTTATGTGTATATTTTACCCAAATATGTAAACACCAGTTGTTGTACATATGTAATATTAAATCATAAAATCACTAATACTTGTTTTAGTATTTTATGTGAAAGTATGAATATGTTAGAAACTATTAGTTCAAACCATTTACGTATTTTATTTGTTTCGTTAAAATGATTTTACGTTTGTTATCGACAAAACATTAGAAGATCGTAAAATATAAATAAACATTTTTATGGCTTATTTGTATTAACACTTCATTCTTGTTATCTTTGTGCATTACTTGTGAGACTGTTGTGCTTTGCTCACTAATGCCAGCTGTGATTCTTACTTTTACTTGATTTTAAACTGGTTACGTGATATTTTGGGTGTCACAATGATCGAAAAGCTCTTTCGAACTCGCTATACTTTTATGCAAACCTATGAAACTCACCAACCTCGTATTGACACTTTTAGCACATATTTTCAGGTATTGAGGTCATAGTTTACTTTTGGAGGTGCTTGGACAATGGCATGTCATGGTCATAGACGACTCTGATATTTGTATTTGGGGACCACTTATTTATTATGGGCCTATATTTTCGCATTAAATTTGATTGTAAACTTTGATTTATATTGAATAAATGAGTTTTCTTAACAAAAACCTGTTATTCTATACTTGTGTTGTGATGCCAATTAGTAGCACTCATGACTTGTATGCTTCCGCTAAACCCGATTTTTGGGGGTGTTACGGTTGGTATCAGAGCCTAGGTTACAGAGAACTGGGTAAAATTTCAAAACCTATACTATAACCGTTTTTACGAAAACTTAACAATATGACCGACACGTGCCTGCCTACCAAGCTGATGCCTCACTTGTGACTTTGATTGCTAATATATTTGATGAGATGTATGCCTTACTATTGGATAAGTATATCCATTTATTTTTTGCAATCTGCTATAAGTATCTTCGACATACTTATGCTTACGCATCATACCTGTTGTAGCATTGCTCCTCTTTCCCTGCGTAATCTCATCATTCGTCCTCGAGTGTGGACATTTGTTTTGGTCTTTTGGAACGGATTTTGGAAGTAAAGGACATGGTGCTAGCGTAACTAAGTCGAGTATTTCAAAATTCATTGAACCTCGGATGAATATAGACTGATCACCTATATTTATCAATGGATAGTGGGACATAGCCTGATCACCTATGTCCGACTCAGAGGTGAATTTTGCGATACTTGGAGTAGTTATAATAGAGTTATGTCCGGTTGGTTTTTGGTTTGATTTTGGAGAATGGTAAAGTTTTTGTATGTGTATACGAGCATTGAATGAAAAGGTTTACCTTCACACACAACATATTACATCACAATACTTGTTTATCGCGATATTCTTCCTCTTGTATGGAATGCTTTTCGTTGCCGTCTGGTCATGATATGACTTCGGATTACTTTCGGAATTGTTGAAACCGTCTGACCTTGTTTCCCATCGGGTCAGGTTAGACCCGATTGCTCACAAGTTTGCATTCGGGTTGCGTGAAGTTGTAATAAGCTCATCGAGGTTATCGAAGTGTTTGGAATCAATCTTGGCTATGTTTGAATTTGGATTGCTAGATGTTGTGACTTTGGGTCTCGTTGTGAATTTGGATTCGCTTATTCCCATAGCCTTTTTGTTTTTGGTATTGTTACAGACGCCTCTACCCCAATCCTTATCTTCGATCGATGTTGTTCCATCGATGATGTTCTCCGGATGTTGTGCCTTACGCTCTATCGATGGGTTTTCCCTTAGCGTAACCGTTTGGAACCATCGACGTTCACTCGTATTTGGAATTTGATTTGATATCGATTGGTAGTCGATTTTCTTTTGGAAATTATGACTTTGGATTCGAATATTGTACCCTTCTGCGTTAAGTATTAAGTGCACTACTGAGTCAATCAATTGATTGCTTTTAGTAATTAATACTCTCCTTCAGATTCATAATCTAAACTTGCTAAACTCTCCTTTCGACAGAGGTTCTATAACCGAAAGGAACCTTAAGACTTCAAGGATTAACTTGAAGCGCAATCCTTGGGGATGATGCCTAATCCCTCATTCGTCTCTCTAGAATATCAGTTATCTTTGCTACCTCCTTATAAGATATTGAGCCATGCCAATATTGTCTTACAAGCCGTTTTTGATTTTTGACAGACCATTCGGTAGTCACCCTATATAATGTTTTACTGCTATCGAGATTTTGACCTTGCCATTGTTCTACACACAATGGATTGTTTCCTTATTATCCTCTAAACTGTTTCACAAGTCGTTTCGCAGTTTATTTGGAAATCGACTTGCAGCCTTGCTACTATGTTATAATCTGAACTTTGGAAGTAAAATTCGTGCCTCTATCTTGGTAGTTGTTGGTCGTGTCACCAAACCTACTCAATTTCTGCTAATCAAATAAACGGACACTATAGACAACCTTGCTCGCTTGTATGTGAAGGATATTGTTGTACATTGTGGGGAGCCGATTTCTATCAGTCTGATCATGAAGGTCGTTTCAAATCAAATTTCTGGTAATCACACCAAGAGCTATGGGAACAAGTCTTGGTATGGGTACTGAGTATCATCCATAGACTGTTGGCTAGAGTGAAAGAACCATTCAAACGTTAGTGGACATGTTGTGTGTTTGCATGATCGATTTCGACAATGGTTAGGATAGACACCTCCCATTGGTCGAAATGTCATATAACTATAGCACGTTGTACGAGGCACTTCACAGTTGAAAATGCCACTCAACAATTTGTCGGATTGAAGTGAGGGATACCCAACTTGCTATCTTAAATTTGTTCATGAAACTGCCAAGAGATTGTTTAGATCAAAAGCAGAATGCAAACCGCTCACGATTGTCAGAAGAACCATGATCGACGAATGACGTAAATATTTGAGATTCCATGATTGGAGACAAAGCTATGCTTAAAGTCTCATCATGGAAACCTGTGATATGTTGGATAACGTGGAAAGCTTAATCCTCGCGGTATTGATCCTTTTGAATTTCTTGCTAGAGATGGACTGGTAGCTTAGAGACTTAAGCTACCGTCAGAACTTAGCTTTTCATATCATTTTCATGTGTGTAACATGAGGAAATGCATTGCTGATGAGACAAATGTTTTCCTTTCTAAAAGAGATCCAGATTGATGAACGTCTAAGCAGTATTGAAGAACTTGTCGAAATCGTGGACTGTGTAGTCAAACGACTTGATCCAAGTTGTATTCCTATTTTTAATGTTCGATGGAACTTTAAGAGATGTCTTGAGTTCACGTGAGAATGTGAAATGGGAATCTTGTGAAAGTATCTCCATCTCTTTTCAATTCTAACAAATAACTTAAATTAAATTGCGAGGACACAATTCCATTAAGGAGGGTAGTCTGTGAAAACCCGCCCTTTTCTTGAAATTTATTTTACGAAGAAATATCTATGTTTTTCATTTATGAACATTTCCGAGCTCGTTTGACGTGAAAACGAGAAGTTATCTCGCGAAACGTGAAAATTAGACACAATGCTTACTAGCACAACCGACGATTTGATTTGATTTTGGTATTGTTTGCGACTATTTGTGTGAACACTCGTTTTTATTGGAAAACTTATTCGGAACGCGATGGAGTAAGTTTCATAATTATTATCGCGCGTTTACTAGTCCAAATAAGCCCCGAACCTAATATTTGCAAAAGATTAAGAAAATTACAGTTGTGGTCCCTGTGTAGAAATTTTTTCCGCCCCCCTCAAGTTTGGAGAATTGCAAAATCAGTCCTTGTGGTTGAGATAAAAAGATTAAGGGTAGACTAGGGTTTCATTTACCCTAAAACTATTACTGCATCTCTCCCATTTGCAGCCGCCACTCCGTCTAATCCTCCGGCCATGCTGCCACCATCTCCGGTCTGTCACCATTAGCCACCTTAGCCACCGTTTGAAGACGAAGGTTCGTGAGAAGATCGTGGGTACACAGATCGGGTGTAAATAGTGGAATCCGAGGGGGTGATTAAACTTGTGTTTTTGGGTTTTGTTTTAACCAGAGATCACTTGGTCCATCTCAACTCACCGTATCTTAGTCTCTCTTATATTCTCGCATTTCCTTGTGGTATGTCGACGTTAAAATTATTTTGTTGTTATTATTCTATTAAGTCGTATTTATAGATCGATTTATTAGTTTCGTGTAATACAAAATGATTTATAAAACGTCTTAGAATAGTCTCGTGTGGTGTAACACGTTTAAAAGTGGTTTGATTGTAGGTGGAATCAGTTTGTCTTAGTTTTCATGGGCTAGGAACTCGATTGGAAAACTTTTGGACAATAAACCGTGGGTTAACAAGTGATTAAAAATGACTCTAAATTTGTTTCGTGTGGTTTACTGGACAAAGTGTTTTGTTGCGATTTGCGTAGTGTAAAACGAGTTTAAAGTGTAAATGGTATCAAGTCGTGTGATATGAAAGAGTTAAGGGTTTCCTGTTTCTTTGAAATTGGTAATCGGGTCGGGTTGAACCCCACAGTGGTTGTTGAATCGAGACAGTGTTGGGTGAGATTTGGACTTACCACACATTCGGTTTGTGTCTCAGCATTAATTCGGATTAAAACATGTTATGATTTAAATTTAGTGTAGCTTTGAACTTAAATATGGTGGTGTTTGTTTAGTTTCAATAATTGAATTCGGGTCGGGTTATACCCGGGTTTAGTTTACGGGTCAAACGTGTCTAGTTCCAGGCTCTATTTGGAGTTGTTTAATCTTTCTGTTTCGAATCTTTGATGGTGGGCTTGATATAACAGAATTTGGATTCGACTATATTAGTTCGTGTGGCAAATGTGTTAGATAATAGTGTCGGATTGAATTTATAATTTCATACTTAAAATACCCTCCTTGTATTTATATGTATCTCGGTGTTAAGACTAAGTTTTACTATCTTACGGGTTTGACAAAATCAAAAGATAAAATGAGACTAAGTTGGTATGCGTATGGTTTGGTATTATTGGGCTCAAAGCCCAAAGAAATGATAAGTGGGTGTGTTTAGTGTAGTAATGGGCCAAGGCCCAATAAGGTGGTGTTTGGATTTGAATTTTTAAATAGTTTGTTAAATTATTTTGTAAGTAAAATGTGTAATATTTATCGGATACAGATATTGGATTAACGTAATTATTTGTTTGACTTGTGAACATTGGTACGTTTCGGATAACATTTTGGGATTGGACGGTGTTGGTACATAATGGATTATAATATTGAGATTGTGACTTGAATTGGATAATATGGATTACATATCGATTTGGACTTGATTATTTATTGGACATTTGGATCGTTATTAGATTTACGATATTGGACATTTTACTTATTGGATATCTTGGGACTTAACGGTATAATATATTAGACTCGAAAAGAATTTAATATGTTAGACATGGAACACTTACAAAATATCAATAAACTCACAGCTAATAATTGAGCGAATGATAACGAAACAAAATTTTTAAATATTGTAATTTCAAACTTGGGTTATTTAGAGTCACGATGACTTGGGAACGTGATATAAATGAACACGTTATGCCGAAATTTATAAAACCTTTCCAAACTCATAAGATTATAAAATTGTAAACGTATTGTGTTTTCTTATAAAACTAAAATGGTTTTCTAAACCATTTGTGATTATGAGGTAAATGACGAAACTTACCAATTGACTTATTTATTGATGTGATTAGGTGTCGTTATAGTCTTGACATCTTTCTGGTCATTGTCTTCTCGACTTGAGTCTTGGTCAGTACTTTCTTGATTATTCTTTTATAATATATTGGAAAGGGTTATGGTACAGAAATGTTTCTAAAGTTTCCCAAAAATTTGTCTTAAGTTAGTATAGTTTCATTTTGTTCATCCAGGTTACTGAACTTTAAAACTTTGTTCACTCATGTTACTGAACTTATAAAAGTATACATTCAGGTTACTAAACTTTGATAATTTGTTCACTCGCGTTATTAAACTTATCAAAAAATATACATTCAGGTTACTCGGACTAACACTGAATTTATCGAAGTGTATGCTCCCGAAAGTTCAGTAACATAAGTGAACAAAATGAAACTATAGTAACTTAGGACAAATTTTTGGAAAACTTTGGTAAATTTTATGTACCATAACCATCTTGGAAAATATATTATGCTTTGGTGTGAGTAATGTTTGGCGTGAATTGTATGTCGAGTCTTTGTTTTCTTTCCACCACATGAAATGTTGATACTAAACTTTTTGAGATATTGATAATGTACTTTTGAAGTGAATGATACGAGCATTCCACAAAAACTAAGACACGTTGTCTTTCGGAAATTCATTTGCTTTGCTAGACGTATTCTGAGATAGCGATATACTATTAGGTTATGCCGATGACGTACCGTTGTGTCTGGGCTGTTTGAACTTGTTATCGTTGTG
This sequence comes from Chrysanthemum makinoi, assembly GCA_910596185.1. Taxonomy (NCBI): domain Eukaryota; kingdom Viridiplantae; phylum Streptophyta; class Magnoliopsida; order Asterales; family Asteraceae; genus Chrysanthemum; species Chrysanthemum makinoi. The sequence goes on from OU343223.1 coordinate 188,622,060, forward strand.
CCTTACTTGTGAGACTGTTGTGCTTTGCTCATTGATGCCAGCTGTGATTCTTGCGTTGCTTCCTGTTGAGGTGAGTTCATGGCCCCTACTTTTACTTGATTTTAAACTGTTTGGGGGAGAATACATGCTCGTTTTTACTAAATGCAATGTTTGATTTATTTGAATAAGCGATTGTTACTTGGTTTGATGAAATGCATGATTTGGTTTGAATATGTTTGTATGTGGACACATGTGCTTGAAATGTTTGATTTGACTTGGAAAGGTTTGTGAACTATTATGTGTTAGGTTAAGGTTTGAAACCCCAAATGCCTTTATGAATTGTGGATTATTGGTTCAGGATAGTGCGAGTGTTATGGATAGATCTATCGTGGTTGACTACCCCGTCTGGACTTTGGACATCCAACTTGCCATGAACTAGTCTTTCTGGACTTGGGATGTTCCAACTTACCATGACGTATAACATGTCGGATGTTGTGTGTGATTTGAGACAGTTTCGACCCATAATTTCTGTCTTTAGTTTCATGACTTAGCCTGCGTAATAGTTATTTGACATGATACTGTGATTTAGGCAATGTGACCCTGTGGTAAATTTTGAATTGTTTGTGAATGATTATTTGCGCTCGAAAACCTTGTGGTCCACATTACTATTTTACCAAAGGTAAACATTGTTTACACGGCATTGTGGGGGCCACAATGATCGAAAGGCTCTTTCGAACTGACTATACTTTTATGCAAACCTATGAACTCACCAACCTCGTATTGACACTTTTAGCATGTATTTTCATGTATTGAGGTGATAGTTTACTTTTGGATACGCTTGGGCAATGGCATGTCATGGTCATAGACGACTTTGTTATTTGTATTTGGGGACCGCTTATTTATTATGGGTCTGTATTTCCGCATTAAATTTGATTGTAAACTTTGATTTATAGTAAATAAATGAGTTTTCTTAACAAAAAAACCCGTTATTCTATACTTGTGTTGTGATACAAATTAGTAGCACCCTTGACTTGTATGCTTTCGCTAAACCCGATTTTTGGGGGTGTTACGGTGTATTATAAAACACATAATGTTTATCATCTTCTACAACTCCATTCGTTTTCTTCAAAAACAAAACCCAAACACATTCTTCTTCCAAAATAGGTGATCACATTCAGAAAACCAAAATAATTGACATAACAATTACACCACGTCGGCCACGATTATATGTGGCACGTGCCACACGTAGATCCGCCCACGCCTTCCAATGCAAACTTACATATATAGTCTGCACATACTAAGCCTGGTTCTTAAAAATCTGTATTACCACAAAGGTGAACGACGGAGATCAACACAAACCACAAAGATCAATGACATTATTTGTGTTTGTCGTAGTTTTGAACTATGGTTCGAGTGCGATGTCGGTGGCCAGCTAGACCCAGTATGGTCTAGTGATGAGGGTTATAGCTGCAACAGAAAGATCAAAGATAGTGCTAGTCATTATTTTTGATTTTTCAATTGCCAACATCAAGACATTATGAGATAATATCTTTGGGGGCATTAGAATCACAAACATTGGTGGTTTTATTATGCTTATATACCCATGCCATCCAACCGGGTATTATGACTTTAATTGTTTATGTTGGAACCATCATCCACCATCATCATGGGGAGCAAAGGCTACCACATCGCTATTTCACATATTTTATGTGTAAAACTGTCGGGAACACAGCAGAAGACACGATTCTTCTCTCTTAGGATTAGGTGAAAACACTTTTTGATATATCATCTTTAACAATGCCAACAAAGTTTTTAGTAAGTATACTCAAAAATGTATATAAAGATGTACAAATTACAGTTGGAATGTATAGTAATGGCAAACCATGTCGCATTATCTCGTAGTCAACTATTTCACATTTGTTACATTCACTCTTTGTTGTAATTTGTTTAGAATAAAATAAATATTATGTCTTAATTGTAATCGCAACTATGTCACACTAGTATCGCAGTTAACTTACACATATTGCATAGTTGGCAGGTTGACAAGATATGTTAGGTATCAATATATATTATAAATCGTGAAGCAATGTGTTAATCAACGTACCAAAAACAAAACTACGTATACACACATATAGAATAATCCCAGCTTTCAAGTATCAAAAATATCAATGTGATTTATGTTTTGAAACTGTTCAGATCTTAACCACAATTTAGTTTCATGTATAATTTTGATGAAAATCCACCCTATGCATAAGTTAACGTCAAAGTTCAAGATCTACACAAGGATTGAATGCGTAACAAATGGGGAGAAAGACCCGATGATCACCTTCAATCCATTTTTTTTAATTTTATATTTCCAATTCCATGGGAAGATCAACTTGCAACAAAGGGAAATTACTCACCAGGCGGGTTGGAGTATTAAATTTATCAATGAAAAATAACAAACAATGTCGCAGAAGCGTGCGGCGAAATATATATATATATATTTTGGAACTTGTCTTGTAACTGTATTCAAACAAGTTGAGTGTTGTAATTGCAGTTGTCATAATTATGTAATGTTGAAGAAAGTTTTGTTGTAAACATTGGGAAGATCAACTACAATTAAAATCATTTTGAAAATCAGTGTCGCAACTAATAATATCATAAATAAGTGGAATGTTAATGGATATCATATCCCCTACGCATACCATATTTGGCTCAACTCAGATTTATATGAACAATAAAAAATAAAAGAATAGAAAAATATGTCTTCAAACTCTTCACAAAAACAACCTAATTCACCAAACGTACCGGATTCGATCCAGTTCCACTATTTGAACTCACGAAAACATCGTTTGGTTATTTTCAGTGTCTTATACGATCTCAAAACAAAATGGAGGTTGCTTATGGATGAAGGAAAAACTTGTTCTAATGTTTGTTTGAAAAGCCGCAACTTAGGGGTATATCTTATATATATATATATATATATATATATATATATATATATATATATATATATATATATATATATATATATAGGTTTGGGTTATTATGAAAAGTTTGTTAAAATAAAAAGAATAGGAAGACATGTGGAGGTGACATGTGTCACTTTGTCACATCACCATACCCCACCCCTGCCCACCCACCCCACCCCCTCCCCCCCCCGAAAAAATTTCCCGCCAAAAAAAATTTTTTTTTGGCAAAATTTTTTTTTCCCGCCAAAAACTTCCCGCCAAATTTTTTTACTGCATCTCAGTTATAAAGTTACTGCATCACAACAATCATGATTTTAGTGCATTAAGATTATAAATTACCGCATCACGATTATAAAGTTCTTTTGCATCACAATCATGATTTTAGTGCATTAAGGTTATAACCTTGATTTTAGTGCATCATAGTTGATGCACTTAACTATTAACTATGATGCAGTAACTTATAATAAAGATGCACCAAAACTTATTAGTGCATTAAGATTATAAGTTACTGCGTCACAATTATGATTTTAGTGCATTAAGGTTATAAATTACTATATCACAGTTATAAAGTTACTGCATCACAATCATGATTTTAGTGCATTAAGGTTATAACCTTGATTTTAGTGCATCATAATTGATGCACTTAACTATTAACTATGATGCAATAACTTATAATAAATATGCACCAAAACTTATTAGTGCATTAAGGTTATCAGTTACTGCATTACGGTTATAAAGTTACTGCATCATAATCATTATTTTAGTGCATTAAGATTAAAAGTTACTTCATCACAATTATGATTGTGATGCAGTATTTTTATAATTGTGATGCAGTAATAATTTTTATGGCGGGATTTTTTTTTTTTTTGCCGGAAAAAGAAAAAAATTTGCGGGGTGGGGGGTGACACATATCACATGACATGGCATGGTGATGTGGCAAAGGTGAACACATGTCACCTCTCTCAGCCTTCTCATTATCTTCATTATAAGAAACTTTTCATTTTAACCCTACTATATATATATATATATATATATATATATATATATATATATATATATATATATATATATATATATATATAGGAATAAAGATCAAATAAAAAGACAAATATCAAAAAAATAAAAAGATTTTTTTTCAAAAAAGTTCTCGAAAAATTCCCAAACAATTTCACAAGATCATCAAAATGATGGTGCAGAAAAAGTTGTGAAAAAAAAGTTTTTTTTTTCTAAAGTGGATATTTTTTCCTGAAAAAAAATTAAAAAATAATTTGTTTATGATTAAATCTTTTTTGTGCATCAAAATTGGTTTTTGCAACCCAACTTCTTTTGACTTTACATTTCATCAAAATAACATTTCGATCTAACTAAAACAAGTTGAAATTTTGATCAAAATTTTTTATGATCAAAATTTTTTGTGCATTAAAAAACGATCAAAACTCAAAATGTTTTTATAAAAAAATGTTTTCACAAAAGTTTCATGCACCAACATACCCAAAAGATCTTGTAGAATTTTTGAATTTTTTCCAAAAAAAATTTTTAATAAATTTTTACAAATATTCTTTTTACGGATTTTTTCTTTTTATTTTAACTTTATAAATATATATATATATATATATATATATATATATATATATATATATATATATATATATATATATGCAATTTTGTTGTTATGTTTGTTTTCTTCGTTTTAATAAAAAAAATAAATCATAATCTTTGTACGTTTGTTGTTTCTATTCTCTAGTAATTCGATCCACATCTGTTGTATATGTGCTATTACTAATTCGACCCACATACGTTGTTGTTGGTAGATTTTAGCAGATTTAAACCAGAAAGCTCTATTTTAACTTATTCACAACCCATTCGTATGTAACAAGCAAATAGATTCAGCCAAGTAATCAGCACCAATCAACACCGACTGATTTGTTTTATGTGTACGGCATGCTTATCGAATTCGTATTGAGTTCGTAATATAATCGCATTGTATCTCATTCGTTCTTTTTGCTTCAAAATTATATTCGAGATGTAAGGGTTAGATTTCAATTGAGTTCGTAATATAACCGCATTGTATCTTATTCGTCGTTTTTGCTTCAAAATTATATTCGAGATGAAAATGTTGGGTTTGGTAACTTATGAGTAGCTGCAGAAGCTACAAACGTAGATGCAGGTAGACGTCAAACATTAAATTAACAGACAAAATATCTATTTAATATATTAAAGTACACAATGCTAAAAGTAATATTGACTTGTAAAAAAAGAAAAGTAATTGTTTTAACAATATGACACAAAAGTGAGTCAAATTAAAAATAAGTGTCATCTGTTAGCAAATTTTCCTACATATATTAGTTTAAGTTGAGTCATTCTATAATGAAAAGTCATAAAGATATTCCTAACCTTCATTCTAAAGCAGTCGAATGGAACGAAAATGTAACAAACTTGTTACTTTTTGTTTTGTTGTGAAGTTATCTTTATTTTTTCATATTGTATATATCATATTTTTAAATTTTGTCTATTATGTGTATTTTATTAACCATTTTATTCTTACTTGTTAATCGGAGTGTTAATAGATGAGAATGATAAAATTGTCATAAAATACTTACAATAAATGGAATTCAAAAATATATCGTATAGAATATGAAAAAATAAAAATGACTACAAAGAAAAAAAAAAGAAAAAAGTTGTCAAATTTGTTACATTTTCATGGCATTTGCCCTTCTAAGACTGTTTATTGGGTGGGTTGACAACCCAACCTTATAGAAATACATACAAGTATATTATTTTTATAATGTTGTATACAACCAACATCAACAACCTAGATCACTTGGCAACTCAAGATCACAACCCCAATCTGGCACATGTTTTTATTTTAGTGGCTATTTGTTTTTTTTCTTTACTTTTTATTTTTTATTTTTAATACTTATATTATTTTAGGTTGGGTTGTTGATAAATGGTATGAATTGGTTGCATGTATTTTGTGTAGGTGCAAGGAAGAGAAAATAATATTTTAATAAAAGATGGGGTTGAGTTGGGTTGTTGATAAAGATAGTGTAAAGCATCACATATTCAGGAAAAACAATAGAAAGAGTAAACTGCAAAATACATCCCTGTGGTTTACACTTTTTGAGACCTTACATCCTTGTCAGAAACTATTGGCACATTACATCCTTCGTTAGCCAAACGTTTACCATTATAATCCTTTGGACCCTAACCCTGTTCAGTTTGGCTTGTTATGTCCGCCCACTATGTATTCTTGTCTTTTTTTTTCGTTTAGCTACCTCCCTCTCCTAAAAAGGCTAAAACACAACCAGTACTCTTCAATATAGACACACATAATTTTTTCAAATGTCACAACAATCATAAAAACAACATAATCTTGATTCACTCAAATTATATTCACTTTAAATTGAATTAAAATCTTTACATCCCAACCAAATGCCTCATATATAAAATCCATATTCATACATTTGAATAGAATCCCCGACCCTTCCTTCGACCCTTCCTTCGACCCCATCTCAATGGATATTATCTCCAAACACTAGACTTACAAATATTCACGGTGTCAATCCACTGGTTTTCCAAACTAACCCTGTTGACCCGACAGAGTCTTTTCATCCAACTTGTTGGAGTCAATCCTACTCAGTGGAATCGTTTCCCTAACTCATTGAAGAGCTACACCTGACACTAAAAACCTTAAAAGGCTCGAAGTTACAAAAATCAACTCATGAAACTCGCTACCCGAGTTGACTCGGTTAACCAACATATATCTTCCTTGACGTCCAGTAACACCTCGTCTCCGGCGAATCTTTCCATTTACCTCCAAGTACTACTTGATATAAACCTACCGGAATATTAACACCGAAATTTTTAACACGCCTTCTTTTCAATTGACTTTTTCTATTTTCTTTTACGCTTTGATGATCATGGGGCTTTTTCATGATTGAGATGGTTTGATATTTAGGATATTGAAACTTTTGGAGAGAGAGAGAAAGAATGATATTGTTTTGGAAACTTTGGACATGAGTATGGTTGATCCCAACAAAAAAAGAGCATGAGGGTAGATTGGGACCAACGAAAGACAAGAATACCCTTAATTGGACATGATAACGGGCTAAAAACTTCGTTATGTCCACGTGTATGATAAACGTTGGCTAACGAAGGATGTAAGGTGTCAATAGTTTCTGACAGGGATGTAAGGTCTCAAAAGTTGTAAACCACAAGGATGTATTTTGCAGTTTACTCCAATAGAAATTACCGAAGTTGCGTTTTTTGTTTGTGTCTGTTTTCTCGTGCTTCCTTTCTTTTCTTTCTGAAAATAACAGTGTTAGAAAAAGAAAAAGGAACACGCTATGACGTGTTGGTTGTACAAATTATTTATAAATACCTTTTCATGTTTTTTGTTTTTTTTCTTTTCTTTTTTTCATATTTCTTTTACTTTTATAATTGTATTTATATTATATAACTTTGAATCGGAAAGTGCGGAATAAAAACCATAAAGTTTAACAAGTTAAAAATATTAAGCTGAAAAAAAATACGAAACAAAAACTGATAAAAAACTATGTTTTAATGTAAATAGGAAATCAAAAGAGTACAACATACGAAACATTTGTACTTTTTATGAGCTATGGTTACCTATAACATACTCCATCCGTCTCATTTTTATTGTCCAGTTTGACTTTGACCGGTCTTTCTTGTTCAACTTTGACCATTAATATATTTGTTTGTGTTATATAATACTGATTTGAAAATTATACCAATGAAAAATACATTTAAAACCCAATACATTCATATATTTTTCATCAAGTATTATATAACACAAACGAAAATAATTATGGTCAAAGTTGAAGTAGAAAGACTAAAAAAGTCAATAGTGGACAATAATTTTGGGACGGAGGGAGTAAGTCTTTATAAATTGGGTTTTTCTAACTTGTGCCCAAGCACACCAAAAGTACATGGAACATGTTGAAATTTTCAATAATTTCGTTGGCAAATACGTGCAGGAACCACGAAATTTCTAACATTTACAGAGGGTGTTAACTAAATGTGTGAATGAAAAGAATGAGAAGCATTAAAAAGATGTCAAGAGTTCATATATCTATTCTTTTGTACTTTAGAAAATTATTGAGTTTGTCATAGTGCATTGATAAGGTATGAATGTATGTTCATTATTGTGTTGAGGTGACCAATTACAACAATTGGTACTCGAGTAATATTAACGTAAAACGGAATCTTTTATCTGATTGCTAAGCTTTGCTTAACTAAAGGAGTATAGAGTTTGGTATGCTTCTCGTCGGGACATCGGGTAGGAGTTTGAAAGGAAAAAAAAAAGTTATTTATCTAATAGGAACAGTAGGTTGAGTGTTCAAGTCGCACTATGGACATAGAGGTAGTTTATATGTGTGCATAATTTTTGCCTTGTAAAATTTAATCCGGACAATGGAGATCGTTGGTGACTTAGTGAAGGTTCGACAAGATTCGAATCACAGACTCACAGTTGGTATATTTGTGCAAAGGATTTTTGTGTGTGTGTGTGTGTGTAGTTTTTAGTGTGACATGAAAGACCCTCCACGCACAAACGTTGTTGATTCCAGTATATGATGAAATGGTGTTTTCTTCGGTTTGACAGATGATGATTGAGAATGTACAAACTTCTCATTTGAAAAAAGTTCCGTGCATATGGGAACAAAGCTTCATGTACAATCAGGTTGATACTTTCTACCAAGAAAAATACTACACGCCGTGAATGATAAAACCTTACGGGTTTTTTGCATTGAAATTGTGAGTATGTATCCATCCAAAATCCTTGTTAATTACTTTGTCGTCTCCAAGATTTGCATTCGTTATAACACATTAAGGTGATATATGACCATGTACATGACATGTTAATTAACTAACATCAGATTTTTAGATGTTAATGTGTCGATGAAAGATGATCAGTGTTCAACTTTGTTGATATTTCAAACATTTAAGTCTTACGAGCCATTTGCTCACACTATGTTGATGTTGAACAAGAGAAACTACTAGTTAAAGATGGTCTAAGAAAGAGGTAGACAGTAACATCATGGTTGTTTATGCGGATGTCAAAGTCTCGAGTCAACAGTCAATACATCAACATGGGTGACGTACGTAAAGATTTCCCCAAAAGGTGTAAATCGGTGGTTACACCCCGATCCCATGCATCTTTTGATGCCAACTGGACCCTTCCCCAAAGACCCGGGCCCCAGACAATGATCACTTGTTTTAATTGACCTAATTAGCCCGGAGTTGGGATTGAACCAAGGCCTCCAAGAGGCCCTCATTGACCAGTCAACTGAACTTTTGCGGTGGAGGACTGATACCACTGGAGCAAGTCCCAGTTGGTCTGTTTCGTGAAGATTTAACGCAACTAATGATAATGATGATGACTTTTTAATGGCATCGACTAGAACCAACGAAGTATCATATAAGCCTGCAGCCACATTATGTATTTTGATCTTTTTCATCAGATCAAGTCGATCTCATTTAGACTCCATAAACAGCTTAAGATTGTAATATCGAACTTTTTGGTATTGTTTTTATCATGACAAAGTTACTAGGCTACTGACAGCAAATAACTGAGGATTAAACTATAAAACAAATGAGTCTAAATCACCCCATAACAGGTTACGACCAACCACCACAAGCCAATTATTAGATCTTAATTACTCATGTCAGCTTGTTGCTGTAGCTCAAAATAATTCTATGACTCGATTTGTTGAATACAACTTCTTAAAATCAACTTATAATGACAAAAATTGTTCAAATATATGATGATTTACTTGGAATAACTTTTAATACAGCTATATGTATAGTAGCTATCGCTTGGGATTTACTAATGATCCAGGATTATGGTTAAATCACTTTCTATTGATTTAACGGGTAACATTTGATGTATTACATCAAATACAACCATCTTACAACATCTCGCTTATCTGCCATGATACAATAAAGCAACTACAGAAGAACAGGTCTGTCCAGCGCACCTACTCTAAAATACGTGTGTAAAATATTCTCCGAGGTTTCCTACTTTTTCAAAACGAATGTCACTCAAGTGAACGCTGACAACCACCAGGAAGAAGAAACTTAAACTTCTCGGCATTTTCTATTAAGTAAGACGGAAGGTGAACTGCAGAAGCCGAACGAGGAACTGACCCCATCTTGCCAATCAAGTTCTTAAAAGTATATTCTTCCGGTAACATCCCATAAAGATCATCTCCACCACAAATCTTCCTCTGAATCCTGGAGTAGTCCAAATAATCTTTCTTCTTCACACGATCAGCATGACTGTATGCTGTCATTTTGGTAACAAACTCACTCAAGTGCCTAAAACAAAAGCTGCAGTGCCATCCAGCATCAGATAAAATCAGATCCGTCTGGCGTGAGTGCCTGTATTGAGTCCACCGGCTATACATATGTGCAGTCGCTCTCCAGCTATTGTAATCGACTGGAAACTCAAACGAGTAAACATAATTTCTCATTTCAAGATGCAAAACCGTCGGTAAACCGTCACATGATTTAAGAAGCTTAACCGTGTGTGCACTTGGAATCTCATCAGTATCTGATACAATTAAAAGATCACCATCAGTGATTCCTGACCGTCGGATCAACTCATTCATTATACTCCTATGGTGTGATTCTACTAAAAAAGGGTCTACTTGAACACCGTGTGGTATTTCAAGAGGGAGAAAACCGTAACTAATTTTTTCCTCAGCAAACGCAAAACGTTCCCGATTCAAAGCAAACGTGAGGGGTTTGGGGATACCGGTAAAGGTCATGTTTGATTCAAGGATGATGAACTTGGTGACATAAGGGTAAAGTTCGCGCCATCTGAGTTCAAGCAAGTCTAGCTCGTTGTTGAATAGGATTGCATCAAAAACGTTGCGTGGTTCAGAGCTTAAGGACCATCCATGGAGGTTGCAAAGGTTGTTCATGGAGGCGTTTTCTGCATAGTAATGTGGAATGTATTCAAAAGGAGATGGTGGTGTGTCCCAAAGTGGTCGAAAGAATGAGGTGATGTTTTGAGTGTGGTCAAAGATGGCAATGAATGAAAGTGAAATGAGGACCAGAAGTACAAGAAACGTGTACTTAGTGGATCCTCGCTTAGTGACACAACGTTTTGAGTCCATGTTTTTGGAAGGCGATTATCAGGACTAACGCCTTATGATCTGCAAAACAAGAGGAATTACATGTTTGAGATATTACAAGATTTGAGATATTACATGGTTTGTTCATAAATAAAAACGGAACGAATATATATAGGTAGTTCTATACATGTAACATTCGGGGGTGGCCAGGGAAGGGTCAAAAACAGCCCCGGAATTAAGCCTGTGAGGCCGCGTACATTTGAGACAAAAAGGCATGCCCTCCCCGGATAACCTGAACAGGGAAAACCTCTTGCGTTTATACATGTAACATTCGTTAATAATGAAACACAAAAGCATGTATTATAAGATCCCTTTTATGATCAAACAATGTCATGACACAAGTATTCTATCGAATGCGGCTCTCATCTCTGCATTTACATTGTAAATCCTTGGCAAATGGGTTGAAACCCACCTTCCCCCTACGAATTGGACCAGACCATCAGACCGAAAAAGACAAAGGGGATCTGGATTCTAGAACCAATGCCCCAGATCTAAAGTTTTTGTTTCCTTTGAATCCCAAATAAAAATTAATAATCACAACTAGTAACACATTAATAAAATTTATTCCAACCAAAACCAAAACCCTTGAACTCAACCATTCACATCCACAATTACCAGCAAAATTATGAGATAAAGTGAATAATAATAAAATCACTAGAGTTGAGCTCATAGAAAAAACAAGAAACCAAAAAAAATATAGAAAGTGGTCTGCATACCTTACATCGCCGTAAAAGTAATCAAGAGAACTAGTAAATAAACTTATATGAGATATATGTTTTAGTTTTAGATGTAGGTGGGCGGTCGGTTTAACAGAGAAAGGGCAACAGCTGTACCGAGTGACTGTTCAATCTACCCATACACTACTACTACTGCTACAACTATAGACACGTAAAGGTTTTGTGTGTTTTTGCCGTCCATGGTTCGTGCGTTGCGAATAATATCAAATTTAAAAAGAAAGAAAAAAAGAACTATAGATACGTTTTTATCACCATTACGACACACTTAAACTAAGACACGTATAAATTTCTTCAACTTTTTAGTACGCAAAATTTTAATTAGGGTAAATTACACCGTTCGTCCCTCAAGTTGATCCCGTTTTCACGTTTGGTCCCCTGTTTCGGTTCATTAGTGAACGGTGCGCAAATGGTCCCTGGAGCCCCATTATGGCTAACGAGCGTTATCTCTTCTCGTTAGTTGACTAGTCAACTGTTTTTTTCGTCTTTTCACATTTTAATTTTGGCGCTTTTGGTCCTTGTCCCACCTCAAGTCTTGAGAACCGTTGGTCTACCTGTCGTGTGTGTGATTACGCCTATTTATACCTAACAAAGAATTGAGTCGATTGTATACCAAAGGACACACACAAACATAGAAATCCCAAATAAAGAAAACTTTAAACAATGGCAGCAAATGGAAACTTTGAAATTGATGAAGAAGAGTATGAGAGAGTGTTAAACAATTATTTGCTTTTTGACGCAGTCGTAGATGCTTTTGGGGATGAACCTATTGCCGAGTACGAGTCGTATAGGCAAGTGGATCAGTGGATGATGAGCAGGATTCTGAATTGGCTGCGGACACAAGACTTCTACTGGGATGAGATTTTGGGACTTAATGAGGAAGAGGATGAAGATGACGATGAGGAGGAAGAGGAGCAAGAGGATGAGGAGGAAGATCAAAGTAAGGTGGTGCAGCAAACTAAGGAGGAGGAGCAAAATGTAGTGGAGCATCATAACGAGGAGGAGCAGCAAGTGGGTAATGGTAATGGGTTGCAAGATGTTTGTGCTTTGAAAAGCAGGATTAGTGCTCTTGAAATTTTCTTTCAACAACTCAAGGAAAGGAAGGAAGGCAGGGAAGAGAGCTCTGGTTCTAACAAGTTAGAGTGAAATGGAGTGAAGTAGTTTATGATGATGGTGTTTTTATGTTTTTAGTATTTAGATAGGATAATTAGATTTATCAAATGGTTGTAACCTTTAAAACATATCAATGAAAAATTTAGTTGTAAAATTATTGTTTCTGATTTATGGTTGCTTGTGAATTGTTGACAATAATGAGTTGAGAGAAACACACAGTTCACACAGTGAAAATGATTCTCATTAATTAAAAAACTGATTATACAATGGGTATTTATAAAAGTTCTACTATACTGTCTGTTAATACAAATAAGTCGTAAAAACGTTTATTTATATTTTACGATCTTCTAATGTTTTGTCGATAACAAACATAAAATCATTTTAACGAAACAAATAAAATACGTAAATGATTTGAGCCAATAGTTTACTAACACACATACGTTTTCGCATAAAACACTAAACAAGTAAAAGTGGTTTTATGATTTAGTATTACATATGTACAACAACTAGTGTTTACATATTGGGCAAATATATACATTTGAAGTTTAAGTATTTGACCCATTGACCAAATACATTTGAATGTACTTGGGTAAAACCCAAAGTCCATGACCCATGCCCATGGAGCATGACCCATGCCCATGGAGCATGACCCATAACCCATTGCATGACATCATGCATAAGTCATATATGGATATTATCCATGACCCATGGTTTTAACCCATGACCCATGGACTAGATGCATTGCATCTTGTAATCTACTTGGATACCCATGGTCCAAAGTCTAGGACCCATAACCCATGACCCATGACCCAAAACCCATGGGCAAAGAGGAGCGTCCCACGAATCCCAGGATTACACTGGACGGATCCCTCAAGTGAGGGATCCGTGGGATCCTTGGAACAGTAGCTAAAATCCCTCTATAAATAGTGAGCCATTTCTTCATTTTGGGTTGCCACTCCCACACATACTTTCCCCAAGTATTGTAACCTTCTAACATCAAATCCTAAGGATCTCTCTATGTAGTTTGTCTTTTGTTTTTGTGTGATTCTCTAGGTTCCTCTTAAAGCGAGATCACCACCTCTTGAAGTCGAGCAAGCTCAAGTCCATGAGTTGCCATACTTCGTCATCATCAAGACTACTAAAGTTCTCTTGTTGATAGTTCTTTTTTCCTCAATAGAGGTGTTGTGCCAAAGGCATTAGTGAAGGATGCATAAAGAGTCAAGACGAAAGCATTAGTGAAAGGTGCTTAACGTTCGTGTCAAAGGCATTAGTGAAGAATGCCAATGAAGTCAGGATGAAGGCATTAGTGAAAGGTGTCAAACGTCCGTGTCAAAGGCATTAGTGAAGGATGCCTAGAAGTCAAGTCAAGTGGCATTAGTGAAAGATGCCAATGGCGTATAATCAATGAGGTGCATCGATGTACAAATAGATATAGGTTGTATCCAAGGATATTGATATCCTTGATGATGTTGTAATAAGGAGTGGGTCTCCTTTGGGTTAGGTGGTGTGTAGTGTTGGGTAGTAGTTTCTCCATTGTAATGGAACTCGGTATCTAGCCTAGTACCGGATAAAGGGTAGGCGACGTTGTGATAGGTGTGGTTCTACCTTGTGGAAGAACCCGGTGTCTAGCCTAGTACCGAAAAAAAGAGTAGGCGACGTTGTGAAGGCTTCTCAGCCATAAGGAGTTGGTGTCGTGTAATGTTTACGAACTCTCGAGTAGGTGACTCGGGAAGTGGAGTAGGGCAAGGAAGGTGTCCTTGTAGCCGAACCACTATAAATACTCGTGTCGTGATTATGTGCTTCTTACTCCTTATCTTTCATTACACATTTATATATCTATCTATCAACGTCCAACATACACATCCAAATAGATTGACATAATTCGATCTAAATATTTTAAAACGAAGTTTGAATTGGTAAAACTATTCAACCCCCCTTCTAGTTTTCTACAATTGGCATCAGAGCTTCGTTACCAAGTTTCTTAGAGTATGTTGTACTTTAAAAACTTGATACGATCCGTGAATGTTTGAAAACTACAAAGAAGGAAATCTTTTAAAACAAATTGTGTCTTTCGTGTTGGATATTGATAGACTATTCTAACATTTTTTCTTCAAGAAATCTTCATACTAGGATCTTTCCAAAGTCTTCATTTCTATTCAAAGAATAATGAAGTCAACCTTCAAGGAAGAATCTAAAAGTAATCGCTACCTACTTATTCTAAGTAAAACCGATTACTTCAAAAGCTCATGAAGTATTTTCGGTTTTATGGTCTCCTTAAACCATATCAAGAGCGTAAAGGTATGTCTTCTCATCATTAGCTAGTTTACATTTACATGAAGATGTTGATACCGTTTCTTTTAGACGTTAATTATTGCTAGTCTCTAAAAAGTCTCTTCTCGCCACTTTCCCAACTTACACATCATCGGGAATAGTATTCCTTCTTGATCTCGTCAAACTAACGCCGTCGTCACCAATAGATCCTTGATAATTAACTTATCAAATCCCGTTGACCAAACATCTTTTCAACTAGAAACCTCAAAACTATTTTTGTTCCATAAGCTAGTTCATAACTTATTACAAAAATAACACCAAACACCCTTTTTCTATCCACAATAGCCGGATCCCTCTAGTTGTACTAGCAGGATCCCTAATACAAGGGATCCGGGGGAACCGTGTGACAGAAACCAGCTATACGCCTTTCAAAATCAAGTATGCTCTTTTTCCATCTCCTCACAAAACACAAAAACGACCCAAGTGTTGTTTTCATCTCCATAGGACTCCATATCCTCAAGCATCCTTCTCTAGAACATCATTGTAAGTAATTACACTAATATGTTCTAATCTTCATCATCTTCATCCTAGGGTTTGTGGTTTTTCAATTTTTCATAATCAATTGATAAAATTAGGTTTTGCAAAACTGATCACTAGAAAGGTTTTCACATAACTTAGATTACATTGTGCTTACAACATTGTTAATACAAATCAAAACCATAAACCCATCTCAACAAATTTTTCCTAATTGGAATATTTGTTTTTCTAGGACCAACCATGCCTAAAGCCACCCAACAAGACCACCATGATACCGTCCACTATCTCACCCAATACTATCGAAAAGATGAGTTGTCAAAAACCGATCACAAAGTCTTCAAAAGACTTGAAAAACGGCTTATCCACGAAGGTCGTGTGGTCAAGGAATGTTTCCTTGAAAATACCGACATTCGTCAAGTCTTCTCGGCAATCAATTTTGATTGTCTTCTTGATATTGAT
This sequence comes from Chrysanthemum makinoi, assembly GCA_910596185.1. Taxonomy (NCBI): domain Eukaryota; kingdom Viridiplantae; phylum Streptophyta; class Magnoliopsida; order Asterales; family Asteraceae; genus Chrysanthemum; species Chrysanthemum makinoi. The sequence continues at coordinate 188,638,266 of OU343223.1, forward strand.
GAACAAAATTTTCCGGTTTTCATATTTGAATTCTACAAGAGCGTTAGGATCATTCAAAATACCGATGATAGTATTTCAATCGCTTTCATCATCAATAAACAAAACTTTACTATACCCCTCAACACATTTGCTCAAATCCTTCGCATTCCTTGTGAAGGAATTTTTATGTACTCCCAAGATTGGGTAATATCCACTCAATCTTTTGCACTTGATTCCAAACCAATCTACCATACTCCTCTTGATTACCCCGCAACCGTTCGAGACACCATTTTCCAAGTTAGAGCCGACCAATCTCGTTTCAACCGAAACAAAAAGATCATTCACCGTGATCCCTTTCAAATGGAACTTTTCGAAATGCACTCCATATATAGAAAATGGGAAGAAATTCTTAGGGAAAATGTCATTAGTTTGGTCAGAAACAAAGACCATCCAAATGCATGTCTCGTGCAAATGATTTATTCCCTCATTCACCAAAGGCCATTTAATCTCGCCTATTACATGGTGAAGAGAATGGCGGGGGTATTCAAAGTTGCCAACATGGTACTTCCGTATGGTATGCTCCTAACACGACTCCGTGAGTATGTTAGTGCAAAGCAACCATCTCCAATCAATGATGATCATTTTCTCTCCGATCACGTCATGGTACCTCTTACTAAACAACCCTCTAAACGGTTCATGGTCAATGGAAGAAGACCTAAGGCTCTCCCGGACTCCTCGGATGAAGAAGAAGTAAATGTCAACCCCGAAGCCAACGTCGACTTGGACCCCATTACCTACTTTTAACAACTTCCAACTCTTCCAAACGAGACCGCGAAATTCAAACAATTGAAGGGTATGTTCCATTCCCTAGCTAACTACGTCGTAAAGTCGGGAAAGATGAAGAGAAAAGATTGACAAAAGAGACATTAGGACTATGGTTGTTTTAGACATTTTGTTTATCTATTTACAACGAATGCTTATCTTTGTGAAGCACTTTGGTTTGGTTGTTTGGATATTATCTTCACAAATCTTGTCTATGATATGGTTTATGAGATATCATGCTTGTTTTGCTGTTCTTTGGAATAGAAATTAATAGAAATAGTGTGCATAGCTTAGTGCAAAATCTGCATCCTTTTCTGTGATGTTTCTGATTTGCAGTTGCCGGATCCCTAAAAATGCACTAGACGGATCCCTCCTTCTAGGGAACCATGGGATCCGTACTCACAGATATGCAATACAAAATCCTACACACCAAAACGGCTCACTAGATCACCTCACACTAGCTAAGCATAAAGCCTTAGGACCACTTAAGTCTTCTTTAAGCTTAGAAAGCTTCACACTCACTTGTAGCTCATTTAGTATCACACTCAAAGTGCTTTTTAATTTTTCATATCACCAAAACTCATCATTATTCCGCTCTTATACTCACACATCATCTATCACATGTCAACACATCTAGTTTAATAAATCTCTCAATTTTAGCAAATTGATTTTAGTCATCTCCACCTCAAAATGAGTCAAAAACTAGTTTTTCAATTCTTATAATTTTTAAAGATTTTTTAAATTTTATCCCAAGTTTCCATCTGATCTCTAGGATCATTTAACATGACTTGACACCATTAAAATTCATAGTGTCATCCTTGAACACCCATTAGTGATCATAAAGTCCCATTTTCCTTCCAAAAAAGGCAATCATTAGCTATCTCCACTCATCACCCTTGATCTTTTAAGTCACACCTCATTTAAAACACTTAAGAAGACTAAGACACTCAAGATGTATAGGTATTAGATTGTATCAACATCATTTTCCCTTTTCTTGACTGCTGATAGCCGGATCACTAGGATTAGCCTAGACGGATCCCTCATATGAGGGAACCGTGGGAACCGGCTGGCAGATTCAGTAAATCTTGCCTAAAGCAATCATTTCAAGCCCTTTTTGGCTAACTTGAACACTCCATCCTGCCTTAAATAAACTCATAGATCAGTGCACAACTGTAGTTGACCTTTGTGCATGTAAATCATCACATTTCTAAGGATTTTAGTGGCTTAAGTCTTTAATGCACTTCCCAAATCCTTCCCTATATAAGTCATCTTGTTAGAATCTCTTAGTCATCAACCACAACATAATTCTCAGCATTTAGAAACCTTCTCCTTGGTCATTTCATCATGAGGAAAGCCCCTAGTGGTAACTCATCCACCAAAGAACCACCCAAGAAGCTTGCTCGTGTTGTACACGAAATTTTCTCAACCGAATCATCTCCCGTTAAGTCTACGAATGCTAGGATTTCTCCTCCACCAACTCAACCAATCAAACCAATCCCCAAAAGGATTGTTCCCACACAAATATCATCACCAAACACCACAATTCCTACTAAACCAAACACACCCTTTTCCACCCAACCATCATCTTTGGTTCCTAGAGCCATATCATTTACCACCTCACAATCATCTCCACCTCTCTACAATTTAGAGGACTTGCCTCCTAGGCCATCTAATCCTCCACCATTGCTGACACTCTCTTCAATAGAGAAGAATGTGCAACAAACCCAAGGTGTTGAATCAACATTTGCACCGGTATCCTTTTCTCCATTTCCCTCAAATGGTCCATTTTGGATTATGAGGAATCATCAAAGTCAACCACCCGATCACATTGAAGTTGACACATCTTTACCTCCACCATCTTTTCCAAGCCATGGCAAGGATTGCTATCATTGCTAACATGTTGAAGGCTTGATACATGAACTACGTGAAGAGCAACGTTTCATGTTTTATCACCTCCTCGAACGTTTCGATGAGGTCAACAAACCTAAACAACCGTGAGCTTAAGGATTAAAGAGGTGTCCTAGTCTTAAGCTTAACTTAGATCGTTTGGGAATAACGTTTCATGTTTAATCATCTTTTTGAACGATTGGACCAAATCAACAAGTCTACCTATCCTTAGACTCAAGCACATTGATGTCTTTTAAGCTTTTGGTTACTTATTAGAATTAGTAGAAAATGTATTACATGGTTAAATCATTCTCTTAGTTTTAGAGATTTGTAGATCATTTCTCGTAGTTTTATTGAATGAATTTACATGTTTTATGCCATATTATCTTGAGTATATGTTTTGTGCAAGTTTCATATCTCACTTTGATGTTAACATCATTTGTTACATCACCATTGCTGTTTTGAGCTTTCAGACAAACAGATCCCTCCATTTTGCCTAGACGGATCCCTCCAAGGAGGGAACCGTGGGATCCGTGCAACAGAAGACCTATTTTCTACTAACTTGAGTCTTATTTGCAGGAAATTATGCATTATATACTTGTTTTCTAACACTTATTTTGTAGATTTTAAAATATACACATGAAGACTTTGACACCCTAAGCTAGGGGAGCTTTGTGTCAAACAATACATCGCAAAACCATTTGCAATATAAATCCTCATATGGATTACATTTCATGACGTCCCTTTGCTAAGTTGCAATCATCAAGGGGGAGCAATATCGTCACAAAGACGAAACCATTTGCAAACATAGTTGCAATGCATTAGCTTAGTAGTTTTTCTTACTTGACACACTCACAAAAGGATGGACACGTCAAGGGGGAGTTAAGACGAGAACTCTTCCCGTCACTTGCTCTCTATTTTTTTTTGTTCTCATTACATGTTTTTCATAAAACATTGTGTTAGTTTTTTTTTCGACGCTCTTTTTGTTTCGACAAAAAAGGGGAGAAGAGAGTAAAAACTCCAATTCAAACTTTTACGAATTTTAGTTTTTCCTTCAAATAATTTTATGTTTTGTCATCAACAAAATAGGGGGAGATTGTTAATACAAATAAGCCGTAAAAACGTTTATTTATATTTTGCGGTCTTTAAATGTTTTGTCGATAACAAACGTAAAATCATTTTAACGAAACAAATAAAATACGTAAATGGTTTGAGCCAATAGTTTACAAAAACACATACGTTTTCACATAAAACACTAAACAAGTAAAAGTGGTTTTATGATTTAGTATTACATATGTACAACAACTAGTGTTTACATATTGGGCAAATATATACATAACTAGTATGTATTACAATGGGTAATATAAATGGGTAGAAGTTTAAGTATTTGACCCATTGACTAAATACATTTGAATGTAGTTGGGTAAAACCCAAATTCCATGACCCATGCCCATGGAGCATGATCCATAACCCATTGCATGACATCATGCATAAGTCATATATGGATATTATCCATGACCCATGGTTTTAACCAATGACCCATGGACAAGATGCATTGCATCTTGTAGATACATTGTATCTACTTGGATACCCATGGTCCAAAGTCTAGGACCCATGACCCAAAACCCATGGGCAAAGAGGAGCGTCCCACGGATCCCCAGGATTACACTAGACGGATCCCGCAAGTGAGGGATCCGTGGAAGAGTAGCTAAAATCCCTCTATAAATAGTGAGCCATTTCTTCATTTTGGGTTGCCACTCCCACACATACTTTCCCCAAGTATTGTAACCTTCTAACCTCAGATCCTAAGGATCTCTCTATGTAGTTTGTCTTTTGTTTTTGTATGCTTCTCTAAGTTCCTTTTAAAGGCGAGATCACCACCTCTTGAATTCGAGCAAGCTCAAGTCCATGAGTTTCCATACTTCGTCATCATCAAGACTACTGAGGTTCTCTTGTTGATAGTTCTTTCTTCCTCCATAGAGGTGTTGTGTCAAAGGCATTAATGAAGGATGCCGAAAGAGTCAAGACGAAAGCATTAGTGAAAGGTGCTTAACGTTCGTGTCAAAGGCATTAGTGAAGAATGCCAATGAAGTCAAGACGAAGGCATTAGAAAAAGGTTCCAAACGTTCATGTCAAAGGCATTAGTGAAGGATGCCTAGAAGTCAAGTCAAGTGGCATTAGTGAAAGATGCCAAGGGCGTATAATCGATGAGGTGCATCGATGTACAAATAGAGATAGGTTGTATCTAAGGATATTGATATCCTTGATGATGTTGTAATAAGGAGTGGGTCTCTTTTGGGTTAGGTGTTGTGTAGTTTTGGGTAGTAGTTCCTCCATTGTAATGGAACTCGGTATCTAGCCTAGTACCGGATAAAGGGTAGGAGACGTTGTGATAGGTGTGGTTCTACCTTGTGGAAGAACCCGGTGTCTAGCCTAGTACCGAAAAAAGAGTATGTGACGTTGTGAAGGCTTCTCTGCTATAAGGAGTTGGTGTCGTGTAGTGTTTACGAACTCTCGAGTAGGTGACTCGGGGAGTGGAGTAGGGCAAGGAAGGTGTCCTTGTAGCCGAACCACTATAAAAACTCGTGTCGTGGTTATGTGCTTCTTACTCCTTATCTTTCATTACAAATTTATATATCTAGCTATCAACGTCCAACATACATGTTAATACAAATAAGCCGTAAAAACGTTTATTTATATTTTGAGATCTTCTAATGTTTTGTCGATAACAAACGTAAAATCATTTTACCAAAACAAATAAAATACGTAAATTGTTTGAGCCAATAGTTTTCTAACACACTTAACGTTTTCACATAAAACACTAAAACAAGTACAAGTGATTTTATGATTTAGTAATATATATGTACAACAACTAGTGTTTACATATTGGGCAAAATGTATACACAACTAGTATATATTATATAAATGGGTAAAAACTACAACCCATGGAAAATATCCATAACTCATGGTATTGACCCATACCCATTTGACTAGGTACTTTGAACTAATAAGATACATTGTATCTAACAAGAAACCCATGGATCAACCCATAACCCATGACCCATGACCCATAACCAAAATACCCATGGGCAAAGAGGAGCGTCCCACGGATCCCTAGGATTACACTAGACGGATCCCTTGTGGGAGGGATTCGTGGGATCCGGGGAACAGTAAGCTTTCTCCTCTATAAATAGTGAGCCATTTCTTCCTTTTGGTTTGCTACTCTCACACATACTTTCCCCAAGTATTGTAACTCTCTAACCACTGATCTTAAGGGATCTTTCTATGTAGTTTGTCTTTTATTTTTGTGTGATTCTCTAGGTTCCTCTTAAAGGCGAGATCACCACCTCTTGAAGTCGAGCAAGCTCAAGTCCATGAGTTGCCATGCTTCGTCATCATCAAGACAACTGAGGTTCTCTTATTGATAGTTCTTTCTTCCTCCGTAGATGTGTTGTGTGGAAGGCATTAGTGAAGGATTCCGAAAGAGTCAAGACTAAAGCATTAGTGAAAGGTGCTTAACGTCCGTGTCAAAAGCATTAGTGAAGAATGCTTAAGGTGTCAAGACGAAGGCATTAGTGAAAGGTGCCAAGCGTTGTGTCGAAGGCATTAGTGAAGGATGCCTAGGAATCAAATCAAGTGGCATTAGGGAAGAATTCCTAGGTCGTATAATTGATGAGGTGCATCGTTATACATATAGTATTAGTTTATTTCCAAGGATGGTGATATCCTTGATGGTGTTGTAATAAGGAGTGGATCTCCTTTGTGATTAGTCGTTGGTGTAGTGTTGGGTAGTAGTTCCTCCATTGTAATGGAACTAGGTACTTAGCCTAGTACCTAATAAAGGGTAAGCGACTTTGTGGTAGGTGTGGTTTACCTTGGTGTGAAAGAACCCGGTGGTTAGCCTAGTACCGGAAAAAGAGTAGGCGACATTGTGAAGGCTTCTCCGCCATAAGGAGATTGGTGTCGTGTAGTGTTTACGAACTCTCGAGTAGGTGACTCGGGGAGTGGAGTAGGGCAAGGATGGTTTCCTTGTAGCTGAACCATTATAAATACTCGTGTTGTGGTTATGTGCTTCTTACTCTTTCTCTTTCAGTACACTTTTATATATCTATCTATCAACGTCCAACATACACATCTAAATAGATTGACATAAGCCGATATAAATATTTAAAAGGAAGTTTTAAATTAGTAAAACTATTCAACCCCCCTTCTATTTTTCCACAATTGGCATCAGAGCTTCGTTACCAAGTTTCTTAGAGTATGTTGTACTTTAAAAACTTGATACGATCCGTGTATGTTTGAAAACTACAAAGAAGGAAATATTTCAAAACATTTTCTTTTTCATGTTGGACATTGATAGATCAGTCTAACATAATTGTTTCAAGAAATCTTCATGCTAGGATCTCTTCAAAACCTTCATTTCTATTCAAAGAATAATGAAGTCAACCTTCGAGAAAGGATCCAAAAGTAATCACAACTTACTTACTTTAAGTACAAAGGATTACTCTAAGAGCTCATGAAGCATTTTTAGTATTATGTCTTCATAAGCCAAGCTAAGAAGCATAAAGGTATGTTTACTTTTTCATTAGCTAAATTACATGATTATGTTGATATCATAGTTCTTGATTGTTTAATAAATTGCTACTTTCTTAAAAGTCTCTCTTTCGTCACTTTCCCGACGTACTCATCATCGGGAATAGTATTCCTCTTGATTTCGTCAAACTAACGCCGTCGTCACAAATGAATCCTTGATAATTAACTTATCAAATCCCATCGACCAAAACATTTTTTTTAACCTTTAAACTATTTTTGTTTCGTAATACAAAAATAAAGCCAAACAAACCTTTTCCTGTCCACAGGAGCCGGATCCCTCTAGTTGTACTAGCCGGATCCCAAATACAAGGGATCCGGGAGAACCGTAGAATAGAACACAGCTATACGCTTTTGAAAAACATCACAGACCAGTTTCCCTCTCCCCACATAACACAAAAAACAAATCAAGAACTGATTTCATCCTCATAGGACTCCATACCCTCAAGTATTTCTCTCTTGAACACCATTTTAAGTAATTACACTAACTTGCTCTAATCTCCATCATCCTCATCTTAGGGTTTATGGTTGCACAATTTCTAATCAATTAATTCAATTAGGGTTTTCAAAATTAATCATTAAAAGGGGCTTTTAACACAATTAGGATTACATTGTGTTCACAACATTGTTAATACAAATCAAAACCATAAACCCATCTCAACTAATTTTACCTAATTGGAATATTTGTGTTTCTAGGACCAACCATGCCTAAAGCCACTCAACAAGACCACCATGATACCGTCCATTACCTCACCCGTTACTATCGAGAAGAAGGGCTATCAAAAACCGATCGCAAAGTCTTCAAAAGACTTGAAAAACGACTTATTCACGAAGGTCGTGTAGTCAAGGAATGTTTCCTTGAAGATACCGACACTCGTCAAGTTTTCTCGGCAATCAACTTTGATTGTCTTCTTGACATTGATGAACAAATTTGCCCGGTTTTCATCTTTGAATTCTATAAAAGCATTAGGATCATTCGAAACACCGATGATAGCATTTCAATCGCCTTCATCATCAATAAATGAAACTTCACTCTACCTCTCAACACATTTGCTCAAATTCTTCGCATTCCTTGTGAAGGAATTTGTATGTATTCTCAAGATTGGGCAATTAACGCTCAAAACCTTGCACTTGATTCTAAACCTATCTACAATAATCCTCTTGATGATCCCGCAACCATTCGAGATACTATCTTCAAGGTTAGGACCGACCAATCTTGTTTCAACCGAAACAAAAAGCTCATTCACCGTGATCCTTTTCAAATGGAACTTTTCGAAATGTATCCCATTTTTATAAAATGGGAAGAAATCCTTAGGGAAAACGTCATTAGCATAGTTGGTAACAAGGATCATCCAAATGCATGTCTTGTGCAAATGATCTATTGTCTTATCCACCAAAAGCTTTAAATCTCGCCTATTACATGGTGAGGAGAATGGCCGGGGTATTCAAAGCTTCCAACATGGTACTTCCATATGGTTTGCTCCTAACATGACTTTGTAAGTATGTTAGTGCTTTGCAACCATCTCCTATCAATGATGATCATTTCTTTGCCGATCACGTAATGGTACCTCTTACCAAATAACCCTCTAAACGGTTCATGGTCAATGGAAGAAAACCTAAAGCTCTCTCGGACTCCTCAGATGGAGAAGTAGAAGAAGATGAAGAAGAGGAAGACGTCGACCCCATAGCTAACATCGAATTGGAACCCTTTGATTACTATGAACAACTTCCGGATATTCCAAACGAGACCGCGGAATTCAAGCAATTAAGGGGTATGATTCAAAACCTAGCTTACCACGTCACAAAGTCGGGAAAGAGGAAAAGAAATAATTGACGAAAGAGACTATAGGATTATGATTTTCTTGAGACACTTGATTTGTGTATGAATGATTATGTTTTAGCACGTTTGTTTGTGTTTTCTTGGATATTATTGTTACTACAATTATCTATGATATGCCATATGTGATAATTTGTTTACTTTGCTGTTTAAATTAAATGTTATATGTTTATATTGTTTAATGCAAAATCTGCATTAGCTGCTGTAAAGGTTCTGATCTGCAGATGCTGGATCCCTCGTTTTAGTCTAGACGGATCCCTTCTCTAAGGGAACCGTGGGATCCGTGACTGCAGATGAGTTATACAAATCTCCTTAAATCAAAACAACTCACTAGATCACCTCACATAAGCCTAACATAAGACCTTAGAGCCAACTAAGTCTTCTTCTAACATGTGATAGCTTGACACTCACCCATGGCTCACCTAGGACTTAGTTCAAGATTTCTTTTGATTTATCAACACATCAAAACTCACCATATTTTCGCTTCAATACTGACAAATTGTTTTTCATTTTTCAAAACACTTAGGTGGACATATTGAACAATTTTAGGAAATTGTTTCTAGTCATCTTTATCTCAAAACGGGTCAAAAGTTAGTTTTTCAATTCTTTTGATTTTTTGAGGATTTTTCAAACTCCATCTCAAGCTAAAATCTGATCTCTAGGATCATTTATTATGACTTGACACCATCAAAACTCTTAGTGTCATCCTTGAACATCCATTGGTAGTCATTTAGTCTCATTTCCCTTCCATAAAAGGCAATCATTTGCTATATCATTCATTGCTCTTGATTATTCAAGTACACCCTTATTTAAGATACTTAGGAGGACTGAAACACTCAAGATGGTATAGATCTTAGACCTTAGAAACATCATTTTTATCCTTTCATAGCTGCTGAGAGCCGGATCCCTAGGATTAGCCTAGACGGATCCCTCAAAGGAGGGAACCGTGGGATCCGGGTGACAGATTATGTCAACTCTAGCCAAAACAATCATTTCAAGCTCATCTTGCTAACTTGAACACTCCACCTCATATTTATTAAGTTCCTAGATCAGTGAAACTCTGAACTTGAATCTTGTGCATGTTAATCATCACATTTATATGAATCTTAATGGCCTAAGTCTTAAATGCACTTGCCAAATTCTTCCCTTTATAAATCATCTTGCTAGAACTCCTTAGTAATCAAACACAAACATAATTCTCAGCAATTAGAAACATCTTCCTCATCCATTTCATCATGAGAAAAGCTCCTAGTGCTAACTCATCCACCCAAGAACCACCCAAGAAACTTGCTAGGGTCATACACGAAGTTTCCTGAACCGAATCATCTCCGGTTAAGTCCACCAATGCTAGGATTTCCCCTGAACCAAATAAACCAATCAAACTAATTCCCAAGAGGATTATTCCCACAAGGATATCATCACCAAACTCTACTAAACCAAACACACCCTTTTCAACCCAACCAACATCATTGGTGCCTAGAGCCACATCATTTAACGCCTTACAATCATCTCTATATTCTCACAACTTAGAGGACTTACCCCCTTGGCCATCTCATCTTCCACCACTACCAACAAATTCACTTGAAAAGGTTGTGCAACAAAACCAAAGTGTTGAATCAACAATTGAACCAATATCAAATTCTCCAATTCCCCCCAATAGTCCATTTTGGATTATGAGGAGACATCAAAGTCAACCATCCGACCACATGGAAGTTGACACTTCTTTACCTCCATCCTCAAACATTGTTGAGCCACCACTTAATGAGCCTCCACAAATTCCTCCTTTATTTGAGGATCCTCAACCCACTTCACTTGAACCTCCACTTCAAGAAGCTCAAAACCATGACAAGGATTGCTATCATTGTCAACATGTTGAAAGGTTGATACATGAACTACGTGATGAGCAACGTTTCATGTTTTATCACCTCCTCGAACGTTTCGAAGAGGTCAACAAACCCAAACAGCCATGAGACTCAAAACGATGTCCTAGCCTCAAGCTCAACTTAGGAATCCCATTTTATGTTTGATCATCCTTAGGAACATAATTACCTCTTGAGCTTAGATTCATCATTAGCATTAAGTAAAAAAAATGTATTACATGGCTTGATCATTCTCTTAGTTTTAAGAGATTTGTTGATTATCTCTTTGTTTTATTGAATGATAACCTAGTTGCCATATCTATTTGAGTATATGTTTATTGTTTGTATACATATCTCATTCTCATATTCAGCATTGTTTGGTATAATACCTTTGCTGAATCATCTGTCACCAGATAGACGGATCCCTGGAAAATGACTAGACGGATCCCTCCATAAAAGGAACCGTGGGATCCGTGGTACAGAAGAACAAAATTCTACTAACTTGAGTCTTATTTGCAGGAAATTATGCACTATACTCTTGTTTTCTAACCTTTATTTTGTAGATTTTCAAAGTACACATGCAGAATTTGACACCATAAAGCTAGGGGGAGCTTTGTGTCAAACCATATTGCAAAACCATTTGCAACATAATCCTTATTTTGGATTATACTTCATGACACCCCATTGTAACGTTGCAATCTTCAAGGGGGAGAATTTTTGTCACAAGGACGAAACCATTTGCAAACAAAATTGCAATTCGTTAGCTTGTTAGTTTATATTTACTTGACGCCCTCACAAAGGGATGGACTCGTCAAGGGGGAGTTAAGACGAGAACCATTCCCGTCACTTGCTCTCTTTACATCCTTTCTTTTTACATGTTTTTCTTAAAACAATGTGTTAGTTTCTTTTCGACACTCTTTTTGTTTCGACAAAAAAGGGGAGAAGAGAGTAAAAACTCCAATTCGAATTTTTACGAATTTTAGTTTTTCCTTAAAATAATTTTATGTTTTGTCATCAACAAAAATGGGGAGATTGTTAATACAAATAAGCCGTAAAAACGTTTATTTATATTTTACGATCTTCTAATGTTTTGTCGATAACAAACGTAAAATCATTTTAACGAAACAAATAAAATAGGTAAATTGTTTGAGCCAATAGTTTTCTAACACACTTAACGTTTTCACATAAAACACTAAAACAAGTACAAGTGATTTTATGATTTAGTAATATATATGTACAACAACTAGTGTTTACATATTGGGCAAAATATATACACAACTAGTATATATTATATAAATGGGTAAAAACTACAACCCATAAAAAATATCCATAACCCATGGTATTGACCCATACCTATTTGACTAGGTACATTGAACTCATAAGATAAATTGTATCTAACAAGAAACCCATGCATCAACCCATAACCCATGACTCATGACCCATAACCAAAATACCCATGGGCAAAGAGGAGCGTCCCACAGATCCCTAAGATTACACTAGACAGATCCCTTGTGGGAGGGATCCGTGGGATCCGGGGAACAGTAAGCTTTCTCCTTTATCAATAGTGAGCCATTTCTTCCTTTTGGTTTGCTACTCTCACACATACTTTCCCCAAGTATTGTAACTCTCTAACCACTGATCCTAAGGGATCTTTCTATGTAGTTTGTCTTTTGTTTTTGTGTGATTCTCTAGGTTCCTCTTAAAGGCGAGATCACCACCTCTTGAAGTCGAGCAAGCTCAAGTCCATGAGTTGTCATGTTTCATCATCATCAAGACAACTGAGGTTCTCTTGTTGATAGTTCTTTCTTCCTCCGTAGATGTGTTGTGTTGAAGGCATTAGTGAAGGATGCCGAAAGAGTCAAGACGAAAGCATTAGTGAAAGGTGCTTAACGTCCGTGTCAAAAGCATTAGTGAAGAATGCTGAAGGTGTCAAGACGAAGGCATTAGTGAAAGGTGCCAAGCGATGTGTCAAAGGCGTTAGTGAAGGATGCCTAGGAATCAAATCAAGTGGCATTAGGGAAGAACACCTAGGTCGTATAATCGATGAGGTGCATCGTTATACATATAGTATTAGTTTATTTCCAAGGATGGTGATATCCTTGATGGTGTTGTAATAAGGAGTGGATCTCCTTTGGGATTAGTCGTTGGTGTAGTGTTGGGTAGTAGTTCCTCTATTGTAATGGAACTAGGTACTTAGCCTAGTACCTAATAAAGGGTAGGCGACGTTGTGATAGGTGTGGTTCACCTTGGTGTGAAAGAACCCGGTGGTTAGCCTAGTACCGGAAAAAGAGTAGGCGACGTTGTGAAGGCTTCTCCGCCATAAGGAGATTGGTGTCGTGTAGTGTTTACGAACTCTCGAGTTGGTGAATCGGGGATTGGAGTAGGGCAAGGAAGGTGTCCTTGTAGCCGAACCACTATAAATACTCGTGTTGTGGTTATGTGCTTCTTACTCTTTCTCTTTCATTACACTTTATATATCTATCTATCAACGTCCAACATACACATCTAAATAGATTGACATAAGTCGATCTAAATATTTAAAAGAAAGTTTTAAATTAGTAAAACTATTCAACCCCCCCTTCTAGTTTTCCACAATACACATCCAAATAGATTGACATAAGTCGATCTAAATATTTTAAAACAAAGTTTTAATTGGTAAAACTATTCAACCCCCTTCTAGTTTTCCACACTGTCAATGTGGCAGTACTAACTCTACAAAGCTAGTAGCACTACGTAAGTAACTCTACAAAGCTAGCAGTACTAACTAACTCTAGCAAAGACTAACTAACTTTAACAGTACTAACTCTACAAAGCTACTAGTACTAACTTAACCAACTCCTCTTTTACCTGAATTACCAAATATGTCTGACTTAAGAAAGTCAACAAACAAAAAATTGCATAATGGTAAGTGGTGAAAAGAATGTTGAGGGTTTATGGGCAAAGAGGAATGGTTATTTGTGTTTCCCCTGATGTTAAATGGGTCTTTGGTTTCTTGGATAACAACAGTCTTTTTTAAAAATTTTGATGTTATCTTGTTTTGTAGGCCATTCAAATGGAAGAGACCTTGTATCATAAAGTTGTAATTGTATGAGTGTACATATGGTAACCTCATAGGTTGTTCCAATCTGGCCTTTGGGAAATTAGACAGTTATTTTTGGCTAAGTATGAGGTCTAAATGGTATGAATGTACCATAATTTGCAGAAAATATGTAAAATACTATCATGTAAATCATGAGGCCATGATTTGCAGAAATCATGAACTGTAGCCACCTGTAAAATTTCACTATTTTAATCTTCATATTAATGAATTAGATTGTTTATCAAAATTCATTTGATCTAAGTTGAGCATTTTAGCGTGTGCATTTCGTTTTCTTGCATAAAAAAATAAAAAATAAAAAAATTATGCCTATCCGAGTAGTCTTTTTAACTATGCCTAGTATTTACTGATAACTCAATCAGCCTCACAAGAAATTATCTTGTCTTGCGAAGCCGCACGCGTACCGGCATAATAAAAGAAAACACGAAAAATAAAAACGAACTAATAAAAATCAAAAATTACGTCAACGTGACAGTTTATTTAAAACGTGTCCAGAAGTAGGAGTATTATAATTTTTACATTAAGTAGTATACGGTTCAAGGAACCAAACAACAGAGTACGAAATACATCATGTTCAAAATCTATACACAAAATAAATACTTACAACATTTATTAACTAATTAACACAAAAATAAAAACAAAAGAATCCTACCTTAACCCCACATACCCTCACAAAAACCTTATCTCTTTTCTGCCTTCTTCAGAAAACGCCCCCACCTGCAAACCCTCAATATTCGCCTCCCTCCTCCTCCATCTTCTTCTTTCAGCAAAGCTCCAACAACTTCTCCCCACCTCCAAAAACCTCATTACCACTTTCGGATAATCATGACTGACACTCTCAGGATGTTAAGCCAGAAAAACGCTCCCCTGTAATTCGGAAAACAAGTCGACAAGAGCAAAGGTCCCCACTCTTTTTGTCTTTAGGAGCCACGGTTGAAGACAAGCCCACGAGAGCCACGTGAAGTCTTGCACACCCTGGTGAAATTACTCAAAGAAGGCTCTCACCCTCCATTCAAGACCAAGAAGCCTAGTACCTTTACTTCCTTGGTTACATCTATAAATAGAGTCAAAATTTACAGGTTTAGTACACATCCCACCCACAATCACTCTCAATTAGGGTTTTCAAAAGAAAGGGTTTTTCAAAATTGATTTGGGATTTTGTAAATTCAAGTGAAATTAGTATTATTTAGGGTGGTAATTGTTCAAGAAAGTTCGTGATTATAATCGTGGGTTCATATTTGTTTCATCTTTATCTCGCGTCTGTCTCTTTCTCTCGTTCCTTACGGGTATGTCAAAAACTGAATCAAAGTTATCATTATTTCTGTTTTCATGCTAAACCGATTATAAAAATATTTGATAATATGTTTTCGTGGATGAGAGTTTTAACAAAAACGTTTCTATAAAACTCGTGTGGTAAAATATTTTGTAAAAAGGGGTGTTTGTTTGTTATTATGAACTGAGTCAACTCAACTCGGGCGAGTCGAGTCGGCTAAGTTGAGTTAGTTGACCTCATCGTGTACTTGTTTTCTTCACGTATTAGAGTCGAGGATTAAAAAGGAAGTTAATGTTTTTTTTTTGTATGAATTAGTTAAACATATTTTGATAGTGTTTCGTGTGGTATGAATGGCATATCGGGTTGGCTTCTTTTAGTTCTCGGTTTAATAAAACCCATATAGGATGCTTCGTATTCGGTTTTGTGTCTCAACACACCAACACCCACATAAGGTGTTGCTTGTGTCCGGTTTCGAGTCAGTAGGGACGACCTCCGTACGCTGAAACAAAACAAATTCAAGGTACATTTGGTCTTTTGCATTGAGCCGTAGCCTTGTGATCGATGGACATTGTGTTTGAATCAGTTAGGTGCTAGCTTTTGAGTTCCGTATTTATTGGTTTATAAGTTCACTAGCTTATATTGGTGGCATTAAGTCACAGTTCGTATATTTGGTGTCGTTATGTATCTGTGTGTGTATCTTTGGTCTCAGATTGAAATTTCAGATTTGCTCATTCGTAAAAATTCTGTTGAAATAAACTAGTTGATCTCTAATGACTTACAATAAATAAGAAAAACCATGTAGGAGTGTGTTTGTGTTTATGACTGTATTGCGTGAGTAAGTCCGGGCCGAAACCCACAATCCTATCGTAAGGTGTGTTTGGTTTGTTTGAGGAATGGGCCTCAAGCCCAACGGTAATAAGTTAGTTCTGTGTTGTAAGTTCATTTTTTGTGTTTTGATTATTTTACGGAGTAGCGGATATTGGATTTACTTATTTTTCTAACTTGTCTATCTTATTTTGGGACATTGCGAAGTTTCGGAAAGCTTTGATCAACGAATTGATTCATTTAGACAAAATAAACTATAGACCGGACTAAATACTTATCGAAACCCATGCTTGGATGTGACTTGATATTGAATCGTTATTGGATTTGCGATATTGAATTTTTGACTCATTGGACATTTTGGGACCCGAGACGGAAAAATATATTAGACTCGAAATGAACCTAATATATTAGACACGGAACGGACACAAAATATTCAATAAACCCAAAATCTAATAATTACGTGAATAATAGCGAAACAAAATTTATAAATATTGTACTTTCAAACTTGGTTTATTTAAAGTCACAACTACTTGGTAATGCTTTATAAATGGACGCGTCATGCCAAAATTTATAAATAACATTCTAAGTTGTATTTTAAAATTTAAATCTCTTTTATTGTTATAAAACCCGAGAACCTAAACAAGTGTCCTTTTAAGTGATAAAACCTTTATTGTTTGAATTGCAAATTCAAACTTTTATAAACATGTTTGTGTTATACAAACTCTTTGGGATTAAGGGTAAATACCGAAACATACCAATTAACTTACTTTCTTGGCATAGCTTTGTGTCATTACTTTCTTGATTTCTTTCTTGTCACTGTCTACTCGAGTTGAGTCTTGGTCAATATTTCTTGACTATTCCTTGCAATGTATTGGGATATACATTATACTTGGGTGCGAGCTATGTTTGGCGTGAGTTGCTTGTCGAGTCTTTGTTTTCCTACCATCACACAAAACATTAATGATAAACTTCTTTTTTTGAGATACGATACATTATACTTTAAAAACACATTGATACGAGTATCCACGAAAACTAAACACTTATCTTTTGAAAACTCAATTACTTTACGATACGTATTCTGAGATAAGCCGTACACTACTAGGTTGAGCCGATGACGTGCCGTTGTGCCTATACTCTTGTAATCGTTGAGCGATGCCACACTTGATACTACTTTGTTGCTTTCCTGATGCTAGTTGTGATAGTATCGATTTTTGCATTGCTTCGGACTAAGGTGAGTTCATAGCCCCACTTTTACTCTTTTAACTATTTTATAAACTCCTTGGGGGAGAATACATGCTACTACTGCTTTTATGATCACAATTGCTTGAAAACTGTTTGCTGTACTCTTGATATTATGATTCTGCCTAAGTTGCCACCAAAAGTCCCTTCATCATGAACCATTAATCACTTGCGAGTGAACGCAAATATCGTTGATAGTACTATGGGAATTGACGACCCACTTCGGTTATCGTAAATAACCGGGCGCACTATATTTGGTATCTCTATGTAATTGGCTATTACATCTTGGGGGCAATTTTATTTACTTACACCAATAATTAGGTGTATGCGCTAGTATTGGTTTCATGAGCTTAGTGCAATAATATCAACTTTCTTTTATGGGCATATAACAACGTAGCCCATGGCTTCTTTAAACTTGAAAATCTTGTGATCAACTGCTTTATTACTAAACCTATGAATTCACTCAACCACTGTGTTGACTTTTTAGCATGTATTTTCAGGATGAAAAGGGGATAGCTAACTCTGGAGGCGCTTGGGCATTGGCATGGCATGGTCATAGATAACTCTGATATACGAATTGGGACCACATTTTATTAATGAGCCATTTTTCCGCAACAAATCAACTTTTGTAAACTCTATTTTACTTCAATAAATGAAATCTTTTAAGAAAAATCTTTATTTTTCACTTTGTGTTACGATCCAATTGAGTAGCATCCCAAAAACCTTTTCTTCCGCTGCAAACCATTTTTGGGGGTGTTACATGAACCCATAATTTTCAGAACTTCATAACCTAAACACAAATTAATAACACAATTCGTCGATCTCTCCGAACCATTATACCCCAAGCCACGGCGAAACAGCCCAAGCGCAAGCAAGCTTGGCCGCCCAGCGTTTCAAAAGACAATTTCACATTTAAACTGCTACCAGTAAGTCAAATACATTAGCATCATTCCAAACAAGGATGTCTGTTAATAGTAGCATGATTAGTTACATTCATAAAAAGTTAAGACAGATTTACAATCATCATCAAAATTTAATAAGTTTTACTAAAGCTTAAGATGGAGATCATGTAACATCTTTCTTTTGCCTTTGCCTTCTCTTTGCCTTTGCCTTGGCTGCATTCACCAATAGTAGTTCATGTTTTCTTTGTTTCCAACCTAAGGACCATATTCTGGTCAAGTTTGAGTTTGTGAGCTGGGATAGGCTTCTCAACTGGGATAGGCAGAGGTATGACAAGATTATGAGTTGGGGAGGCTCAAGAGGTTCAATAACTTGGACAAGAACAACTTCTTTTGTATCAGAGCTTGTAGTATCTTCAATTAGATACTCATAGATTGTAGTAGAATGAGATTGTTGTGTATAATACCACGCAAGCGATTGGGGTGGATCATTACCATCACTACTTGAATCAGAACTGCTTAAATTAGAACTAATGGGTATGACTTCTGCAAATAGTTTGATTGACGAAAATGTTAAGAAATATAACTATCAAACAAAAAGTTGTTGAAGGTATACCAATGTAGAATTAAGTGATCCAATACACATTTTGGTCCTCTTAATGTAATCCTAAACAAGGATGCAATGGTCTCTCTTTGGTGGCCAAGCAAAAACAAAAGCTTTTCAAGGTTCCAGTGGTTCTGTTAGGGTTAAAGGGTAGGCATCAAACTACATTCTAGGTACATTACAAGGCTACAATGTAAAATAATACTAGTGTGGCAAGGCATGTCTCAAAATTTACAAGGTATACATCTTTTTTTCGGTATGCCGCTCCGCGAGCATGTAGACCATCTATGTAACATTCAATGAGTGGGAAACTACATTAACATATGAGTCTAATTTGCTTAGTCTAAAGTGATCCAATACTATGCTCTTTCTAACACACAAATACTAACAAGCATAACAAAACCCCCAAAATTGGTAACAGAAAGCAAGCTCAAATCTGATAAATAAGATAAATTACAATTAAATGGTCAAAAATATTTATCAAAGTATAAATAACAGTATCCCTATAAATACCTGTACGGTTAGGGAATTCATTGTCTCGATTATGTGCTTATTATATCTTTAGGGTTTAATCGGGCTATGTTAGTGTGTGAATGTTTAGTGTTTACTCTTCCCAAGTGTATGATTAAATGGTGAGGTAGCTTGTTTTTTATAGTAGGTAACCGGTTTGAATTTCATTAGTCAAACTTATATAAAGCACATTCAATGTGTCTTTGACTAAAAAGATATAGGTAACCACTTTGACTTTCATTATTCAAACAAAAATTTTCTATTTGTTTTTAGACATAAACTGTAAAGAAATGAGAGAACATATTGGAAATGTGACATTGTATTATTGATCAACTAAAGTACAATGTGAGGGTTACAACTATTTAAATACTAAAAAATGGCGGGAAAGTAAAACTGACTAATCTAACTATTTTACAAGCTACTAGAGTATATACACTACATATGTGGACATCTATAGAGACTTCTAGACATCATGGCCATCATCTTGTGTGGAGAGCTTTCTTGTATTGAGCTTGCACATTCCTTCTGAACCTGTGGTACAAAGTGTTTGGTATTGTGGTAAACAGCTGATGCATATTGTTTGGAATTGCCATAATAAGCTGTCTTATCATAAACAAGAATAAAAAAGTGATTTCATTCCATTAAACTGAAACAGATTACATGGTTGAATATTTATACATAAGATAGTCAAACTAAAGTAATATATCTCCACTTTAGTTATGTTACACATATAAGCCCCATAGCAGTCTCTGATGCTCCTCTTCAATTTCTTCTTCTTGTCTACATCTGGCCAGCCACTCTTGTGTAGCCCTTGCTGCCCTTGATTCTTCTTTTAATGCAAGGTCTAATGCTTCTTCATCATATCTCTCCTGATGTTCCTCAGCAGTAACATTTCCACCTACCTGCAACTCTAATTCAACCATTTCTTCTTTTTCTTCTTCTATAAGTTTCATTATTTCAGCTTCGTCTAAAATTCCGCTACCACCAGAAAGTGTATCCTTGTTGAATACGTTAACTAAGATTTTCATTGCAATGTTAAGATAATGGCCTAATTTAGGAGAAAACAATGAAATGTTATGAAGAATCAAAGCAGCTCCTACAGTAATATCCTTTCCATAACCACCCTCGTTAATGATTTTGTGATGTATTTTACCAAATATTGAACCTGAGAGATCTTTGAGAGTTACTATAAGATCACCAAGTGCATTTGGAGTACACGACTTGATTATTTCAACAGCTTGATCAACTTTCCCATTATTGATAAAGCTCTTGATATCACCTAAACAACCAATCACAACCCCTCCATTTGCATTCACAAAGTCAACGGCGCTAAGCCATGGCCCACGTGTAAAATCCTCATCCTCACCCACATACTCAACAACTTTCCTCATATACTCTTGTGTCAAAATTATAGATACCTCTCCACCTTCCCGAGTATCCGCTATTTTACGTAGCTTCGCCCTTTAAAAAATACCCGCAGTACCTGGTATTATCCTACCCTCTTCTTCGGCTGGATTTTCAACATTTTGGTTTTGTGATGAAACTGGGGGTGCATTCATTTTCTTGTGGTATTTGGTGACAACAACAACCTTTTTGCCAAATTTTATTGTGTTTTAAATTGGTGTTGGTGATTGCCATAAACACCATTATTTAAACGGACTAGGACATGGACGACTCGTGCAACTGTATTTCCACATCATGTACTATGACAGGGATGAAACGTACAAATGTGTTTCCACATTAGGGACTAACAAAGTACTTAAATGGTTCAAATAAGATAGTCTTTGCCGGGCTTTCCCTTTTCCCGCCAAATAATCGTAGAGCACAAGCTACTTTTTTAGTCCCTGAACTATCGCATTTGTATTAACGCTAGTACACCAGCTGCGCCTTCTATGTTAGTCCTTTGGCCTTTTTTCCCCGCCAAACCACCATGCCACTCATAACTTCCATTTTGACCTACTCCCTCCGTCCCAAAATTATAGTCCCCTATTGACTTTTTCGGTCTTTCTTTTACAACTTTAACCTTAAATATTTGTATTTGTGTTATATAATACTTGATGCAAATTATATGAATAGATTGTGTTTTAAATGCATTTTCCATTAGTATATTTTTCATCAACTATTGTATAACACAAAAAAAAAATATTTAAAGTCAAAGTTAAAAAAAAAGACCGAAAAAATCAATAGAGGACTATAATTTTAGGACATAGGTAGTATATAGCTATCCAGATGAGTATGTCGTATCCCTATAGCACCTTCCATTTTTATCCATAATTGGCATCTAAAACAACCAAATGGCTGAAATGAAAAGCACTTTTGTTGCCATCCACAACGCCCAAATGAAAAAAACAAGAACCAAAGGGTCAAAAATGCTAGCTTTTATCAAAGATGTTATTGATCATACCCCTGAATGGTCTGATTAGGGAAGCGAAGAACCACTTAAGTTCACTGCACTATGGTTGAGCAGGATTTCTGAACTACACAAGTTCAATGATATCTTGAATGCCATAAAAGCAGACTTAAGGAAAAAAGTTGACATGCTGAAATGCAAGATTATACAAAAAAAGGGTGTGTCCAATAAAGGCATGGGTAGAGTTTAATCAAACCTTAGACAACAAACTTGTAAAAATAACTCATGGTGCAGTTAATGTGCCAAGAGTAAAATATGAACTTGTTGCTGTTGAAGTTGTTTTTCATGAAGTTGTAGCTGATGAAGAGGTGGAAGGCAATGGAAGGACACTGGAGAGGAGAAGGGTGTACACTGAGAAGATGGATTAGGCATATTTCCAAAATGATGGTTGATGCTGAGAAGGCAAATAACGGGTGGTTTTTGTGTTTAATGTCAAGTTTCTATGTTGGGCAGTGCTTGGTATGGGTTGTTTGGGATAATGTCTTTTGTACCTTTGTTGTAATGGTTAATGAAAATCACTTCTTATCTATGTGTTGACTAATTTTATTTTCTACAAAAAGGACCATGAAAGAATATACCCATAATTGCATTCTCAATGTGGAATTGCATTCTGCAATTGCATTTCCAAACAAAGTTGTTTCAGTGTGGAATTGGAGCCTGCAATTGCATTTCCAAACAAGCCATAAAACTGCAAACTGAAAATGCGCATGGCTTGAATTGACTTTTATAAGTCAACTTACAAACAACATTCAAATTACAAACTGTTATATTACTAGATTTATAATACTTACTACTTGCAACAAACATAACTCAAATGATCTAAAATGAAAGCTAACACAACACAAAACACATAGAAATCCTACATATTTAATATTAGTAGATTAAGATGTTAATTTTTACAACAAAATTTTGGATCATTTCCAAATATTAGTTAATGTACCATATATCAACAAACGTCATTGTTATAAACATCCAATTACAACAAGCATGAAATAAGTCAAGGCTTTTTAGACTTCCTCTTCAAGCTTGTAGATCTCATTTCTGGAGAATTAGGAGCTTTTAAACCAAGTATGATTCCAGTTATGGCTGGTTTCCTGCGAGTTGAAGTTAAAGGAGCTTGTGAAAGAGCTATTTTTATTTGACCAACTGTTTTAGAAGTTGAAGGAGCTCTGGCTCTGGATGTTTTTGGAGTAGCTTCAGCTGTTGAAGTGGAAGCTCTGGATATTTTGGGAGCAGCTTCAGCAGTTGAAGTGGAAGCTCTGGCTCTTTTTGGAGCAGTTAAAGCTCTGGATATTTAGGGAGCAGCTTGAGCAGTTGAAGTGGAAGGAGCTTGACTTTTGAGAGCTCTGGATCTATTGGAACCTTTGACATCATCAAAAACATCCTCTTCACTTGAAACATATTCATCATCTTCCAACTCAATCACCTCATCCTCGTTTGCCTTTACGGAGCTCTGCATCTCAAGGTTGTGAATCCTTTCTTCAAGGAATTGTAGCTGCCTTTCAAGGTTTTCAATCCTTTTTTCATTGGAAACAACTTCTTGACTGGATTTTTACTCACATATGGGTAATCTTCTGTGTAAAAATACACCTCCTCAAGCGTTTCCATCCTTTTCTCAATGATTTCTATCTTCTTCTCAAGGTTTTGAATCCTGCTTTCAGAAACGTTTTCCTGATGCTCATCTACAAGTTAAGAGGTTAACACAGGTTAAATGTATCCCATAAATCAAGTATGCAAATAAGAAACAAAATGCCAAAACAACATCAATAGTGTGCCCCATTGCAGTTTGATTTGCTAAAGTCAAATTGCTGTTTGACTAATGATGTAACACATAAGTCCAAACACTCTGCTAACTCTATTTCTACCAAACCGTGCAGACATCCAAACACCCCTAAGGGCTACACAAGACAAGGGCATTCATTATGGAAATAACAAAAGGCCCTTAGTTGCTAAAGTCAAACACCATTCGCATTTTTAGTAATGCAGTTTGACTTGCTAAAGTCAATTTGGGTAAAGGCCCTCAATTGCTAAAGTTAAATTACAGTTTTAGTAATACAAATAATAAACTAACCTAAAGGGCATTCATTAGGCCAACAACAAAATGGAAAATCAACATCAAAATGGTGTAAACACATGCTCAAGGTTTGCCATTTAAAAAAAATTACCAAAATGCATACCTTTATTCGCTTATGCTTGGTTACCCTCCATGGTTTTTTTGGTCTGACCAAACACAGCTTCAAGGGTTGGAAAAAGGTCACTTGGTCCATTTGATACTGCTGTGAAATAAGATAGGACCACATAAGCAACAAAAGGTCAACTCAAGTCATTAAGGCAACATTTAATTCTAAACAACAACAATGTAACAATGTGCTAACCTTTCACCATAGCATAGTTCCATAATTCGTTTAACATTTCATCTAACACATCATCTCCTACCTTCCAGCTATTCTTATACTTTTCATAAAGATAATCTACCATGTCTTCAGTGAATGTAACTTTGCTCCAATCTTTGTTGGCCATTGCAAGAATCAGGGTATCAGATTGTTTTGTGTAACCATTCTAGGGTTGTAGGGTTGTGTGTGTGACAATGATCAGCTTGCACATTAACAAACGGAAGATGATCGGGTTTGCACAGTAACAATTGACCTAATAGGGTTGAGAGAGTCATTATATACCCTGGGGACTAGAAGCGCTAAAATTAAAATGTGAAAAGACAAAAAAACTGGTTGACTAGTCAACTAACGAGGAGAGATAATGCTCGTTAGCCATAACGGGGCTCCAGGGACCATTTGCACACCGTTCTGGAAGTTCAGGTACCCCGTTTTCTAGTGAATCGAAACGGGGGACCAAACGTGAAAACGAGGTCAACTTGAGGGATGGACGGTATAATTTACCCTTTTTTAATTAAGAACATATATAAATTATAATATCTCAAGATGATATAAACATAAATAACAGGTAATATTCTCTTAGAATAAAAAATAATATTGGATCCCTTACTAGACCTTACAGTTTTGCTTATAAAATAACATTACCCGTTGCGTTTACATCAATGTGAGAGTAATATCTTTATTAATTAGAAAATAGTACAACTATGTTAGAAGATATAATTTGTGATTTATACATGTATAATGGGTCGTTTAGTAGGCTCACAATTTTGTTTGCAAGATAACATTACCTTTTGCTAATAGGATTTTTACACGTAGTTTAGAAGAAAATATATAATAGGGAAAACACAAATGTTATAATTTTGTGATAGTATGGATGTAAGTATGAATATTAAGAAGGAAGATATAATGTCTTAATTGTACATTGTTGATAATAAATAAAAAATATTTTAAAGCTAAAATTTCTATATATACTTTTAATCTTATCCCATTAACTATACATATGTCTAGTCAAGGTATTTGTATATTATTTATTTTTTAGAAATATAATAATTTTACATTAGGGTTGATCATGGTGCATGAATTGGATTGGATCGACCAAAGTCGGACTGGACCGATTTTGCGTAAAATTCAATCAGATCAGATCGAGGACCAAATATAAAGAAAATGATGAATCGGACCAGACCAAAATATTACATTTCAATATTAATATTTTGTTATCGGTTCATCTAATTTGACAATTCATGCCTTTGGTGGGGGTTTATTAACATATATATTTCATACAAAGTATTAGGGTACCAATCACTGATGACGTGTAGTCCGCAGTCGGGTCACGAACCCGACCAATAACCGCTACTAGCGAGCCAGTATGACTGGGCTAAACCGGTAACAGTTTGGGCTTACGAAGGCCCAAACTCAAAGTTATTTATGGCATACGATATCGGATATCTCTTATTTTTGGAGATAAACGTTTAACAACCGACTTAGGCGGGATACGCCGAATCTTGAGGAACACGAATTCAATAAGGTTTTCGTGTGTATATAAAGGGCATCCCAACCCTCATTAAAGGTACGATCTCAAAACCCTAACTCTCAACTATACCCTAAAACCGATTACTTACTCTCACGCCGGAGGATAATCGTGGGAGACAATCCCACGGTAAGCCTAACGGTGTTTTCTGTTCTCTTAGTGCGCAGGTCTCAAGCATTAAGAACTAATTGATATGGGAACCCGAATCCAAACAAGGAACGCCCAAATTTTGTATCAACAAGTGGCGCCATCCGTGGGACCCTCACTAAGAACTAAGGACTAGAATAACAAAGCACGGAAACATAAGCCAGCGATCGCACGGCAATCTGCAAGGGAAGAGCGAACAAAGCTGATCAGCCTCTAAGCAGGTTGCTGGAACAACCAGCGTGACCAGGAACCAGGGGTCAGGCCCAGATCTGGTCTTCCCAACGGTGGAACCACGCCCGGGGACAACCCAGGCCACCACAACCACCACTGGCGCAGAAGATCCACTGCGCACTCTATATGCCACTCCCCTACAATCGGTGCTGGAAACAGACCGAACAAAGGCACCAGATGCACCTGACCGAAACAAGGGTCCAGTGGTAGAAACAGACACCTTTGCTTTAGAAGGAGTCATGCCAGAACTAGCACCAAGTGATTTCGTGTCTCAAAACTACGAAACCTTGGCTGCTCTTATGCAAGAGGAAGCAAAAAAGAGGTCGAGACGGAGCCTGCACGCCCGACTTAACTTCGACCTGGAGAATGAGACATCTCCACTGCGCCATCAGAAGGAAAAGTGCGGGAGGGATAGCCGCTGACCCCCAGTGTTTACCAGGATTGGGAGGAGAACTGAAGATGATGAGACAGTTGACCTACAGTACCTGGAAGAACACGAGGAAGACCAACGGCGTACCAATGTCCATGCTAGGCTTGGTAGCCGCGGGGTCCATGATAGACTTGGACGACGACACTCCCCGAGTGAAAGCCCCTCGAACTCAGACTCTGAGGACAGTCGGCGCAAGCGTCGAAAGAAGGAGAGCTCGTCTTCTGGTAACTCCTCGGACAACGAGGATAGCGAAACTGGACACTGGAAGTCCAGGAGAAGATACCGTGACCAGGAGGAGGAAGATATGTCTCTTCCTTGGCGCCGTCAAAAGGTGGATGCGTTTACTCGGAGCATCAGTGATTTTTCAGAAGATAAGAAGAGGCGCATGCCCACCAATGTGAAAACCTATGATGGTACGGGTGATCTGGATGATCACCTAAAAATTTTCGAATCAGCTGCTACCATTGAGAATTGGCCACAACCTGTGTGATTCAGCCCAAACAGTCAAGAAATATTGACCAAAGGTTTTAGTCAACAAAAGTCAGCTATTATGGACTCAATACAATTTCCCTTGGAATTTAGTGAATTCCCGGGTCGTTAAGTCCCACGGAGGTTGAATGGTGTGTGAAAACATTCAGAAGTGGAATGATCACTGAGGATAATGATCTGTAAGGATTTTGGTTGATAATTAAACTACTGATTGTTTGGAATTATATTTGGATACAGAGCTATAAAGTACAACAATCAGATTAAACAAACGTGTATAGCAAGAAAAAAAAAGTAAATTTAAAAACTACAGGGACTTAAAATGACAAGTTTAAAACTAAAGGGTATAAAATGAAAATTTTAAAACTTTTTAAACTTAAAGAAAATTAAAATCTAAAAAGAAAATATTTTACTAATATTATATTAATTTAATATTAATTAATTAATCAAAACTATTTTAAACTTATTTAAAATTTAGTTTAATTAATCTAAAAAGGATTTATAATACAAAACTAACTAAGAAAATTACAAATTTATTTTCTAAAAATCTAGAACAACTTAAAAGATTTATAAAAATTAAAAACAAATATTTTTGTCTTTTATCGAAGGTTTTATAAATTAAAAACTTAATTAATAATTCAAATCTAATTAAACTAATTAAAGGACTAAAATTAGAAAATAAAAAGGGAAAATTATAAGATTAATTTTTATAGGTTCTAATTAAGTTAATAAAGCTAGGAAAAATATAAAAACATGGTTTTACTTAATAAAAATTAATTTTACTATTTAATACTTTAATATTAATTAATTATTAATTAAACTATTATTAATTATTAAAAATACTAGATGACAAAGGAAAAATCTGAGAAAATTCCTAAAAATACTTTAATATGACAGAAACTTAAGAAAAATATAAAAACATATAAGTGCTTAATAATAAGCTGAAAAGAAAATTAAAAAGCTAAATTATATTAAATAAACGCTATAACTATTTTTAAAGTTGGATTTTCTTGATTTTTCTTTTACAAAACTATTAAACTACTGAAAATAAGCAACTTTAATGAAGACAAAAATTTTAGAACTTAAAAATAAGCAGTATGGAAGCTTATGAGCTTAATAGTTGAGCTTTTAACTCAATTTGATGATTCTAAGCTCAACTAAGCTACCAAATAAGCTAATCAAAAGGAAACAAAGCTAAAATAAGATGAAAATAAGTAAAAGGAACTGGTAATGAGTAAGAAATTACAAAGA
Source organism: Chrysanthemum makinoi (assembly GCA_910596185.1). Lineage (NCBI taxonomy): Eukaryota > Viridiplantae > Streptophyta > Magnoliopsida > Asterales > Asteraceae > Chrysanthemum > Chrysanthemum makinoi. The sequence continues at coordinate 188,666,560 of OU343223.1, forward strand.
GTAGCACTGATAAGCTTAGGATAAGCCAATAAGTACTTCCACTAAACCCTATCAACCAAACAGGCCTGCAAGGATTTTGTAGGCCAAATTTAGCTAGGGGCAAGGGATCAGAGGTCAAAAGCAAGCTTGGATGTAATAAGCTGGCTTATTGAGGTTCCCAAAAAACAAAGAATCTCACACTGGGGCCCACTAATGAGCTTTTGGAAGGCTTGAGAAAAAGCTTGTAATACACTGAGTATTCAGTGTACGCAGGAAATGGTACAACTTAAAAGCTACAAGCAGGCTTATTAAATAAGTCGCAAAGCCAAAGTTAAGCTCTAAACCTTTGAGATGGGTATGTTAGCTTCTCAAAAAGCCAAAATACACAAGCTTAAGAGTACCAGAGAGCTTTTGAGGATCTTAAAAAAAAGACTCAACTACACCGATGACTCATGTAGTGAGTGATTTTGAGAAAACAACATGAGCATGATAAGCAGTCCAAATAAGCATGAGAGGGAAATATAAGCTAATAAACAACAAACTAGTCAGAAGGGCTTCTAGAATCAACAATTTACACAAGCTAAACCTCTCTAATGAACAAGATACAAGCTTATGAAATAAGCTTACTCAGCTGTGCACAGGGAGGTTTCCAGAAATTGGTTTAAAAGAAGCTTGCAAATAAGCAGTTTAACTCAGCTAATAAAAATAACTAAAAATAGTCTAATGAAGATGAGCAGCAAAATACTAATATCCCAAAAGCTTAAGTCCTAAAACCTAACAATAAGATCACAAGAAAAATAACAAGTTTATTCAAAAACTGGTTGCTATGAAATTTGACTTTTTAAGTAAAACCAAATAGTTGACTTTGATGAACTTTGATCCTACTCTACTTGCAGATTATGTTATATTAAGCTAGATAGAGATGAAATTAAGCTGGATGACCAAGTAATGAACAACTGTGATGAAAATTGCACTCCAAAATCCTAACAGTGAACTAGCAGATTAAGATTAAAAGCTATTTTGACTTTTTAACAAACAAGGTGTGTATTTTATGTTTGCTCTGAGCTAAATAGACCTTAAGTGATACATGCAAACCAAAGTTAACAACAATAACACCCATTGTCACAGTGAACACAGTCCAAACCAAACACCACTGATGCAACACTAACTCTTTATTTTCAAAGCAACTTATTAAATTAGACCTCGACACTGATTCAAAACTTTGTATTAGCATATAACAAGTCCATAAAAGCATAAAAGATCAGCAATACAAGCATGAAACACAGACATGAATCATATGCAATTTCGACTGTGAAATCAAGATTTTTAAGCAACAACCAATTCCAATGAACAACCTAGCAATCTTAAGCACTAAAACAACTTAAGTACACATAATAAGCATATAGATCAAAGATAAACAACAATCTAAATCACCCACAGTAAAATGCCAAAAACTTAGAAATATGCTTACAAATGAAATCCGTGAAGATACAGAACCAAGGAACATTACCATATCCTATAGCCTCCCATAAGGCACTAATACCACTGCAATCCAAAATCAACCATGTTCATTTCTTCAATCTTCTTTTCTTCTGATTTTTGATTTTTGACTATTTATTTAGTGATTTTTGACATTTTTAGTAAAACTGAATAAGAACAAGTTTAATGACTTAAAGAGCTTATAGAAGCTGATTAGTGACTAAAATGAGCTTATAGAACCAGTAACCAACACCTTTTAACATTACAAGAGTAAATTGAGATTTTCAAAGGTAAAAATGCATAAACAGAAATTGTACTGAAACACTGGAATTGATTATTGAAATAGCTTAGAAATACATTAAAAACACTGAAATTACAACTTAGAATTAGGTTTTACAACTGGAATTTAAGTTATATTAAAAACGACATAAATACAATAAAATTAAACTAGATAACTATCCACATTGCTCCTTAACTGCTTTATAATGATCTTTTGAACTTAGCCGACCTCTCTGAGACTTTCCCACTTGATCTTGGCCATTGGATTCATCAAATTCATCATGATCGTCCATTTGGACTTTTGGCGCCAAAAATATCAAAAGCAGGTTTTTGCAATTAATGATCTTTGGGAGGATGTGGAGGTGGAGGGGATAAAGAGAAGGCAGTGGTGAGAGTAGGTAGACAAATGGGGGATAAGGTGGTGAAAAAAACATGGTGGTTTGTGGTTTGCAGGTGTGGATGAGGAAGGGGAACAGGGAAGGTGGTTTGGGAGGGAGTGGGTTTGACTAGGGAGTTGACCTCGTTTTATATTAATTTGGTTTTGGACTGGGGGTCAAAATGAGGGGGGTTCAAGGGTTATTGATAGGGGTTCTTTTGGGTTGGCTGGGTTAATAATACAAAAGGGGTCCGTTTGGTTTTAGTTTATCACAAGGACCATTTTGTAATATTCTGAAAGTATAGGGGCCTGATTTGACAAGTTTCCAAAGTATCTTCAAGGACCTATCCTGCCAAATATGATAAACCAAGGACCATATATGTAATTATTTTCCATTTTAAATTTCCAAGGACTATTTTTGCCAATTTTGAAACTTGAAGGACCAAACTTGTAAATTCTCCAAACTTTTTACCCAAGGATCATTTTTGATAAATTTTGATTTTAAAAGGACTTGGGTTGACTTTTATTCCAAAACAAATGCTCAGGGACTGATTTTGTCAAGATTTGAAAGTTGAGGGACTAAAATTGCCAATTATGCAAACTTAGCTCGTTTTTCATCTGTTTTTAAACATTTTGCATCTGAAACATATAAAATACAATCCTTGGATATATTTTGTATTTTGCTGCATATTTGAGTGTTTTTAAGTGTTTTGGCAGCTCAGATAAGACAAAAATGATGAATATTTACACACGTATCAATCCCCCACACTAAACTATTGCTAGCCCCTAACAATCTTTTATGAAAATTTAATGGATTTTATCTCTTTAGCAAAAGCCATTACTTCTGGAGTAGCCAATTGCTTCAGTTCAAGTAAGAACCTTGGTACAATGATAACCAAATGATTTTGAGCAAATCACCAGCTGTAAACGGTTTTGATTTGTCTTTACCAGAAGCCGTTTGCTTCTGGACTAGCCAACTCTTAGATAAAATATCTTTGGTGAGTCGATTACCAATTATGGTTTTCCCACTGCCTTTACCACAAGCCATAAACTTGCGGGCTAGCCAACTCTTCACTAATTAAAGATATGGTGAGCTGAACACCATACAATTTTGGGCAAATTGCAAGCCGTCAACGGATTTGAGATATCTTTACCAAGAGCCGTTTGCTCATGGATTAGCCAATCCTTTTGTTTATTAGACATGGCGGACTGATAACCGTAAGCTGAGTAAGTGCAAAACACTTACTCCAAAAAATATTTTGGCCAAAAATGGGGGAATTGGGTAATTGGGTGGTATAATTACATGATAAAATTCATGAGAATTCCCCCCCCCCCCCCACACTAGAAATGAATATTGCCCTCAATATTCAAAGTACCGGCGGTTATGCCGAAACATAGAACGTAAAAGGGAAATACTACGGCCATTATTTTTGTGATTTTTTTTTTTTTTGAACTTTATATACAACAGCGGGGGGCAACTCCCCCACACTAGGGTGGTAGAAAGTAGAAAGAAGTCAGAAATATGGGTGAAAACCCATATGGTGTGCTACTGTTTTTGATTCCCGAGTCGCTAGCTTGACTCGATCCCCGCATTCATTGGTTCATGGGGAAAGTTTGTAGATCCGGGACAACCACATGTGGAATGTTCTCTCCAAAATAGTGCTTCAATCGATGACCATTCACTTTAAAATTTGGACCATCGGGTTGAGATAACTCAATGGTTCCATAAGGAAATACTTTAGTGATGGTGAATGGTCCAGACCAGCGGGATTTTAGTTTTCCTGAGAAAATCTTCAATCTTGAATTGAAAAGAAGGACTCGATCACCGACGTTGAAAACGCGGTTCTTGATTTTGGAGTCATGAATCTTCTTTGTCTTTTCTTTGTAGATCAAAGAGTTCTCGTATGCTTGATCACGGAGTTCATTTAATTCATTCATTTGAACTTTCCGGTGATCACCAGCTGTCTGAATATCGAAGTTGGCATGTTTCAAGGCCCAGTATGCTTTGTGCTCTAGCTCAATCGGCAGATGACACGCCTTTCCGTACACAAGCTTGTATGGAGTACACCCGATGGGTGTTTTATAAGCTGTACGGAAGGCCCAGAGTGCGTCATCTAGCTTATCCGACCAAGAGGCACGGTTTTCGCCTACTGTCCTCTCCAGAATTCTTTTAATCCCTCGGTTGGAAACTTCCACTTGCCCACTTGTTTGGGGGTGGTACGCAGTAGAGAGACGGTGGGTTACACCATACTTTTGCATGACTCGATCAAATTCGTCATTGCAGAAATGCGTACCACGATCACTGATTATAGCTCGTGGAGTTCCAAACCTAGCAAAAAGAGATTTTAAGAATTTCACAACAACTCGGGCATCGTTGGTAGGCAAAGCTTTCGCTTCAACCCATTTTGACAAATAGTCAACGGCCACGAGTATGTATTTATTTCCTCGAGATGAAGGAAATGGCCCCATAAAGTCAATGCCCCAGATGTCAAAGATCTCACACACTTGAATGACGTTTTGCGGCATTTCATTTCTTTGTGAGATATTTCCGTGACGTTGACAAGCGTCACAGGTTTTGACAAATTCGTGGGCATCTTTGTAAATCGTGGGCCAATAAAATCCGGAATCAAACACTGATTTCGTCAATTATTATATAAAAATATCAAATACATAGTACACGCGCGAGAGAGAATTACAAACCAACCTTTTAGGAAAAAGGTCGACACGCAAAACTCGCGAATACTCGATAAGTGATACCGGGCAAGTGATTACCCGGGTCGTTTCCCAACGAGGTGTGAATTGACGGTGACGTTTGAGGTTTGTTATTAGAACTTGAATTGGTAAACGAATTTGGGATTGGGAATTTACGTTTTGGTTACGCTATTCTACAAAATAAAGAACTGGAATATAAATAAAACACGTAAAACAAAGTAAATGACTAAATTATCAACTACTAAGCCTAAGAAACACTAAAGCGATGCTAAATTAAGTCCTAAGGTAATAAAACTAAAAAACACGAAAACTCGAGCTAATCCCGAGCTTTAAAAGTGAAAATATTGCAAATTAAGGCCTACGGGTGCAAAACTAATTCTCCTACATTCTAGATGACTAAAAATAATTTTAGGAAAAAGCCGGGTATTTTTTCGACTTTTATTTTATTTATTACGAATTAATTACTAATTTAAAAGAAATTAATTATTTAAAAATATCTATACTAAATGAAAATTTACAAGAATTTGCAGAAAAATATCTTGAAAAAATACTGATTTAAAAAAATAAGAACTTTGTAAAAGCAGTTTAGAAAAAGGCAATTAATAAGCAAATAGCCAATTAAGCTTAAAACTAAAAAGATGCATAAAAGGAATTAAAAGGGAGTAATGGTACGCAACACCTCAAGGAGCTCAAATGGTAAGGCGTTGGTTGTATGGGATTCTGCAAGAGTGTAGGAGGTCGTGGTTTCAATTCCCACTTCCTCCTTTTTCACTTATTATTTTCTTTTTTATTTTTTCTTCTTTTTAGAACTTGAGAATAAGATAAAAATTAGCACTTTTATTGAAACTAACTTTATTAAAACTGAGATTAAGCTGGTATATAAGCTGAGATTGCCACAGTTTGCTTATGCAAGCTAATGAACCCAAAAACTTCCACAGATTCAAGTTATAAGCTGTAATAAGCTATGAGAAGCTATCTTATTAATAAAAGAGCTAAAGTTGACTAAACTTAGAACATTAAACCATTAAAAACAGGAAATAAGCTACTACCTAAAAGAATTAAACACTCTATGCTATCCTAAAGGGCATCTAAAAAAACTAAGGCTTAAAGGGATAAATAAGAGCTGATTAAAACATGAAGTCAGCAAACTCAGGTTGCACCTAAAAATGCCTAAAAGCTACAGGAACAAAGAAATAAGCAAGGGACAATAAGCTATTTAAGGGATTCTAATAAGCTAATGTTAAACTAACCTAGCATAAGTTAACTAATAAGCACCTAAGGAAACTAGAATAAGCTAAAAAGACCACTAATAAGCTAGAAAATGGCACCTAAATTCTCACTGTGAAGGTCAGCTGTTTGGGGTTGCTGTACAACGAGCAAAAAACGACCCACTAGGGCCTATTGAAGGGTAAAAATAAGCAAGAAATTAAGCTCTAAAATCCTAACCAAGTCTAGAAATACCAAGTTCTTACTTCTAACTTCATATAAAATCAAAATCTAACCTTAATCCTAAGTCTAACCTATCTAGAATTAAGACTAAAAATGGGACAGTTGGTTGTTTGAGACTAAAAGGCAGGAAGACAGATTTACAAATAAAAACTACCTAAGCCAATTTTTACCAAATGAAAGCTAGTAACAACATCAAACTACTAAATTTGCACTTGCCTGAAACTAATTCACTCTTCAAAAATGGGTCAAGGTGGGTTTTTGACCCACCAAACTAGCCTATCCAAACACCACTTTATGGGACAGAAATGGATTTTGGAAACTGTTAAGATGTAAAACCTTTTAAAAACTGATTTGCATTAATAACTTAAACTTAAAATGAATTTAAACAACCTTCAAAAACACTTTTAAAGCACAAATGACAGATTTCAAGAATATGAAAAAAAATTGAAATTGCAATGGAATTAAAAGACTTAAATTTAAATTGCATTAAAAATTAAAGTTACATGGAAATTTAAATGACAATAAAAGTAAAATTGGTACTAGAAGGAGAATATCTAGACAATTTTTACAATAATCCTAAACTCCTATTTATACTAAAAAAGTAAAAAAGTATTCTGGTCTTTCTGTGCTTCTGTCTTGTTCTGTATGTGTTACTTGCGTGAGAGATTGGAAGAAGTTGAGCATTGTGCTTGTTTCCCAAACCATCACAACCATAGGATCAAAACTTGGAGCCCAATCCTTTTAATGACAGCCACAGATTGGCATTTGTAGGTTGTGGATTGCCAAAGTGGCAATGAAGCCATGTGATAATGTCTTGGACTCATATGGGATGGAGAGGGACAGGAAGTGAGAGAGGGACTTGGGAAATTTTGCTTTTGGCGCCAATGGTTTTGTAAGTGTTCTGGGTTTGGTTGTTGGTAGTCAAAGAAGGAGATATTGGGTAAAAAGAAAAGCAGGACATGTATTTTTTTTGGTTTAAGGGTTTTATGTAAAGGTTTTAGAAAAAAGTAAAAATGGTTTTAAATAAAAATGTTTTTAATAAAAATAATTGTTTTAAAAATAAAAATTGGTCTTAAATAAAAATAATTGTTTTTAATGAAAAATGTTTTAACTTAATGGTAAAAAGAGTGAATTGGTAATTTGGGATTTTGTTTTAAGGGTAAAATGGTAAATTGGGTTCGGGGTTTGGTTTTAAGTTTGTTTTCCCCACTCTCACTCCAAAAAATGTATCCCGGGCTCTGAAAATGTAGAAATTCATCTTCCGGTTCCGTCTTCAAAGCACGTTTTCCAATCCGAGCTCATTTCTGTCCGTTTTTGCCCTGTTTTCGATCCTTTGTACCTGAAATACATAAAAACACATTCCAAGGATATCTGCAGTATAAATGGTCATATTTCAGTGTTTTTAGACGTTTTTGTGGTCTTAGATGGGTAAAAATGATGAGTGAATAAGCACTCATCAAATCCCCCACACTATCAATTGCTAGTCCCTAGCAATCCGATCATATAAAGTAATGAAAGGATCAAAAATACCAAGAATACCCCGTTTCGACTTTTTATTCTACTACTAGAAATTTAAACTTGAACATAAATAAATAACGTGCTTGATTATCAAAACATGGCATCATAGAACGGGATTCACACAAAATGGGTGTCTCCGGGGAATTGTAATCGTCATCTTCTTTTTAATACTCTCAAACCAAGCTTAAACTTATTGTGCAAATGTTTTTTGTAAAATGCTAACACTACTTATATCAATAATCTATGTAAGTCGAGACTTAACTTTTTACTCCCGCAATTTATACAATTTAAGTGTGTGTGTGCTCATTTTCAAAAGTTTGACCATTGAAATCGACATTTGTTATGGTTGTTATCCACTTAACCAAAGTACTAACCCACCGGAAATGATGAAAGTCTAAGGATCGAAAGGGCCTCTTCCATGTAGCGGCTTTCTTCTCGGCACATCCCAAAACATTAGTTTTAAGTGACCGGTCTTTTGACACCTCACAGAGAATAGTACCGAATTATCGGAATTCGATTCCAAAGATTTACGAAGCTACCGTTAAGTTAAAACTAAACCTAAATGGATTACAACCGACGATAATTTAGAAATTCGAGATTCAAAGGTGAGATCACTCCATGTAGCGACTTTATTCTCAGCTTGTCCTTTTAAGGAGGCTAGGTTTTCACCCTCGAGAATTGTACCGGAGCTTTCAGGATCTTTGAAATCAAGGATTTCCAAATTACCGTCAAACTTTTAGACAACTTTGACGAATACGAGTTCAACTTCCGATTTAAATTTAAGAAAAAGCAAGTTTCGCGCATTTATTCACAAGCAACATAGTACTTTTATTCACGCAACTCATATCTTTCTTTCTTCTCTTTTTTTTTCATTTTTCATTTTTCATTTTCAACTTTTTTCACTTTTTTTTTCACCTTTTTTTTCACTTTTTTTTTTCTTTCACTTTTGACTTTAAACTTTAAACTTGCAACTTTTGCATCATTCAAGCACTTTTACAATACTTTCATTTTGCAACATTATTCAGATTTTAGGAAAGTATGCTTTTTCGGAAATTTAAATAAAAAGTTGAACTCGGACTCTAAATCAATTTTGCTTAAAAACTTTTTATTGTAACAAGACGATTTGAATGTTTAAAAGTTTGACAACGAGCACGTATTTTAGGTCCAATTAGTTAGCTTATGGGAGAAAAAGCCATAGATTACTTATATAAGCTCTAAAGAGAACCAACTACTCCACGCTTAGCATTTTCATTTGCACAACGCGTAAAACCTTAGCCTAAATGTTAAGAGAGCAGCGAGATCAACACTCTAGCGAGTGGGATTCCCCTTGTTCTAGCCTAATCAAGACTAAACTATCATTAATACCGAAGCATTAACGCTTTATTTTTGTGCAAAGCACTTCTTGCAAATGTAAATACTTGACTTAAAGCGATAAATTTTTTTAAATTTTAGGTCAAAACGGGAGTGCTAGGGTACTAGAAGGTACATATGTGATCAAAATTCGTTTAGAATTCCCCCCCACACTTAGAATTGAATATTGCCCTCAATATTCAAAGTACCGACTGTAGCCGAAACTATAGAACGGAAAAAGGTAATACTATTAGCCAAGTGTGGAAACGAAATCTTTTTTCACAAAAGGATTTATAAAGATATCCCTAGATAATCGTTAGCAAAAAGATCGGATATTGGGCAGCTGGATTGAAAACAGGCGCATCAATCATCACGATCTACGGGAATCCTGAAAACAGAGAGCAAACACACAACAAGCAAACAACAGTGGAGGAATTCCCCCCACACTTAGTGTTAGAAAATAGAAAGAAGTCAGAAACATGGGTGGGCACCCATGAAATGCTACTGTTTTTGTTAATCGAGTCGCTAGCTTGACTCGACCCCGAATTCATTGGTCCATGGGGGAGCAAGTGTGGAATTCATAAATCATAAGAATTCCAGGATCAAAGATTATATCCTCATTCCCGAGGGAGTGAAGGATAGGAGAAGTCACAATAAATGTGAAGAAAGGAAGAAAGATACGGATGATATATGTTTCAAACACAAATGATTCCGTAGGAAGAAGGAGTTCATATTTGGAGAAAGGTTCTTGAAAAACATTTTTATCACATTTTAAAAAATCATTTTCTCTTCCAATGAGTATCCCTGGTTTAAAAATTTTGTCTTCACAATACGGCTCAATAGGATACTCGAAAGACATCTCATCGGTAAGGATAGAATCGTCATCACATGACGGAGGAGATGAGTCAGAATACAGAGGTGGGAGAAGTGGTGTGCTCTGAGAGCTAGCAATTTCCACCACTTCCGTGATGATCTCTGTATCAGCCTCAGACATTTCATCGAAAAGAGGATTTACTTTCCCAAAAGTATAGTCATCATTAAATTCAAAAAGAGGATTTGAGAAAATCCCGGAAGTAACCTTAGAAATGTCAAGAGAATCACAAAAAGGAAAATCACAATCACTATCGTCGGATATATCCTCAGATTCACTTGGGATTAGGACAAGGTCCTCAACACTAGACGATTCTGTTTCCGGAATAATGCTGAGATGCTCATCCCCCATGGTGAGAGAGTCCTTGGAAGCAATAGTAGGTAAGATAGGTGTGATAGCAATAGAATGAGGGAGTTGAGAGATAACATCGTTCAATGGAATATCACTCTCCTTGTCATAATCATAATCGGCGTCAACCTTATCTTTAGCATATAAGGCTCGTATATGACGCATCTGCTCCTCAACTAATAATTCTTCCATGCTTCTGTTATCCAGCTCTTCGAGAACGGGTGTGATAGCAGCAGATGAATTATAGAACTCCCCCTTTGGAATGGTTTCTTCATCATCGTCATCATCGTCATCATAATCGTACACGAGAGGTTTCCAATATTAGGTACTTACTCTAGCTGCTTGTTCTTCAGCTAGAAGTTCTCCATACGTTTTCTGACGAGACTCTTCTTGGGCACGTTCATTAACCAATTCCTTTAAATCTTTGAGTAAATCTAGAAAATTTTCGAGAAGTTCTTGAGGAATTTGAGGAGGTTGTGTTTGAATCATTTGGTGCTGTGGAGGTTGGTCATGATAAGAATAATCATAATTGTTACAAGGATTATGCTCATAGACAAGCGGATTCCTTGTTTGACAATCAGTGTTATAGTGCGGACCTCCACAGTACTCACAACCGTATGATTGTTGTGAGTGATTTGGTAAGTTATGTGGATATTGGTCAAAACCAAAGTTTTGATTGTCACACGGAACCTGCTCATAGACAAGCGTGTTCCCTGCTTGACACTCAAAACTCGGGTGAGGACCTCCACAATACTCACAAGAATATGTCTCCATCTCATGGTACGGGGATTGGTTGAGGAAATTGGTTGTTTCATTGTAGGGATTTTGGTCATAGACAAACCCGTTTCCCGGATTCACAATGCTACAACCGGGGCAATTTCCATCATTTTGAGGTCCCCCGCACCATTGACAACCAAATTGGTAAGACGAAGACATCACGAAGAATTAAACGAATAGAGGGTAAAGGAAATAGAATTAAGCGATCGAGAGGATAACGAAGAATAGAATTAAATGGTAAAAGAGGGTAAGAGAAATAGAATTAAACGGATAAGAGGAATGAGAAGAATATTTTTGGGTTTTGATGAATAGAAAACATAAAAGGGAAAATAAATTTTGAAAAGGAAAATATTTTTGGGTTTTTTAACTTTTATATATATATACAAAATAAAAAGGAAAATATTTTTGTATTTTATAATTTTTCAAAAAGCAATAACTTCACGAGGAAGGATCTTCAAGTCACTAATCGTCAAACCGTAACGATATTGTCGCAACACAACCTCCCCGGCAGCGGCGCCAAAATTTGATTTCGCCAATTATTATATAAAAATATCAAATACGTAGTACACGCGCGAGAGAGAATTACAAACCAACCTTTTAGGAAAAAGGTCGACACGCAAAACTCGCGAATACTCGATAAGTGATACCGGGCAAGTGATTACCCGGGTCGTTTCCCAACGAGGTGTGAATTGACGGTGACGTTTGAGGTTTATTATTAGAACTTGAATTGGTAAACGAATTTGGGATTGGGAATTTACGTTTTGGTTACGCTATTCTATAAAATAAAGAACTGGAATATAAATAAAACACGTAAAACAAAATAAATGACTAAATTATCAACTACTAAGCCTAAGAAACACTAAAGCGATGCTAAATTAAGTCCTAAGGTAATAAAACTAAAAAACACGAAAACTCGAGCTAATCCCGAGCTTTAAAAGTGAAAATATTGCAAATTAAGGCCTACGGGTGCAAAACTAATTCTCCTACATTCTAGATGACTAAAAATAATTTTAGGAAAAAGCCGGGTATTTTTTCGACTTTTATTTTATTTATTACGAATTAATTACTAATTTAAAAGAAATTAATTATTTAAAAATATCTATACTAAATGAAAATTTACAAGAATTTGCAGAAAAATATCTTGAAAAAATACTGATTTAAAAAAAATAAGAACTTTGTAAAAGCAGTTTAGAAAAAGGCAATTAATAAGCAAATAGCCAATTAAGCTTAAAACTAAAAAGATGCATAAAAGGAATTAAAAGGGAGTAATGGTACGCAACACCTCAAGGAGCTCAGATGGTAAGGCGTTGGTTGTATGGGATTCTGCAAGAGTGTAGGAGGTCGTGGTTTCAATTCCCACTTCCTCCTTTTTCACTTATTATTTTCTTTTTTATTTTTTCTTCTTTTTAGAACTTGAGAATAAGATAAAAATTAGCACTTTTATTGAAACTAACTTTATTAAAACTGAGATTAAGCTGGTATATAAGCTGAGATTGCCAGAGTTTGCTTATGCAAGCTAATGAACCCAAAAACTTCCACAGATTCAAGTTATAAGTCGTAATAAGCTCTGAGAAGCTATCTTATTAATAAAAGAGCTAAAGTTGACTAAACTTAGAACATTAAACCATTAAAAACATGAAATAAGCTACTACCTAAAAGAATTAAACACTCTATGCTATCCTAAAGGGCATCTAAAAAAAACTAAGGCTTAAAGGGATAAATAAGAGCTGATTAAAACATGAAGTAAGCAAACTCAGGTTGCACCTAAAAATGCCTAAAAGCTACAGGAACAAAGAAATAAGCAAGGGACAATAAGCTATTTAAGGGATTCTAATAAGCTAATGTTAAACTAACCTAGCCTAAGTTAACTAATAAGCACCTAAGGAAACTAGAATAAGCTAAAAAGACCACTAATAAGCTAGAAAATGGCACCTAAATTCTGCTGTGAAGGCTGCTGTTTGGGGTTGCTGTACCAGCGAGCAAAACAGCCCACTAGGGCCTATTGAAGGGTAAAAATAAGCAAGAAATTAAGCTCTAAAATCCTAACCAAGTCTAGAAATACCAAGTTCTTACTTCTAACTTCATATAAAATCAAAATCTAACCTTAATCCTAAGTCTAACCTATCTAGAATTAAGACTAAAAATGGGACAGTTGGTTGTTTGAGACTAAAAGGCAGGAAGACAGATTTACAAATAAAAACTACCTAAGCCAATTTTTACCAAATGAAAGCTAGTAACAACATCAAACTACTAAATTTGCACTTGCCTGAAACTAATTCACTCTTCAAAAATGGGTCAAGGTGGGTTTTTGACCCACCAAACTAGCCTATCCAAACACCACTTTATGGGACAGAAATGGATTTTGGAAACTGTTAAGATGTAAAACCTTTTAAAAACTGATTTGCATTAATAACTTAAACTTAAAATGAATTTAAACAACCTTCAAAAACACTTTTAAAGCACAAATGACAGATTTCAAGAATATGAAAAAAAATTGAAATTGCAATGGAATTAAAAGACTTAAATTTAAATTGCATTAAAAATTAAAGTTACATGGAAATTTAAATGACAATAAAAGTAAAATTGGTACTAGAAGGAGAATATCTAGACAATTTTTACAATAATCCTAAACTCCTATTTATACTAAAAAAGTAAAAAAGTATTCTGGTCTTTCTGTGCTTCTGTCTTGTTCTGTATGTGTTACTTGCGTGAGAGATTGGAAGAAGTTGAGCATTGTGCTTGTTTCCCAAACCATCATAGCCATAGGATCAAAACTTGGAGCCCAATCCTTTTAATGACAGCCACAGATTGGCATTTGTAGGTTGTGGATTGCCAAAGTGGCAATGAAGCCATGTGATAATGTCTTGGACTCATATGGGATGGAGAGGGACAGGAAGTGAGAGAGGGACTTGGGAAATTTTGCTTTTGGCGCCAATGGTTTTGTAAGTGTTCTGGGTTTGGTTGTTGGTAGTCAAAGAAGGAGATACTGGGTAAAAAGAAAAGCAGGACATGTATTTTTTTTGGTTTAAGGGTTTTATGTAAAGGTTTTAGAAAAAAGTAAAAATGGTTTTAAATAAAAATGTTTTTAATAAAAATAATTGGTTAAAAAAAATAAAAATTGGTCTTAAATAAAAATAATTGTTTTTAATGAAAAATGTTTTAACTTAATGGTAAAAAGAGTGAATTGGTAATTTGGGATTTTGTTTTAAGGGTAAAATGGTAAATTGGGTTCGGGGTTTGGTTTTAAGTTTGTTTTCCCCACTCTCACTCCAAAAAATGTATCCCGGGCTCTGAAAATGTAGAAATTCATCTTCCGGTTCCGTCTTCAAAGCACGTTTTCCAATCCGAGCTCATTTCTGTCCGCTTTTGCCCTGTTTTCGATCCTTTGTACCTGAAATACATAAAAACACATTCCAAGGATATCTGCAGTATAAATGGTCATATTTCAGTGTTTTTAGACGTTTTTGTGGTCTTAGATGGGTAAAAATGATGAGTGAATAAGCACTCATCAAACACCTTCTTGGCAGTGTAGTTTGGACTATGATGGCCCCCGGTGGGTCCAGCATGGCAAGCTTTGAGAATGTCCATAGCTTCCTGTCCATAAACACACCGTCGGATGACTTGATCCGCACAGATTTTGAATAAGTAGGGGTCGTCCCAGAAGTAATGTTTAACATCCTTGAAGAATTTGTTCTTCTGTTGGGTCGACATTCCTTTCACTATGAAGTTACCCGCATGGTAATTTGCGAAGTCAGCAAACCATGGGGTAGTAGAGTTTCCACGAAAAGTAACCGCATTGAGTGTCTCGAGAGGAAATGTTTCATTTATTTCCTTTTTCTCGAAAACATCTTGGTGTGGGTTTTCTAATCGGGACAGATGATCAGCAGCTAGGTTCTCAGCTCCTTTTTTATCACGTATAATGATATCAAATTCTTGCAGGAGGAGAACCCAATGGAGCAATCTCGGCTTTGCATCTTGTTTTGCAAAGAGATATTTGAGAGCCGAGTGATCCGTATACACCACGCATTTGGTCAAGATTAGGTATGGCCGAAACTTCTCAAACGCATACACCACGGCTAGTAGCTCTTTTTCTGTAGTGGTGTAATGGGTTTGAGCTTCAGTCATAGTCTTACTCGCGTAGTGGATAGGCTGAAAATGCTTGGTTTTACGTTGCCCTAGGATTGCACCGATAGCAAAATCACTTGCATCGCACATGAGTTCAAAGGGTAAATCCCAGTCGGGGCAACGAGAATGGGTGCTTCCGTAAGCTTTTTCTTTAATGTTTCAAAAGCTTCGATGCACTCAGGTGAGAAGATAAAAGGAGCATCCTTCTCAAGAAGATGAGTCATAGGCCCGGCGATTTTAGAAAAATCTTGTATGAATCTGCGATAAAAACCGGCATGACCCAAAAAACTCCTAATACCTTTGACGGTAGTGGGATGAGGCAATTTGGCAATGACATCCACTTTCGCTTTGTCAACCTCAATCTCGTTTTTTGAAATCTTATGGCCTAGGACAATTCCTTCCTTGACCATAACATGGCTCTTTTCCCAGTTTAGACAAAGATTGGTGTCTTCACACCGTTGGAGCATTTTTCTAAATGGGAGAGACATGTTTGAAATGAGTCCCCAATGACCGAGAAGTCATCCATAAACACCTCCATTGTTTCCCCGATCATGTCGTGGAAAATTGCCATCATACATCGTTGGAACGTGCCAGGAGCGTTACATAGGCCAAAAGGCATACGTCTGTAGGCAAAAGTTCCGTATGGGCAGGTGAATGTGGTCTTTTCTTGATCCTGTGGATCAATGGGGATCTGAAAATACCCCGAGAAACCATCTAGGAAACAATAGTATTCGTTCCCTGCTAATCTCTCAAGCATTTGGTCCATGAAGGGTAGAGGAAAATGGTCTTTACGGGTGGCTTCGTTTAACTTGCGATAGTCAATACACACACGCCATCCCGTAACCAATCGAGTTGGAATTAACTCGTTTTCTTCATTTGTGACAACAATTATGCCACCCTTTTTTGGAACACAGTGGATGGGACTGACCCAAGGACTATCAGAGATCGGGTAAATTAAACCGGCATCAAGAAGTTTGAGAACCTCCTGTTTGATAACCTCATGAATCTTAGGATTCACTCTTCTCTGATGTTGGACTGCTGGTTTGAAATCATCCTCCATCAAGATTTTGTGAGTACAAAACTCAGGGTTGATACCCTTAATGTCGGAGAGTTTCCAAGCAATTGCTTGCTTGTGTGACTTCAAGACCTTTATCAAACCAGTCTTTTCATCTTTACTTGCCAAAATTTGATTCAGCCCAAACAGTCAAGAAATATTGACCAAAGGTTTTAGTCAACAAAAGTCAGCTATTATGGACTCAATACAATTTCCCTTGGAATTTAGTGGATTCCCGGGTCGTTAAGTCCCACGGAGGTTGAATGGTGTGTGAAAAATGTTCAGAAGTAGAATGATCACTGAGGATAATGATCTGTAAGGATTTTGGTTGATAATTAAACTACTGATTGTTTGGAATTGTATTTCGATACAGAGCTATAAAGTACAACAATCAGATTAAACAAACGTGTATAGCAAGAAAAAAAAATGTAAATTTAAAAACTACAAGGACTTAAAATGACAAGTTTAAAACTACAGGGTATAAAATGAAAATTTTAAAACTTTTTAAACTTAAAGAAAATTAAAATCTAAAAAGAAAATATTTTACTAATATTATATTAATTTAATATTAATTAATTAATCAAAACTATTTTAAACTTATTTAAAATTTAGTTTAATTAATCTAAAAAGGATTTATAATACAAAACTAACTATGAAAATTACAAATTTATTTTCTAAAAATCTAGAACAACTTAAAAGATTTATAAAAATTAAAAAAAAAAATATTTTTGTCTTTTATCGAAGGTTTTCTAAATTAAAAACTTAATTAATAATTCAAATCTAATTAAACTAATTAAAGGATTAAAATTAGAAAATAAAAAGGGAAAATTATAAGATTAATTTTTATAGGTTCTAATTAAGTTAACAAAGCTAGGAAAAATATAAAAACATGGTTTTACTTAATAAAACTTAATTTTACTATTTAATACTTTAATATTAATTAATTATTAATTAAACTATTATTAATTATTAAAAATACTAGATGACAAAGGAAAAATCTGAGAAAATTCCTAAAAATACTTTAATATGATAGAAACTTAAGAAAAATATAAAAACATATAAGTGCTTAATAATAAGCTGAAAAGAAAATTAAAAAGCTAAATTATATTAAATAAACGCTATCACTATTTTTAAAGTTGGATTTTCTTGATTTTTCTTTTACAAAACTATTAAACTACTGAAAATAAGCAACTTTAATGAAGACAAAAATTTTAGAACTTAAAAATAAGCAGTATGGAAGCTTATGAGCTTAACAGTTGAGCTTTTAGCTCAATTTGATGATTCTAAGCTCAACTAAGCTACCAAATAAGCTAATCAAAAGGAAACAAAGCTGAAATAAGATGAAAATAAGTAAAAGGAACTGGTAATGAGTAAGAAATTACAAAGAGTAGCACTGATAAGCTTAGGATAAGCCAATAAGCACTTCCACTAAACCCTATCAACCAAACAGGCCTGCAAGGATTTTGTAGGCCAAATTTAGCTAGGGGCAAGGGATCAGAGGTCAAAAGCAAGCTTGGATGTAATAAGCTGGCTTATTGAGGTTCCCAAAAAACAAAGAATCTCACACTGGGGCCCACTAATGAGCTTTTGGAAGGCTTGAGAAAAAGCTTGTAATACACTGAGTATTCAGTGTACACAGGAAATGGTACAACTTAAAAGCTACAAGCAGGCTTATTAAATAAGCTGCAAAGCCAAAGTTAAGCTCTGAACCTTTTAGCTGGATATGTTAGCTTCTCAAAAAGCCAAAATACACAAGCTTAAGAGTACCAGAGAGCTTTTGAGGATCTTAAAAAAAAGACTCAACTACACTGATGACTCAGTGTAGTGAGTGATTTTGAGAAAACAGCATGAGCATGATAAGCAGTCCAAATAAGCATGAGAGGGAAATATAAGCATATAAACAACAAACTAGTCAGAAGGGCTTCTAGAATCAACAATTTACACAAGCTAAACCTCTCTAATGAACAAGATACAAGCTTATGAAATAAGCTTACTCAGCTGTGCACAGGGGAGGTTTCCAGAAATTGGTTTAAAAGAAGCTTGCAAATAAGCAGTTTAACTCAGCTAATAAAAATAACTAAAAATAGTCTAATGAAGATGAGCAGCAAAATACTAATATCCCAAAAGCTTAAGTCCTAAAACCTAACAATAAGATCACAAGAAAAATAACAAGTTTATTCAAAAACTGGCTGCTATGAAATTTGACTTTTTAAGTAAAACCAAATAGTTGACTTTGATGAACTTTGATCCTACTCTACTTGCAGATTATGTTATATTAAGCTAGATAGAGATGAAATTAAGCTGGATGACCAAGTAATGAACAACTGTGATGAAAATTGCACTCCAAAATCCTAACAGTGAACTAGCAGATTAAGATTAAAAGCTATTTTGACTTTTTAACAAACAAGGTGTGTATTTTATGTTTGCTCTGAGCTAAATAGACCTTAAGTGATATATGCAAACCAAAGTTAACAACAATAACACCTATTGTCACAGTGAACACAGTCCAAACCAAACACCACTGATGCAACACTAACTCTTTATTTTCAAAGCAACTTATTAAATTAGACCTCGACACTGATTCAAAACTTTGTATTAGCATATAACAAGTCCATAAAAGCATAAAAGATCAGCAATACAAGCATGAAACACAGACATGAATCATATGCAATTTCGACTGTGAAATCAAGATTTTTAAGCAACAACCAATTCCAATGAACAACCTAGCAATCTTAAGCACTAAAACAACTTAAGTACACATAATAAGCATATAGATCAAAGATAAACAGCAATCTAAATCACCCACAGTAAAATGCCAAAAACTTAGAAATATGCTTACAAATGAAATCCAGCTGAAGATACAGAACCAAGGAACATTACCATATCCTATAGCCTCCCATAAGGCACTAATACCACTGCAATCCAAAATCAGCCATGTTCATTTCTTCAATCTTCTTTTCTTCTGATTTTTGATTTTTGACTATTTATTTAGTGATTTTTGACATTTTTAGTAAAACTGAATGAGAACAAGTTTAATGACTTAAAGAGCTTATAGAAGCTGATTAGTGACTAAAATGAGCTTATAGAACCAGTAACCAACACCTTTTAACATTACAAGAGTAAATTGAGATTTTCAAAGGTAAAAATGCATAAACTGAAATTGTACTGAAACACTGGAATTGATTATTGAAATAGCTTAGAAATACATTAAAAACACTGAAATTACAACTTAGAATTAGGTTTTACAACTGGAATTTAAGTTATATTAAAAACGACATAAATACAATAAAATTAAACTAGATAACTATCCACATTGCTCCTTAACTGCTTTATAATGATCTTTTGAACTTAGCCGACCTCTCTGAGACTTTCCCACTTGATCTTGGCCATTGGATTCATCAAATTCATCATGATCGTCCATTTGGACTTTTGGCGCCAAAAATATCAAAAGCAGGTTTTTGCAATTAATGATCTTTGGGAGGATGTGGAGGTGGAGGGGATAAAGAGAAGGCAGTGGTGAGAGTAGGTAGACAGCTGGGGGGATAAGGTGGTGAAAAAAACATGGTGGTTTGTGGTTTGCAGGTGTGGATGAGGAAGGGGAACAGGGAAGGTGGTTTGGGAGGGAGTGGGTTTGACTAGGGAGTTGACCCCGTTTTATATTAATTTGGTTTTGGACTGGGGGTCAAAATGAGGGGGGTTCAAGGGTTATTGATAGGGGTTCTTTTGGGTTGGCTGGGTTAATAATACAAAAGGGGTCCGTTTGGTTTTAGTTTATCACAAGGACCATTTTGTAATATTCTGAAAGTATAGGGGCCTGATTTGACAAGTTTCCAAAGTATCTTCAAGGACCTATCCTGCCAAATATGATAAACCAAGGACCATATATGTAATTATTTTCCATTTTAAATTTCCAAGGACTATTTTTGCCAATTTTGAAACTTGAAGGACCAAACTTGTAAATTCTCCAAACTTTTTACCCAAGGATCATTTTTGATAAATTTTGATTTTAAAAGGACTTGGGTTGAATTTTATTCCAAAACAAATGCTCAGGGACTGATTTTGTCAAGATTTGAAAGTTGAGGGACTGAAACTGCCAATTATGCAAACTTAGCTCGTTTTTCATTTGTTTTTAAACATTTTGCATCTGAAACATATAAAATACAATCCTTGGATATATTTTGTATTTTGCTGCATATTTGAGTGTTTTTAAGTGTTTTGGCAGCTCAGATAAGACAAAAATGATGAGTATTTACACACTCATCAGTGGTGCCACATGTTCAACTCCACATTAGTTGGAAACGCTCGAACCTGGTTCAGTAAGCTTCCACGCAGAAGCATTGATGGATTTGAAGAATTGCGGAAGGCGTTTCGCCTAAACTTTACTCAGAGGAAGAAGTGCGCCAAAAACCCTGTTGAACTTGTTAGGGTAAAACAGCGCCAGGGGGAATCTACATGCGCTTATGTAGAACGCTACAAAGATGAATGCATGCATGTCAAAGCATGCCCCGAAATACTAAAGATCTCATGGTTCATGAACGGAATTAATAATCCAGAACTCATCAAAAGATTGAATGACAAGGTTCCCCAAACCTTTGACGAACTTATGAAACGGACAAGGTCCTTTATCCAAGGAGAAGCCGTCGCGACAGACAGCAAGAAAAGCTACTCAAACTATAGGTCACAGGAACAACCTAGCAGACGATCCATGGACCAGAGTAGCAACCGCAACAGGAACTATCGCGGCCAGGGGAGTGGATGGGATAACGACAAGTTTACCCCACTCACCAAGACCCCAAAGGAGATATTCACAACAGAAGGCGTAAACTTCCCGAGACCCCCACCAATGCGCACCCCAGAGGAGCGGTGCGTAGGGAACGGATACTGCGGCTATCATGGACAGAAGGGTCACACCACCAACGAGTGTGTCCAACTGCGTCAACTCATTGATAAACTAGTAAAAGAAGGCAGATTGGACCATTTGGTTAAAAACATCAAGGAGGGGAAGCATAAGCAAAAGATTGGAAATAAGAAAGAAGTACCCAAGGATAAGGCTGATACCATATACATGATACAATCATGGCAGCGGATAACTAGGCAGAAGATCAACCAGAAGTTTTCCCGTGGAAACGAAATATCTTTTCCCACATTGGCTGCGAACAACGCAGTGGTGGAGCCACTTACCAATGAAATCAACGCAGGGGGTCACGATATCTACCGCATGTATGTTGATGGAGGAGCGTCCACGGATATAATGTATGAACATTGTTTCAAGCGACTGCGACCTGAGATACGCAACCAACTAAGCCCGGCCACAACGTCATTGACTGGTTTCACAGGCGAAAAAATATGGCCCATGGGACAAATACGCCTGCTAGTCAATGTGGGTAATAAAGAGCACTCGACGACAGCTTGGATGACCTTTATGGTAATCAAATCCCCTTCGCCATACAATGGCATTATTGGAAGACCAGGGATATCAGCTATATGCGCAGTACCGTCTACTGCACATGGGATGCTTAAGTTCCCAGTGGAGGGAGGTATTGTTACTCTTTACAATACCACCATACTACCAGGAGAATGTAACACGATTACATGTGAGACAGCACCCATTCCAGAACAGCGCGCAACTAAAGTGCCAAACCTGAAGGTTGCAATTCATCCTGATTACCCATAGCAAGAAGTATCGATCGGGGGATCGCTATCTGATAACGGCAGGGCAGCTGTGTGTGCACTCTTGCAAAAGAACCTGGATATCTTCGCATGGGAACCAAAGCACATGACCGGTGTACCATGCTCAATTACAGAACACAAGTTGAGAATCCGACAAGGATACTCCCCAGTACTACAGAAGAAGCGTGGCCAGGCTCTAGAGCGCACACATGCAATTCTGGTAGAAGTACATAAACTTGTGGATGCAGGTATCATGCGAGAGGTCTACTACCATGACCTGGCTTTCCAACCCAGTGATGGTCAAGAAGAGCGATGGTAGTTGGAGGATGTGCGTTGACTTCACAGATCTCAACAAGGCATGTCCACAAGATCGCTACCCGCACCGGAGATAGACTGGAAGGTAGAATCTTTGTGTAGATACCCACTTAAATGCTTCCTAGACGCATACAAAGGATATCACCAAATCCTGATGGCTAAGGAAGATGAGGAAAAAACGGCCTTCCATACAAGCCAAGGCGTTTATTGTTATACTAAGATGCCCTTTGGCCTAAAGAACGCAGGTGCCACCTACCAACGGTTGGTTGATAATGCATTTGAAGGACAGGTGGGCCGCAACCTAGAGGTTTATGTCGATGACCTTGTAATAAAAAGCCATATGGAAGATGAATTGGTGCGCGACATTGAGGAAACATTTAAGACACTAAAAAAGATCAATATGAAGCTAAACCCTAAGAAATGCACTTTTGGCGCTACAGAAGGCATGTTCCTTGGATATCTGATAGACCCCGATGGCATCAAACCGTGTCCAGAAAAAACGAAGGCTGTCATCCAACTTCCTTCACCAAGCAAGTTGAAAGAAGTCCAATCTCTGAAAGGAAAACTGGCCGGTTTGAATAGATTCTTGTCCAAATCAGCAGACAAGTCACTCCCTCTCTTCAAAACACTCAAGAAGTGTACAAAAAAGGGAGACTTCCGTTGGACTACGGAAGCAGAAGAAGCTTTCATACAACTTAAACAACATTTAGCAGCACTCCCTGATTCGTTCCAAACTGTCAAGTTTATTACACAAGTCAACCACTTGTGAATGGTCAACCGTAATAAAATTCAAACAGTCTAAAACCAATGCAATTTCCCTTGGAATATAGTGGATTCCCGGGTCGTTAAGTCCCACGGAGGTTGAATGGTGCTTAAAAACGTTCAGATGTCGAATGATCACTAAGGATAATGATCAGTAATGATTTTGGTTGATAACTACACTACTGATTGATTGGAATTGTACTTGGATACAGAATTATAAAGCACAATAATCAGATTAAACAAACGTGTATGCGTACGTTTATTAAATTTTACGTAAACGTACAAAATAAAACGTAAATTTAAAAGAATAAAACACCTATGGATATGAAAATGATATTTTTACAATCCTAATAATAAAAGAAAATTATTAGAAAATTAAAATTATTTTTATAACTATTTATTTAATTATTATTAATTAAAAACTATTTTTAACTATTTAATAATACCCTAAAATATAAGAAAATGTGAAATAAAGCTAGAAAAATGAAATTATGACTTAGAAAAATCTAAAATATTATAAAACTTATTTTAAAACTGAAAAGATATTTTTTTACACTTTTTATCTATTTATTATTAATTAATTATTATTTATTAATTATTTAAAATACACTTAAATACAAGAAAATATAAAATTAGCCTAGAAAAATGAAATTTTAACTTAGAAAAATCTAAAATATTAGAAAACTAATTTTAAAACTGAAAAGATATTTTTTATGCTTTTTATTTATTTATTATTAATTATTTAATACTTTTTAACTATTTTAAATTCTAATAAATACTAAACAAGCTAAGAAAATTCTGAAATTTTTTCTATAAATATCCTATGATGACATAAAGTTAAGAAAATTATAAAAACAGAAAGTGATTAATAATAAGCTGAAAAAGAAAAATTAAAAAGCTAAATTCTATTAAACAAACGCTATCACTATTTTTAAAATGATGTTTTTGTGATTTTTCTTTTACAAAACTATTTAACTACTGAAAATAAGCAACTTTTATGAAAACAAAAATTTTGAAACTTAAAAATAAGCAGAGAATGAGCTTATGAGCTCAACAGTTAAGCTTTTGGCTTATTTTGATTTTTTAAGCTCAAATAAGCTTAAAATAAGCTTCACAGACAGAACCAAAGATGAAATAAGATACAAACAGGTTAAAGATACTTATATTAAGCTAAAAGGCACAGAGAATCACACTGATAAGCTTTAAAATAAGCAAATAAGCACTTATCCTAAACCTATAAACCAACAGGCTGCAGTCATATCTAGAAGCAATTTAAGCTTATTAAATAAGCTAAAAAGCTCAAAATAAAGACTGAGGGAGCAAGATGGGTTGGTGAGATTTCCAAAAAGTCCAAGCTCACACTGTGGGAACCACTGTAGAGCTTATGAAGAGCTTGAGAAAAAGCTTGTATCACACTGAGTATGCAGTTTACACATAAATGGGACAAAGTAAAAGCTACTTGCAGCCCTATCAAATAAGCTACAAAGTTGAAATTAAACACTGGACTAGAGAGACAGCTAGGATAGCTTTCCAATAAGCTAAGATACACAAGCTAAAGCTAACTAATGAGCTCTGGATGAGCTTTTGAAAAAGGATGGCTCAACTGTGCACAGGGCACTTTTTCAAACAAGTGGTTAAAAGAAGCTAAGAAATAAGCTGTTTAACTAGCTAACTATAAATTATAAAAAAATACTATGATTAAGATGAGCAACTAAATTTTAATATCCCAAAAGCATAAAACATGAAACTCTATATTAAATCCTATAGAAATTTATCTTTTTATTCAAAACCACTAAACCTGAAATTTTGACTTTTCAAGTTATACTAAAAGTTGACTTATATGAACTTTGGATCAATCCTAATCACTGATTATGTTATATTAACCTAAGTTAGGATGAAATTAAGCTATATTACCAAGTTATAAGCTACTATGATGAATTTGACAAGCTAAATCCTAACAGTTAACTAGTAAGTTGAGATTGAAAGTAATTTTGACTTTTTAACAAATGAGGTCTGGTTTTTATTGTTGCAATGAGTTATTAGATGCTAATAAGACATAGAACAATAACAAGTAATAACACAAACGACTTCTAACCCGGATAACAAAGTAAATCCAAACAACTCTTTATAGGACTGTTATGAAGCTTAAAGTACTAAAACAACTTTTCAAACCAAGAAATCTAGTGATTAACTTATAATAACTATATTGAGACAGGATTAAACTAGAATTAACAAGATTTAACCACTTATACTAAGAAATGCAATTTTTAAAGAAATTGCTTACAAATTGAGTCCAAGCACAAAACAGAGAACCAAGAGCCAAGAACTCAACCTATAGCTTCCCAAGAAGCACTAAACCAAGGGCAATCGAAAATCAACCCTGCTCCAGCTTCTTGATCATTTCTTGATTGATTTTTAATTTATAACTAATTTTTTTTTGTATTTTTGCTCTTTGATACTAAACTTACTTTTATGGTTTCTAAAAGCTTAGAAAAGCTTTAATAGGAGCTTATGTGATCTTATAAGTCCAAAATAACAGCTACAAACAACTTTAGACTAATATGAGAATTTTGGATATGAAAATTGCACAAACTGAAAATGAAACTGAAATTTGAAATTGATTACTGAAAATAGATTCACATACACTTGAAAAACTTAAACAAAGTACTTTAAAGCTTAAACATACACTGGAATTTGAAAATATTCTAAAACGACATAAACTAAGTTAAATTACTCTAGATATCCTTCTACACTGCTC
This sequence comes from Chrysanthemum makinoi, assembly GCA_910596185.1. Taxonomy (NCBI): domain Eukaryota; kingdom Viridiplantae; phylum Streptophyta; class Magnoliopsida; order Asterales; family Asteraceae; genus Chrysanthemum; species Chrysanthemum makinoi. The sequence continues at coordinate 188,692,382 of OU343223.1, forward strand.
CATTCTTTCTTTATATAGATCTTTTAGAGTCTTTGTCGACCTCTGAGTGTTTCCCACTTCATTTCAGCCATTGGATCCTCATAATTCATCAAAATCGTACATGTGGCATTTTGGCGCCAAAATTCTTTACAACTGGATTGAGCAGGTTTTTGCAATTAAAGAAGTTTGGGTGTTTGTGGAGGTGTAGGGGAGTGGTTAAACAGCTGGAAAGATGAGGTGGAAAGGTAGAAACCACTCTAGTTTTGGTTTGCAGACTTAGGTGAGGGAGATGAACAGTGGAACTGGTTTTTGGCGCGTTTGACTATTTGACCGGTGGATATTAATAACGGGGGAGGGGGGTCAAAATGGTATATTAGCAGGGTCAAAATGATTTTGGACTAGCTCAAGGTTCAGGGGTCAAGGTTCAAGTGGAGTTGGGATGGGCTTGTGTGTTGGGCCAGCTGGGTTTGTGGGTTGATTAATAACAAGGGTCCGGTTTGGTTTTTAGCTAATACACAAGGACCAATCTTGTAATTTGGCAAATCTTGAGGGACCAAAACTGTAATTTTGTAATTTTTAAACTTTGAAGGGTTTGTTTTGACAACCTTTAAATCCTATAGACCTTAAATGATATTTTTCTTTATTTTGATTTACCAGGGACTATTTTTGACAACTTTTGAAACTTGGGGGACTAAAACTGCCAATTATGCAAACTTGATACGTTTTTCACCTGTTTTTGGTATTTTTGCATTTGAAACACATAAAACACTTATTTGTGATATTTTTATCATTTTGATGCATTTCTGAGTGTTTTCAGATGTTTTAGCAGACTAAAAGGTACAAAAATGATGAGTATTTGCACACTCATCACTCCCCATGCTAGTTGCGCCTCGCCCAGGGGAAGAATTAATTATGTATTTGTCAGCGACCCATGGAGCAGTCAGCGCGGTGCTACTAACAGACAAGAATTCAGTGCAAACACCGGTGTATTTTGTAAGCAAAGCACTCAAGAAAACGGAGATTAACTACACCGCAATGGAAAAGTTGGTCCTAGCATTAGTATTCGCCGCCAAATGGCTACGCAGGTACTTCTAGGCGTACCCAATAGCGGTGATTACAGACCAGCCTATCAAACAAATTATCTCCAAACCTGACGCATCGGGACGCTTACAGAAGTGGAGTGTACTGCTAGGTGAGCATAACATTTCCTACAGACCACGTACTGCGGTTAAGGGGCAGATACTCGCATACTTCATTATCGAGACGGGTCTTCATGCGTAGACGGGTCAGACGCAGGCCTTATCCTCACAAGTCCAGAAGGAATGGAATTCACTTACGCTCTGCGTTTCGAATTCACAGCCACAAACAACGAGGCAAAATATGAAGCCCTGATCGCTGGATTACGCATTGCAGCTCGAATGGGCATACGCAACCTGGAAGCAAATGTGGACTCCCGGCTTGTGGCCAACCACGTGTTGGGCGAGTATGTGGCTAAAGAGGAGAACATGATTCAATATCTCGACAAAACAAATTCCCTAATCCAGGGCTTTGACAGGTTTACCATCAAACAAGTTCCTAGAGGGGAAAACAGAAAGGCGGATGCGCTGAGCAAGATTGCATCTACAAGCTTTGCGCACCTATCAAAACAAGTATTGGTGGAAACTCTGAAGAGCAAGTCCATCTCGGAGATGGAGATATCCACGGTGATAGAGGAACAAGGTCCTACATGGATGACCCCAATCATTGAATTTATAAGCAAGGGCGTATTGCCCCAAGAACAGAAGGAAGCCCGACGAGTACGGCGCACATCACAGAGGTTTGAACTTCGGAACGGTGTACTATATCGGCGCTCATTTCTACAACCATGGCTTCGATGTGTAGGACCCCTTCAAGCAGATTACGTACTCCGGGAGATCCACGCTGGTTCATGTAGTATGCACTCAGGACCACGGTCCGTTGTGGCGCGCGCTTTACGGTCAGGATACTACTAGCCTACAATGCACCGTGATGCGCGGGATTTAATAAGAAAGTGTGGCGACTGCCAAGTTCACAGACCCGTTCCACGCCAACCACAACAGGAACTAACACCTATTACGTCGCCATGGCCATTCTATAAGTGGGGTATCGACATTGCAGGCCCCTTCCCTGTTGCGCGGGAGGATTGAAATTCCTCATAGTAGCCATAGACTATTTCACCAAGTGGATTGAAGCAAAGGCGGTCGTAACAATCACAGAAATCGGTAAAACGGTTTGTTTTGGACAATATTGTATGCCGTTTCGGATTACCTGGGGAAATCATCTCAGACTACGGAAAAAAATTCTGTGACAACCCTTTCAAGGAATGGTGCGAAAAGCTAAATATTACACAGCACTTCGCGTCGGTTAAACACCCGTAAACCAATGGCTTAGTCGAGCGTGCAAACCGAAGTCTGGGTGAAGGGATTAAGGCACGCTTGGACAAGCACAAAGGGAGGTGGGTGGAGGAACTATCGCATGTTTTGTGGGCGCACCGCACTTCAATCAAAATTAGCACGGGAGACACTCCCTTCTCTCTTGTCTATGGGACAGAAGCCGTCATACCAGCCGAAATTGGGATGCCAACTATTCGCATTGCCGAAGTTAATGTTACAACCAATGACGATGAACGGCGTATTGACTTGGACCTGTTGGAGGAAAAGCGGCAGCGGCCATATGTGGCGAGCTAAGTAAAAAATGAAGGGATACTACGATGCTAAAGTTCAAAGCGTCTCATTCAGGCCAGGCGAGTTCGTATATCGCGCCAACGATGCGAGTCACGCAGAGGATACAGGAAAACTTGGACCAAAGTGGGAAGGACCTTATGAGGTCATTGAAGCATTAGGAAAAGGCGCGTACAAGCTGCGAGATATGGATGGACGCGAGCTACCACGCACATGGAACATCTGCAATCTCAAGCATTGCTACCTCTAAGAACGGCTACGGCCAAGCGCACGGATACTCCTGTACTTTAGTATAATGCCCAATAAATATCCATGTATTTACATTCTGTTTTACTTAGGCAAATGTCCTTTTTCTTTACAAAAACTTGCAAGTATTAATAAAACGTCATGGTTTCTAGCTAACTCCGCGACACATTTTAATTTGTTATTTACACATTATTCATATCTCAACACTGTTGTTTTATTATCTTTTGCCTACATGGCGTGCATGCACCTACTGTACCCACGATGGTAAAAAGGATGAGTAAACCAACTAAACAACTCGTTGAGTAAGAGGGTTGAAAACCCATCAACATTGGATCATACATCCTTGTTAAACACCTTATTTTCAAGACGTTGGAATAAGTTCAATGCGCATTCCACGACGGATGCGCAACAATGCATACTATGCGCGTTTAACAAAACCAGGAATCAAGACTCTTGGCTCCTTACTATGATATTTACAGTACGCTGCATATCACACCATACACGATTATGTTAAAAATACTTAGACATTATAAGTATGATAGTTCATACATGATTATGAACTCCACATGTTAGTTGCGCTTATGTAACAGTTTGCTTCTTAGACAATAAGTACGTTTTTTATGCAAAGACAGATAACTAAGTACAAACATTATAAGCCACAACCACATCAATACACATTCAACAAAAGGGATATTTTATTAAGGACCATGAGTTCTTACAAAATGATATTTACAACGCAGATATAACATACATGCTATTACAACACCTAAGAGATGACCCCTCCACATGGCGTGCAGCGTCCCCCGCCTCCTTTAGCTTCTTCAACAAATTAGAGTCTTGGCGAGATACCGTGGCAACACTAACAGGTACCCCGTCAGACCTAGGAAGATGCGCTGCGCCAATACCACACAAAATGGCCTTGCCTTTAACACCTTTCTTCTTGGCAAGTCTCGTAGCATGAGCTTTCAAGGATTCCTTTAAAGGGACTTCCTTATCCAGTGTGAAAGGATTCAAGATGTCGCGGGGGCGAGCAAAAATAGGCACCTGCAGCTGGGACTCATCAGGCTTCAAATAATAATCGGACTGCGCCTCTGCATTTTCAGCACGATGGCGGGCCAAGGTTAGTCCCTCCATAATTACCCCTATGGGATAATCCTGGTCGCGCTCCAACTCCGCAATCAAAGGAAGTTCCAACAGCTTCATCTTCTCCATTGCGGCAACCAGGTCATCATACGCGTGCTCATTATAACCATGCACCTTATCAGCAGTAACTTTCAGTAGCCCACCCTCATGGAGCTCCTCTATAGCTTCTGCCTTACCACGCGCCAGCGCGCACTGCACAACCCCTCCAAATGCATCTACTACCTCTCGAGATTCTAGGGTACTGAGGGCGCAAAGGCCTGAGGCGTGGTGATAAGCCACCTACGCTCAGCAATCGTTGACACCGGGATCTGACTCCTCATCATACTCAATGCTGAGCTTGCGCAACTTCATCTCCTGCTCTTCTAGCGAGCTTCCCACAGTTGCACCAAAATCCCTAACGAGAGAACAACTCTTCCTTCCCCTTTTCCAGATATTTCAATGCCCAGAGACATGAAGCCTTATAATCCGCCGATGCGATGCGCTCCTGACTTATTTGGCTCAGCAGTGACATCTTTTCTTCAGCAAGTCTTTGGGCATACGAGCTCATTGCCTCTGCTTCAACCCGGGCATTGGCCAAACGTGCCTCTAGTTGCGCAATCTGTTGATCCTTTTGTGCGCTCTGGCTACTTTCTCCAGAATACCTTGCCTTTAGCTGCGCAACCAACGTAGCTTGGTGCGCAGCAGCCAACACCAGATCTTCAACAAGCTGATCCATTGGCACGTCCCCAGACGCCAATGGCTCAGCTGGCTCTTTGGTTCGAAGATTCGGTAGCGCCAGGACTAGCCTTGGGGGGCGACTTCCCAGAGTGTTCAAAACTGCACGCAAAAAAGAGAATTAGCGATTGTTTCATTACATAAACAGGGAATGCGATAAGGGCTTTGAAAATAGTACTTACTGGGGAACAGCAGTATCAGCTGAAGGGAGGGGGGGCGAGGCAACATCACTCAATGACGACTCCACGTAAAGTATGACAGGACGCCTCTTCCTGGATGCGCTTGCGCCATCGCCACCAAGCGCTCTCTTGCGCTTCAATCTTTGGCTTGCCTCCTCCTCTTCCTTGCTTTCCGCCACATCTATGTGCGACGGCTCCACTAACGGGGAAGGTACCTTGGGGTTGGGCACGCTTTGTAGAGGGGTCGCCTCAAGCGCGACGGAGGAACTACCTCCTGTCTCTCCCAACTCCATTTCTAGGGTACGCCCCGCTGTAGCTTCTAGAATGGGTTCTTCCCCCTCTCTCAACGGGCGCGCCCCCAGAGTAACCTGGCGCGGCTTCGCCAACTGTACAACTCCGAATAGATCCATCTCTGCGCAACAGAAGACAAACAAACAAACAGGTTACAAAAAGTACAAAGATGAAAAGAAAGGCTCACATTAATAAAGCAAAGGAATGCGAAAGGATGAGCACCCACCCTGGCCATCCACGTCTAAGAAGATTGGCACCTCATCAGGTCTACCAAAGTAGTTACGACTGATGCCCATATGCACCAAAAATTCCTCGGGGTAGGAATTGATGGGAAGACGATTGGTGTTTATCATTTCCGCATCCTCCGCGCTATAGGTTCCAGGGGGAGGGCGCTCATCCTTCGGTAATGAACCCTGGGTATAGAAGTCGAAGTCCCAGGGAAATAACGCCTTATCAACCCAGAAAAAAAATTCCCTCCAGTTCCTAAGCGGCCCCAGTTTATCAGTGTAACATTGCAGCCTCCCTGCGCGCTTAGCGAACGACACCCACCCGTTTGACCACGTTGTGTGGTAAAACGCGCGGAAGAGGTAGATAGTAGGGTTAATCGCCAATAAGCGGCAATTAACCTCGAAGTTTGTTATTTTTGACGCACCTATACAGTGCAGCTGGGATATGTGCAACCGATAATAATTTAGCACGTCGCACAAGAATAAGGATATGGGCACACGTTGATTCGCGAACTCGAAAAAACGTGTGTATACCCCTACTTTCCCTTCGGGGAAATTGGCTATCGATGCCTGCGCATCTGAACTACCGGATGCAGCGCCATCGTAATATAATAATCCGAGGTGAACTCGCGAAGTTCGTCCTCGGTCATGTCAGAGGTAAAATCAGTCAAACCACGGACCATGGTACATTTTTTAACGGCGCACGCGCGGTTACCTTTGAAATATGAAGGGTTTTTTGGTTGAAAGTTTGGAGCTTTTTTAACAATGGCGGAAATGATTTTTCTTATGATAATCACAGTAATAAGGGGGTGGAAGGTTATATAGGTCTTTACATCCATGCGATGATTGACACGTGGATCCCACTATCTCTCAATGTGTGGATATGATGTGTTGACATGACACATTTTCAGTTACTTTCCCACGATTTACGAGGTGTGCATTTGAAATATTTTGACTAGATTCAACGTGTATTCCTCAAGGCAGGAAACTTTTTAGCTTCTCCGCTACGCTTCAACGAATTTTGATGAGTGTCTAAATACTCATCATTTTTATACTGTTAGAATGCCAAAAACATCTGAAAACACTCAGAAATGCTTCAAAATGATAAAAATATCACAAACAAGTGTTTTATATGTTTTAAATGCAAAAACATCAAAATCTGGTGAAAAACATATCAAGTTTGCATAATTGGCAGTTTTAGTCCCCCAAGTTACAAAAGTTGTCAAATCTAGTCCCTGGTAATTCAAAAACTTGTAAAATGTCATTAAAGGTCCTTGGGATTCAAAATTTGTCAAAATAAACCCTTCAAAGTTTAAAAATCATAAATTGACAACTTTAGTCCCTCAAGTTTGGAAAATGTCAAATATAGTCCTTGGTTAATTTAAAAATGGAAAATTATCAAAAAAATAAACCTTGTACTATTCATAAATGGCAAAATTGGTCCTTATGAGAAACTTTTGGAAAATTACATCTTTGGTCCCTTAAGTTTCAAAAATGACATAAAAGGTCCTTGGAATTATAAAAAAATGGGATTTTATCACTAATGATCCTTGTACTATTAGTGAATGGCAAGTTAGGCCCTTGTATTAGCTTTGAAATATTTGCAGGATCAGTCCTTGAAAATTCAAAGATATTACACAAATGGTCCTTGGGCTTATTTATCTACAAACCAAACCGGATCCAATATTTAACACAAAACCTGGCCCAAATCCAATATAAGCCCAAAACCCGAAATTTTAAACAGAATAAAAAGCGCGCCACTGTTCATCTTCCACCTCCCCACACCTGTTTCCACACCAGTGTTAACACCTGTTCTACCACCTCATCACCACCTTTCCACCTGCTCCTTACTAACCCCCCTCCACCTCTACACCAATCCAAACCCAATTAATGCAATTACCCACTCAAAGACTTTTCCCGCCAATATTTCCACTTGGACGATTTGGATGATTTTTGAAGAATCAAAGGCTCAGATGAAGTGGGAAAGTCTCATATGTCGACATAGAGTCTGAAAAAGCTATAAAGATAGAAAAAGGTGCAATGGAGAAGACCAAGTAGTGTAATTTTAATTAAGCTTATGTCGTTTTAAATATTTTATGTCTTCCAGTGTATTTCAAAGCTTTTGAGCAAGTTGTTAAGTGAATCCTGTTTAATAAAAACGTATTTCCATTTTCAATCTCAGTTCATAAGCACGTATTCAGTTTATGCTCATTTCAATGCTTAAATCTTCAATATATGCATATGTTGTTTTCAGTTGATGAAAAGTACTAAAAATCTCATATAAGCTATTAAAAAGCTCTTGTAAGCTTCTGGTAACCAAAATAAAGAAAGTTTATAGTTAAAAAGAAAAAATTCTCAAAAATCAAGGGAAATAGTAAGAAAATCAAAAATCTATGGAGACACGATCAAGACAATGGTGCAAAGACTTATTTTGGATTGCTTAGTGGGTTAGAGCTTATTGGGAAGCATTAGGATTGATCCTCAGTCCTTGGTACCTTATCCTGTGCATGAATTCAATTGTGAGCATTTACTTTGAAATTTGTATTCTCTATTATTAGTAGTTAAAATTTGTTAAAACTGTCTTAATATTGTCTCATAATAGTTGTTATAAGCTAATTACTAGGCTCCTTAGTTTAATAAGTCGGTTAGAACCAAAAGCTTCATAACAGCTTCCTAAAGGAGTGTTTGGTTTCTCTTGTTAATATGTGTTAAAGATTGTGCAGACCTGTGCTTGTGGTTGTTTTGTGTCAAACTTGGTCTAAAGAACTCAGTTAAACAAGAAAACCAGTCTTCAATAGTTAAAAAGTCAAAATAGTTTCTTATCTCAATTTGCAGTTTACTGTTGAGATTTAGGAATGCAAGTCTCATCATAATAGCTTGTAACTTAGTACTCTAGCTTAATCTCATCTCATTTCAACTTATTATAACATGTTCAGTCCATAAAATCAAATCAAAGTTCAAGAAAGTCAAATATCCATTTCTGTTTTCAAAAGTCAAAATTTAGAAAAGCCAGTTTTTGCAAAACTTAGTTAATGTCTCATGTGTTCAATTCTGGATCAAATTCAATGAGACTTGGACATTTTGAAAGATCAACTGGTCTAGTTTAACAATCTCATATTTGTTTTCCTTTTATCATATGTCTATAAGCTAAAAATCAGCTTCCAATAAGGCATGATGTGCCCTGCACACACTCAGCATTCACTGAGTGTGCACAGGCACATCTTGCAGCTCTTTCACAAGCTTCATTCTAGCTTGTGAGGAGCTGGTCTTTGGTCCTTGTGTAGTTAGCCAGGTCTACTTTAAGTCCCTTTATCTGTTTTTCCATTTAGCTTACTTGTGTAGCTTATGCAATAGCTTAAAGGTACCCCTTGATCACTGTTTTGTACTTATAATCCAATAAGCTCATAACTAGTTTAAGCTTCTTTAAATGATCTAGAGTACTGTTAAAAGGTTAAGATAGACTTAATATAGCATTATTTAGCTTCGTGTTCATTGGTACTCATTTGTGGCTTATAGCTTATTTTGGATTGCTTATTATTAGCAGTTGCATGAAGTAGCTTTTTCCTCTACATAAGCATATGTTTTATATTTTTATGAACTTAGAATAATATTTTAACATTTTCCTGAAATTTTCATAATTTTTCATAACTGTTTGCTATTTTTCTTTATTTTAAATAGTTTTTAATCCTTTTTAAATAGCATTTAATACAAATAAATTATAAAAAGCTTAAAAAAATATGTTTTCTATTTTCCTAGATTAAAATAAATATAAAAGTCATAAAAAGTATTTTTCCATAATTTTCTTGGTTAAATTAGTATTTTTTAGCATTTTAATTAATTTTAAATAGTTTTAAATTAATAATAAATACATAAAAAATCTAAAAAATATATTTTAAGTTTTAAAATAAGTTTTATCATATTTTAGACTTTTCTAAGTTATAATTTTATTTTTCTAGGTTAATTTTGTATTTTCTTGTATTTTAGTACATTTTAAATACTTAATAAATAGTTTTTAATTAATAATAATTAAATAAATAGTTTTAAAAATAATTTTCTTTTTCTAAATAATTTTCTTTTATTATTAGGATTGTAAAAATATCATTTTCATATTTGTAGGCCTTTTATTTCTTTAAAACTCACGTTTTATTTTGTACGTTTACGTAATTTTTATTTAAACGTAAGTTTTAAGTTGTAGGTTTTAAACGTTCATCGACTTTAAAAATAGTGATAGCGTTTATTTAATAGATTTTAACTTTTTAATTATCTTAATTTGCATTTAAGTCGCTGTTATTTGTTAATCTTTTCTTTAGGTAATTATCCATCAAAAACCTTTACTGATCGCTATCCTTAGTGATCATTCTATCATCTGAAGTTGTTTAAACGCCAATTCATCCTCCGTGGGACTTAACGACCCAGGAATACACTATATTCCTCTGATCTTAAATTGCATTCGTGCTTGAGCGGTTTTAAGCTGATTACGGTCTGCCATTCACAAGTGGCAGGTTTGAGTGATTTAGCTTGACTGCTTTTTGTGGATCAAATTTTAGCGCCACGGGAGGTTGTAAGCGTGTTTTAAGCATTTCCAGATCCATTCTTGCACATATACCACCTTTTTGTAAACAATTTTTTAAAAAAAAATCAAAAAGTTCATTAACACTTTTCCTAAAGTGTTAACAAACCCAAAAATATTTTTATTCTTTGTTTTTACAAAATATTTATCCAAAAAAGTCCAAAAAATTCATCTTTACCCTCTTACCCTTTTTGATTCTTTATCCCTTTACCCTCTATACATTTGATTCTAAACTTCTTCTATTCTCATGGAATCTCTCGACTACGACGAAATCTGGAACGAAGTTGAAAAACTTCCTATTTTATCACAAATGTCAAGAATTCGTGTGGTTCATGATGATCCATTCATTCTGCGTAGGGAAATAGAACGAGAAACCGGGGTGACAAAGGACCATGTGCTTCCCTCTGATAATGGAAGTACTAAATACATCCAACCTACGGTTATCCAAAGATCTAATCCCTCGATTGCTCCTAAGCCGTCTAAAATTGATCCTACACTTTCACGATTTACGGTTAAAAGCAAACATGCAGAATTTAAACCGGTGACTAGTAAGAATGACTTGCCTAAACTTCACGTTTCTCAAGAACCAGAACCGGAGATCATAACGGAAGTAGTGGAAATTGCTAGCTCTCAGAGCACACCACTTGTCCCACCTCCGGATTTTTCAAAATGTTCTTTGAATCTTAATAGTCATTCAGATCACCATGTTGGTTTTGTTGATTCTTTGAATGAACGGATTCCTTCTCATAACTCTCAAATAGAATCGTTTATTCCTTGTGTCGGTTGTGGTGAGCCTCCTTTTGGTTCACCATGTAGCGTGTATGCGTGTACAGTGTGGTAATGATATTCGTAATGGGAGTTGTTTATTTTGTGGTTCGAGGAATTCATTTGATTATGATCCTAATCCGAACTCATTTAACGACCCCTCTAATTTTTCTAATTACCCACCACAGCCCGACTTATCTTCATATAATCAACAATACTGCTGTGAATTTTGTGGAGGTCCTCACCAAGGATCTGAGTGTCAATCCGAAAACACGTTTGTCTGTGAACAATTTTCGGTGATACTCGAACTTTGGTTATGACCAATATCCATATGATTCACCAATCCGGGCTCAACAGTTTTCTTGTTGTGAGAACTGTGGAGGTCCCCATTTCACTCGATTGTCAAACGGGGAATCCATTTCCTTGTGACAATTTTGACACATCATTTCAAGACCAACCTCCACAGTACCAAATGATTCAAGCAATTCCTCATGAAACTACAACGACTTTTTTGAAGGGTGCGGATTTATTAAAAGAACTTAAGGAGGAGTCGGCTATGTCATTTCAAAACTCTCATGAGAAATCCATGGAAGTTTTGTTAATCGAAGAGCGGTCGCTAAAATAAATTCCCAAATTGCCTTTGAAAAATCTATTAGGGAATCAATTGCAAACTAAAAGCAGCCGGATCTAGCTCTAGATTCAGCTTTTATTCACGATGATAGTGATGATGAAGATACACTTGAAGATTCATCAAATTCATCATTGATATCCCAAATAGTTGAGATTCATTCTCAAACAACCGCTATCACACCCGAAGCTCCCACTCACTCTCGACCATGGGGGACGAGCATCTTGACATTGTTCTAAAAGGAATCGGACGAATTCATAAAGTCTAGTGTTGAGAACCTTGTCCCAATTCCGAGAGAGTCACAGGAACTTCGATTATGTGTGTGATTCTCTTTCCCTCTTGAGTGTTCAAAAGATCATTTTGAAACTTTCTCCGATGTTAGCGACGATTGTACTTCTCATGGAGACATCGAGTATGTTGAGGATCACTCCCCAACAATCGATCGATCGTTTTCGGAGGAGTTCACCGATGAACTTACTCACATCAGTCCACTTTCATCAGAAAGTGACGATGATCTCTTTGATTTCGAAGCCGATCTTGGAGAAACTGAAAATCTCCTATATAATGATCATCCACTCATTTCTTGTCCCATTTCCGACTCTTCCATTCCTTCTCTCACTCCGGATGAGGAAGATGATAACTTTTGGAATGAGGTCGATGCTTTTCTTAGTGATGAGTCGATTCCAACAGGAATTGACAATACTTACTTTGATTCGGAGTGAGACATCCTCTTTCTTGAAAATCTATTGATTGAAGAACCGTTTCCACTCTCCTCCCGAAATTTTGTTACCAATCACCATAAAAGCTTCAAGTTTAAGCTTAAAAATGTCAAAAATGGTGATTTGCTTCTTTCTGATGAGGAATGGACATGCATTGTGATACACATATTTATTCCATTCTTCACTAATGGTGTGGTTTCTCGTTCCCTTTTCTCCTTCGGGAATGAGGACACTATTTTTGATCCCGGCATTTTCAGTTATCATTTTTGAGCCGGTTCTATCTATATCTCATCGGTGTGGAACTTTCACGTGCTTCAAATGTTTGTCCAAACATCTTGAATGAAAGTCCGATGGAGATTGTTTCTTCCACTTACTTCCCATGAACAAATTAATTCGGGGTCGAGTCAAGCTAGCGACTCGGTAATAAAAACGAGCTAAAACATGGGTTTCACCCGTGTGTCCCACCCTAGTGTGGGGTGATGCCCCACATGTTGTATATAGATTTTCAAAAAAAAAAAATTAATATTAAAAAAAAAAAAATTAATATTAAAAAAAAAAAAAAAAAAAAAAAGAGAAAATAATTGTTGTGTTTCCACACTTTGAATATTGAGGACAATATTCATTTCTAAGTGTGTGGGGGAAATTCAGCGAATTTGATCATAAATGTACCATTTTAGTCCCTTTTTCCCCAAAATGGCCAAATTTTAAAATTTTTTGTAGTGGAAGTACTATGTACTAAACACGACAAATGGTAATCAGTCCACCATGTCTAACCCACATAAGGATTGGCTAATCCAAGAGCAAACGGCTCTTGGTAAAGATTTCTCAAATCCGTTTATATGGCTTGCAATTTGCCCAAAATTGTATGGTTCTCAACTCACCATATCCTAATAAGTGAAGAGTTGGCTAGCCCGCAAGGTTATGGCTTGTGGTAAAGGCAATGGAAAATCCATAATTGGTATTCAGCTCACCAAAGATAATTCTGATAATTTATCTAAGAGTTGGCTAGTCCAGCAGGGTACGGCTTCTGGTAAAGACACATCAAATCCGTTATATGGTTTATGATTTGCCAATAAATCATTTGGTTATCAGTGTACCAAGGTTCTTACTTGAACTGAAACATTTGGCTACTCCGGAAGAAATGGCTTTTGGTAAAGAGATAAAATCCATTAAATTTTCTCAAATCATTGCTAGGGACTAGCAATATCTTAGTGTGGGGATTGATGAGTGTCCAAATACTCATCATTTTTATCTTGTTAGAATGCCAAAAACATCCGAAAACACTCGAAATGCTTCAAAATGATAAAAATATCACAAACAAGTGTTTTATATGTTTTAAATGCAAAAACATCAAAATCCGGTGAAAAACGTATCAAGTTTGCATAATTGGCGCTTTAGTCCCCAAGTTACAAAAGTTGTCAAATCTAGTCCCTGGTAATTCAAAAACTTGTAAAATGTCATTAAAGGTCCTTGGGATTCAAAATTTGTCAAAATAAACCCTTCAAAGTTTAAAAATCATAAATTGACAACTTTAGTCCCTCAAGTTTGGAAAATGTCAAATATAGTCCTTGGTTAATTTAAAAATGGAAAATTATCAAAAAAATAAACCTTGTACTATTCATAAATGGCAAAATTGGTCCTTATGAGAAACTTTTGGAAAATTACATCTTTGGTCCCTTAAGTTTCAAAAATGACATAAAAGGTCCTTGGAATTATAAAAAAATGGGATTTTATCACTAATGATCCTTGTACTATTAGTGAATGGCAAGTTAGGCCCTTGTATTAGCTTTGGAATATTTGCAGGATCAGTCCTTGAAAATTCAGCATATTACACAAATGGTCCTTGGGCTTATTTATCTACAAACCAAACCGGATCCAATATTTAACACAAAACCTGGCCCAAATCCAATATAAGCCCAAAACCCGAAATTTTAAACAGAATAAAAAGCGCGCCACTGTTCATCTTCCACCTCCCCACACCTGTTTCCACACCAGTGTTAACACCTGTTCTACCACCTCATCACCACCTTTCCACCTGCTCCTTACTAACCCCCCTCCACCTCTACACCAATCCAAACCCAATTAATGCAATTACCCACTCAAAGACTTTTCCCGCCAATATTTCCACTTGGACGATTTGGATGATTTTTGAAGAATCAAAGGCTCAGATGAAGTGGGAAAGTCTCATATGTCGACATAGAGTCTGAAAAAGCTATAAAGATAGAAAAAGGTGCAATGGAGAAGACCAAGTAGTGTAATTTTAATTAAGCTTATGTCGTTTTAAATATTTTATGTCTTCCAGTGTATTTCAAAGCTTTTGAGCAAGTTGTTAAGTGAATCCTGTTTAATAAAAACGTATTTCCATTTTCAATCTCAGTTCATAAGCACGTATTCAGTTTATGCTCATTTCACTGTTTAAATCTTCAATATATGCATATGTTGTTTTCAGTTGATGAAAAGTACTAAAAATCTCATATAAGCTATTAAAAAGCTCTTGTAAGCTTCTGGTAACCAAAATAAAGAAAGTTTATAGTTAAAAAGAAAAAATTCTCAAAAATCAAGGGAAATAGTAAGAAAATCAAAAATCTATGGAGACCTGATCAAGACAATGGTGCAGCACTTATTTTGGATTGCTTAGTGGGATAGAGCTTATTGGGAAGCATTAGGATTGATCCTCAGTCCTTGGTACCTTATCCTGTGCATGAATTCAATTGTGAGCATTTACTTTGAAATTTGTATTCTCTATTATTAGTAGTTAAAATTTGTTAAAACTGTCTTAATATTGTCTCATAATAGTTGTTATAAGCTAATTACTAGGCTCCTTAGTTTAATAAGCGGTTCGAACCAAAAGCTTCATAATGACTTCCTAAAGGAGTGTTTGGTTTCTCTTGTTAATATGTGTTAAAGATTGTGCAGACCTGTGCTTGTGGTTGTTTTGTGTCAAACTTGGTCTAAAGAACTCAGTTAAACAAGAAAACCAGTCTTCAATAGTTAAAAAGTCAAAATAGTTTCTTATCTCAATTTGCAGTTTACTGTTGAGATTTAGGAATGCAAGTCTCATCATAATAGCTTGTAACTTAGTACTCTAGCTTAATCTCATCTCATTTCAACTTATTATAACATGTTCAGTCCATAAAATCAAATCAAAGTTCAAGAAAGTCAAATATCCATTTCTGTTTTCAAAAGTCAAAATTTAGAAAAGCCAGTTTTTGCAAAACTTAGTTAATGTCTCATGTGTTCAATTCTGGATCAAATTCAATGAGACTTGGACATTTTGAAAGATCAACTGGTCTAGTTTAACAATCTCATATTTGTTTTCCTTTTATCATATGTCTATAAGCTAAAAATCAGCTTCCAATAAGGCATGATGTGCCCTGCACACACTCAGCATTCACTGAGTGTGCACAGGCACATCTTGCAGCTCTTTCACAAGCTTCATTCTAGCTTGTGAGGAGCTGGTCTTTGGTCCTTGTGTAGTTAGCCAGGTCTACTTTAAGTCCCTTTATCTGTTTTTCCATTTAGCTTACTTGTGTAGCTTATGCAATAGCTTAAAGGTACCCCTTGATCACTGTTTTGTACTTATAATCCAATAAGCTCATAACTAGTTTAAGCTTCTTTAAATGATCTAGAGTACTGTTAAAAGGTTAAGATAGACTTAATATAGCATTATTTAGCTTCTGTGTTCAGCTGGTACTCATTTGTGGCTTATAGCTTATTTTGGATTGCTTATTATTAAGCAGTTGCACAGCAGTAGATTTTTCCTCTACATAAGCATATGTTTTTATATTTTTTATGAACTTAGAATAATATTTTAACATTTTCCTGAAATTTTCATAATTTTTCATAACTGTTTGCTATTTTTCTTTATTTTAAATAGTTTTTAATCCTTTTTAAATAGCATTTAATACAAATAAATTATAAAAAGCTTAAAAAAATATGTTTTATATTTTCCTAGATTAAAATAAATATAAAAGTCATAAAAAGTATTTTTCCATAATTTTCTTGGTTAAATTAGTATTTTTTAGCATTTTAATTAATTTTAAATAGTTTTAAATTAATAATAAATACATAAAAAATCTAAAAAATATATTTTAAGTTTTAAAATAAGTTTTATCATATTTTAGACTTTTCTAAGTTATAATTTTATTTTTCTAGGTTAATTTTGTATTTTCTTGTATTTTAGTGCATTTTAAATACTTAATAAATAGTTTTTAATTAATAATAATTAAATAAATAGTTTTAAAAATAATTTTCTTTTTATAAATAATTTTCTTTTATTATTAGGATTGTAAAAATATCATTTTCATATTTGTAGGCCTTTTATTTCTTTAAAACTCACGTTTTATTTTGTACGTTTACGTAATTTTTATTTAAACGTAAGTTTTAAGTTGTAGGTTTTAAACGTTCATCGACTTTAAAAATAGTGATAGCGTTTATTTAATAGATTTTAACTTTTTAATTATCTTAATTTGCATTTAAGTCGCTGTTATTTGTTAATCTTTTCTTTAGGTAATTATCCATCAAAAACCTTTACTGATCGCTATCCTTAGTGATCATTCTATCATCTGAAGTTGTTTAAACGCCAATTCATCCTCCGTGGGACTTAACGACCCAGGAATACACTATATTCCTCTGATCTTAAATTGCATTCGTGCTTGAGCGGTTTTAAGCTGATTACGGTCTGCCATTCACAAGTGGCAGGTTTGAGTGATTTAGCTTGACTGTTTTGCGCGGATCAAATTTATTGTATATAGCTATTAGTCTAGCATCCGCAGGTAGTCCCTGCGCATACTAGACTGGGGGGACATGATGACGTATAGTCCGCAGTCGGGTCACGAACCCGACCAATAACCGCTACTAGCGAGCCAGTATGACTGGGCTAAACCGTGCAGTTTGGGCTTACGAAGGCCCAAACTCAAAGTTATTTATGGCATACGATATTGGATATCTCTTATTTTTAGAGATAAACGTTTAACAACCGACTTAGGCGGGATACGCCGAATCTTGAGGAACACGAATTCAATAAGGGTTTCGTGTGTATATAAAGGGCATCCCAGCCCTCATTAAAGGTACGATCTCAAAACCCTAACTCTCAACTATACCCTAAAACCGATTACTTACTCTCACGCCGGAGGATAATCGTGGGAGACAATCCCACGGTAAGCCTAACGGTGTTTTCTGTTCTCTTAGTGCGTAGGTCTCAAGCATTAAGAACTAATTGATACGGGAACCCGAATCCAAACAAGGAACGCCCAACTTTTGTATCAACAATCACTTTCTAGCTCTAGATCAAACCACTCACATGTGTCACACTACTTCTTACGAGGTTTCTGTAAAGGCAAAAGAAAATGAATATTTCAAGAAGGATGATGAAAGTGTTAGTTAAATGATTCTACGAAAGTGTTATACAAATGTTGTCGATCGATTAGGACATACATAACAAATATTCTACCCGGATTAGCGGTAGCCCAAGAAACAAAAAGCCTTAATGAAAAGTTGCATTGACAAGTTTGTAGACATTCACAAGCTCGGTTTGGCATAAACATGGAGTTGGGAGATGAAGACGTGGAGCTTGGATTAAGGTTTTCAATTTTGAGGAAAGTGATGCGGCGAAAGTGATTGCATTAAGGTTATAATAAAGGTATATGGGTATGGGAGAATCGGGTCAACAAATAAACCGGATAAGTGGTTTGGTCAATTAAGTGTAGGTGTAAAATAAATATATTATGTGTAAAAAAAATGACATGGATATGACGTTGTTGGTCATCCGGTCACATTTCTAACTTTTACACAAGACAACAAGTTTTGTTACTAAGGGTGTGTTTCTTTTTTTAGGGATTCAGTGGTTTTAAAAGTAAGAGGGGTGTTTCTTTTTAATGTTAATGAATCTTAGTGAGTAGATAGTGGTGGGGCCACACATATATTAATGTTTCTTTATCTGTTAAATGCTCTGTGTGGCCAAAAAATGCAAAGAGAGCACCTCCCCAGTAAGTGGAAGCAACGGAAAGAGGCCCACACACTTATTTCAGAAAATAAAAGAAACACCCCCTTAGGTGTAATAAAAAGAAACAGCCCCTAAGAAGGTGTAATAAAAGGGTTCGCTAACTAACTCGGTAAAAGTTTGAAAGTTCATTGGTAATTTATAGCTTTAAATATCATTTTCTTAATAGTTTTTGTAATATTATTGAAATCTAAAAATATCATAAACACAAAATTATATGAATGTTTTGTGAAAATGTTGTCATAAATTATGAATATGATGTTTAAAATGATTAATATGTTGTTTTTTAAATTCTATAAAACATAATATATAACTTTGTAGTATTCTAGCTTGTGGTACGAGATAAGTAAGATCGTATCTGATTAAATCTTAAGATTTTATGGTTAAAATCGAGATCTTAAAAAATGTTAAGCTTCTTAGATCCTACATAAGATCCATCTTTAAATCGTAAGATCAGAATAAAGATCTTAACAACCATGCTTTTGACAAACATAAACTTTTTAAAAATAATCAAAACATTTTTTTTATTTGATAATTTTCTCTTATTTTAATACCAAACCGTAATATTGAACTTTTATTCTGAACGTCACATGAGGGGGACCATTGGATCATGTTTGCATTGTTCTTTATTGCACTTTAAGTTTTGTTACTTTTTAAGAAAAAGTAGTATATAATAAGCTGATTTTGTCGGTAGAATTGAAAGTAAATGACTTAAAATTCCTACACGATCTTATGTTTTTCTTTTTCTTCTTAAAATATATGTTAGCAAAATAATTCAATTCTCTTTATAAAAATTTGACACAGTTATCATGCCCGTAATACAATCATGTATTCGTGCCTCAGTAAAGAGTTAAGCTCAAGTCTAGTACAAGGCCTGAATCACTTACTAAAACTCAAACTCTCATGGTAGATTTTGTATTTTTATTTTTTGAACGACGAGTTAGTATAATATTAAGTTAGTTATTCGATTCTACAATATTTATCCTGAAGGTAGTCCCTACCAACCTCAAATAATAATTAGTGATTCGATTCACAGTACATACCCAGAAGGTAGTCCCTGTCATCGACGCATCTATGGGGCAGAACCTCACAGATTCCACATTGAAGGAACACCCCCATAGAAAGACTCGAACTTAATACTTCTCGCATGTGGTAACAACCTCCCCAAGGTCACCATTGGTGGCCAACTAAGCTAGCCCAATTTGTTGGTGGATTCTACTATCTAAGCCTATATCCGAATCAAATCATCATTCGAATTGCTTTGCTTTGTTAATTATATTTTTTAACGGATATATATTATTAAAACAAAACTAGCAAGGAGCTAGCTAACCATATAGGAGATTGTAACTGCTTTGTTAATTCTATTTATGAGAGTATGTTTGGTAGCAAGCGTTTAAGAGCGTTTTGAAACAACTAGCAGTTAGCGCTTTGTACAAGATGCTTGTTTGGAAACAAACAACTAGCATTCCTACTTTTTCTAAATGCTTCAAATCAAAATGCTACTTCTAGCAGCATTTACGAGTAATTAGCGTCTTCACTTACTAATATGGCTATACAACTATGTTACTAAACGCTTGATGTGCCCGGTTGGTGCAAGTTTTAAATTTATAAAAGGTGAATTACCAATATTACCAATAACACATACGAGCAAGTATACTCGTCCGTTATAGCAAGATTATGAAGGTAAGTCGGGATCGTTCGCAGGGATTTGAGTGAATCTAAACACAAGTTTGAATTAACGGAGTCTTTCCAAAACATATAACAAAGCAAATAGATATAATGAAATTCAGATGATTAAAAACTACACTTGCTTAGACTAGTTTCATATCATAGATTAATGTGATTGTGTTAACCTCTTAACATGTTGATTGTGATAACTAGTCAGAAGACTAATCTATTATTGTTACAAGTTAAACTTTGATCAAGAGTTTAGTTCATAAAAACAAGCATTAAGTTTAACCAATTAATTCAAGATCAATTCAAGTTTCATAAGTCTACATACATAAACTTAAACACAAAAACATCCACTTGTTCATCAAATTGCTTAAGAAATGGTCAATACAAAAGGTAACCGATCATAGACAAAAGGCTACAATTGATTCTCAACAACTAATCTTACGACCATTTAGATGTTTCCAACCAATCCAATTTGATAATCAAAAACGTTTCTATTACAACCACACCTTAGTTCCTTTGTATAATCAAGAATAATGGGTAAAAACAATCATCCATAGACAAAATGATTATGACTAGTTGAATAACACGAAGTTCTTTCGACCCCAACGATTACTACCAATTAGCCAAACTTGATTAACAAATGTCACTATGAAACTTTAGCACAATTGGATCTTAGAATCAACTTGAAATTGAATTAAAACATGTTAACACAACCACTAACTAATCATATGATAATCACATCATTTAAGCAAGTGCATAAAGAAACTAGCCACTCATAGCAAACATAAACATAAACTCAGAACTTTGAACATTAGAAAACATGATTAAAGGTCTTACAATGATTGAAATGAGATTACAAATGATGTAGTAATGATGCCTCAAGTATTGGTGATGACTTCTTGATGGTTTCACCTCCAAATGATGACTTCTTGGACCTCCAAAGTTTCCTGGAACTTTATGAATGAATTTAAGCTTTGAGAGAGTAGTAGTGGTGGTAAGATAGGTGTGAGAGAAGATCTCTCAAGTTGTGGTGTTTGAAATGAGGTTGCAAAGGCCTCTATTTATACTACTTCCAAGCCTAGGGGTATTAAATGTTGAACTTGGCCTCCAAGGAGTGAGGAAGGGACTAGAATACACCAAGAGAAGGACCTAGAATCGTTTGGATGCAAAGGGGAAGCTTAGTGATGAAGATTTGACAACTGCAGCTTCTCCAACCGGATCGGTCATATGACCAACCGATCCGGCTGGTCTTCAATAATAACACACCGACCGATCCGGTTGCGGGTTGCGACCGATCGGTCAGTTATGGCAAAAACATTAATTCCGACCAAATACCAACCGATCCGGATGAAGGTGTAACCGGATCCGGTTGGATCTTCTGAGATACAAAACTTGATCTTTTCTTTTCACTGCCTTGTAGAACTTGGTTCTTCAATCACTAAAGTCTTCAAAGGTACTTGAGATTTAGCTTTAATGAAACGGGAATCTTCGATTAGCTGCATATTTCCACATTTTCCTCCATTTCCCTGCACTTGGTTAAAAATACTAGACAAACATCTCTAGATACGATTAAGTACTAAAATCACGCAAATATAACCAAATAACAGATATAAAAGTACACATAATGCTAATAGAAACATGCACAATCTGAGCGTTATCAAATTCCCCACACTTAAACTTTGCTTGCCCTCAAGCAAATCTAGGAAAAACATCCACTGGTACCAGATCGTGATTATGAAAATGTGATGCAAATCAACCAAGTATAAATACGAGAGAAGATTCATCAATTATGCTTATAAAGGTGAAACATCAAGATGTTTGACAATATCCAATGATTTTCTTGCATGATTAACATTTCAGAACACCTCACGAAAAAATAATGGAATATAATTCACTCAATCACTCATTTTAGTGGAGTAACAAGATAAATCACACTCATTGCTCAGTCGTGATTAGATTATTACCATAAGCTTGTACAAGAAACAAAACTCCACCGACGTGGCGTGAGCACCAAGTAAAAACATCTAAAGAGGACTTTTATTGGGTTATAATGATATGGCTAAGGGTTAAGGGTATGGATAAGGCATGAGAATGTTTATGAAATTGGTGTTAAAATAAAAATGAAATCAAGTCTAATACCCATGTTGCTAGCTATCAAACATTCCACGAACCAAATAAATGATTATAGCTTTACATTCTTCATTTCCACTTTCCACAGCTTTTCGCTTTGCCATGATAATTATTCTTCGATCATAGCACATTGGCTATTATTTCCATACTTTCAACACAATTTTTTTTTGAACATAAACTCAACACATGGCTCAATCAATCACATAGGATGTGGTACTTATAATCATTTGAACAATCTTCACTTTCCAGGCGACTAGCAACCAACCGTTTAGACATTGATACGGGATAGGCTAAGGTTTAAAGTGTAAAATCTTTTTGTATTTTTCTGGATGTAACAAAAAGAAAGGGATGGCTCAGAGGGTGTACTAAGGGTATCTAGCGCTAAAGATGAACGCTAACAAATGGGTCCATACGGGTGGTTAACTAACCGATGTGGTTAGCTAATATATCATTAGATGTAAACGGAAGGCCATTTGGGTTAAATCCTAAGGTGCCTCTTTATCACACGAATTCACTTATATCGCACGGATGCAATCTCACTGCGGTCTGGTAATGATTTACAAGCACAAGTTCTAGAATAAATAAAATCACCGGCACACTCATAGCAAAAGGTCCAAGCATAAAAGATGTATGCTAATAAGAAATAGGCTCAAATCCTCATAATTTAGTGGAAAGGGTATAATATGTGCTAGCAAATGTTTATCGATCCCAGAATGGATTGCAATAGTAATCAGAACACATCTCGAAGTTTCAAATATTACCAGTTTTACCAGTGGTTTGATCCAGTTATTCTAATAGATAATCATAAACGTGTGAAAACAACTAGATCACAAGGGCAAACAAAATTTTAAAAATAAGCATGAAAACTCTAATTTTTCCTATTTACCCCCCACACTTAAGTTAGACATTATCCTCAATGAAAAATGAACTTCAAAGTATAGAAATAGGGAAAATAGAGATGAAACCAGATATGTCAATGAGTTTATCAGCTTAAAATTTTTCTTCATTCCTGGCCCACCGGAGAAATCATCACCGCACATAATCTTATAAACAAACAAAAGGTTTTATTAAAGGTGGCACCCCCACACTTAAGTTTAACCGAAGGTTAAGACTTTGGAGAGTGACCACAGAAAATCAAAGCACACGGGTTGCCTCCCGAGAAGCGCTTGTTTTATTACCGAGTCATCAGCCCGACTCGAATCTTCCCGGATTAGGATACTTTGACCATACGGTTCAAATGGGGAATTTCAGCTCTTAAACATTGAGGGTATGGAATCTTTGGTTTGTACTCCACAATGGATGGGAATACATTTGATTCTTTTGGTTTGAACAAGTGAAAGTCCCTCTTTGTTATCTCGAACATTTGGTCGATTTCATTAGAAATGAGGACAGGTGGCGGATCTTTATGATTTTTCGGAGGATCATCGGACTTTCCACTCCCAGTGAATATTGCATCCACATTCTCAAGGTGAGTTGTAGGAGGTGGCTTAGTCCTACCGTTTTGATTTAAAGAAACTGGAATTTGTGGCTCAGGCCATTTGTCTATCTTTCTTTCCAGTTCTCCATTCCAGTTGCCACTGGTTTTGTTGAACTTTTCATCATCAACATGATTTGGAAATAAATTGCATTGAGTCATTGGGATATGCATGGTGCAATCCTCAAGAAAAGGTAACATGGTTGGTGAGTTAGACTTGATTTGGTTCGGATTCAGCGTGGTTGGAATATGCTCGGTCTCGTCCTCTTCGATAAATTCATCCTCACCCTTATCGTTCTCGTATTGAATTGAGGGTGGTTTGTAGACAAACTCATGTCTAGAGTTGGAATCTGTGGTGTAAGGAAGAGATTCAACGTGATGGACTTCCTGTTCCTTACTTAATCTTTCTATCCTCCTCTCCAAGTCTTGGCTTATCGCTTGTTGGTTCCTTCTTCCTTGATCGACTTTATGTTCCAATTCAACCAACAGGTTCGTCATATTCTTATTGGCTTTTGTTTGACTGGCCATCCATTCTCTCATCATCTCCTCCGGTGAGGTTTTAGGTGTATTGAAATGTTGTGATGGATGTGGTATTGTATTCCATGGCTGATATCGAGGATATGTATGGGTTGGTTTGTGGTATGGAAAGGAGTACAAATTTCTGGAATTTTGGTGGTGATATCCTCCGTGATATCCTTCATGTTGGACTAGGTTCGCTTCCATGGGATCACACATCGGCGTGTCATCCTCAGCATCGTAGTTTGAAGCGTGGTGATTATTTCGCAGTTCCATCATCTCCCTCCGTATGCTTATGAATTGGGTATCGATGTTTGTTGAGAGAGCTTCTAATTTCTCGATCAATGAGGCATGATCGGTATTGATGTTGCTTCCACCGGCGGAAACAATAATATTCGGATTGGAATCGTTCGATAGACCACTTCTTGTGAAGATAGCGTTGACATACTCGTTTCTTGTTTGTGGTGGATGGTACGTCTTATCATTTGATGGTTTTGGGTTGGATTGGGTATTACTTGGCAATGAACCAGATGGTTTAGAGGAATGTTGGTCGAAAATCGCCAAACTTGTTTTCAAGATCTTGGATAGATGCTTGATGATTTTTCTGTCCTTGCTCAACTTTGGTTTTGAGATTGAAAAATTGATTTTTGATAAAATCATTTGCGATTTTTGAGCACCACAAATTCTCTCATGGTTTTCTCGAATTCAGTTTCTTCCATCTTTTTGTCGGGATTTTGTGGTGGTGGATCGTCAGTTCGTGGTTGAGAATCACGGTTGTCATCCCTTGGTCGGCGATCTTGCCAATTTCCTGAATTTCGACCGTAATAATTACTACGATATCCTCCTCCACGGTATCCTCCTTGATCATAACTCGCTTCTCCTTCCTTCGGTCCACCCATAGGTTTATCGTCGCACTCGGACGATGGATGATTTCCTCCACAATTGTTACATCCGTCTCGCATTTCCTTCATTTCATCTTTTATATCTTTGTACTGCGAGTCGATTTTTGAGGTTAACGCTTCCATCTTCTCCATGAGTTTTGAGGTATCGGTGTTTTTGACAAAAGCAACGGTTTTTCGGAGAGGTTTGGTTTTGGAATCTTTGGACCAATCAAGTTTGAGAAGTACTCGATCTTCGAGCAATTGATGTGCATCGTTGGGAGTCTTATAGAGAAAAATTCCTCCAGCATCAAGGATGCCTTGAGAGATTTCATCTAGTCCATGGTAAAAGATTTGGATAATGGTTCCTTTTGATAGCCCATGTCCATGACAACTACGAAGCAAATCTTTCATTCGAAGCCAAGCTTCGACAAGTGATTTGTTTGGGTTTTGGTTGAAAGCACGAATTTCTCCCATTAATCGATCAAACATGGCAGGTGGAAAGAATCGGCTCACAAAAGCTTGCCTCATCTCTTCCCAAGTATTGATGATTCCTGGGGTTAATTCATTGTACCATACTTTAGCATCTCCGGCGAGTGATGATGGGAAAAGTTTGAGTTTGATGGCATTGACATCGGTGTCGCCATAACGGAACATGCCGCAGATTTCGATGAATTCGGCAATGTGCTTATGTGGATCGGCCCGCGCACGACCATCGAATTGCCGGTCTTTGATCATAGAAAGGTGGTGTCCCTTCACGGTGAAGTTGTCACCAAGGTTAATAGCAACAATAACACCTTCGGGGGTTGGTGCTACAGTTCGGTTGGTTCCCCACATGGGTTGATCGTCCGCCATGGGAAAAGGTAAATTGGTGAAAGGGTTGTAAACAACTTTGGCTTCAATGAGGTTATCAAATGGTGGGTTTGGTACTCTTGGCACAAGATTTTCTAATGGTATGAAATGTGTTCTCCTTCTTCTTCGAATCAATCGTTCGGGGTTGGTAAGAGGTGTAATTGGTTCTATTCCCGCTGCTCGAGTATTCATACAATGTCCTAGAGAATCCAGGAAATATCTAAACACACGGAAAAACAACGAAAACAGTGTTTGTGGGTCAGAGGAAGGTAACCGGATCGGTTGCGGGATGCGACCGATCGGTCAGATTAGTTGATTGATGGGCAAAATCGTAACCGATTCGGTTGAGGGGCAACCGAATCCGGTTAAGGTTTCTGAGAATTTTTTTTTTGGTTGAATCGACTTGGGGAAATTCAAAAACTTGTTGAAACACAATCAAATCCCCGGCAGCGGCGCCAAAAACTTGATGTGCCCGGTTGGTGCAAGTTTTAAATTTATAAAAGGTGAATTACCAATATTACCAATAACACATACGAGCAAGTATACTCGTCCGTTATAGCAAGATTATGAAGGTAAGTCGGGATCGTTCGCAGGGATTTGAGTGAATCTAAACACAAGTTTGAATTAACGGAGTCTTTCCAAAACATATAACAAAGCAAATAGATATAATGAAATTCAGATGATTAAAAACTACACTTGCTTAGACTAGTTTCATATCATAGATTAATGTGATTGTGTTAACCTCTTAACATGTTGATTGTGATAACTAGTCAGAAGACTAATCTATTATTCTTACAAGTTAAACTTTGATCAAGAGTTTAGTTCATAAAAACAAGCATTAAGTTTAACCAATTAATTCAAGATCAATTCAAGTTTCATAAGTCTACATACATAAACTTAAACACAAAAACATCCACTTGTTCATCAAATTGCTTAAGAAATGGTCAATACAAAAGGTAACCGATCATAGACAAAAGGCTACAATTGATTCTCAACAACTAATCTTACGACCATTTAGATGTTTCCAACCAATCCAATTTGATAATCAAAAACGTTTCTATTACAACCACACCTTAGTTCCTTTGTATAATCAAGAATAATGGGTAAAAACAATCATCCATAGACAAAATGATTATGACTAGTTGAATAACACGAAGTTCTTTCGACCCCAACGATTACTACCAATTAGCCAAACTTGATTAACAAATGTCACTATGAAACTTTAGCACAATTGGATCTTAGAATCAACTTGAAATTGAATTAAAACATGTTAACACAACCACTAACTAATCATATGATAATCACATCATTTAAGCAAGTGCATAAAGAAACTAGCCACTCATAGCAAACATAAACATAAACTCAGAACTTTGAACATTAGAAAACATGATTAAAGGTCTTACAATGATTGAAATGAGATTACAAATGATGTAGTAATGATGCCTCAAGTATTGGTGATGACTTCTTGATGGTTTCACCTCTAAATGATGACTTCTTGGACCTCCAAAGTTTCCTGGAACTTTATGAACGAATTTAAGCTTTGAGAGAGTAGTAGTGGTGGTAAGATAGGTGTGAGAGAAGATCTCTCAAGTTGTGGTGTTTGAAATGAGGTTGCAAAGGCCTCTATTTATACTACTTCCAAGCCTAGGGGTATTAAATGTTGAACTTGGCCTCCAAGGAGTGAGGAAGGGACTAGAATACACCAAGAGAAGGACCTAGAATCGTTTGGATGCAAAGGGGAAGCTTAGTGATGAAGATTTGACAACTGCAGCTTCTCCAACCGGATCGGTCATATGACCAACCGATCCGACTGGTCTTCAATAATAACACACCGACCGATCCGGTTGCGGGTTGCGACCGATCGGTCGGCTATGGCAAAAACATTAATTCCGACCAAATGCCAACCGATCCGGCTGAAGGTGTAACCGGATCCGGTTGGATCTTCTGAGATACAAAACTTGCTCTTTTCTTTTCACTGCCTTGTAGAACTTGGTTCTTCAATCACTAAAGTCTTCAAAGGTACTTGAGATTTAGCTTTAATGAAACGGGAATCTTCGATTAGCTGCATATTTCCACATTTTCCTCCATTTCCCTGCACTTGGTTAAAAATACTAGACAAACATCTCTAGATACGATTAAGTACTAAAATCACGCAAATATAACCAAATAACAGATATAAAAGTACACATAATGCTAATAGAAACATGCACAATCTGAGTGTTATCAACGCTTTATCAAAACAAACAGTTGCTGCTTCCTGCTACTGTTTACTATTATGACTTTCCGCGACTGCTTTTTGCTATCGCTATCTTATTCAAACATAACCTAGGTTGGTAATGATACGGTAGTCAATGTAATAAGACAAATCGTTCTAATCGGTTCTAGCAAGGAATTCATGAAATGGACCATCCTTGATTAGGTTTTACTTTTACTAATCTTGTGCATTGCTAATCACACTAAAAGATTAATAATTTCACCTCTAGATGATGCTTAAAAACAAGTTATATTGGGGTTAATTAATAAAACAAATAGCTATTTTGATTTAAATAAAAGAATAATATTTTTAAATAAAACTATCGTAATACACCTAACACGCATGGGTATTTTCATAAATTTTTCATTATGATAATATTGATTCATATTATCATTTTCTGAAATTTCTATTAATAAGTAGTTTATTAGTGTTTTTTATTTTCATATCATAGTAACCCGTGCTTTTAATTTATTATTTATTATCCCGTTAATATAAATTTTAGCCGTATTAGTTTTTAACCTCATGCATATTAAATTATGTAAAATATTTAATACTCATATAGTTATAATATCCGTGTACGTTCGAGTTTTACACAATTTTTTCATTACGTATTTAGATCGATTAATACTCATGCGTTAAGTTTAATAATTATTTCAACGTTAATAATAATTTTAGCCGTATTTAATTTTTAAATCGTGTACGTACGAGTTAAACTTATAAAGATGATTAACTGAGTCGTTATTAAATATGGATAGTAAAAGAAAACTTTTTCGGATATCCTTAGACTCATAAAGATAAATAACATAAGTCGTTCATATATATACAATCTCGTGTATGCATTTCATGTATATTCATCCGTTTCACGAGATTCGACCCGTGGGGACCCACTAAATCCGTCCCTGCTCATGTATATTCATATGATCTCGACTCATCCGTTTAATATGGTATGTAAAACGGTAAATGTTAAACGACTTCATAATTGTAACGAGTATAACATTTTCATTTAATATATAATTTATTTTGATAATATAGTTATATATATAATATATAAATAAACTTTAAAATAAATATTAGCAACATTTATAATTAATTTTGATTAGATTTTAATAGTAGAGATGGGTGAGAGAGAAGAAAGGGGGGGAGATATAGAATCGTCGTCTCCATTGGTAGGGGACACGGTGATGGCCGAAGAAGTAGATGAAACGATTAAACTCGGCAAATTAATTGGTGTGGAGCTTTCTGAGGTGCGTGAAGCTCTCCAAGCCTCTATCATGGAAGAAGGTATTAAATTCGTTCCCCAATGAATATTCTCTCGATTAACATTAGGGGGGTTGGGGGGGACAATAAACCCAACTGGATTCGTAAAATCAAAGGAAAGGAAAGGGTGAACTTCTTGGCTATCCAAGAGAGTCAAAGCGGAAGGATTAGTGAGGAGTTGGTTAAAAAATATTGGGGTAGAATGGAGCGGGATTTTGATTTGGTTGAACCAAATGGAAGGTCGGGGGCTTGCTTAGTATTTGGAATCCGAAAATTTTCAAGAAGGTAGATAGTATTAAAAAGGAGAATTTTCTTGTGATTAAAGGGACGATTAAAGGCATCGAAGAAATAGTGTATGTCGTTAATGTCTACGCTCCGCAATCTAGAAGAAAGAAAAAAAAGGTGTGGGACGATTTGAGAACGCTGAAGAATTGCAACAATGGGTGGTGGATCATGATTGGCGACTTTAATTCGGTGAGGACTAGTGAAGAAAGGAAAGGTTCGGTTTTCAAAAGTTCTTGTGCTTTTGAGTTCAACGACTTTATTGATGCTTCGGATCTTCACGAATACGAGATGAAAGATAATAAATTCACATACCTTAAGGAGGATGAAAATGGCGTGAAATTGAGTAAGATTGATCGTTTCCTTGTTAGTCGGGAGGTAATTGATAGATGGCCAGAGGCGTGTTTTAGATCGCTTCCCAAATTATTCTCTGACCATAATCCGATTATATTGAGCCTGAGTGACGCTAACTTTGGGCCTAAGCCTTTCCGGGCCTTCAACTCTTGGCTCGAGTACCCCGAATGTGTCACGACAGTAACCAAGGCACTGGAGGATTTTTATTTTGTTGGAGCTCCGGATACGAAGCTTTTATATAAGTTCAGGTGCTTACAGAACCATCTTAAAACTTGGCGGGACGAGTTCTTACAAAAAGAAAACGAGGAAGCTGATTTATGTAGAAGTGAGCTCGAGGAACTTGATACTTCTATGGATTCCATGGACCTTTCTGAGGAGGATATGTGGATTAGAAACGAATGCAAGAGAAAACTTGAAGAGTTGGAAAATAGAAAAAACAAAGACTTACAACAAAGGGCTAGAAACAAATGGGCGGCGGAGGGTGATTGTAATTCGAGATTCTTTCACGGGTTGATCAACAACCGGCGAGTGTCTAATTCCATTCAGGGTCTGATGTTGGCTGATAGGTGGGAGACGAAACCAAAATTGATCAAACGATCGATTTTCAAATTCTATAGGAACAAGTTCGCTGAAAAGTGGCGAACCAGACCTCCCCCGGATTGTGGTTTTGACAGGAAGGTTTCGGAGGAGGAAGCTCGCAATTTGACAAGCCGATTTTCTAAGGAAGAAATCAAACGGGCCGTGTTTGATTGTGGAGAAGACCGGGCCCCCGGCCCGGATGGTATCCCGTTTAAATACATTAGAAGATTTTGGGCCTACTTTGAGAACGACTTTAAAGATATGCTTGACGCATTCTTTGAAGATAAAGGAATTAGCTTTGGATGTAATGCGGCTCTCATTACTTTAATCCCAAAAACCAAGGACCCGGTGAGTCTCGACGAGTACAGGCCCATCACGTTAGTTGGTGCGATTTGTAAGGTAATTTCCAAGGTTTTGGCTAATAGACTTAAGCAGGTCATTAGCCCTCTTATATCGGTGAATCAATCTGCTTTCCTAAGCGATCGTCTCATCCTCGACGGTCCTCTGATTCTAAATGAAGTTGTGTCCTGGGCAAAAAAGAAGAAAAAAAAGGTTTTTATCTTCAAAGTAGATTTTAACAAGGCATACGACAATGTAAATTGGAATTTTCTGATGTCAATTATGGCTCAAATGGGCTTCCCGGCTAAGTGGTGCGGTTGGATTCATAATATTCTCTCGTCATCTAGGTCGGCTGTCCTCGTCAATGGCTCGCCCACATTCGAATTCCAATGCCATAAAGGCATGAGACAAGGGGATCCACTTTCGCCCTTTCTTTTCCTTCTGGTTATGGAGGCCCTTTCTGGCATGATGAAGAAAGCGAAGCTGGAGGGTGTGTTTGAGGGTCTGCAACTTCCTAATCAGGGGCCCGCAATTTCTCACCTTCTCTACGCGGATGACTGCACCTTCTTGGGGGAGTGGTCCTCGAATAATATTGTTAAGGTAACCCGTATTCTCCGTTGTTTTTTCATATGTTCGGGTCTTCAAATAAATCTGGGGAAGTCGAAAATCTTTGGAGTGGGGGTTGAAGAACAGGAAATTAGGAGAATGGCAATAGGGGCGGCTTGCAACATTGGGTCTGTTCCTTTCGAATACTTAAGGATACAGGTTGGTAGTAACATGAACCGTATTTCAAACTGGGATTTCTTGTTCAATATTTTTAAAGCTAGGCTTTCGAAGTGGAAAGCGTCGAGTCTTTCCATCGGGGGAAGAGTGGTCATCATTAAGGCCGTGCTTGAAAGTCTTCCTACGTATTACCTTTCTCTCTTTAAGGCCCCGGGGAAAGTTATTGATGGCCTTGAAAGTATTATGAAAAGGTTCTTATGGGGAGATTCGGAATAGGAAAATCCATTGGGTGGATTGGGATCGGGTTGCTTCCCCGGTTAACGTGGGAGGCCTGGGTTTGGGGAAATTGCGTGACTCAAATATCGCTCTCCTTACTAAGTGGCTTTGGAGGTATCGGAATGAGCCGGGGAGTCTTTGGAGAGGGGCGGTGGACGCGATTCATGGGACTAACAGGTGCTGGTCTCCTTTCCCTATTAACAAATCAATCTCGGGGGTTTGGTCTAATATTGTGAGAGCAATATCCAAGCTCAAAGTGTCCGACAATTTTCTTCACCATCTATTCAAAGGTGAGGTGGGTAATGGGAGAAATATAAGGTTCTGGTTGGATCGGTGGCTCGGACATACCATTTTGAAGGATGAGTTTCCATTACTTTTTAGAAAAGAAAAGAATAAAAGATGTTATGTAAACGACAAGCTCGCTTTGGACTTTGGAAATATCGACAGGGGTGGTTCTAACACTAGAGGAAATGGAAGGGAAGACTGAGGATACTGTAGCCCTTCAGTCTCGTAATTGTATGTACGGCTCGGCAGCCTGCAGTCTATGTGGTAGAGAAGATGAGGACGTGGATCATCTATTTTGCACGTGTGAAAAGTATCTTGAAGTTTGGCATATGGTGGGTAAAAATGGTGTGGGACGCCGCCTCTTTTCATGTTCTCTCGAAAGGATATTTTCCAACTTCATAAGTCTACAGGCATCATAGGGACGAGGAGGAAGATTATGAAGGGGGTTGTGTTTACGACATGTTGGTGTATTTGGAAAGCTAAAAACGATATCCGGTTTACCAATGCGAAGATCGAGCCTTGGAAGATCCTCCAAGACATCAAAGCTCTTAGCTTCTTGTGGTATAGGAACAAAACTCGAAATTGTAACATAGAATGGAAAGAGTGGCATCATTTTAATCTCTTGTAAGTTTCCAGGTTCCCTCCTTCGATTGAAGTGAGGTGGTGTTTGTGTATAAAAGTTAAATTTTCAAAAAAAAAAAATTTATGATATTTTTGATAATAATGTGAAATAAGTTCAAGTCTTCAATTAACTTGTTACAACTGAGAAAAAACCATGTGGTCATTAGTAACTATGTCCAGCCTTATTGTAGGTGGCCTCGAGATTCGATCAGTGTAAGTGTACAAGTTCCAAAATTTTGCCTATGTTTTCATTTGATATAATCTCGTGCATATACATTAGTTTAATCTATAATAATACTAATATTTATAAATAGCAACAATATATTAGTTTTTTTTTTTTTTTTTTTTTTTTTTTTTAATCAAATTATAAAGTCATGGATTATAACGTATAAGAGGGCATTTTTTAAATTTAAAAAGTTATTAAAAGATAGTGATAAATTTTATAAATTTATTTAAAATTAAATAACTTAAGTTTCATTTATTACCCTCTCTTCATTTTCACTTTTTTTAATAGAAAATCAACATTTATACTTTATACTTCAATTTTGTCATACATTTTTTTAAGTTCGACCAATGAGAGCTTAACTTTGACTTCAATTGTTCAATCAAATAAAGCTCTTCCTCCAATTTCAGTTGTATCAACATTTTTCTGCTACTTTTGGAAAATCCTTTTTATAAAAGAGATGTAAATATTTTCTCTAGCAACATTCTTATAGACAAACATGATAGCCAGACCCACAGCTATGACTACAGCCCATAGAACCTAGCAAGAAGCCCAGTAAAGCTGGTATGCAATAAGCTAAAAGGTTGATATCATGGGTTGGGTTTCGATTTTCAGTTCATACAACGCAATGTCGCAAATTATATAATCATCTTATGACATGACTACATGAGAGCAATATATAACTTATACTCTTTTATATTAATCTCATCATTTTTGGAACTTATATTCATATGATAAACATATTTAATCATTTTCTTAAGTTTCCACGTAGTAAGCATACCATGTTTTCATTTCATCATGAGGACACAATGCTAAATCTTTTACTGTGATCAGCAATGCACAAGATTAGCAAGACCACGTAAAAGCA
This sequence comes from Chrysanthemum makinoi, assembly GCA_910596185.1. Taxonomy (NCBI): domain Eukaryota; kingdom Viridiplantae; phylum Streptophyta; class Magnoliopsida; order Asterales; family Asteraceae; genus Chrysanthemum; species Chrysanthemum makinoi. The sequence goes on from OU343223.1 coordinate 188,726,131, forward strand.
AATCAGTTTCTAGTTCACCCTCTGATCATCGCAGTGAATGATTAAATTAGTGTCAAACGTTGGTCATTAAGTTACCTTGACTCTTGCACAAATAGTTTGATCTAAGAAGAACCATACAACAACCGCCAAAAAATGTTTAAAGAAAATGAACAGAGGCATGCTTAACAAATTAACAGTACACTTGATTTCAGTTTTTACTTTTTAGAAAAGATCTTGTGTTTATTCACACAATTAGATTTCATAAACTTACATTTCGGATGGTTTTCATCGTCTTCTTGCATTAAGACATGCTCTCTAGAAAGGCTTGTCATGTTCACATGCATGCCAAATATATACAAAACTATTCAAAAGTCTGTATTTAGGTAGATATTATTGTTCATTTAATAACATTACAATATGTAGATACTAATCGATCGTCGAAACAAAACAAAACCCTAGCTCTCGACTTCTTGACTCTAGCCACCACCCGAATTAGAAACTAAAAGGTCAGGTCCATCAATCAACTGTTAATCCACAATCCATTAGCTAGTTCCTCAGCAACTTTAAACGTTGAACTGTCTTGACAAACGATCTACCACAACGATAAAGAAATATATAACAATCTGTTAGAAACCAGATGTTCCTAAAATACAAGAAATGAAGCCAAATGAAAGGACATAAGTATATTTACCCCCAAGGAACATCTCCAGCAAGCAACCAGTCTCCTTCTTTGTCTTGGTAAGTGAGTATTACATCTTTATAACCTGTTTTCCCAAACAAACTTTATTAAATAATAACTTTAGCTTTTAAGGTCAATTTATTATTTTGTTCTCTTATATTGTAACACAATTTACAATCTATGTATCATGTTCATTTTTATAACATTTGTACTATGGTTATGGTTTTTTAATGTTTACATATGGGAAACATTATAGTACTAATTGAACTCAAAGTTAATTTCTCCAACCCTTCATAGTCAAAAGATATAGTGTAATGAATAAAAATAGTAGATATTGATTACAATGCATTAATTAATAGGTTGTGCAAATACATCAAGACTTACATTTTCCAAACATGTTGGCTAATGTATGCACAAGAGTTTGGTAGGAGTTGTGCAGGTTAAGGTCAACCTTTCTTGCAATCCCTATGCCTTCCATATGGACTTTAACGTACATTGACTTTGACGCATTATCACCATCTTCGTTGCCGAGTTTAGGGTGGCAAAGACTCTTCCTCCTACATAGTTTCACTGGCGGCCACCCGATGACTCCACCATCATTTCTAATAATATAATAGCAACACACTGAATTTTAGTTACTGCATAATCTAGTGGTTTGAGTTCAAAATCTCATTTCTGATTTCTGACGAGTGGGAATTCAAAAACATGTGTTTAGTTCGCAAAAGTTTGTTTATATACGATGAAAGACAATCCCTTGTTTTAAATGGTTATTGTATAGTCTTTATTAACTAACCATTTATGTTCTTTCAAGACAAAAAGGAACAAATAATAAACAAACATAAACATGTATTTAGACAATAATGCGAGAATTGCGAATGTTTGCTTATTTCCCCTAAAAAGTTGCTAAACTTTATAAGGCAACCGTGAGGTACAAGTAATTAAACACGTCAAAAGTATTATTTAATGAAAATAATATTCTTCTAATTAACAAATACTGGATCCGTAGAAAAACAAAGATTGAAATCCACATACCCATAAACTAAGCAAGAACACTTATCACAAGCAATGTAAGCACACAGTGACATACACATGTATAGATTTTTATAATTTCAAACTATGCAATGTTATATATAAGCAGGAACAAGGATCGGATCCTATAAATCAAGTGAAATTAACTCATAAGACCACTCGTTAATGGAATATGTTAATGGAATTCATATGATTTCATTATATTTCTTCTTTAATTTGTTGCAAACTTATATATTTTCTCATATTACTTTGTACAAGCTAAGATATTATATTATCATATCCATGGTAAATATGAGTGGACCATTTTTTTATAAATCATAAATGTACATACAAGTGAACAATAAATATATATGAATACATGATATGCATGCATTTCATTCATTTCAGTAGTTTCAAAGACTCCAGAGATATGATATATCGGATCTTTTTATCATCATTTTGCAAACAAAGTAATAATTAAAACTGACCAAAAAAACACAATTATGATATTCTAATTCAAGAAACTGTAGATTGTTGCAAGAATTAACCTTATTTAAGTATTAAACAAACCACTAACAATTTTTTTTTTTTTTTTTTTTTTAATTTTCATCCCTAATGTATATTTAGGTATAATTTTAGTTACCTTTGATGAACGAAGATCGAATTCGAGTCAGCTTCATTATCACCATCATGATCATCATGGTTGTCTTCATTAAACTTGTTTGCATTACAAAAGCTATTCCACACAAGAAGAGGCAGCGTTTGAGGAACATGTTTGTCATCATCATTACCATGTTTTCGCTTCTTCGAATAATGAATAGATTCATAGTCATAACTGTGGTTACCATTAAGATCAAATTGTGAAGAACGAGAAGATGCAGATGAAGAAGATGAAGAAAGGGCAAGTCCTAAATGAAGCTCCATCTTTTTTTTGGCAATTAGTTGAAAAGACAGTATCTAGGATTATAAAACATTTGGGTATGTTGTATGATGTGGTGTATGTATATATACAGACAAATGTGTGTGTATATGAAGAGAGAGAAAGGAGGCAAAGCATTTGATTATTGGTGGGTGTGTCTGGGGAAATTTTGTTCTCTCTCACGCACTAAATGTGAAAATGTCAAAGTGGTTTTGTAGACAGGGAACCATGAAGAGAAAATTATGTATTTATGTTTTTTTCTTCTTCTTTCCATATGCGATTATGTTTATTTTGTGAATTTGAAGTTTCCATTTTAGTAAAAAGTTAAGCAAGCAATCGTAAATTAAAAATTGAAATGAGCAAACCGTTTCATTAACAAAAGGATGTGCATGTAGATTATAAAATTGAAGCTTGCAATATCGTTACTTAGCTTATCAAAACGTTATTAACCAACAAAATTATTTGGATGTTGTTTCACTATATCACTTTCTTCGGACACATCACACAAGATACAAAAGTATTCTCAATCTTCTTTAGCTGAAGTAATATCAAATGCGATAATGGGTTTATTTGGTAGGACGGAATGAAATGTCAAACGAACGAAATAAACAATGTAGTAAAATAAATGATGTAATTTAATGATTCATTACCGTTATTAATCATATTTGGTTGGTATGATAGAACAAAATGAAATCAATAAAAAAAAGACTAAAATGTCCATTGATGATAAAAAGTTTATTCAATGTGGTTTGTTAATGATGGACTTTTATGTAATTACTAGACGAGTACCCGCGCCTAGCGGCAGCGGTTTCTAGTGGCAGATAATTAACAATATGCGATATTGTGGTAAGTGTTTCGTAACACGCATAATTCAAGCTGAAGCAAAATTCTTAACGTGTATCAGATCATATAAAAATATTTATTGAAACTAAAATAAAAACATTACATCAATTATGAGATAACTAACAATGCACGCTACCGTGTAAAATTTCTCTTAGTACAGGCATATGAGGTGTTGAATCCTCTTTGACCGAACTCTTTGATTGACTTCACTTTGTAGTTATCATCCATCAATGCACGGTATTTGACACAATCAAAAACTTCAAACCAAAGAAACTTAACAAAATATATACACCTTGTATAATGTATTTTGACCAAATTATTTGAAAAACTTTGTATATTTTGAAATTAATGCCGAACAATCAATGATTAAAGCACCAATCAATCACCATCATTATAGCAATATTTGGAAACGGATTTTTATTTAACGTATTTAACGCTAAGAACAAGAAACAAAAATGAACCCCGTGACTATATAATAAATCGATACAATGTTTTGTGATTGTAAACATTCAAGTTATTCACAACAATATCTCCGCAATTTCAACTATATATAAATGTCAAAACAATATTTTTAAAAATCATATGGTCATTGCACACATTTCAATATTTAATAACCTAGATCGCGATATGATACAACAATTATGAAGAACATAACAATAAAAAAATAAGTTGTAGTATGGTGCCTTATAAAATAAAATATGTTGATAAAATTTTAGAAATTATTAGTGTTAAGATTAAATAAATTAAAATATATATATATATATTTTTTTTGGGAAATTACATTAGTAAAAGTTGTCAAAATGTGTCATACATTTCTTTGAAATTTTAGGTGTGAATTGTTATAGTAGCTATTTCATTAAGGACAAATTCTTTGAATTTTTATATAGAAATTTTAGTTTGAGAGGAATTTTAGAAATTTAACATTACTCACTTTTTAAGTTTCAAAAACATGAATACATGCTTTGTATGTATAATAATAATAAAAAGTTGTATTGACTTTCCAACATCAATATGCCGAATCTGCTTTTTTAATATTAGTTAGAATTTTTAATGGTAGTTATATATACATATAGTTAAAGATTTGAGCACCGTGCATAGCAACCTAGATTTGATGATCGTTTAGTGATAAAAAATGTTTATGGGTTATAAACGAAAAATAATAAAAGTTTGAAGATTTGGGTATTAAATATAATGTTTTGAAACCCGGTCGATGGGGTTCAACCGTTGAATCGCTGGTCGAAAAATGAATCGATAAACAGTCAACCCGACGGGTTGGTTGAACATGGTGAATTAAACCGGGTCAACCCGCGGGTTTGAAGCATCCCGGTCAACTCGGTTCGGTGTATTAATAGTTTTCAAATATATTTTCAACATTTCTATTTTTAGTTTCAACTTTTTACTTTTTTGTTTTTTCCTATATAGTATACGATACCCCCGACGACATTATCGTGAGAAATAGATCTCGATGAGGCCCGATTTATCAGCTTTGTATCGCCAATCTTCTCTTGGTTCATTTCGGATTATTTTTTATTTATCGAACCGGTGGCGAAACCGTTCCCAGAACCGTTGGTCGGTCCGTTTTCAAAACTATATGTACCATCAACTTGTTAGCTTGTATTAAACTTTGTGTGTTTTATTAATTTGTATAATTTGTATAATAACACGTATTTTCATTTTAGGGTGTTTTAAAAATAACATTAATCAGGTTAATTATTTTATATTCTGGATTTTGTTGTAGCTTGTTTAAATTGTATATTGTGAAAATTTTATTGTACTTTTTAGTATAGGGTGTTTTAATTGTTTGTATTTAATTTGGTGAATATGCTTTTAGTTGGTTGTACAATATGAATAAATCAATGTACTTTTAAGTAATGAGGTGTTTTAATAAGAGTATTAATTACATTATACATTTATCTCACCTTTGACTTTCAACTTTCAACTTTCAATTTTCACTTTCACCTTTGACCATTTTTCTATTTTATGTAGTAAAGATAATTCCATTACAAGATTGAATAAAAAAAATTAATTAAATAAATAAATAAGAAAAAAGAGATGAAAATGGTAGTTTTTGATGTAATGAGTTATTTCTTATGACGGATCATTACATTGTAAAATTGTAAACAAACAAAAAATTTTCATTTCATCGTAATAATCTTTTCCGTTCACACTTTGCATTATATGTAACAAAACCAAAACTTTGTTTGATGGGCAACATCCACCCTCCTAATTACCTTCACCAACACCTTGCGCATTTCCTTACAACCATTACCCTCCCACTTGTGATCGAACACAACCTTCTTCATCGCCTCTTTTAATTTGTGAGTCTCCATTGCATCCCCTGTCCGGGGAAGTTGAAGAGGGTGACTCTTGGCAAATTGTTGTTGTTATATGAGGCGTATATTAACAAAATTCTAAAACTAAAATTATGTTGGCCACCTTGAGATACTGTTAGTTAATCAATTGTTATTTGCATAAATAATTAAGATGTTGATTTGACCCGTGAATGGTAAAAATCACTTATGATATTTATAGCATGTTTTTTTAACTAAAAACGTTAAATATTATATAATTGACAGATTAATCTTTAGACAAAACTAATTACACAATAGTTACAAGTATATTTTTTTTTATTTTTTGATAATTTTTATCTATACTACTTATAAAGAGTGAATGACAATGTAATTAAAATTTTGAATTTTGAAAATATAAATTAATGTAATTGTCTAAATTACTCATAAGTCTCTCTTAATATACCTTAAACTTGATCAATTTTAAACTTGATAACTTAAAAAAAATACATTATATTAATTTTAAAAAACATATGCATTGTATTTCAAAAAATATACGTTTTGCATTAAAGGTTGACAAAGAATCACAATTTCGTAAGTATAATTATTTGCAGTTATACACCGACGTTTTGCGCGGATGCACCTTTAGTAATCTATAAGCTTTGAGATCGTGGAATCTAAAACTTCTCTCGATTATATAGAACTAACATCATTTTCCATTTTTTTTTCTGACGATTTGACGTAATTTTACAATCTTATATATACATTTTGAAACGATCTTTTTCACATTGAGTTTGTATTTAATTTATAGGGTGAAGATCATGAAATAGTAACCAACTTTTAATTTTGTTCAAATTTAGTTACAATAACCTTTTTATGATTATAAAATAATAATCAAATTTGAAAAATTCCATTTTATTCACTAAAAGTTTCCATAATGTCTATTATTATGTAATTTTTATGTTTGAGTGACTAAAATGAAACACTTTTCAAACTTGGTTATTATTTTATGACATATTTTTTTCACCAGGCATAAATTGGTACATGTTTTGGTTTAAGCTAGGAAATTCGTGGGTGGGTATTTATTATTACGGCACAACCAAATAATGCACATATTAATATCTTAAAGACAGTTTTTTTGAATAATTACACAATAATGAAACAATATTGAAACTTGTATGATTTTTGTGGTTAATTTAAAATTTAAGTGACTTAATTAGAACAGTTATCAAACTTTGTTACTATTAAGCAACGTTTTCCCTAATTTATAAAATGACCATATTAAATGGTATGCCATAATTACTTTGATTTTAACTTTTAAAATGCGTTTTATATTGTTATCTACTGTTGTCTATCCATTAGAACACACTAGCATGGTATACACCACCTTGTAATCAAATATTTTTCGATTACATTTTTCTGTTATAATGACTTATGCATGGCAAGATTTTGCGAATAATTTTATCGCACACTATTTCATATTAAAATGTCAAGCACCTATGCATCATGATGCAATGACAACACAAAAACGATAGTAAATAGTATTACAATGTTGTGATAATTGGTGGTGAAATGTACTTGCTAATAAATAAATGTTGTGTAATATTTGTCAAAATACTATATAACATGTAAACATAGAGAAATATAAATTAGTTTTTACAATATATAATTAATATATATGACATTACTTATTTAAAATTACACATTTTCATGATTTATAAATCACATAAAAATCTTCGTACTTTGACATGTACGATTCTTTTTAATCGAATTTATTAGCAAAATGATTTGGTATTCACTAAACTTGTACTAAAATACATACATAAATGATAAATATTTTTTTTAATATGCAATTTTTAAAATTTTAAATGTCTATAAACAAACAAAAGTTTAGCATTAAACTACATTAATGAATGTTTTAAATAGTTATGTGCAGAAGAATTTTTGTTAATATATTATACATTAATCATTTTTATATCCTAAAACTTAAAAGTAATTTTAATGGATGAAATGTCTTCCATTATATCTATTATTATAGATATACATATCTAGTATATATATAGATTAGCTATTATACATTTGTAATTGATATTGTGTGCCTAAACTCAATTTAAATGTATGTGTTGATTAAAAATCAATTTTAATAGAAATTATCTCAATTTTGTCACGTAAGCGAAATTGTGTCTTCTTATTAGCTAATTAAAAGCCAAAATTTAAATAAATTAGCCAAGCTTTGATAAATTTGACAGAGAAATTTGATAAAAAAAAAATATAAAAATATAAGTGTCAAATTTGTAAACTAAAACTAAAAAAATGTAATTAATATAGTTTCAGTTGTTAAAATTTTAGAATTATTAAATAGACTTGGGCATTTAACCGTCAAAATGCTAGATTTGGGCATCTAACCGCAAGATGTGACTGCGGCGTTAATTCATTATTATTTATTTGAGGTTGAAGTGGAATTTCACGCGCAATATCTGAAGACATCGGGGTTGGTTGGATGCATAATTCTTCAAGATCATTTTTCGAGCTTTTTACCTTTATAGTGACAAAGACTTGGATATCTTTTTTTTATTTATTTTTATTTTATTATTATTATTATTATTATTATTATTATTATTATTATTATTATTATTATTATTATTATTATTATTATTATTATTTTTGTGATTCTTCTTTTCTATTACCACAAGATAACTATCACTTTAAGGAGTTACGATGTAGTGCTTAGTGTCACACGAAGTTGTGGATAGTCAAGAGGTGATGTACGTCTTATACTATTGGTTGGTTGGTTGCAAAGTATAGAGTACTTATGGTTTCTAGTTGACGAATTCTCTACGCTGTTCTTAGTCAGACATTAGTGCAAGTTTAAGTCACAAGTTCGTGTATTTTACTCCATTTCAAGTTCACATATTGGTTTTCCATCGTTAGTCACTACAAAGCATTTAATGATAATGGGGTTGGTAAAGAGTTAGCTGATAGGAGTATAAAAGAGTGGAGATGTTATCAACTGTTGATTCTCACGAGATATTTATGGTACTTCACACCTTGTTGATTAATTGGACATACATGGTTACGCTGCTTCTGATTCCATTGTAAACAGAGTGTGTATGCTTCCGATTCCTCAAAAACATCGTAGGGGGAAGAGAGGTGGATGTTCTTTGGTTTTCTGTGACAACCCGTAATTTTTCCCGATGCGTTTTATTCGGAGAATCGACGAATAAATTTGACCCTTTCAATTACTTCGAGATACAAGACGTATTTATAATCATTTTTACCGGAATTATTATATTAAGAGCAATGGCGTAATTTTCGTATTCACACGACGACTTTTGATGACCGAAAAGAGCTCGAGAAACGTTTATCGTGAAAGATTTGGAAAAACTACGAAAATGGTCCCTGCAGTTAATATTACCCCGCCGTCCCTATGGTTTCAATTGTACAAGTTTAATCCCTCCCGGCCCCAACCCTCTCACTCCTCTCATTTTTTACACCCAACTTTCTCACACTTAATTTTCTCTCTCCTCTTTCTAAATATTCCCGTACCGGCCACTCCAATCACTCGCCACGATGCCCGGTATCACGTCAGCCACCATGTTACACTGCCCCCTCCAATAGATAGATCTGGTCATTGTGGTTACGTTTACGTGCCACACGCGCCCTCAAAGCCACTCACGCGTTATAATCTAGGGTTTTATGATGTATATGTTAGGGTTTTGATGGTAACGTATAAATCGGGTTTTGTTGACACACGGGTCACGACTAGGGTTTAGCTCTTGCCTGTGAAGGTCGTGTGTTAGTAACACACCACCATCGTCTCTCATCTATCTTCCCTCTCGTTCTTATTGGCAAGCCGAAAACCTCAAGTACCTTTTGATTCATTTTGTTGGTATAAAACCGATTAGTAATCGGTTGTGTTAAAGTTTCGTGGAAGTTGATAATTAAAAACGTTTGCATGTGATTTGTATGGTATGAAACTGATAAGGGGTGTTTGTTTGATACGGTTTTTGGTCTCGGATTTGTTAGTTTAGGGTGTGTTAGTTTGCGTTTGTTGTGTTTGTTTGTTCGTTGTGGTGTTAGGACTGACTTGGTGAGTCGAGTCGGGCCGAATCAGTTGAGTCGGGTCGTTAGATCCGCATGGTCAAGTTTGACCGATGTTCACGCTTTGGGTTTGTTCGCCTCTGGTTGTATCATGTAGTATGGGTCAGCTTTGGGTCATGGGTCTGATTTGCTTGAGTCTCGCTTGGTAAGAAACCTATAAGGTATCGTTATGGATTTGCTTGTTGAGTCGTGAATTGTCGTTATTGTGGGGCATTGAAACTGAAAAAAATGGTTACTTGTATAAGTTAATGGGCTAAATTATGTTAAGACTATGGGCTAATTTGAAATATTTAACGAACTAATTATATAACGATATCGGACTAAAACTATCGGATTAAATGATATTAGACTTAAACGGAGTATAGACCTATAAGGACATGTTGAGTTATTGGATAGTTAATAATAGGAAAACGTTGGACAAATTGGACATTGGGGATTTGAGACGGATACAATATATTAGACTCGGGATGGATTTAATATATTTGATTCGAAACGAACCTAAATATTCAATTGAAATAATTGAACTAATAACGAGAAGTTAAACTATCAATTATCTAAGAATGTGGTTCAATTAAATTTCAAGTCCGAATTAATTTAAACTTTAACTTATAGTTTTATAAACATAAATTGACTTTTCCAAAGTATTTGAGATTATGGGGAAATTACCGAAACTTACCAATTGACCTAATTAGATTACATAGATAGTTGTCGTCATTTTCTAGTCTTCTTTGATTTGCTTGAGTATTGTCAGTATTTCTTGACTTTGTCGATGTCTTTTCCTCTTTCGTGTGAGTTGTGTTATGAGTCTAAGTTTCTTATTACTCACGAAACGTTAAAACTAAACTTTTTGGAGATTGATAATGGACTTTTTGAAAGTAATGATACGAATAATCCACGAAAACTACGACAGGTTATCTTCTATCGACTTCAAGTATCGTATGAGCCGTATTCTCGAGAAAAAAATCGATACGCTTAGATTGCCATTTCGTAATTCATTTTACTCGTTGTACCTTTCTTCTGGATGCCGTTGTAATTAGCTAGTTGCCAGTTGTGTCAGTTGTGAATAGTGCATTGTTGTGGCTAAGGTGAGTTCATGGCCTTATTTTCAAAGGTTTTTATAACTATTTTGGGGGATAATACATGCTCGTTTTAACTAAACTTAATGATTGTGAAATTGGATATATGAAATGTTATTTGAGAAATTTGAATTGGTGATGGAAGGCTTTATGTGTTTATCAGAAGTAAATGCAAGTTACAAACAAATTCTTGGACCTGCCACTACCTTTTTGGTTTGCTAATATGTTGACTAGGTAAGGTTAGATATGCGGAAGATATTGACTTAGACTAGGATAGCAATCCTTTGCTATATCGTTGGTGCCTAGCTACGAATAGATATTTGATATGTGAAAGATGTTGACTTAGACTAGGGTAGCAATCCTTTGCTATACGTTGGTACCTATCTAAGAATAGACATTTGTATTCGACCTAGACCATGGTAGCATTGCTTTATGCTTTGCTATAGCTGTGGTACCAGGCTAGAGTCGCTTAGGGCCCTATTAGGATTTCACTCTCGCGCTTCGATATTGGAATGATTATTATTGGAATATTGTTGGAATGTTGTTGTTGGAATTTATAGCATATATATCTACCCTAGTCCCACATAGCAAATAACTCTATCTGGTCCACTACTAAATTTTGTGATTAAACTGCGGAACTCACCACGAAGCTAACTTTTTGCAAAGATGTATTCTCGTGTTTGGCTTATAGATCAAGATTGGAAGACGCTGCGCGGGCATGGTCATAGGCAACTCGATGAACAATTGGGACCGCTAATTACTTTATGGGCCTAATTTCCTGACTACTTTCATATAATGTAAACTTAATATTTTTGATAATGAATCTTATTCTAAGTGAATGAAATAAAAACCATTATTTGTACCTTATGTTGTGATACCAATATGGGCAGTCCCCAATGTATGTATGCTTCCGTTGGACCCTATTTTGGGGGTGTTACAAATTGGTATCAGAGCTTAGGTTATAGAGAACTGGGTATATTTTAAAACCTAGACTATAACCAATTTTGCAAAAACTTAACCATATGACCGCCACGTGCCTGCCTGCCAAGCTGATTCCTCGCATATGATTTTGTTTGAGGATGAAAATGATTGGATGATTGAGGATATATTAGATGTTTATGGAATATTAGAGGAATTGATTGATGATATACTTGTTGAATGTGTGCCTTGCTAGTAGATGATTTATGTCTGCTTATTTTAGTAGTTCACCATAAGCATTTCCACATGCTTATGCACATAGCATACCTTTCACAGAGTTACGTTATTTCCTTGCGTAATCTCATTATTCGATTTCGAGTTTGTACACTAGTAGTAGCCTTGGGAATGATTTGGGATGTAAAGGACATAATGATAGTATAACTAAGTCGAGTATATCAAACTTCATTGAACCTCAGGTGAATATAGATTGATCACCTAGACCAAATTTGTGGATACATAGATGATCACCTATATCCGCTCGGTGAATTTTGCGATATTGGGAGTAGTTATAACAGGATTATATCCGGGTTAGAGCTTGGCTTTAGGAATGATGATTTTTAGGTGGATACACGCATACTGAATATCACGAAAGCTTGCACTCACACACGACACACTGGCATCGCAACACCTCACGAATCATAATGCTTCTGACGCCGCTATGTATCCTTGCTTATATGGAATTCCTGTTTGTCGCCCTCGAGCGTAGTTCGCCTTGGGTCAGGTTGGACATGATTGGCACCATTTAAAATCCGAGTTGCTTATCGTCATAAGCCTCGTCAATCTTATTGGAATCGTTGGATTTGGTTTTGACTACTTTTTGGTAATTTTGGACCTCGTTTGAAATTAGATTCGTTATTCAGTCTGCCGTTGATAATCTTGTTGGAATCGTTATTCAGCCTCGTTTCATTGATATTCTTGTCGGAATCGTTATTCACCTCGCTGATAATCTTGTTGGAATCGTTATTCACCGCTTCATTGATAATCTTGTTGAATCTTATTCAGCTCCTCGCTGTTGATAATCTTGTTGGAATCGTATTCAGCCTCATTTCGCTGATAATCTTGTAGAATCGTTGTTCAGCTTTCGCTTGTTGATAATCTTGTTGAATCATTATTCACCAAGCTGATAATCTTGTTGGAATTGTCATTCAGCCTCATTTCGTTGGTAATCTTGCCCAACCAAATCTTGAGATCTTAAGGAGTAACTTGAACCGCGATCCTTGGAACTGACGCCTAATTCTTCATTCGTCTTTCGAGTATACCTGTTATCCTTACTACCCTCTTAACACTCAATAAGATATGTCATAAACGAATCCTTGGAAGAAGATCCCGCGCCTCTACCTAAGTAGTTGTTGATAGTCCTACCCAACCCCGTCGCTCCCTAATCGAAAATGGAAAGTACGGGCGACCTTGCTCGTCTATATGTAAAGAAGATCGTGTGCGTCATGGAGTGCCGACTCCTATCCTTTTAGATCGTGGCAATCGCCTCACACCCACCTTTTGTCAATCACTTCCAAGAGCTATGAGAACAGATATGGATATGCATACGGTGTATCATCTCCAGAATGATGCCTGAGATGAAGAAATCATTCGTGTTAATACAAATAAACCGTAAAAACATGTTATTTTTGTAAAGAATTTACATATAGCCATTTAATACAAATTGTTGTAATAAATCATTTGTTGTAATAGTTTATTAGGATGGGTAAAAATCACAACCCATGGATCATATCTATAACCCATGGTATTGACCCATACCCACTTGACTAGATATATTGTACTCATTAGATACATTGTATCTAAAAGAATACCCATGGACCAACCCATAACCCATGACTCATAACCAAAAAACTCATGGGCAAAGAGGAGCGTCCCACGGATCCCTAGGATTACACTAGATGGATCCTTTGGAGGATCCGGGATCCGGGGAACAAGTGGGCAAGTTTGCCTATAAATAGAGAGCCATTTCTTCATTCTAACTCACCCTCTTCTTACTAATTCTCTCATATACTCTCATTCTCTTCTAAAAAAAGATCACTTGATCTAGAGAGTACTTCTTTCTTTCTTTCTTTAGTGATTCTCATATAGGTCCTTCTAAGGCGAGATCACGAGCATTCTACAAGTCATCCAAGCAAGGGGTCCTTGATTGATTTGTTCCTCCACAAGATTTCTGTAGCAAAGATCTTCTATTTGATATTTCACATATTTGTTGTGTAATAGTCTTGTTGGTTTGGTCCACCGTGTTACGACTCAAGATTTAGCTTTGTACCGAAAAGGTGTAAGAAACATTGTAAGGCTTCTCGCCAAGTTGAAGGAGTTTGTTGACATAGTGCTTGAACTCTCTAGTAGGTGACTCGGGGAGTGGAGTAGGGCAAGGAAGGTATCCTTGTAGCCTAACCACTATAAATCGGTTGTGTCATTTTTATCCCTTGCTTTACTTTATTTACTTGCTTTATCATTAGATCTAAACTTTCTCACATTCATAACGATTTCAAATAATATCGAATCTAAAGTTTTTGAAACTAACTTAAAATTGGCAAAACTATTCAACCCCCTTCTAGTTTTCCACAATTGGCATCAAGACCTAAGTTTATAAAAGTTTTAAAGTAAACCGTATTTTAAAAACTTTTCGATCACTATAAGTTCCAAAATTACAAGGAAGGGCAATCTATGCACCACCAACTACTTGAAACTAATGGTTTTATATATTGGAAAAATATATTTGAAACGTATGTGAAGTCTAAAGATATTGATCTTTGGTACATTATTGTTGAAGGCGATTTTGAGGCTACCTCAAAAGATGATAAAGGGAATTTAGTTAACATACCTCATGATAAACTAAACGATGAAATGAAGAAAAAGCTTTCTAAAATAGTTAAGCTAAAATGGTTTTGTATAATGCTTTACCCAAAAAGGAATTCGGAAGAATTTCTATGCTTAAAACCTCTAAAGAAATTTGGAATTTTTTAGTTGTAACTCATCAAGGTAATCAACAAGTTAAAATAATAAAATTGATTTATTTGTTCAACAATATGAACAATTTTCAATATCGGATGAGGAAACTATAGATCATTTATTTGCTAATTTTAATACTATTATTACATCTTTACAAGCACTTGATGAATCTTTTTCTAGTCAGAACCATGTTAAGAGATATCTAAGGGCACTTCCATCCAAGTGGAGATCCAAGGTGACGGCGATCGAAGAGTCAAAAGATTTGACAATCCTCACCCTTGATGAACTCATAGGCAACTTAAAAGTCTACGAGCCTATCCTTGCTAAAGATTCAAGCCTCAAAGTGAAAGAGAAACAAATCTTCTTGCCCTTAAAGCCAAAAAGGCTTCAAGATGAAGAGAACCTCTTCGATAGTAACTAATTTTATATATATGCATGGTGGGACTTAAAAAGTTCTAGAAGGAATAAGATACGCCAATCCCGCATGACGACACAAGAAAGGATTCCTAAAAGCAAAGAGGACGATAGCCGGGATGATCGTGCTTCCTTTAAATGTGGGGACCCAAACCAATTTATTAGTAAGTGTCCCAAATGGGATGATCAAAAGGCACTGATGGCACGGGAAAGGGATGATGCAGGAGGATTTAAGAAATTTGTCTCATGGCAAATGATGAGGTGGCAAAGGTCAACCTAGATTTGATGAATGGGTCAAGGATAGCGGGTGCACGAGGCCCATGACCGGAAATAAAGATCTATTCTCCACATATGAATCCTTCAATGGAGGAAATGTGGTGTTTGGAAATAGCAAAAGTAAATCATTTTAAGAAGGCACGATTTCTAACAAATCTCTAACCATTAACGATATGGGTCACGAAAAGCCAACTTTAACCTCTTAAGTATAGGACAAATATATGATAAAAAGTGCAATGTACTTTTTAATAAAACCGTAGTAAGATAAAAATGGCATAACCATAGGAAGAGGAATTAGGAAACATGGAGTCTATATCATTAAAATAGGCAATGAACCTAAAGACAAACCTTGTCTTACCTCTATGGATGATACTTCGACCTTATGGCATCGAAGATTGGGTCATGCCAATATGCGACTACTTCAATCGCTATCATCCAAAGATCTAGTAAGATATCTACCTAAGTTAAAATATGAAAATCACTTCTGTGATGCTTGTAATGTAGGAAAACAAGTTCATTCTAGTCATAAAGCTAAAAACATGGTGTCTACAACTAAGTGTCTAGAATTACTACACATGGATGTATTTGGTCCATCCGCTATCCAAAGTTATGGAGACAACTACTACACTTTGGTCATAGTGGATGATTACTCTAGGTACACATGGACAAAATTCTTAAAGAACAAAATGAAAACGTTTAATTATTTTGAAATATTAAGCAAGAAAATCCAAAGACAACTAGGAAGTCCTATAGTGTCTATTAGAATGGATCATGGTAGGGAATTCGATAATGAAGTGCAATTTGAGCCTGTGACGCTAATGGTATTACTTACAACTTCTCGCCCGCGACTCCACAATCGAATGGGGTAGTTGAAAGAAAGAATAGAACCCTACAAGAAATGAGTCGCACCATGTTTAATGAGCAATCCATACCTCAAAAGTTTGGTGCAATGCCGTTGATACTTCAACGTACATACTTAATCGAGTCTTAATTAGACCAATCTTAGGTAAAAAGCCTACGTTAGATCACTTTAGAGTCTTTGGTAGCAAATGTTTTCTTCTTAACACTAAAGATTACCTTACAAAATTTGATCCTAAATCAACCGAAGGTATCTTTATAGGTTACTCCCCTAATAGCAAAGCTTACGTCATACTAAATAAAGAAACAATGAAGGTAGAAGAGTCATTAAATGTAAAATTTGATGAAAGTCCACCCAAACCCTCTCCACCTCTTTTCGATGACGAGATTGTAGAAAGTGAAGCTATTGTAATAAAGAAAAAGATTAATGAAGAAGAAGAAGAATCGTCAAATAATGAACTCATAAATATTAAAGAGTCCAAAGATCACCCCGTAGATAAGGTCATAGGAAAGCTAAACGAAAGAACCTTAAGGTCTCAAGTTCAAAACCAAAGTAGCCTATTTTGTTTTGTTTCAACCATAGAACCTAAGAATACGCAAGAAGCCATAAAAGATGAAAGTTGGGTAATGGCTATGCAAGAAGAGTTAAATCAATTTGTTTCTAATGATGTTTGGACACTTGTCCCTCCACCTAATAATCAAATCATAATAGGAACCAAATGGGTTTATAAAAACAAGTTAGATGCAAACGGAGTAGTTTCTAGAAAGAAGGCTAGACTCATTGCGCAAGGGTATAACCAACAAGAAGGAATAGACTTTGATGAGACCTATGCCCCGTGGCTAGATTAGAGTCTATAAGAATACTTCTTGCTTATGCTTGTGCTAATGATCTAAAGCTTTATCAAATGGATGTCAAAAGTGCTTTTCTAAATGGTTTTATTAATGAAGAAGTATATGTAGCTCAACCTCTAGGCTTCATCGATTTTGAAAAACCTAAACATGTGTATAAGTTAAAGAAAGCCCTTTACGGTCTTAAACAAGCTCCAAAAGCTTGGTATGATAGACTCAAGTCATTTTTAATCAAACACAACTATTCCATGGGGTTAGTTGACAACACACTTTTTACTAAGAAAATATAGTCACATATAATCATAGTTCAAATATATGTAGATGATATTATATTCGGATCTACTTGTCAAGACATGTGTGATGATTTCTCTAAAATCATGCATGACGAGTTCGAGATGAGTATGATGGGAGAACTTAGTTTCTTTCTTGGTCTACAAATCAAACAAGTAGAAGATGGTATCTTCTTTAATCAATCTAAATATATAAAAGAGATGTTAAAGAGATTCGGTCTAGAAGAATCGAAACCAATTAGGACACCAATGTCATCCGACACCAAACTCACAAAAGATGAAGACGGCGAATCCGTCGATAATACTAAATATCATGGCATGATAGGCAGTCTTCTCTACCTCGACTAGTAGGCGGATATCATGTTTAGTGTTTATCTATGTGCTAGGTTTCAAGAAGACCCTAAAACATCACACCTAGAAGCCGTAAAAAGAATATTTAGATACATTAAGGGTACAACACAATTAGGATTATGGTATCCTAAGGGCATGGGAGTAGAAACAATTGTAAATGCAGATTCTGACCATGCAGGTGATTATGTTGACCAAAAAAGTACAAGTGGGGTATTGATGTGCCCGGTTGGTGCAAGTTTTAAATTTATAAAAGGTGAATTACCAATATTACCAATAACACATACGAGCAAGTATACTCGTCCATTATAGCAAGATTTTGAAGGTAAGTCGGGATCGATTAGGATTTGAGTGAATCTAAGCACAAGTTGAATTAACGAGTCTTTCCAAAACATATAACAAAGCAAATAGATATAATGAAATTCAGATGATTAAAAACTACACTTGCTTAAACTAGTTTCATATCATAGATTAATGTGATTGTGTTAACCTCTTAACATGTTGATTGTGATAACTAGTCGAAGACTAATCTATTGTTCTTACAAGTTAAACCTTCGTCAAGATTTTAGTTCATAAAACAAGCATTAAGTTTAACCAATCAATTCAAGATCAATTCAAGTTTCATAAGTCTACATACATAAACTTAAACACAAAAACATCCGCTTGTTCATCAAATTGCTTAAGAAATGGTCAATACAAAAGGTAACCGATCATAGACAAAGGCTACAATTGATTCTCAACAACTAATCTTACGACCATTTAGATGTTTCCAACCAATCCAATTTGATAATCAAAAAGCGTTTCAATTACAATCACACCTTAGTTCCTTTGTGTAATCAAGAATAATGGGTAAAACAATCATCCATAGACAAAATGATTATGACTAGTTGAATAACAATAAGTCCTTTCGACCACAACGATTACTATCAATTAGCCAAACTTGATTAACAAATGTCACTATGAAACTTTAGCACAATTGGATCTTAGAATCAACTTGAAATTGAATTAAAACATGTTAACACAACCACTAACTAATCATATGATAATCAACATCATTTAAGCAAGTGCATAAAGAAACTAGCCACTCATAGCAAACATGAACATAAACTCATAACTTTGAACATTAGAAAACATGATTGAAAGTCTTACAATGCTTGGAATAAGATTACAAATTGTGAAGTAATGATTCCCAAAGGATCGTGGTGGACTTCTTGGTGTTTTGGCCTCCAAAGGTGGAACTTCTGGAACTCCAAACTTCCCTGGATTTCTAAGGACGAATTTTAAGAGTTTAAGGCTTAGTGTTATGAGTAGAGAGATTTGTAATTGTGGTTTTTCTCATATGCTCACAATTAGCCTCTATTTATACTATTTCCAAGGCCTAGGGTGTTAAATGCTTAACTTGGCCTCCAAGGAGTGAGGAAGGGACTAGAACACACCAAGAAAAGGACCTAGAATCGTTTGGATGCAAAGGGGAAGCTTAGTGATGAAGATTTGACAACTGCGGCTTCTCCAACCGGATCGGTCATATGACCAACCGATCCGGCTAGTCTTCAATAATAACACACCGACCGATCCGTTGGGTTGCGACCGATCGGTGCGATTATGGCAAAAATTAATTCGACCAAATGCCAACCGATCCGGCTGAAGGTGCAACCGGATCCGGTTGGATCTTCTGAGATACAAAACTTGATCTTTTCTTTTCACTCTGTCTTGTAGAACTTGGTTCTTCAATCACTAAAGTCTTCAAAGGTACTTGAGATTTAGCTTTACTGAAATGGGAATCTTCGATTAGCTGCATATTTCCACATTTTCCTCCATTTCCCCGCACTTGGTTAAAAATACTAGACAAACATCTCTAGATACGATTAAGTACTAAAATCACGCAAATATAACCAAATAACAGATATAAAAGTACACATAATGCAACTAGAAACATGCACAATCTGAGTGTTATCAAATTCCCCCACACTTAAACTTTGCTTGCCCTCAAGCAAATCTAGGACAAACATCCACTGGTACCAGATCGTGATTATGAAAAATGTGATGCAAATCAACCAAGTATAAATACGAGAGAAGATTCATCGATTATGCTTATAAAGGTGAAACATCAAGATGTTTGACAATATCCAATGATTTTCTTGCATGATTAACATTTCAAAACACCTCACGAAAAATAATGGAATATAATTCACTCAATCACTCATTTTTAGTGGAGTGACAAGATAAATCACACTCATTGCTCAATCGTGATTAGATTATTACCATAAGCTTGTACAAGAAACAAAACTCCACCGGCGTGGCGTGAGCACCAAGTAAAAACATCTAAAGAGGGCTTTTATTCAAGGGTTATAATGATAGGCTAAGGGTTAAGGGTATGGATAAGGCATGGGAATGTTATGAAATTGGTGTTAAAATAAAAATAAAATCAAGTCTAATACCCAAGTTGCTAGCTACCAAACATTCCACGAACCAAATAAACGATTATAGCCTTACTTTCTTCTTTTCCAC
The DNA here is from genome assembly GCA_910596185.1 of Chrysanthemum makinoi. Lineage (NCBI taxonomy): Eukaryota > Viridiplantae > Streptophyta > Magnoliopsida > Asterales > Asteraceae > Chrysanthemum > Chrysanthemum makinoi. The sequence goes on from OU343223.1 coordinate 188,746,497, forward strand.
TTTCCACAGCTTTTTGCTTTGCCATGACAATTGTTCTTCGATCATAGCACATTGGCTATTATTTCCATACTTCAACACAAATTTTTTTTTTTTTTGAACATAAACTCAACACATGGCTCAATCAATCACATAGGATGTGGTACTCATAATCATTTGAACAATCTTCACTTTCCATGAAACTAGCAACCAACCGTTAGACATTGATATGGGATAGGCTAAGGTTTAAAATGTAAAATCTTTTTGTATTTTCTGGGTGAAGCAAAAATGAAAGGGATGGCTCAGAAGGTGTAACTAGGGGTATCTAGTGCTAATAATGAGCACTACAAATGGGTCCATGTGGGTGGTTAACTAACCAATGAGGCTAGCTAATATATCATTAGATGTAAAATGGAAGGCCATTTGGGTTAAATCCTAAGGTGCCTCTTTATCACACGAATTCACTTATATCACACGAATGCAATCTCCTTTGTCTGGTAATGATTTACAAGCACAAGTTCTAGAATAAATAAAATCACCGGCACACTCATAGCAAAAGATCTAAGCATAAAAGATGTATGCTAATAAGAAATAGGCTCAAATCCTCACAATTTAGTGGAAAGGGTATAATATGTGTTAGCAAATGTTATCGATCCCAGAATGGATTGCAATAGTAATCGGAACACATCTCGAAATTTCAAATATTACCAATTTTACCAGTGGAATGATCCAGTTATTCTAATAGATAATCCTAAAAGTGTGAAAACAACTAGATCACAAGGGCAAGCAAAATTTTAAATTTAAGCCTGAAAAACTCTAATTTTTCCTATTCACCCCACACTTAAGTTAGACATTGTCCTCAATGTGAAAAACGAACTTCAAAGTATAGAAATAGGGAAAATAGAGATGAACCCAGATATGTCAACGAGTTTATCAACTTAAAATTCTTTCTTCATTCCCGGTGTCCACTAGAGAAATCATCACACACGCACACAATCTTATAAACAAACAAAAGGTTTTATTAAAAGGGTGGCACCCCCACACTTAAGTTCAACCGAAGGTTTAAACTTTGGGGAGTGACCATAGAAAATCAAAAATGAAACACACGGGTTGCCTCAGTAGCTTGTTTTATTATCGAGTCATCAGGCTGACTCGAGTCTTCCCGAATTTATTCATAGCTTGCAAGGGCAGCTTTGAACATTTTGTAAAGTTCGGGATGTACATGAATTCTTCACCAGTAGCTTCAATATCGTCCCAGACGAACTTCAGCTTGGTTTCCATGGAACAGTTTGTGGAATTCTTCCATGAAATGGTGCTATAAAGGTGATAGTTTCGAATTCATTCTCATGGTGTCTCCGAGGATGTAATGAAACTTCATTCGTTTGCTCCTTGTCGTAGTATAACTTGATTCGGTGTCCATTAACAATGAAACTTCCACCTTGTTTGTCATAGAGTTCGACATACCCGGATGGATATCCATGTTTAACGACATATGGTCCAAACCATTTTGGTTGTAACTTCAGAGCTTTGAATTTGAATTTCATGTTAAAAAGCAGAACTTTATCTCCGGCTTTGAATTCTTTTCGAATTCGTAGCTTTTTATCATGATAAGCTTTTGTTCGGCTTTATACAGTTTGGAATTTTCATAAGCTTGAGTCTTAATTCATCGAGTCGTGCAATTAAATCTTTTCTCTCCGGCTATTTTGAGATCGGTGTTACATTGTCCCAATAAGCACGATGTTCAACTTCGAACGGCAAATGACAAGTCTTCCCAAACAAGAGTCTGTAAGGAGTTGTACCAATTGGTGTTTTATAAGCCGTACGAAATGCCCACGAGCATCATCAAGTTTTCTTGCCCATAATGATGGATTGTCTTTTCTTGTTTTTCCAGTATTCTTTTGAGAGCTCTGTTGGTATTTTTGACTTGACCACTGGTTTGTGGATGATAGCGATGAAATCGATGATGAACTCCATATCTTTTCATGGTTTTCCATTTGTTGATTGCGAAATGAGTTCCTCGATCGCTTATGAGTGCTTTGGGAATTCGTAACGAAAAGCTTTTTGAGAAAATTAACCGACACGAGCATCGTTTGTCGGTAAAGCTTCACTTACGCCCATTTGGACACGTAATCTATAGTAACGAGAATGTATTAATTTGTGGGATTTAGGGAAAGGTCCCATGAAATCTATTCCCCAAATATCGAATATTTCACACTTGAATGCTTGTTAATGGCATTTCATCTCTCCGAGAGAGATTGGTAGTTCTTTGACAAGCGTCCGCAGTTTTGAACAAGTGTATGTGCTTCTTTGAATATTGTTGGCCAATAGAATCCAGCATCAAAAACTTTCTTAGCTGTGGTGGAAGGACCATAATGTCCCCCAGTTGGGCCATGGTGACATTCGTCAAGAATTTTACGAGTTTCGGAACCAAAAATACATCTTTGGATCATCCCATCGGGACACATTTTGAAAAGATATGGCTCTTCCCAAAAGTAGTATTTGAGTTTCGAAAAGAATTTGCTTCTTTGAGCATGAGTTAGTCCTTTTCTGAGAATTCCTCCAGCGAGGTAGTTTGCAAAGTCAGCAAACCAAGGATCGTCATTTCCGTCGATGGTCATGAGAGTTTCATCGAGAAAATAATCATCGATTTCTTCTTCTTTCAATTCCTCAAGATTAGGATTTTCGAGACGAGATAAGTGATCGCAGACAAGATTCTCTGCTTCTTTCTTATCTTTGATTTCGATGTCAAATTCTTGGAGTAGCAAAATCCATCGAATAAGACGTGGCTTAGCGTCTTGCTTGGTGAACAGATACTTGAGTGTTGAATGATCGGTAAAATGACTTTTTTGAGAGCACAAGATATGATCTGAATTTGTCAAAGGCAAAAACGACTGCCAGTAATTCTTTTTCGGTGACGGTATAATTTCTTTGGCACTATTAGATGTCTTGCGGCAAAATATATAGCGAAAGTGTTTTCCTTCGCGTTGTCCTAAGACAGCCCAACAAAATAAATCGCTTGCATCGCATTATAAGTTCGAAGGGTAGTGACCAATTAGGTGAAACCATGATCGGAGTACTAGTAAGTTGAGATTTCATTGATTGAAAGCTTTTATGCAATCAGAAAGTCAAAGATAGATTCTTTCTCAAGAAGTTTTGTCATTGGTCGAGATATTTTGGAGAAATCTTTGATGAATCGGCGGTAAAACCGCATGTCCTAAAAACTCCTAACGGCTTTGACGTTGGTTGGTGGTGGAAGTTTTGAGATGACATCGACCTTTGCTTTGTCGACTTCCATTCCGGCACTAGAGATTTTGTGTCCAAGCACAATTCCTTCGGTTACCATAAAGTGGCATTTCTCCCAGTTGAGAACAAGATGTGCAGCTTAGCATCTTTCGAGCATTTTATCGAGATTAGAAAGGCAAGCTTCGAATGAATCTCCAAAGACTGAAAAATCATCCATGAAAACTTCCATGGAGGTTTCTAGCATGTCTTGGAATATGGCGATCATACACCTCTGAAAAGTCGCGGGTGCATTAAAAAGACCAAAAGGCATACGCGATATCGTAGGTTCCAAAAGGACAAGTAAAGGTGGTCTTTTCTTGATCGTTAGGATCGATGGGAATTTGGAAGTATCATGAAAATCCGTCGAGGAAACAAAAGAATTTATTTTCTGCTAGTCTTTCAAGCATTTGATCCATGAACGGGAGTGGAAAGTGATCCTTTACGGTGGCTTTGTTTAACTTACGATAGTCAATACAAACACGCCAACCGGTGATAGTTCTAGTTGGAACTAGCTCATTTCGCTCATTAGTTACAACCGTCATTCCTCCTTTCTTGGGAACACAGTGAACGGGACTTACCCAAGGGCTATCCTAAATTGGGTAAATGATTCAAAGCATCGAAGTTTAATGATTTCCTTTTTAACAACTTCTTTCATGTTGGGATTGAGTCTACGTTGACGTTCTACCACAGGTTTAATCCCTTCTTCAAAGTTGATTTTGTGTTTGCAAAAATTAGGACTAATTCCTGGGATATCAGACGTTTTCCAAGCAAAAGCTTGTTTGTGATTTTTGAGCACGGAAACTAAACTTTCTTTCTCATTATCCTCGAGCAATGAAGATATGACTACGGAAAGAAGTGAGTTCTCCTCGGATAAGCATACCGAGATGATTTGGGAGAGGTTTGAGTTCGAGATCCATGGGCGGTTCTTCGATAGAGGATTTTATTCGCATCTTGTCATTGAAAGTAATTTCCTCAAAATTTTCTTCCTCTTCCTCCATTTCTTCTTCTCGAGTTATCTCCTTCAATTCTACTTTCATGAAATCATCAAACTCTTTGTCGAATCGTTTCATTGATTTTTCAAGTAGTCATGAATGGATCGGATTCGTTCAATAATGCATCTAATTCCTCATCAGTGACTTCATCAATAACATCGACGTTAAAACAAGTGTCATCACTGGAATGTGGGTAGCGCATTGCTTTATCGATAAGGAAAGTGATTCGATCTTCCCTAACTCCAAGGTTGAGTTCTTTTCCTTTAACTTTGATGATTGCAGGCGTCGGTATTAGAAAGGTCTCCCTAAAATGAGTGGAACTTTACTATCTTCTTCCATTTCCAAGATTACAAAGTCCACGGGAAAAATGAATTTACCGACTTGAACAAGCATATTCTCAGCGATTCCCACAGGATATTGATAGGAATGATTTGCCAATCGGATACTCATTTTTGTTGGTTTCGGGTTGTTGCACAACTTGGAATAGAGTGAATAAGGCATCAAATTGATACTTGCGCCAAGATCGGCTAAAGCATCACATTTAACGTTATTCCCGAAAGTACATGGAATAAGAAAGCTCCCATGATCTCCGAGCTTTGGTGGAATTTTGTTTTGAACTATAGCTGAGCATTCTTCGTTAAGAAAGTTCTGATATTTGCTCAAGCTTGCTCTTGTTATTAAGAAGTTCTTTAAAAAATTTCCCGTAATTGGGCATTCGGCTATAACATCAACGAGAGGAACATTGAGTCTAACCTCTTTGATTATTTCGATAAACTTCTTATAACGCTCTTCCATCTTCTCTTTCTTTAGGCTTTGAGGATAAGGAATTTTTGGTGTATACGCCTTGACGGATGGAATGTCTTTCTTTTTGGTGGTTTGAGTTGTGTTTGGTTCTTCGTTTTCATCCTCACTATCAATGGTGACAGGAGTATTAGGATTAGGAGGTGAATCGATACGAGACCACTTCTTGTGAAAAACAGCATTGATATGTTCATTTCGGTTTGGGGTGGGACGGTGCGTCTTATCATTTGATGGTTTTGGATTGGATTGAGTGTTACTTGGCAATGAACCAGATGGTCTAGAGGAATGTTGGTCAGAAAGTCTGCCAAGCTTGTTTTCAAGATCTTGGATAGATGCTTGATGATTTTTCCGTCCTTGCTCAACTTTGGCTTTGAGATTGAAAAATTGATTTTTGATAAAATCATTTGCGGATTTTTGACCAACCACGAATTCTCTCATGGTTTTCGAATTGGTTTCTTCGTCTTTTATCGGAAATTTGGTGTGGTGGATCGTGGGTTCGTGGTTGAGAGTCACGGTTGTCATCCCTTGGTCGGCGATCTTGCCAATTTCCAGAATTTCGACCGTAATAATTACTACGATATCCTCCTCCACGGTATCCTCCTTGAGCGTAATTTGCTTCTCCTTCTTTCGGTCCACCCATAGGTTTATCGTCGCACTCGGACGATGGATGATTTCCTCCACAATTGTTGCATCCGTCTCGCATGTCTTTCATTTCATCTTTGATATCCTTGTATTGCGAGTCGATTTTTCAGGTTAACGCTTCCATTTTCTCCAAGAGTTTTGAGGTATCGGTGTTTTCGACAAAAGCAACGGTTTTTCGGAGAGGTTTGGTTTTGGAATCTTTGGACCAATCAAGTTTGAGAAGAACTCGATCTTCGAGCAAGCGATGTGCATCATTGGGAGTTTTATAGAGAAAATTCCTCCAGCATCAAGGATGCCTTGAGAGATTTCATCTAGTCCATGGTAAAAGATTTGGATAATGGTTCCTTTTGATAATCCATGTCCATGACAACTATGAAGCAAATCTTTCATTCGAAGCCAAGCTTCGACAAGTGATTCGTTTGGGTTTTGGTTGAAAGCACGAATTTATCCCATTAATCGATCAAACATGGCAGTGGAAAGAATCGGCTTACAAAAGCTTGCCTCATCTCCTCCCAAGTATTGATGATTCCTGGGTTAATTCGTTGTACCATACTTTAGCATCTCTACGGAGTGATGATGGGAAAAGTTTGAGTTTGATGGCATTGACATCGGTGTCGCCATAACGAAACATTCCACAAATTTCGATGAATTGACGCAATGTGCTTATCGGATCGGCCAGCGACGCCATCGAATTGTCGGTCTTTGATCATAGAAAGGTGGTGTCCCTTCACGGTGAAGTTGTCACCAAGGTTAATAGCAACAATAGCACTTCCGGGAGTTGGTGCTACGGCTTGGTTGGTTCCCCACATGGGTTGATCGTCCGCCATGGGAAAAGGTAAATTGGTGAAAGGATTGTAAACAACTTTGGCTTCAATGAGGTTATCAAATGGTGGGTTTGGTATTCTTGGTACACGATTTTCCAATGGTATGAAACGTGTTCTCCTTCTTCTTCGAATCAAACGTTCGGGGTTGGTAAGAGGTGTAATTGGTTCAATTCCCGTTGCTCGAGTGTTCATACAATGTCCTAGAGAATCCATGCAATATCTAAACACACGGACAAACAACGAAAATGGTTTCTATGGGTCAGAGAAGGTAACCGGATCGGTTGCGGGATGCGACCGATCGGTTAGACTAGTTGAGTGATGGAACAAATTGTAACCGATTCGGTTGAGGGACAACCGGATCCGGTTAAGGTTTCGTGAAAAAAATTTTTTATATGAATGAATTTGAGGGAAATTCAAAAACTTGTTGAAACACAATCAAATCCCGGCGGCGTAAAAACTTGATGTGCCGGTTGGTGCAAGTTTTAAATTTATAAAAGGTGAATTACCAATATTACCAATAACACATACGAGCAAGTATACTCGTCCGTTATAGCAAGATTATGAAGGTAAGTCGGGATCGTTGATTTGAGTGAATCTAAGCACAAGTTGAATTAACTGAGTCTTTCCAAAACATATAACAAAGCAAAATAGATATAATGAAATTCAGATGATTAAAAACTACACTTGCTTAAACTAGTTTCATATCATAGATTAATGTGATTGTGTTAACCTCTTAACATGTTGATTGTGATAACTAGTTAGAAGACTAATCTATTGTTCTTACAAGTTAAACCTTCGTCAAGATTTTAGTTCATAAAACAAGCATTAAGTTTAACCAATCAATTCAAGATCAATTCAAGTTTCATAAGTCTACATACATAAACTTAAACACAAAAACATCCGCTTGTTCATCAAATTGCTTAAGAAATGGTCAATACAAAAGGTAACCGATCATAGACAAAGGCTACAATTGATTCTCAACAACTAATCTTACGACCATTTAGATGTTTCCAACCAATCCAATTTGATAATCAAAAAGCGTTTCAATTACAATCACACCTTAGTTCCTTTGTGTAATCAAGAATAATGGGTAAAAACAATCATCCATAGACAAAATGATTATGACTAGTTGAATAACAATAAGTCCTTTCGACCACAACGATTACTATCAATTAGCCAAACTTGATTAACAAATGTCACTATGAAACTTTAGCACAATTGGATCTTAGAATCAACTTGAAATTGAATTAAAACATGTTAACACAACCACTAACTAATCATATGATAATCAACATCATTTAAGCAAGTGCATAAAGAAACTAGCCACTCATAGCAAACATGAACATAAACTCATAACTTTGAACATTAGAAAACATGATTGAAAGTCTTACAATGCTTGGAATAAGATTACAAATGGTGAAGTAATGATTCCCAAAGGATCGTGGTGGACTTCTTGGTGTTTTGGCCTCCAAAGGTGGAACTTTTGGAACTCCAAACTTCCCTGGATTTCTAAGGACGAATTTTAAGAGTTTAAGGCTTGGTGTTATGAGTAGAGAGATTTGTAATTGTGGTTTTTTCATATGCTCACAATTAGCCTCTATTTATACTATTTCCAAGGCCTAGGGTGTTAAATGCTTAACTTGGCCTCCAAGGAGTGAGGAAGGGACTAGAACACACCAAGAGAAGGACCTAGAATCGTTTGGATGCAAAGGGGAAGCTTAGTGATGAAGATTTGACAACTACAGCTTCTCCAACCGGATCGGTCATATGACCAACCGATCCGGCTAGTCTTCAATAATAACACACCGACCGATCCGGTTGCGGGTTGCGACCGATCAGTCAGTTATGGCAAAACATTAATTCGACCAAATGCCAACCGATCCGGCTGAAGGTGCAACCGGATCCGGTTGGATCTTCTGAGATACAAAACTTGATCTTTTCTTTTCACTCTGTCTTGTAGAACTTGGTTCTTCAATTACTAAAGTCTTCAAAGGTACTTGAGATTTAGCTTTACTGAAACGGGAATCTTCGATTAGCTGCATATTTCCACATTTTCCTCCATTTCCTTGTACTTGGTTAAAAATACTAGACAAACATCTCTAGATACGATTAAGTACTAAAATCACGCAAATATAACCAAATAACAGATATAAAAGTACACATAATGCAACTAGAAACATGCACAATCTGAGTGTTATCAGGTATGTACTTTTATGGGATGTTGTTTAACATCTTGGTTTTCAAAGAAACAAACAGAATTAGCAATATCAACAACCGAAGCCGAATACGTCTCCGCCGGAAAAGCATGCCAACAAGCACTACGGATGAAACAAGCGTTAGTTGACTACGACATTCATCTAAGTGACATAGCCATTCTATGTGACAACAAGGGTGCCATCGATCTAAGCAAGAATCCGGTATTACATTCTCGCACAAAGCATATAGAGATTCGTCATCACTTCTTAAGAGACAATTTTCAAAAGGGGGACATCTCTATTGAGAAGGTAGCGTCCGAAGACAACATAGCCGACGTCCTAACCAAACTGTTGAAGCGGGAAAAATTCAACCTGCTTCGTCCTGGTCTTGGTCTCATGGAACAAACGTCGTAATTTAATTTTTGACTCTACAAGGTATGTAAACACTAGTCTTCTTCTTTCTGAGTCTAGGATCTCTATTTCACGTACAACTCACAAACAATACGAGAATTTTCAAAACCCAAGATAAGTTTTTCACTTATAACTCATAGTTTTTCTTATTTTCTTTTAAAATAAGTACAAGTTGCAAACATATAATTACATACACATCTTCTTTTCAAGGGATAAAACGATTTTTATTCGCACATAGAAACCTCTTTTTGAAACGTGTTCTAAAAATGATACCTCTTCCCGTATCAATTTCACAAAAGGAATTTCTCACGTCTAGGACAAATCGCTTTTTCATTATTAATACAAAGTAAAAACTCATTTTTATTGCATCTCACGTCTTTTGAATGCTAAAGGAGATACATAACTAATATGTATTTTCGGGTACATTCATTTAAGCAACAATGAATTAGGAGCACTCGGGTTATCTCACATAATAGTATACTTTTTCACTTCTAGTTTATTTTTCTTTTCTTCTTAGGAGTCGAGATAACCGCAACTCCAAATAGTTTGCATATAGGCACACACTAGGCAATGCTGTCTGCATCACCATTCCCATGGATCCCAGCCTTAATGCTGGACGGATCCTTCAAGGGAAGGATCCATGGGATCCGTGAGACAGAAGCTAGTTTTATCTTCTATTTTTCTCACTTTGGACGAAAACTCCAATATCTTTTCATTTTTTTGGAGTATGTTCTTTAATGCTTGTGTTCTCTTGACCACATGCCTTAAATTCATATCTAATCATTAGATTTTAATCCACATTTTGGGTCAAGCATTCATTACAATGCATTGTTTTTCTATATATAGGACTCCCAAAATGCTTGCATAATTCATCTCGTCTTCACAAACAAAAAACACCATGTCATCCAAAAGATCTTACAACTTAGATGAATCACCTAGTACAAACAATCCTCTTCATGAAATCCAAACTTTTGTACTCCCACCTTCCAAAATACCATAATCAAACTCTAGGATATCCACACAGATTAGCATCCGGCCTTGTTGCTTAGCAAAACCATCATCGAATAGCTCATCACCAACAAATAACTCACCACAAGATGCTTCCATTATAGCACCTCCTTCATCACCAACGAGTACTCCAACAAGATCTCAACAACCAAAACAAAAAGAAATAGCCTTTTTGACACCTACCACTTCTCCAAACACAATTTTCAATAACCTTGAAATATCACCACCCTTAGCTCCCATTAAGCTACAAGAACACCTAGGTTCTTTTCCACCACCACTTCCAAACATTCCGGACTTTGATCCATATTTTCCTATTTTTCCACCACATCTTCCGCAACTCACAAATCAAAATAACCCGAAAAACTTCCGCACTCATTACCCACATCACTTACATTGTGAACATTGCCAATTAACTAGGGAAATTGCAATAGAAGTTAGGGACTTGATCGCATCAATACCATTACTCATCAAAACCTCCATCCATAACTTTATGCAAGCATGAACGGAATCATTATTACTATTTTCTATTTTTAGTACTTTTCTTTTGAGTCATTTTCAAGAACAAGTCTTATTCTTATTTTTACATGCTTGTAGGTGGCATAAATACCACTACACTTTGTTGTTTTATTACAAGGCCTTGTTTACATACCTTGGCTCCCAATCTTGATTCTCGTCAATCACAAGATTATTTAAGCATGTTACTAACCTTTCTCTTTGTAGGATTTTTTTTCTTCACTTGACGCCCCAAACTAGGGGAGCTACCGTCAAGGGGGAGTAAGCGATACATGGACTCTTCTTCCACACTTTTATTTCTTCGATGGGTTCACTTTTTGTTTCGACAAAAAGGGGGAGAAGAAGTAAAACTTAGGGGCTTTTAAAACATACATCTATTCTTAAGTTTTACTCATCATAACATTATGTTTTGTCATCAACAAAAAGGGGGAGATTGTTAATATAAATAAACCGTAAAAACGTTTATTAATATTTTGCGATCTCATCATAACATTATGTTTTGTCATCAACAAAAAGGGGGAGATTGTTAATACAAATAAACCGTAAAAACGTTTATTAATATTTTGCGATCTCTTTGTGTTTTGTTGATAACAAATATAATGTTATCTTAAGTACAATTATAAGGATACATGTTATTTTTGTAAAGCATTTACATATAGCCATTTAATAAAAATTGTTTTAATAAATCATTTGTTGTAATAGTTTATTAGGATGGGTAAAGATCACAACCCATGGATCATATCCATAACCCATGGTATTGACCCATACCCACTTGACTAGATACATTGTACTCATTAGATATATTGTATCTAAAAGAATACCCATGGACCAACCCATAACCCATGACCCATAACCATAAAACCCATGGGCAAAGAGGAGCATCCCACGGATCCCTATGATTACACTAGACGGATCCCTTGTGGGAAGGATCTGTGGGATCCGGGGAACAGTGGCAAGTTTTGCCTATAAATAGAGAGCCATTTCTTCATTCTAACTCACCCCCTCTTCTTACTAATTCTCTCATATACTCTCATTCTCTTCTAACAAAAGATCACTTGATCTAGAGAGTACTTCTTTCTTTCTTTCTTTAGTGATTCTCATATAGGTCCTTCTCTAAGGCGAGATCACGAGCATTCTACAAGTCATCCAAGCAAGGGGTCCTTGATTGATTTAATCCTCCACAAGATTTCTGTAGCAAAGATCTTCTATTTGATATTTCACATATTTGTTGTGTAATAGTCGTGTTGGTTTGGTCCAACGTGTTACGGACTCGGTATTTAGCTTTGTACCGGAAAAAGGTGTAAGCAACGTTGTGAAGGCTTCTCCGCCAAGTTAAAGGAGTTTGTTGACATAGTGCTTGAACTCTCGAGTAGGTGACTTGGGGAGTGGAGTAGGGCAAGGTAGGTGTCCTTGTAGCCGAACCACTATAAATCGGTTGTGTCATTTCTATCCTTTGCTTTACTTTATTTACTTGCTTTATCATTAGATCTATACTTTCACTACATCCATACGATTTCACATAATATTGAATCTAAAGTTTTTGAAACTAACTTAAAATTGGCGAAACTATTCAACCCCCCATCTAGTTTTCCACAATTCGGACATGTCGCGTGCCTATCAAGTTTGGAAATGGTTGGGATAGACACCTTCCGCTGGCCAAATTCTCCTTTTAAATACCTATCACTTCATTACCTCAACGACATTGTAAGAGACCCTCTATGGTCGTAACTGCCGATCGCAAATATCTGGGGTAGAAATGGAGATACCCAACTTACTGACCCCGAACTGGTTTAGAAACTACCGAGGAGATCGTTCGAAGAAGAGATGGATATTAAAGCTGCTCGCGAATTGCTAGAAGCACAAATGACGCAAATCTCTTGAATCCCCATATATGGCCTAGACAAAGCTTAAAGATTCACCATGAAAATGTGTGAAGCGTTTAGTAAACGTGAAAAGCTTAATCCTCGCTATATTGATCATTTCAAAATCCTTGCTGGAGTTAGACCAGTAGCTCACAACCTCGATCTACCGTCAAGACTCAGCAGTGTTTCCGATATTTCATGTGTGTAATATGAAGAAATGACTCGTCGATGAGGCAGTTGTTCTGGGAGATCCAAATCTTTGATCGTTTAAACCTTGTTGACCCATCGAAATCGTAGACCATGAAGATAGACGACTTTAGTAAAGTCGCATTCCTATCGCTGAAGTTCGCCGAAACTCGCGAAAAGATCCTAAATTCACGTAGGGAACGTGAAGATGAATCCTTGTGCGTCTATACTCATCTCTTTTAGACCGTAACGGGTAACTTGAATTGAATCGCGAGGCACGATTCCGTGTTAGGAGGTGAGGCTGTGACAACCCGTAATTTTTCCCGACGCGTTTTATTCGGAGAATCGACGAATAAATTTGACCCTTTTAATTACTTCAAGATACGAAACGTATTTATAATCATTTTATCGGAATTATTATTTTAAGAGCGATGCCGTAATTTTCGTATTCACACGACGAATTTTGATGACCGAAACGAGCTCAAGAAACGTTTATCGTGCAAGGTTTGGAAAACTACGAAAATGGTCCCTGAAGTTAATATTACCCCGCCTCCCCTATGGTTTAAATTGTACAAGTTAATCCCTCCGGGGGTATAAATACCCCCAACTCTCTCACTCCTCTCATTTTTACACCCAACTTTCTCACACTTAATTTTCTCTCCCCTCTCTCTAAATATTTCATCCGTCGGCCACTCCACTGTCTGGCCACGCGCCGCCACCATGTTACACTGCTCTCTCCAATTGATAGATCTTGTAATTGTGGTTACGTTTACGTACCACACGCGCCCTCAAAGGCTCTCACGCGTTATAAATCTAGGGTTTGGTGATGTATGTGTTAGGGTTTTGATGGTAACGTATAGATCGGGTTTTGTTGACACGGGTCACGAAAATGGTTTAGCTCGTGGCTGTGGAGGTCGTGTGTTAGTAATACACCACCATCGTCTCTCATATCTCTTTTCTCTCGTTCTTATTGGTAAGCCGAAAACCTCAAGTACCTTTTGATTCATTTTGTTGGTATAAAACCGATTAGTAAACGGTTTTGTTAAAGTTTCGAGGAAGTTAATAATTAAAAACATTTGAATGTGATTCCTGTGGTAAGAAACTGATAAGGGGTGTTTGTTTGATACGGTTTTTGGTCTCGGATTTATTAGGGTGTGTTAGTTTGCTTTTGTTGTGTTTGTTTGTTCGCTGTGGTGTTAGGACTGACTCGGTGAGTAGATTCGGGTCGATTCAGTAGAGTTGGGTCGGGTTAGGACCCGTACGAGTTGGGTTTGACCATGGATGTTCACGCTTTGGGATTGTTTCGTATCAGTTGGTTAGTGGTCATGTGATATGGGTCAGTTTGGGTTGCGGGTTTGATTTGCTTGAGTCTCGGTTTGAGTAAGAAACCTATAAGTTATCGTTATAGATTTGCTTGTTGAGTCGTGAATTGTAGTTATTGTCGGGTATTGAAACTGAAAAAAAAATGGTTACTTGTATAAGTTAATGGGCTAAATTGTGTTAAGACTATGGGCTAATTTGAAATACTTAACAAACTAATTATATAACGATATCGGACTAAAACTATCAGATTAAACGATATTAGACTTAAACGGAGTATAGACCTATATGGAAATGTTGAGTTATTGGATAGTTAATAATGAGAAAACGTTGGACAAATTGGACAATGGGGATTTGAGACGGATACAGTATATTAGACTCAGGACGGATTTAATATATTTGATTCGTAATGAACCTAAATATTCAATTGACAATAATTGAACTAATAACGAGAAGTTAAGCTATCAATTATCTAAGAATGTGGTTCAATTAAATTTCAAGTCCATATTAATTAAAACTTAAACTTATAGTTTATAAACATAAATTGACTTTTCCAAAATATTTGGGATTATGGAGAAATTACCAAAACTTACCAATTGACCTAATTAGATTACATAGATAGTTGTCATAATTTTCTAGTCTTTTTTGATTTGCTTGAGTGTTGTCAGTATTTCTTGACTTTGTTGATGTCTTTTCCTCTTTCACGTGAGTTGTGTTATGGGTCTAAGTTTCTGATGTGGGCCAAAGTGTTGATGATCAGGCCATGATGTTTCTGGAGGCCCAAGATCGTGTGACAAAAGGGGCCTCACTAAAATGGGCATAACTTGGGCTATGGGGCTCCGTTTTAGGCGAATGACCACCAAATCGAAGCTTGGAAGCGAGGACGCGTGGTGGGAAAGCGGACCGGTTTCCAGAACTTTCGAGCCTTGAAACACTCTATTTTATGAGTTATTTGCATTTTAGTGTTTTTGGGTTTTTTGGACTTTGTTTATGTAATAACTTTCAGCCCGTTTGTCTTCTAGGGCCCGTTTATGTTTTGTAGTCCTATTTAAGACTTCTTTTGTAATGTGGAATAATCAGTTTTATGAAATACCAAAAGTCTATTTTTGGCAGCTTTTGCTAAGAATTCCCTATAATCGGCATTCGTGTGAATCAACGATTATTGGTAGGATCGTTCCTGGTATTCGTGTGAATCAACAGGTCCGGTTTGTGTTATCTCGTTATTTAGTCTACATCAGTTTCTTACTACCACACGAAACGCAAAACTAAACTTTTTGGAGATTGATAATGGACTTTTTGAAAGTATGATACGAATAATCCACGAAAACTACGACACATTATCTTTTATCGACTTTGTTGTTGTATGAGCCATATTTTGAGAAAATCGTATACGTATTATTGCGCCGTTTCTGTACCATTGTACTTGTCGTACCTTTCTTCTGGATGTCGTTGCAATTAGCTAGATGCCACTTGTGTCAGTTGTGAATAGTGCATTGATGTATCTAAGGTGAGTTCATGGCCCCTATTTTCAAAGGTTTTTATAAGTATTTTGGGGGAGAATACATGCTCGTTTTAACTAAACTTAATGATTGTGAAATTGGATATATGAAGTATTATTTGAGAATGATTATTGATTGGAATATTTGAATTGGTGATTGAAGGCTTTATGTGTTTATCGGAAATAAATGCGAGTTGCAAACAAATTCTTGGACCTGCCACTACCTTTTTGGTTTGCTAATGTGTTGACTATGTAAGGTTAGATATGCGGAATATATTGACTTAGACTAGGATAGCAATCCTTTGCTATATCGTTGGTGCCTTGCTAAGAATAGATATTTTATATGTGAAAGATGCTGACTTAGACTAGGGTAGCAATCCTTTGCTATAGCGTTGGTACCTAGCTAAGAATAGACATATGTATCCGACCTAGACCAGGGTAGCATTGCTTTATGCTTTGCTATAGTTGTGGTACCTGGCTAGAGTCGCTTAAGGCCCTACTAGGATTTCACTATTGCACTTCGATATTGGAATGATTATTATTGGAATATTATTGGAATATTGTTGTTGGAATGTATAGCATATATATCTACCCTAGTCCCACATAGCAAATAACTCTATCTGGTCCACTACTAAATTTTGTGATTAAACTCTGTAACTCACCAGCGTAAACTGACCTTTTAAGCATGTATTCTCAGGTTTAAGGCGATAGCTCACTATAGGAAGACGCTTGGCAAGGGGCATGGTCATAGGCGACTTTGATGAACAATTGGGACAACTTTAATTACTTTATGGGCTGACTTTCGCACTACTTTCATATAATGTAAACTTAATGTTTTTGATAATGAATCTTATTCTAAATGAATGAAATAAAACCATTCTTTGTACCTTATGTTGTGTTACCAATATGGTAGCACCCCAATGTATGTATGCTTCCGCTTGACCCTATTTTTGGGGTGTTACATTTTCTTTGACTTCTTTGCGAAAACCCCTTTCCTCCATGAGTATTTGCAATCAGGGGGAAGAAATGAGACGGTTAGTGGTTCAAACGTCTTACTTTGGTGTTATCTTCTCAACTTTCACGGGTTTTTTTGTGTGAAGTTACCAACATATGATCTTTTAACCGCATTTATGATGCCGCACACACGGTCATATTATCGATTATTCGTATATACACAAGTGATTATTATTCCGATAGATCAAAACCATTAGGGGGAAGTAGTAGTGTATGTGGTGTACGTGTAATGTGTTTGAGTTTATCGGGTCAATGAAGAGGGCTTTAGGCATATGTACCATTGATTTTTCTGGTAGATTCGCGTCGGGTATTGTTATTTCATCTTTCCTGGTTTGTTTGATGTGAAGCATCTACATACGTGAGAAGATCTTGCTAATTTCTTGCATGTTACCCCTAAACGGATCTTTCACGTTAATATAGCTGTGATTAAGTGACTAGTCAGACTTTCTTGGTGTGGTTTACGATTTGTCTACAAATTCCGCTGCGCACTTAAAACTTCAAAAGTTAGAAGACATGTTAACTACATCAAAGTTTCGAATCTGCTGAAGACGGTTATCAGTTTGGGGGAAAGCTGATTCAAAATTTTTGCCAAAAAGAAGTGTACGAAGAAGCTGCTAAAGACATGCAATATGAATTGGGGGAAGTTAATCCAATTCATACATATTATATCATTTGCCTACAAGTGTAGAAAAATTCTCAAGTCTAGGTACAAGATGAAGACAAAGAGTGTCAGTTGCAGTCATCCACAACATCTAGAGAGCTTATGAAGACTTTAATTTACTTATATTTGTACTTGTATGAAATATTGTAAGTAATCCCTTATGTCGTCCTATTGGGGGAAGATTTTTTGGATCGCTCCTAACACGTAAATGAAATGACATTTACGGGATTACATTAGTTATTATGTAAGCCACATACACAGGTACTAAAACTGTCATTATGGTAAAGTGTTGTGTATGTTGGGCTATATATACCCTTCCATACTTCCATGAAGGGGTGATGCTTAGTTTGTAACTTTCATTTTCATTATCAATAAAATACCTAGTTATCCTTTCTCTCTCTAATTTCTCTCTCTAACTATGGATATCATTCACCTTCATCATCCCCGACCTCATGAATCACATAATCAACCTATAATACGATCCTACAGGTATCACTTGGTACTGAATCCGTCAAGGTGGGTAGTTCTATTAGGAACACTTTAAGGCCCTGAAATGCTATCTCGGCCTCTTCCGTCTACCCGTACACCCTTTTCTTGTTGCATTTGATCAATACTTTGAAGAATGACAGTTGTTTTTCTGATGCTCTTGAGAGGAACCAGCTGAGAGTTGTGATGCGTGGTTCGGGGTCGAAAGACTTCCTTTTCCAAGAGCAAGCTTTACAACCCACTGGGCAGTGTACCTAATCATTGCAGTGTAGTATGGGTAAGCCCAGGGGGTTGATCGTTCTCTAGGGGAATAAAGATGCTAGTCGAGATGTATGATGAAAAGATAAGGGTGAAGGTGATTCTTTTTAGTCTTTTTGTATTTTTTAGAAAGCAATTAAAATCTCGGGGTTTAAAGAGTGGGGGTTTGTATTTTACCAATTAAACTAATTAACAAAATAAATTAAAACTAATTACCAATTAATAAAATTAAGGCTATGGATTGTATGTAAGTGTTCTTATAATAATTAAAAACATGTTTACTTAGATTTACTTACTCCTTAGTTATCTTTTATAGGTCGGTTGAATTGTATCATCCTTGTTTAGTTGATGCGTTGTATTCCATGTTTTAATCATAGGGCGGTGCCAAATTCCCTAATTCTATGAGTGTATAAGTCTCCTCTAGAACACCCGGGATCGCCAAGTACCGAAGTATCTCCCCCAAATATCCTAGTATCTACAAACCGCAACTCACGCAATAAATACAACAGGAGCCTACTAGTGCACTCCAGGGCTAATAATCGCTATTTAGAATGTTCAAGCTCACAAAAATGAAAGAAGAAGCCAATTTTCCTTAATCTAGCGTGACAACCAATTAAACAAGAGACAACCTAGCAATAATTAATAACTAGATTTCGTTGGATCCAAAAAACACTAATTAATTTAGTTACGCATGATAGTGAAGCAAGAACACAGGCAAACAATCATATAAAGATTAAACATGGTGATATAATGGATAAACAAACTTATATTTGATAAATAATGAGGGTTTAGAACCCTAAGGAACAGTCCAAGTCGGACTAAAAATGAACTAGGGGTTGCTCTCCAAAATAACACTCTAAATGCATAAATTTCAAGGTCTATATATAGATTTTACAATTTTGACGGCGTCGCATTTTGCTGGTGACGCCGTATGATCGCCGCCATTAAGGTTTTGTCTTTGCCTAGTCATCATTCGGACGGCTTCGGGTAGAAGATCGTAACACCGTCCGGATAGATAGTGTACGCTATCTTGATAAGAGTTGGCCATCTGGTGTAGAAAGATTGTGTGACGGGCATGTTGAGATATAAGTGACGCCGTCACTTGTTAGGATCAAAAAGTGACCTGAGTCGTCGCTTGAGAGAGTTTAGACCATGTAGAAGGCGACGACGTCGCCCTAGGACTTGGGACGCCGTCCTGACCACTGTTTCAGCCTTGTGTTCTTGACTTAGCCGTTTTCTTTATATTTTCACTCCTTTTCATCCAAAAATGCTTCATTCCAGCATTTTGCTTCCAAATGACCTAAAATGTGAAAAGGAACACTTTTAAGCAATAATGGATATAAAATGTAACGATTTAGGGCTTAAATGACCCCCTAAAAACGTATTTTTTAAATCCTTATCAAATATCCTTACACTTGGAAGTTGCTTGTCCCCAAGCAAATTTGTTTTTGGCTAATCAATTTATGATTTAGGGTCATTTAGCATTTGTTTAAAGTAATCTACAACAAATAAAAGTGTCACAATAGTCATAACAAGCATAGAAATTATACACTAGCACCTCACAATTTGTGTTTGGATTCTCTCATCTCTCGGGTGTATATGAAATATAACATGTAAGGAAATGGAAGATAAACACTCTCCACCTGTCATAGCACATAGATTACCATAAGCTTGAGATTAGATCAAACCTCTACCGCTTTGGCGTAAGCACCTAGGAATAACTATCAAAGGTCTTTACAAAGGGTTATAATATTAGGCTTCGGGTAGGGAATAAAAGGATTTTGTTGGACATGGGAAATTTTTAGTGGTGGCAAGTCAAAAATCTAAGTTAGATGCATGTAAAATGTGGCATTGCTAAGCCAAGACTCGACTCACTAACACTAGCTAATAACTTGGAACAAAATCAAAACATAAAACATAAAAGATAGATGTAGGATGGTAGTCCGTATGTTTTTCTCTTTCTTTTTCTATATTCTTACCCCACCATCCTATAAGATAACATCAATGTAAAGGGATTTATAGGAGCATCCATACACTTGAGTTTTTATTTCCTTAACACTATTAACCCGAATTGAAAAGATCAAAACACTTGGAGTAATTACGTAGACAAAAGGAATTTGAATTTAACGTTCCTTCCCGTTACTCCATAAAATACTACATAAACCATGAGTCCCAATCATCCCAAAACTGTGTACAAAGGATATGACTCGACTTAGCAACCATGCACGTAACTAAATAACTGAACTAAGGGTCAAACAATAATTACAATAATGCACTAAAGATGAGTGCATACAAGGTGGGCTAAGACGACTTGGGTGTAACATTTGGGGGTGGATTGTAAACAATGTTCTTTATTGATATTCCGGAAACCGGAACATCACGAGAACCGCGAAAAGATAGGCTCGGAGGGGTTAACTAGGGGTATCATGTGCTAAAGATGAGTACATCACAAAGGTCTGGGCCGATGTAATTAAAATACAGGTTTAAAACAAGGGTTATCCTAATGCCTCTTATCATTTAGTTAATCCTAACTACACGAGTGTAGTCTCACTAGCGATCTCGGAATGTATCACAAAAACAAGTTCTAGAATCTACTATACTACCGATATACTCATAAGCATTAAAGATGAATGCTATTCCTATAGATCTAGGGGCGAACCTAACATTTTGGGGTGAAATTTGAGTGCTATACGGTTTTTGTGCTAGTCATATAACTCCTATCCATGAGACGCTTTATTAAGACTAAAGTTTTACTCGTAAGTGTCATAAAAAAATTAAAAATTTTGTGCTAAAATTACCCAAACAAATATTTCTCATAGTTTATTACACAAATTACTAAGGACAAAGAAAAAATCAAGTGAGTAAATAGTTTCTAAGTTCCCATTTTATTCTTTCTCCCTACACTTAATCTGAACATTGTCCCCAATGTTCCCCAAAAGTATCAAAGTAATGATCGAGAAAGGTAAAATAAAAGAGAGAAACAAATACTCCCCTGATTAGCTTGGTAGGATATGTGTAGAATCGCGGTTGAATCCTCCTCTAAGAATAATGAGTAAGTAATAAGTGTTACTTCCATCTCGCACTTCATCTTCTTGTCCAATATAACCTGCAAATTTTAAGAAAACGTAGATGAAACCTCGCGAAAAATTAGCGGTAAACACTATATAAAACTAAACTACACTAGAAAGCAAGTAACATATATAATGCTTGTAAAATAGATGTTTGTAGATTTCTGGAAAATTAAGAATTCCAAAAATTTCCAAAAATTACAGATTAGACAGAAAACGAAAATCTGGAAACTGTTTCTACATTGCCTGGCGCCGTCAGGTATTACTTTCGACACCGTCAGGTTGTCCTGACAGAATGATTCAGAGTCATTTTCTGGAAATAATTCTGGAAAAATTACGTCTTTAAAGACATATAAAATTACTGCAAAACATCCATTGTGACACGATATAAGCGTTTGAGTCTAACAAACACATATATATACAATTTCAAATATTGTCAATCACATGTTCATATTAGTCCTAAAAACATATGTGATATTTCCTACACTTATCTTTTTATAAAATACCTTTATATGTAATTAAGACGAAGTTAAAAAAAAATAAAGCATTTTCACAAAATAATGAAAGCATGAGAATTAAAAAATAATGAAAAAATATCTAAAACACACAAATAAAATTGATAAACAAACATTCAAACAAATAAACATGGGTTGCCTCCCAAGAAGCGCTTTTCTTTATTTACGAGTCTTGTAGCTAGACTCGAAGTCATGCCTCTACGTGATGTCATCATCATCATCTTCCTCATGATGATTTCTGTAGGATCTTTTCGTGGCATAGTTATGCCCGATGATGTGTTTTTCTAAATAGTCATCTCGATCCCATTTAGTCCTATAATTCGGTCCTATCTCGAGCATTCCTTATAAAATCCTAATATCTTACTCATCACATAGTCTACTCCTTTCCTCATATCCTCATCATTCCTATAGTAGACCGATAACTTAATTTCTTTCTCATCATTGGATAGTGAAGAGACTTGCTCAATCCTGAACGGAATTTGGTAGGCAATCTCATCGGTCTCATTCTTAAATCTAACTATCCCTAATGATGGGTCATAAGTCATTCTGGAGCTTTTCACGAATGGCTTTCCTAAAACTACACGGGATAAGCTAGGATCTATAGTCGTACTAATATCCTCCACAATCACGAAATCCGTTAGGTACGTGAAGCTTCCTGCATATACGAGAAATCCCTTAACTCTACCAAGGAAGTTACAAATCATTCTAGGGTTATTGGGATCTTGCCTATTTGGGATAGGATTTTTCATCACCCAATTATAGTATGTACTAGTCATGATGTTTATTGGAGAATTTTGGTCGATGTATACTTTTGCCATGAAGAGGTGTCCTATGCAACATGGTATGTTAAGATTCCTAGGATTTCCAAAGGTGATGTGTGGGAGTCTCATCGCATAGAAGGGACGAAGGTCACGTTCTAGGTATGGGTGGTATGCAAGTTCCTCTTCGGTAGAAAACTTGTTGAAGTATTCGTCACCTACTTCGTCTACTTCTATAGTTGTTTCATCCTTAGGAGTCTCACTAACCTCAAGCACCGTCTCGTGGTTCTCTTCATCATTGTTCCTATTTGGTCTCACTAGGGTGATAGCATTGACAAAGTGAACGTGTTTTGATGAAGACGGGTCCTTATTATCATTTTGAGGTTTAGGGGGCTTGCTAGATGAGGTAGTCATGTGGTTATTGAAAGCCTTCAACAAATTGTCAATTTTATTGTTCATCTTGCTTTGTTGATGTTTGAAATCGGCTTCAAACTTTGATAACCTAGCTTCTTGAGATGAAATAAAATTTGACATTACTCCTTCAAGTTGGTTAGAATTGGAAGGAGTATTGTTGAAGGAGAGGTTTGAGGAAGAACCGCTTGGTTGGAACCTACTAGGTAGAGTGGAAGAGCTGTTTTGAGGCGGGTTTGGGTTTTGTTTCCACTTAAAGTTAGGGTGATTTCTCCAAGAGGGGTTATAGGAATCACCTAGGTTGTTTGGCTCGGGTTTGAAAGTGTACCACTTCTCTCCTGCTCTATCGGTACGCGTGAAGGTGTAGTCCGCGAAAGCTTGTTAGGGGAGGTTCGTGCAATCAAGAGTGTCATGGGGACCACTACATATTTCACACGAGGAAGTGATTTCATTCACTTGGCGTGAAGGTTTAGGAGCCTCGTAGGAACTCATAAGGAATTTGACTTGATCTACAAGTTCAAGTATCCTACGATCGGAAGGTTGTGAGTTGGTTGAAGGCAAGGATATTGCCTTGACAGTTTTGGGCAACTCATGGGGGTCATTCCAACATTCGTTTTCATAAACGGCAAGGTCCTCTATAGTGCCTCACGATTCTTCTGCGGTTAATTCACTAAGCTTACCACCGACAGCTTGGTCAATGGCTTACTATGTGGGGAGATTGACATGATCATAGAAGATCTAGACTTGGAGCCAAAGATCAATGCCATGGTGAGGGACTTTGTGGAGTAAGTCCTTGAATCGAGTCCACGCCTCATAAAGGGTTTCACCTTGACGTTGTTGGAACATCAAGATATCATTCCTAAGCTTAGTGGTTCTCCTTGGGGGGGAGGGAACTAGGCGAGGAAACGGGTAGTGAGATCATCCCAACTTGAGATGGATCCCGCGGGAAGACATTCAAGCCAATTACTAGTTTGGTCCCGTAAAGAGAATTGGAAGAGACGCAGTCGCTTTGTCTCCCGAGTGGTAGCAAAAAGGTCAATTGAGTCAACAATTTTTAGGAAATCCTTGAGATGCTGATTTGGATCTTCAGAACGAGGTCCATGAAATGCACATCCGTTTTGCACCAACCGGATGGTGTCGGATCTCAGGGACGTAGTTTGAGCTAGACGGGGAAGCTCAATGGTGTTCCTATAGCCTTGATGGGTTGGTCTAGAATATTCACCAAGAGTACGGCCTCTTGGCGGGTCTTGTGGTGGTTGATTTTGTGGTGGTAGTTTATATTGTGGTGGATTTTTGTTGACGGGTGGATTATCACCTTCCATGATGAAAAGTCACAAGGTTACGAACAAAGACAGGAAGAAGGGGGATAGACTATAAGAAAGCTAATAAAAATAAAAAATCTCGCTTGATAGGAATCAAGCGATCAAACCTAATCGAGATAGAAAATGAACTAGCTATTCTATTCCCCGGCAATGGCGCCAAAAACTTGATGCGTGGTTCGGGGTCGAAAGACTTCCTTTTCCAAGAGCAAGCTTTATTACGCTTTAGGAAGTGTAGCTAATCATTGCAGTGTAGTATGGGTAAGCCCATGAGGTTGATCGTTCTCTTGGGTAATAGAGATGCTAGTCGAGATGTATGACGAAAAGGCAATGGTGAGGGTGATTCTTTTTTGTCTTTTTGTAATTTTTAGAAAGCAATTAAAATCTCGAGGTTTGAGAGTGGGGGTTTGTCTTTTACTAATTAAACTAATTAACAAAATATATTAATACTAATTACTAATTAATAAAATTAAAGCTATGGATTATAGGAAAGTGTTCTTATAATAATTAAAAACGTGTTTATTTAGATTTACTTAATCCCTAGTTATCTTTTATTGGTCGGTTGAATTGTCACATCATTGTTTAATTTATGCGTTGTATTCCATGTTTTAATCATAGGGCGGTGCCAAATTCCCTAATTCTATGAGTGTATAAGTCTCCTATAGAACACCTAGGATCGCCTAGTACCGAGGTATCTCTCCCGAATATCCTGGTATCTACAAGCCGCAACTCACGCAATAAATACAACGGGATCCTACTAGTGCACTCTAGGGCTAATAATCGCTATTTAGGATGTTCAAGCTCACAACAATGAAAGAAGGAGCCAGTTTTCCTTAATCTAGCGTGACAACCATTTAAACAAGAGACAACCTAACTATAATTAATAACTAGGTTTCATTGGATCTAAGCAAACACTAATTAATTTACTTCCACATGATAGAGAAGCAAGAACGCAAGCAAACAATCACATAAAGATTAAACATGGTGATATAATAGATAAAAAAAACTTATCTTTGATAAATAATGAGGGTTTAGAACCCTAAGGAACTGTCCAAGTTGGATTAAAAATGAACTAGGGTTTGCTCTCCAAAATAACACACTAAATGCAAAAAATTCGAGGTCTATATATAGATTTTACAATTCCGACGGCGTCGCCTTTTGATGGTGACGTCGTCTGATCGCCGCCATTAAGGTTTTGTCTTTGCCAAGTCATCATTAGGACGACGTCGGGTAGAAGATTGTGACGTCGTCCGTATAGATAGTGGACGCCTCTTGATAAAGAGTTGGTCGTCTGGTGTAAGAAAGATTGCGTGACGGACATGTTGAGATACAAGTAACATCAAAAAGTGACCTAAGCCGTCGCTTGAGAGAGTTTGGACCATGAAGAAGGCGACGGCATCGCCCTAGGATTTGGGACGCCGTCCTGACCACTGTTTCAGCCTTGTTTTATTGACTTAGCCATTTTCTTCATAATTTCGCTCCTTTTCATCCAAAAAATGCTTCATTTCAGCATTTTATTTCCAAAGACCTAAAATTTAAAAAGGAACGATTTTAAGCAGTAACAGATATAAAATGTAACCATTTAAGGCTTCAATGGCCCCCTAAAAATGTATGTTTAAAATCTTTATCAAGTTGCGAGTTTCCCGTTTAGGCTTTGTAGTTCTCTCAAGTTCTTGAGCGGAGTCATGTCTAGTAGAGCCTGAATCTTCTTAGGGTTTGCCCTTATTCCTGTGGCGTCGATTATATGACCCAAGAAATGACATTCTTCTACCCCAAACGCACATTTAGTTGGGTTTATCTTAATGTTGATGCGTCTGAGATTTTGGAAGGTTTCGATGATGTCGCACAATAGGGCATCCTTTGTCTTGCTTTTGATAACCATGTCGTTGATATATGCCTCGAGGTTAACACCTATCTGAGATTTGAATTCCCTATCTACCGGTGCCTGTTAGGTAGCGAAGGCGTTTTTGAGACCGAATGACATCTTGGTGTAGCAAAAGAGTCTCTGATTGGTGTAGAATGCGGTTTTTCTTCGTTAGACTCTTTCATTAGAATCTGGTTATATCCCTTGTATGCGTCAAGAAAGCATTTGTATTTGAAATCAGCCAAAAATTCCACTTTCCAATCAATGGGAGGCATAGGGTAGTTGTCTTTTGTACATGCCTTGTTTAGGCTGGTGAAGTCGACACACATACGCTACGTACCATTGACTTTCTTGACCATAACTGGGTTTGAGACTTAGGTTTGATATTTGATCGGCCGTAGTATGCCTGCCTAGATTAAATATGTGACTTGTGAATCTATAGCCTGAGATCGCTCTAGAGAAAGACTGCATATTTTATGTCTAATAGCTGGTACGTATTGGTTTAGGCCAAGGCTATGTCCGATTGTGTTGGGTTGATCTGGGTATTCGGGGTGTATCATGACTTTCACCTGTTTAAGATTGTCTCTCGGAATAGGCTCCTACGCGATCTCCTTGATTTTGCTTTCCTCTACCACGGCCGCCAGACTTGCGTCCCTGCCAGGATAGTCACTTTTCACTGTAGCTGCTCTTGTTGGAAATTCTACCAAGGACATGATTGTTGAACTTCCATGCTAAGCTTCTGAAGTGTTGTTCTTCCGAGTATGACGTTGTACTTGGATATGGATTTGAAAATGTGAAATTGTAACATGATTATTCTCGACAGCGGGTGTGTTCCTATTGTGAGTTCTAGGGTGACTACACCTTTAAGATAAGATCTTTCTCTTGACAAACTGATTAGCGGTGTGGTTGGTGGTTTAAGGCTTGACTTGATGTGTTCTACGAGTTTATTGAAGCAGTGTTCGAACACTATTTCTATTGAACTCCATCCATCCATATATATTCTACAAAGTCTATGTATGGCTATCATTGATGTGTTTACAACTGGGTCGGATGATGGTATAAATGTATCCCATGGAATGCTTCGCGATACGCTGCCGGTTTCCCATGACCTCATTGCCTCATTTTGTCTCTAAGTGCCATGATTGGATCATGTTGACACTCCCTATCTATTCCCTGAGGATTTCTTATTTCACTTGGTTGTTGTTATCTACCCCTGGATTATCTATCAGGGTGGGGAAGTTTGTTTGACCGAATTATGGGGTTGTCCTTGAGAGTTTTTTTTTTAAGATTTCTAGGCTTGGGTAGACTGGGTAAATGCTTTATCCCACTTTTGTGAGTGCCCTAGATTAAGATCTGACTAGGTATGTGTTTGAAATTTGCTATAAGTATAGGGTAGGGTGCATGTTACTTCCAAGGGCGGGGCTAGGAAGAAATGTCAAAGTGTCTTCCGGAATGCTATACCTAGGGTGGTTTATGGGTAATGCCTTGGCCTGATTGCTACATGTAAAGTAATGCGTAAAATGATAAGTAGGTTGATATTATCTTAACTGAGTTTCTCCGATAAATGGGTGTAGTGTGGCCTGAGTTGGATGTTTTGCGGTTCTTTTCCCTGACACCTTCTAGCGCCCTTTGTGGCTCCCTGACCTTTGAGTGCTTGATACTTTCGTGGTTGTAGCGATGACCTGAGAATATGATATTTCTCGTATGAACATGTAGGATCCTTTTGGGGAAGTGACGTGTGCCGGTTGACAAGGTTGACTATTGTGTAAATACTTCCCCCAAAGGTCTTTTTATGTGGTTTTCGAATGAGTAGTGAGTCTCCTTTTCGGGTGTTTGTTGACTCTTCTTTGTTTGAGGAGAGTAATCTACTCGGATACATCTGGGGTGGTGGTTGGTTATATGACCGAAATTTGAGAGGGTTGTTCACCAGACATGTTTGGTTAAGAAACTTGTGCAAGAAGGAAAAAAATTCTGGATTTTTTAATGAAAAATGAGTGAAGATATGTGAAAATTTTCAAGAAATTTGCGGCTATTTCGTATCATGTTTCCACGGATGGCGCCATGTTTACGTATGGTATGTAAATCGGTTTAGAGATCAGATGGGAATGGTTTTGTTGTTTGGTTTCCCGTGTATAACGGTAAGGACCCGATGAGATTGATGAAGATCAAGAAGCTCGGGTAACACTTAAACAAAAGATCATATTTTACTGCGGTGAGTCAGTATTTGCCCAAGTGTGTTTAACTTAGGAAGCTTTGTGTGTTGCCTTCTATTTATAAAGAGGCGAAATATGGTTTAGAGATAAACCTTGAGGATGATCAATGATCGTGAGGAGGCCAGGTGTTGATCATCTGGGGAGAAGACAAGGAGGACACGTGGTCAGCGTCCTCTAGCTCGTACACAATGGTTCTTATTGTGCGTCTCCACTGTACAGTGTTAGATGGTACATCTTAACCGCTAGTGACAGTTGAGGAGCAGTAGTACTGCATGCTCAGTCTGGCCTTATAGGTTTTACCAGGCCTTGAGTGGCTTGGGATTTAAGTTGCGTCTCTATCAATTGTTTGTTTTTGGGCGTTGGTTAATGTGCTTGATTCGAGCGTGTAATTAGTGGGCTTGAGCCACTAGTATTGATACGCTATCAAAAGTTAAGTATGCTTTTCACACATTATAAGATCAACTAACCAAGTACTAAACACAATTCTTTTGGACCATGTGTATTTACAAAATTTTAGTATTTTTACAAGAATTAACACTATAAGTCAAAATTTCATCGAGATCCAATGACACTACCAAAGCCCTTCTAGTTTTGTCATTGCGTATATCATATATCTCACAAATATTATGGCTCGACTAAATAACACACTTACTCTATTTATTAGTCCGTATTGTACTTTGCATGTCAAGCAAGACATTAATTGATAATTTTCTCAAATACAAAATCTATGTATGTTTAAAAGTCTTTGATATACAAAGTAAAGGAAAATTCGGGACAAATAATAAAGATGTGTGGGATCCAACATGAATGTTGTGTAGTGGAGCCTAGAGACAATGTTTCAATTGCGGTGTCCTTCATTTTTTATCATTTCCATTTTGGACCCCATGATATTTAATTTTGAAGGACCTTGATTGAGTACTTCTTAGCATTTATTTTTTTTGTTACAATATCTATCAAAGGATGTTTTAAAATGTACCTATAGATATTGGTAGAAAAATGCTAAGAATATCATACAAACATCTATGAGATTATATCTATAAAAGTACAATTTGTATGACTAAAAGCATATTTGTGAATTTTGTGATTTGTTACGTTCTAGTTCTTCAAAAGTTTAAATTGGCGGGAAACCCCCGTGCACTCTTTTGGGTGCCGATTGACCATTCTTCAAAGATAAAGCCCCAGACAATAAACACATTTTTCAATGATCTTTTTAGCCAAAAGTTGGATTGAACCAACAACCTATTTCTCCAATGCCCTTTTAGTAGGTCAATGGAAAATTTGCAACGAGAGAGTGATACAATTGGATAAATACTCCAATGGTTGTAGTTAATGTAAAAAATGCATGTATTAGTGGTTTCAACGAATAATACACTAATTGTAGAAAAAATTACTCTTTCATTCAATTGAACACACGCTGTAATTAATTTTGGTTCTTATAAGATTTTGTGTTGGGAACTTGTACACCAAAACAAATTCAAGACTTTATAAAGATTTAGTTTAAATCCAAAGACTCGATAAAGAAACAAACTTGAGTTCGAATAAAACCTGAAAACCAAAATCAACCGGCTGAGAAAACCACAAGCATGAACATACCAAAACCATTATTGTAATGTGGCTAATACAATATAAATAATAATGAAATGTGATAGGCCTAATAATAATAATACAAGGTGCCTAAACTTAAACCATCCACTAGCAAAACCAAATAACCTAAATCCGAAAACCGATTGGTTTTAGGTCTTAAAAACCAAAGAACCGAACGTTCGGTTATGATTTTAGCCTAAAACCACCCCTCTACTAGCCAGTGTATAAGAAGACTTGAAAGTTGGAACACAATGCCATGAGTAGATTGCATTTGATATTAAATAAAACAGATATGTTGCTTGATGTCTACTAGTGTTGTACAGTATATTTTAACTAGGAAACATGTGTCCCTAGACTGCTTTGTTTGGTTTATGTTGGAGTAACATTTATTAAACTAAAAACATGACTACATTGCATGACTGCAACATTAGACCTGGACAACTCTCCTTTCCAACAAATATTTGTTTTTATTTCTTAGCAATAAATAAAAGAGTTTGGATAAAGAGATACGTGAACTGTACATGCCGAATGATTATGTCGATAAGTGGTTACTTAAGAATTTTAATATAAAGATGCACAATGGTAGTTGGAACAGATAAATCAGAGATCGAATCAGAACCAAAACAATATTAAACCTACGTAAGATGGTAATGCTTAATGTAGTTAATTAGTTATGATCGGTTTTTTATATTCAAATTAAAAACAAACACCCATTCGATCACAATGAAAACTCATTTCTTTTTTTCTTTTTTCTTGAACGGCATGAAAACTCATTTCTTAACTTCACAAAATGGCAAAGTTTCGCTTTATATATAAGACCACCGCTTACTACAACCTCTACCCAACTAGGGGCCTTCACGATTTGAGTAATATTTACATTAATCGAAAACTAAAACCGAACTGAATTGGCTAAAACCAAACCAAACCAAACCGAATTAGATATTCGGTTTGGATATGGTTTGGCAAAATAAAAATCGAACCGAACTGAAAACCGAATTTGCATAAACATATATTTATATATATATAAAAAGAGTGATGATTTGCATATTTTATAAATCTATTTGAATATTCCAATTTATAGTGTCTTTACATTTATACTTTTACAAGGGTGAAAATGAATAAAAATGATGTAAAGGAATAAATGTCTAAATAATATAAATTATCGTGAGCAAATAAGTTTGTGAAGTATGCAAATCATTACTCATAAAAAGAAACCCTTTAAAACTTTTTTTTATTAAAAATATAACATTTTTTAAGCTTAATTTTATTTTTCTAAAAACCTATATAAATAAGTGAAAATAAAAAAATATAAATTATGTAATTCGGGTCAACCTGAAAACCGAACCAAATTCAAATTCGTTTTTTGTTTGGTTTAATCCAATTTAAATCCGATTCGATTCGGTTTTACTCAGTAAATTTTTTTAACCGAACCAATAAACACCCCATACGCAACACTTTTTTTTTTCTTTCTTCAAGCAACACTTATTAAAAAGCTATAGCAATATATAGCAAGTATTAAAGGATTACAACATATGTCATATTGAAACCCTTCACGCGCAAGGCACATGGTGGGTTTTAACTGTGAAGGTTTTACAAGCAAGGCATATAAGGGGTTTTAACAGAAAAATTTAATGATCGTTTGAGATAGGGCTGAAACGTGTTACAAAACTTTATTATAAGTATTCGTCATGCAAAAAAAAGTCGGAGGATTGTGATAGAGATTGGTATGTGCGAAAACACATACCATTTTTTAACTAAAATAAGCCCAAAATAATCAAGAAAGAGCCGTTTATGCCTAATATTTGTTGGTTTCTTGAGTTTATGCATGTGCAGGTACGGATATGACAAAACAGTCAAAAGAAAGCCAAAACCGAGGAAAACCGAGCACGAGAGAAAGAAGAGTGCAAAAAGCCGAGGCTGGGAAAGGAATTTGCAAGTTTGGACAATCAATTCTCAAAATGGCAACTTTAGTCTCTGAAGATTCAGAATTGTCAAGTTTGGTCCTTGGAATTTTCAAAGCTGGCAAAAGTGGTCCTTGAAGAATATGCTTTTCACATATGGCCCTTCAAAGTTGTCAAGATTGGCCCTTGGACTCACTTCTCTATTATTACAACATTGGTACTTATATGTTACAAATTGTCAAAAGCTACCCTTTAACCAAAAACCAAATACAAATCAAATCCTAAACTTAACTAACCAAAACACTTCACTTGATCCACCTAAGCCCAATCCTTTATACCTTTGGCCCAAGATAAAATCCTAACCCGTCCAATTCACTACCGGTCAACAAAAACCATACCCGGGTCAAACTACCCATATTTACACTTACCTGTTCCTTACTAATCACCGGTCAAACAAAATACCCACAAAGTCAAACAATATTAGAAAAACCCCCAACTCCCATCGCGACTTTTTACCCAACACAGGTTACTGTTTAACTTCATTCTTCACTTTTACCCTGATCCAGCAAAGATTAACCCACACTTAAAATCCATCTAGATCCTTCTGACAACGTGTCAGAGGATGCTTACATCAGGATTGCCAGAGTGGCGAATTGGAGCAACCTGATTGGCTCCAACACCTCACAAGTACAATCCAAGGGTTGATATTTGAAGGAATGACAAGGAGATGTGA
Organism: Chrysanthemum makinoi; assembly: GCA_910596185.1. NCBI lineage: Eukaryota > Viridiplantae > Streptophyta > Magnoliopsida > Asterales > Asteraceae > Chrysanthemum > Chrysanthemum makinoi. The sequence goes on from OU343223.1 coordinate 188,778,792, forward strand.
TCAATGGCCAAGAACAGAGCTCCTAGATGCTTCCCAATCTCCTGAGCGGCTTATAAAAACCCCAATCAGTCACATAGATAGCTTGGCCAATTTTCACGCTTTTAGAAAATTGTTGCCAATTTACTTTTCATATGTCATTTAAATGTTTTCATAGTGTAGTTTGTTAAAATCAGTTGTAATTCCATTTTTGTATTGTAATTTCGTTTTAATTAATGCAAAATAAGGTTTTACATTTTAATCTCTTTGCAATCATCTCATTCCAAATCTGTTTTTAAGCTTTCAAAGTGTTTTTAGAAGCTCCTTTAAGCTAATGTAGCTTATTGTGAATTAATTGTTTCCTGAATTCTGTCCCAAACTCTTAATTTGAAAAAGTCAACAAAAGTCAACACGGATCAAAATTTGAGAGTCAAATCTTATTTTTGATTTGAATGTTGTTTTAATTTTGTCTAAAGGTTAGTTTCTAATGATTTGAGTCAGTAGAGATCAGATTTCATCAGTTTTCATTAAACTAAGGTAGTTTAGGACATTTAAAGGGGTGTTTGGATTATGGTTATTTTTAGAATTTAAGTTTGAATTTTAAGTTGTATTTGGTGAAGACAATTTAAGGATCTTGTTTTAAAGCTGTTTTAGTCTAGAGTTTCAATTTACTTAACACTAATTGGTAATTTCGAGTGCAATATCATAACTGTCCCAACTCTTGCTGTTTAGCAGTTCCTCTCATATTTCAAATCAGGGTTGAATTTAGTATAGCTTGCATTTTATTGCTATTATGATAGTCAAGCTCTTCTGCTGTTGGTTTATTTGATATATAGAGTTGTTTAGTTAGCTTGAATTTGATCCATAAGTAGCCTGTTCTTTCCACTTTATCTGTATTAGTTCAGCATGCTTATTTTGTTATATCATTATGATTTCAGTTGGTGAATTGCTAGTTAAGGAGTAGGTAGATGTAGACTTTTAGTAATTTAGCTTAAGTAGATTAGTTTACCATCTTTTTAAGTGCTTAATCTGATCTGCATTTATCCTTAGTTCCATTTCCTGCCCATTTAATACTACTGCATCAGTCCTAGTTTTGCGCTATTCCTCTTTTATTTTTGATTGTTCATTTCTTAATCTTTAGTCCTTAGAAGCTGAAACTTAGGATATAAGCACTTTGATTTGTGGTTGTTAACTAGATACTTTTAGTTTCTTTTTAGGATTTTTTTAAGTATGTTGAACTTGAGCTTAAAGTTGGTAGTGTAGGGGTTGTTTGGCATTTTGATATGTCAACCTGATCTTGTGCCATTTTACTTTTAGATTGTGCTTTTAGGATCTAAATCAGTTGCAGTAGGTTTATTTTAGATATTTTAGGTTAGTTTTTTACTATGGTAGCTTATAGTAGCTTATAGGTAGCTTTTAGCTTTTTTCATATATGCTTATCATATCAGTTAGTGCCCAAATTGATTTTCCTGTGATCCAAAGTTGTTTATGTTATTTTTCCCTGCTTCTCAGTATTATTTTAGACTTTTTTTTTGGAATTTTTCATATTTTTCCCTGCTCATTTGTTATTTTTTTGCATTTAATTTTATTTTCTAGCCTTTTTAAATAGCTTTTAATCCAAATAAATTAGAAAATGATCATAAAAATGAAATTTCAATTTTATTAGGTTAAGAATATTCAAAAAGTCATAAAAAATATTTTTCCAGATTTTTATTAGTTAAATTAGTATTTTATAGGAATTTAATTAGATTTAAATAGTTTTAAATTCATAAAAAATTGAGAAAAAGTCAGAAAAATGTGATTCCAGTTTTTAAAATTCTTTTAAGTTAATTATGATTTTTGAAAAATATTTTTGTAATTTTCTTGCAAGTTTTAATAATTTTTAGCATTTTAAGTCTATTTTAAATGTTCAAAATTAGTTTTTAATTCTAAATAAATAAATAAAAAACCAAAAAAATCAGTTTTAAATTCCAAATAATTTTAAATCATCTTTTTAGCTGTATAAAATTTTAGTTCACTTTTAGGGCTTTAAATAGTGTAGTTTGCATTTAATTCACGTTTTATTAATTACGTTTTTCGCGTTTTTAGTATAGTTTTGCATTGTTAGTTTAAATTCCATTGTTTACATCATAGATTCTTTAGTTTTAATTACTTTCCTTTATAATTTCTTGCCCCGTAGTGTAGAAATCCCTCAAATTCCCTTTTTACCCATTCTAATCTCGAATCACGCGGCGTGAGTTGTTAAACTCCATTCATCCCTCGTTGGGAAAACGACCCGGGAAATATATACCTTTGTATTTCTTCCGAAAATATCTATGTACTGAAATGATAAAATCAAAAAATGGCGCCGCTGCCGGGGAGGGCATGAAGTGAGTTTTTTATTCCGTCTCGATTCGCGTGTTTTTTAAGATCCTTCCCCGAGAAGTTATCGTCTTGTTTTTGTAAATATTTCTTTTATAAAAACCCAAAAAGATTTTTATTTTCAAAATATGTTTTCTAAAAACCCAAAAATATTCTTCTTTACCCTCTGATTTGATAATTCTTTCGTCTTACCCCTCTCTTATGTTTGATTCTTATGGACTCCTTCGACTATTTCTGTCAGTGTTGTAATTCACGTTTGGGATATGATTATCAGTGTTATAATCATATGTGCCCAAATTCTTTCAATAATCCTCAAAATTTTCCCGACTACACTCCACAGCTCGAGATATCTTCGTTCGATCCACGTTATTGTTATGGGTGTGGAGATATGGTAGATTCGTCAAACGATTTTCGTTGTTTACGGTGTATGCCCAAGATACCTTCTATTTATGAAGAACCCGTTCAGATTGTGCATAATGATCCCATGTTTGAAGAACCCATTGGGGGTGTCGAGGACGTTTTCATCAACTTTGATGCCAATATTACTCAAAATCGAAACGAAATTGAAAGTATGATTAGAACCCTCCTTTCTCAATCTCATGTTTATCAAGAACAAGAACCGGAGACCACAACGGAAGTGGTGGAAATTGCTAGCTCTCAGAGCACACCATTTGTCCCACCTCTGGAACCTTATCCTTATCCGTCACAATAATCGTTCTGTTGTAAGTATTGTGGAGGCCAGCACCTTAATTTCGATTGTCAAACACCGAACCAGCTTGATTACGAGCAAGTTCCTTGCTACAATTACGACTATTCTTATGACCCACCTCCACAACACCAAGAAATTCAACCACTACATCCGCAAATTCCTCAAGATAATCTCCAAAGATGTATTAATATACTCGAAGAATTTATGGATAAACATGGTATCGAAAAAGATCTTCATCAGAAAACTTATGGTGAATTACTTGCCGAAGATCAAACGTCTCACAATGAAAGGTCTATGCTAGAATTACTCGAAGAAGAAAAACGAGCAGCTCATATTGAAAAGTGTCTTGAAGAAATACGAATCGAGGAACTAGTACTTAAAAGGCGTGCCCAATGGCTCAATACTTACATTGATGATGATGATGATAGTGACGACGATGATGAAAGTTTGTCGGCTGAACCTACTCCCGTTTCTGAGCCTATCATTTCCGACTCTTCCCCTTCACTCACACCGGTTGGGCGAAGTGACGTTCTTTTGGAAGAGGTCGATGATTTTGTTTCTTCGATAATTGTCGAATCCGTTGACTCTCTCATAATGTGGGATGAGCATCTTAGTACTATTCCAGAAACGGAATTGTCTAGTGCTGAAATCCTTGTCCCAATCCCAAGAGAGTCCGAGGTTGTTGACGATATTTGTGATGAGCCTTCTCTTGATATTTCGAATGATCATGATGAGATGTTCTCCGATTCTGATGACGAGTCTTATGGAGACATCGATTTCGTCGATGATTTACCTTCTGAGCCCGTTCATATAGAAGAAGATAATGTGTTAGCCTTAATAGTTTATATTAGAAGTGATGGTCATTCACGATTAGGAACTTTGTAACGTGTGGTAGATATCGTGATAGAATAGTCTACGGGCTCGTGGATTGGGATAAGCTATTTGGTTAAAAGATGAGCTAATCTTGCCGTCTATAAGCTCATATATCCCACGTCCAAATCCAATCCAACGAAGCCCATACAAAGCCCAAGGAAAGCCTTTAGGGCAACTTGTGTCTTGTACTATAAATACCCCTCAAATGGTCATTTGAGGGGTGTGCTTGAAAGTGTGTGTGTGTGTGTGTTTTCTTTGGAGCAATACAACTTATTGTGTTTATCTTTATCCTCTCATATACACGGATTTCATATCATTCAAGTCACCATCTTTCTCATCTTTTCTTTCTTCATCTTATACGCATAAAGTGTGTTTGGTTTACGTGGTTATACTTGTGTTTGTGTTGGGTTTGTGATAAGGTTGATAAAAGTAAGGTCCTACAATTGGTATCAATCGCCTAACAATGGTTTAGGAGTGTTTGTGTTTGTTTTGAAGGGTTACGCGTAAAGCTTTAATTTTTGCACTTAAAAATTCAAGATTCTTGTGGTTTAAGGTTTATTTGGTGCTAAAGTTTCAGTTTTTTGCAAAAAGTTCGAAGCTTTACGTGTTTTTCTTCATTTTTAAACTCATTTTTGGTTCGTTGGTCATTTCTACTTGTAAGCTTTCTAACCAGTTTGGGTGAAAAAGGTCAACATTTTTGTGTTATTCGAGTGTTTTTAAGGCTATCTGTGCAAGAGAAATCGTTTGAATCACTGGAAATTTTTTACGCGTAGGTCAAAACCCTAGTTCTACGCGTAAGAAAGTCAACACCCTGTTTCTACGCATAAGGTTCTACGCATAACTTTTTGGTGCAGATTCTTCGAGCTTCAACGATTACTCAGTGCTTCCCTCACTTGGATAAGTTTGTGGAACACTTCGACTTTTGGATATCCCTTACACTGTGATAGTGTAAAGGATTTTTGGGCAAAACCCTAATCTTACGCATAAGCTTAGACTTACGCGTAGAACACTTTACGCTTAAGTATTTTTCTTACGCATAAGCATTTGTCTTACGCATAAACTAAATCTTACGCATAACTTTTTCTACGCCTAACTTTAAACTTACGCATAAGCATTTCCTACGCCTAAGGAATCCTACGCCTAAGCCATCCTACTCGTAACCATTTCCTACTCGTAACTTCTGTTGTCTACGCCTAAGCTCTTTCTACGCATAAAGGTTTAAAAAAAAAAAAAAAAAAAAGTGAAAATTTTGGCGGGAAAACTTGAGTAAAATTTAAATTTTTGAGGAGACTAAACGTTCAATTTTTACGCGAAATTCATATTTTGGTTTAACTGTGAAAATGTTGGTCAAAAATTCAAATTTTTGGGCCTAAATTCAAATTTTTCGGGTCAAATTTGGCGTCAAAATTGTCATAACTCAAATTTTTCATACGACCTTAGAATTGATTTTTATAGTGAATTTCAAATTTTGGGAGAAAATTTTTTACGCCTAAGAAACAAGGTTACGAGTACGACTTTCAGAAAAACCTCAACCGAGCTTAATCTTCATCAACCACAACTCCTTTATCGTTGAATCGATCCTACATCAACTTTATCATACATACCTTCCTCAATGGCAACTCTGGCAGATCGTCTCAAAACTGCTTTCTTTGATTCATTCTTCAATGACCTAAACATTAGTCCAACTACACCAAATAACAACAACCAATGGATTTCATCGTATAATCCGCAGTTTGCTAAACCAAGTATGCATATGGGTCAAGGAGGACAAATGGTTGATGTTATTGGGAATCAGAATGGATTTGCTACGGGTATACAAATGGGGAATCAGATGCAATATGCAGCACAGTTTGATGGACATCAAGGGGTCAGATTGTGAATCAGAATATGAGATATCAAAATGGGAATAACTGTTTTATGACTTCGGTTCAGAATGCTACCTCCGAACCTCAAAGCCAAGACTCAAGGCATCGTCGGTTCAGTATGCTACCTTCGAACCTCAAGTACAGGGTGCTGTTAGCAAAGAAAGAAAAATTGGGAATAGAGTTGACTGTGAGGAATACGAATCTCTGTATCCAGGGAGGCAGAGAAAGCAAATGATAATGCAAGCTCTGTCTTACATCAACCGCAGGACACAACATCAAGTGCTACTTTTGACTCACCTCCTGTCTACGACACAAATTCACTCAATGAGGTACCAAATTATAGTAATGTTGCTAATCAGTTTACTCATGATGAACATCATTCTGTGACATCAGCACCTACTTATGATACATACCTGGACAATTCGAGTTGTAGCAATACGAACTCTGAAACTCCAGATGTGGATCCTAATGGAGGCTGTGTGGCACAAAATACTGAGACTGATGAGGAAACCCGTGCTTATTTTGAATCATTAATCAATAATTGTGGTATTGAGATTGAGAAAGTGAGTAAGGTCAATCGCGAGGTTAAGGCCGCGAATCAGAAATTGACCGCTGAGCTTGAGAGTTACAAAGAGAATGCAAGAGCCTATGAATTTCATACAAACAAAATATCAGAATTAGAAATTGGTTATCGAGATTCTGTTTTACGAGAAAAACAATTGCAACTCAAGTACGATACACTTGATGTGAATCTGAACTTGAAAATAAAATCTTTAAACAAGGAAATTTCTGAACTAAACGATTAACTTTCTAAACAAAAGCACGTTTTCGATCTTGAAAAGAGAAGAAACAGTTGATTGCTGATTTTTCAAACCGAGAAGATTCTCTTCTAGATGAAATTCTGGACAAAAATGAAACAATAAAAAAATTGGATAATTTACTTCTTACAACGGGTCATTCCGCTAAGACAAACAAGATGCTTTCTAATCAAGTAAATCCGATTTTTCATACTACTCATAAAATGGCTCTTGGTAACTCACCTCCTGGTTTCCTCAAGAAAGCTCAGAAAGAACGGAATGTGTTAAACAATGGAAAACCTTTGCATGAACCTATAATTGTGCATGATTCTCTTAAAACGTTGGAACTATCTGAGGAGAGTAGATCAAAAATGAAACAAAAGAATTCTGAAATCAAACCGATTGATTATAACAAATGGAACAAAATTAATGGAATCACTTTTGTGTCTCAAAATGAAAAGTCAAAGTTTTCCATCACACCAAGTGTTTCAAACAAAGTGTCAACACCTGTTTCAAAATCAGTTTCAAAACCAGTTGTAGTTTCCAAATCTCTTTCGAAAATCGAACAAATGTCTTCAAACAATCCTTTTAACACAAGTGATGCTAGAAGCATTTTAGACGACGTTAAAACTAGAATTGGGTATCTTCAAGACACTGTTAAAGCTAAAACCAACATTACAACAAACATCTGGTTCACTAGTTTTGATAATGAACAGAAAAAGTTTTTTGAAACTCAAATTGAACCTCCGTTAACTGGCATCAGTGCGAGGGTAATTCATTTCGAACAAGCGGTTTTGAAAGAAACACCTGACTTTGTCAAGGACCATAAATCCCTGGTAAAGCAAGCTAATGAAAGTGTTGAACACATCAAAGTTTTGGAAAATATGAATGATTCTCTCTTGAAGATGTTCGACTACTGATATTATGTCCATTATTTTGCAAACATATTCTGTTGAAGATCATGAAAGACTCAAGTCTGAGACCTCCGCAATTGTTTCAAAATATGAAAAAGCTCTTGAAAAACTTGAAAAAGAAAACGTGTCATATTTTAAACAGCTTGATCGAAAATCTGAGGAATGCAAGTATGACAAACTGTCGTATGAGCGTGCCTACAAGGACATGCAAGAGCAAAATGATCTTTTGAGAGCTCAGCTGGGATGTCAAAAAGGAAAGGCTGTGGATACTAAGTTTGCAAAACCATTGACTGAGGAGAAACCAAATGTTCCCAAACCGGTTTTCAAACCAAAAATGTCTATTTCTCAACCTCCTCCAAAAGTCAATGAGAAAAATGATTTGTCAAAACCAGTCACTCCACAGTCCCTGCCTATTAAAAAGAGAATTATCAAAAGTTTTGAAAAAAGAAAAGCAGTCTTTGAAAAACCAAAAGTGATTACACCTGGCATCTCTAAGACTTGTACACGGAATGTGACCAAAAATCCAGTTAAAGAATCTGTCGGTTCTAACAACATGGTCAACAATCACTATCTAGAAGAAGCTAGAAAAAAGGCACACACTCGAAAAGACGGAATTTTAGGTGCAACATCTAGGGTGATGAATTCTACAAGATTTCAAGGCACTGCTAGTAGTAGTAAACCATTACCTAGGAACACTCTACAAAAGACTAGGGATTGGCTTGCATCTAATAGTAGTTGCGCAAAAGAAAATGCTATGCCCCTAGAAAACAACACTAGGAATTCTAAGTCTTTTTCGAACAAGAATCAATGTCCACAAGACTGTAGTGACAAAGTTAAAGCTGCTGTTTTAAACAAGAATATTGAATTTGTCTGTACTACATGTAAAAAATGTGTCTTTTCAGCTAATCATGATGCATGTGTCTCACAATATCTCAAGAAAGATAATTCTCGTGCCAAGGCACAATCCACTAAGACTCCAAACCGAAACAAACCCGTTGACAAGATGAACATGAAAAGGAAACCTAATAGGTGGATCTCTTCAGACGTAGTTTTCAAAAATGAGTCTTCCGCTGAATCTGATAAGAAAACAACTCCTAGATCTTACCTTAGGTGGATACCCACGGGCAAAGTTTTCAACAAAATAGGTCTTAGATGGATTCCCACAGGAAAGATTTTTGATACTTGCACCAACACAGATAAAAGTGAAACTCATCTAGTTAAGGAAGTAGAAACCACTACAACCGTTGATAGTGATCACCCTCACCGTGAGGAATCTTGTACTTCTAACACTGTTATTTGTGAAAACTCTTCTTCTTTGGTTGCAGGTGAATCAAATATCTCAGAACCCAGCTCATCAGAGGGTTCTAATTCTGTAAACTCTTCTTCTTCATTCTCTCTATCTTCTATTTTTGATTTTCCATTTCTTTTATAAAACCAACAAAAGCAAAATATAAAAATATAATTTTTTTCAAAAATACAAAAACAATATAAAGATCAAAAATCCAAAAATATTCTTCTCACGACATGTCTCTCGTATAATCGATATTCTGTACGTTTCTAGAAATGTCATTCAACAATGATACGGGTATGTACAGATGCTTGAGCGAGAGTTCTTTAATGTTTTCCTAAAACATGTCGTTTCTCAAAATTTCATAAAAATATAATGGCTTTCGTATACTTCAGTACGAAACCCGGACTAAAATGATGACTTTTGATTATTTTTCAAATCAAAACTCGTGCTTTTATAGAAAAATCAAGTGTACGCTTCAGTGCACTGTATTTAAAAATGGTGAGAAATCATCATCATCTTGAGCACCTTTTCAAGATTGTTCAAAAAGATTTTTTAAAATCTTTCAAAATATTTTGTGCTCAAGATAACTCCTCTGAAACCCTTTAATTGATTATGCTTTATTAAAGGGGGAGTATAAAACTAAAATGTTCCAAATTCATGCTTAAATCATATCCGTTTGTCTCCCTAAAAGATTCTAAAATGTTGTTTAATCCGTTTATATCAAAAATATCACGAATATGCTATTTTTGAGGGGGAAGAGACGGGATTAAAATGTGATCAAAATCGTTGGTTGAATCTCAAAATGAGCTCGACTCAGACGGAACCAATGAATTGACGAGAATCTAAGTCAGTAAATGTAACATCTCGAGAAACTTGTGATAGATATGCACCTTCATGGGTCTAACCTCCTTTTCAAGGAGTGTTTACAACTTCAAGTTAGTTATTAGAGCTAGTTGTCACCTAAAACTGACAATGGAACTCTTTAACTAGGCAACGTAATCGTGTCTCGTGGGGAATTGTCTATCATAAGCCGATCAATTCAAAAAGTGCGAACTCTACCCTCTATGTGCAGATTTCTGTTAAAACTTATAAGCACATGTGAAGGGGGAGTGGTTCTGAAAATATAAAACTCTCGGAGTGTTTCAAACATGTTTTCTATCATAAACACTTTGAGAGATTTTCAAAGAAATTGGTTTTATGGCAACAATAGGACAGTCATGGAGTTATAAGGTGACTAAGGATAGGAAACTCGTCCTATGATCCGCCAGAGCCGGAGGGATCTACCCAAGGACATCACCAATAGTTTAGTATTAGAAGTCCTTTGGTATGATTGAAAAAAAGAGTAATGTGAGAAAGGAGAAAGAAGGGGTTGAAGAATTAAAAAGAAAAGTAACAGAAAGGGTGAAAAGAAATAGCCCTCCATATTCAACCTTAGGGCAAAAACCGGGTTCAATTCATCTGCTACTGGTTGTCACTAAGATGACACTGGTATTGAAGACAAAGACGTCATGGACCCAGTGACGCACTGCACTAAACCTCCTACCCACGCAATTCCTCTCAAAAGGGATTTGTTTCATTCTCACTGGGAACCCTACATAATCTATCGACTTTCTCTTAGAGATCGTTGGTATTGAAGAAGGAGACCCTCTCCCTAGTCTCCGCTCAGGAAAACCAAAATGCACTAATTGAGTCTAGAGCCACGAGATTCATCAAAAGATCTCATAGGAACACTTGACATGACATCGCTTGTTGTTCATCATTAAGGGCACAAGTGATATATTCTAAAGTCCTACGCAGATCTTAGCAATCTGCCAGAACATTTATGAGAAGTTTCACATCTGTGATCTTCAGTGATTGAATGGAAACTCTGCCAGGGTCAACATCAAGCAGCCCGACAGCAGGTCACTTCGGTAACTCCCCGTGGATTACGCTTAGTGTGTCTCAAACGGTCTACAGCCGTGGGGTGATGCTTCGGTGTACCTCAGCGACTCATCTGAACTGTAGGTGTATTTTGATACATCGCGTTATCTCACTTGTGGGACTCCAGTTCAGGAACGGCCCTTGTGAGAATTAGAGACGTGTTTTCACACTATGCTGTTAACACCCTCGAAATTCAAACTTGTAAGTTCCGGAATCCGCTTATTACTAACCTGTTTTTATGTTTTCTTCTTATGGAAGCTCCGGAGCGGATGGATCGTGCAGACTCACCACATGCTCATACCAACAACACATGAAAGTTCTCATCAAAATCAAAGGCAACTCAAAGTTAAAGATGATTCTTCGTCAATGTCAAAGAATCTACAAAGTGTAAAGACTCGAGAACTTCATCATTGGAAACTCAAAGTCAAATAGAAGTGTGAGCATGGTGGAAAAAGACGTGGAGATACCTAACCAACGAAGTTGACAACGGCAGACAACCACATTATCTGATCACAAAGCATGAAGGAACAAAGAATCAAGACTATTCTATATCTACACGCAAAGTTCAAGCTCGAGAAAAGTAAAGACCTAATCAAGTGAAGCATCATTTGAATGACCACCCCTTAGGGGGAGATTGTTAGCCTTAATAGTTTATATTAGAAGTGATGGTCATTCACGATTAGGAACTTTGTAACGTGTGGTAGATATCGTGAGAGAATAGTCTACGGGCTCGTGGATTGGGATAAGCTATTTGGTTAAAAGATGAGCTAAGCTTGCCGTCTATAAGCTCATATATCCCACATCCAAATCCAATCCAATGAAGCCCATACAAAGCCCAAGGAAATCCTTTAGGGCAACTTGTGTCTTGTACTATAAATACCCCTCAAATGGTCATTTGAGGGGTGTGCTTGAAAGTGTGTGTGTGTGTGTGTTTTCTTTGGAGCAATACAACTTATTGTGTTTATCTTTATCCTCTCACATACACGGATTTCATATCATTCAAGTCACCATCTTTCCTTTCTTCTTATTCTTTCTAAGCATAACGTTTGTGTTTGGTTTCACGTGGTTATACTTGTATACGTGCTGGGTTTGTGATAAGGTTGATAAAAGTAAGGTCCTACATAATGATTCTGAGCAAGAAGATGAAGAGATTGAGCTAGATGATATACAGATCGAGGATGAAGCATTACGTGAAACATTGTTGAATGTTCATCTTCTCATTTCTAAGATTGAAGCCCTTTAAGATAATTCAAGTTTGCATCCTATCTCTGTTAAAGATAGTGATTTCTTACCCGAGCTTGAGACTTTCTGATTTGATGAAGAGATTAGTGGCAATCCCACTATTTCTGATGTTTATCCTCCGATTCTTGAGCGATTCTACTTTGATGTTGATGAGACCCGATCATTGAGGATGCTATTGATGACTTGATACCACTGGGTATTGAGGATGCCGTGCATGATCCCGAGGGGGATATGTTGTTGATTGATGATGATTCTCCTTCCTCTGTTGAGTCGACCCCCACTTATCCCGTTGAGCCCTCATGTGAAGATAAAATCTTTAAACCCGGGATATTCATTGAAGAGTTTCTTGTTAAAAACATCATTCGAGATAAGGATCCTACGATGGATGCCTTCGTTGTTAAGCTTTCACATTTTATCCCCTACCATGAGTTCCCGTCTTCTTTGGATTTTTCTCTTATCTATCCATCATCCCTTCGTCCGCCCGCAAAACCGCCGGATGATGGATCATTATTTCATGTTATCCCTTATGTGCTGATGCCTGACATTTTCTTCTCCACCCAATCCACCCATTCTCATTCTTTCGGGAATGAGGACACCGTTTTCGACCCTGGTATCTCTACCATTTTCTTCCCCAAGGACAAATGAATTCGGGGACGAGTCAGGCTAGCGACTCGTTAAAGAAAAACAGTAGCGCTTCGTGGGAGGCACCCCATGCTTATCTCTATCTTCTTTCTATTTTCTCTAATAAGTGACGTAAAGGGGTTAGCCTCTTCGATTTCTCGTGTTTGGTTGTTTGTGATGTTTTGTATAGGATTTTTCCGATATGAAGACTCTCGTGCTCGAAGTTTGTCTTTTCTCCACTCGAGTTTCATGATCGATGCTGATGGAAATCCGATATCCGAAATCTTATCGACTAACGTTTATCTTCTAGCATACTTAATAAACGGATTTTAAATTTTCGTTGATACCCTTGCCTTTAAACATTGAGGACAATGTTTCGTTTTAGTCTGGGGTGGGTAATCTTCGATTTGATTTGACCGCACTTGCTTGTTTTTGTCGTTTACTCTCGCAACCCCGTTTTTCCTAAGAAAATGAAAATATTGTGCAAAAATGAGAAAATTTAAAAAAATTTGTAAGCTTTTGCTAGTTATATGATTCAAAAGTCTTTGCGAGTTTCTTAGAAGTTACTTTAAATATGCGTTTTCTTGAAAAAGCCTTTGCTAATTGCTTAGACAAGAGGCTATAAAATGCGAGTCTAGCTCAAAAGGCCAAGAATTTACAAGTCTCACTAAGTGAATTTAAATATGCGAAGCTTAAACAAGAATTTGCTAGTTTCTAATAAGTGACTTTAAAAATGCGAGACTTGAGATTATTTGACGAAGCATTTGCTTAGTTAATATATGTTTTGACACCTTGTTGACTTTCCGCTGGTGAGAGTAGGAATAGAATTCTGACTTGACCGGGCGTGTTGAGCCCTAGCTTGTTCCCTTAACCATAGATAATTTAATTATCTGCTAAGCATCCGCGGATCTCATTATTTGGGATTTTAAATTTGCGGAGATCGATGAATGATAGAGTTACTTATGAGTTTAGATGCTAAGCGTGGAGTAGTTGGTTCTCTTTAGAGCTCATCGAAGGTACTTATGGCTTTTTGCTCCCACAAAATTGTTTCACCCCATATTTGTCTAATAATAATTAAAGATGTTGAGTTTTTGACGATAGTTAGTTCTTTATCTTCTTTAGAAAATCCTTGCTCATTAGAGTTGGGTACACATCGAGGTACTGTCAGTGTTGCGGTATAAAAAACTGAAGGATTCGGAGTTTGGCACAAAAAATTAACATGAAATAAAGCCCAAATGTATTAAAGTGAAAAATACAAAGCCATAAAAGTTTTCTATGTCTGACGGTACCCCCGTTATCATGGACTTCAAAAAGGTGGATGAAAATCCAAAGTCATAATAAGACTTCTGATAAAACGGTAATCCCATTGAGTTAGTGGTTGAAAAGACCGAGGGCTAGATTGCAAAAATGAAAATGTGCTGAAATAAGTGTTAAGCCAAGCTTTGAATCCGGGAGATATCTAAATAAAGCCTCTGTCTCTGGACTCGTAGATGAGTTGTTTCGGTCGCCATAAAAAGGATATCTTCCTAAATCATGTTAAATTAGGACCTTGATGTGGACCTCATTCTTGTGTGCAATGGTTTTCGAGGGAAGATGGATAACTAATTATCAACTTAGTTTCATATCTTTATCGGAATAAAATATATCGAAACGAGAAATTTGAAGAAATTCATTTCTCACAAAAATAAAATAAATAGAGGAAAATAAGAAAATAGGAGCAAGAGGTAATTACACAAGTAATTTCCATGGGTAGTGTTAGCATCTAGAGTCGTATTTAACAATAATTTTGATTTTACGCTTAGTTTGGAGACTTGTGAAAAATCAAGGACGATGTATTCTATCCATATGGTCACTTCACGCTGGGTTGTGTTTCATACTCAGTGATCCTAAAATGTCGTTTGAAAAATGTTGGAGTTATTGATCGACATGAAAGTTCAACAAACTGTCACTCACAATGAAAAGTGCTTAATCGTAATATCTATATGAGAAATAAAAGGTAAACGGGGCGTTTTTAGAATTAAGGGTTTCTTAATCTCTTTTGAGGAATCTTTGCTACTTTTCATAGGTTTAGTAGAAAGATATTGAAATCATAGGTTTTAAAAGCGTGAGTTGATGACATTGCGTGGGGACACGACAATCTTCTAGTTTGGGGTATTTTGGTATGTGCGAAAACACATACCATTTCTTTACCAAAATAATCAAGAAAGAGCCGTTTATGCCTAATATTTGTTGGTTTCTTGAGTTTATGCATGTGCGAGTACGGATATGACAAAACAGTTAAAAGAAAGCCAAAACCGAGGAAAACCGAGCACGAGAGAAAGAAGAGTGCAAAAAGCCGAGGCTAGGAAAGGAATTTGCAAGTTTGGACAATCAATTCTCAAAATGGCAACTTTAGTCTCTGAAGATTCAGAATTGTCAAGTTTGGTCCTTGGAATTTTCAAAGCTGGCAAAAGTGGCCTTAAAGAATATGCTTTTCACATATGGCCCTTGGAGTTTTCAAAGTTGTCAAGATTGGCCCTTGGACTCACTTCTCTATTATTACAACATTGGTACTTATATTTTACAAATTGTCAAAAGCTACCCTTTAACCAAAAACCAAATACAAATCAAATCCTAAACTTAACTAACCAAAACACTTCACTTGATCCACTGAAGCCCAATCCTTTATACCTTTGGCCCAAGATAAAATCCTAACCCGTCCAATTCACTACAGGTCAACAAAAACCATACCCGGGTCAAACTACCCATATTTACACTTACCCGTTCCTTACTAATCACCGGTCTAACAAAATACCCACAAAGTCAAACAATATTAGAAAAACCCCCAACCCCCATCGCGCCTTTTTACCCAACACATGTTACTGTTTACCTTCATTCTTCACTTTTACCCTGATCCAGCAAAGATTAACCCACACTTAAAATCCATCTAGATCCTTCTGACAACGTGTCAGAGGATGCTTACATCAGGATTGCCAGAGTGGCGAATTGGAGTAGCCTGATTGGCTCCAACACCTCACAAGTACAATCCAAGGGTTGAGATTTGAAGGAATGACAAGGAGATGTGATCAATGGCCAAGAACAGAGCTCCTAGATGCTTCCCAATCTCCTGAGCAACTTATAAAAACCCCAATCAGTCACATAGATAGCTTGTCCAATTTTCACGCTTTTAGAAAATTGTTGCCAATTTACTTTTCATATGTCATTAAATGTTTGTTAAAATCAGTTGTAATTCTATTTTTGTATTGTAATTTCGTTTTAATTAATGCAAAATAAGGTTTTACATTTTAATCTCTTTGCAATCATCTCATTCCAAATATGTTTTTAAGCTTTCAAAGTGTTTTTAGAAGCTCCTTTAAGCTAATGTAGCTTATTGTGAACTAATTGTTTCCTGAATTCTGTCCCAAACTCTTAATTTGAAAAAGTCAACAAAAGTCAACACGGATCAAAATTTGAGAGTCAAATCTTGTTTTTGATTTGAATGTTGTTTTAATTTTGTCTAAAGGTTAGTTTCTAATGATTTGAGTCAGTAGAGATCAGATTTCATCAGTTTTCATTAAACTAAGGTAGTTTAGGACATTTAAAGGGGTGTTTGGATTATGGTTATTTTTGGAATTTAAGTTTGAATTTTAAGTTGTATTTGGTGAAGACAATTTGAGGATCTTGTTTTAAAGTTGTTTTAGTCCAGAGTTTCAATTTACCTAACACTAATTGGTAATTTCGAGTGCAATATCATAACTGTCCCAACTCTTGTTGTTTAGCAGTTCCTCTCATATTTCAAATCAGGTTTGAATTTAGTATAGCTTGCATTTTATTGCTATTATGATAGTCAAGCTCTTCAGCTGTTGGTTTATTTGATATATAGAGTTGTTTAGTTAGCTTGAATTTGATCCATAAGTAGCCTGTTCTTTCCACTTTATTTGTATTAGTTCAACATGCTTATTTTGTTATATCATTCTGATTTCAGTTGGTGAATTGCTAGTTAAGGAGTAGGTAGATGTAGACTTTTAGTAATTTAGCTTAAGTAGATTAGTTTACCATCTTTTTAAGTGCTTAATCTGATCTGCATTTATCCTTAGTTCCATTTCCTGCCCATTTAATACTACTGCATCAGTCCAAGTTTTGCGCTATTCCTCTTTTATTTTTGATTTTTCATTTCTCAACTTTAGTCCTTAGAAGCTGAAACTTAGGATATAAGCACTTTGATTTATGGTTGTTAACTATATATTTTTAGTTTCTTTTTAGGATTTTTCTAAGTAAGTTGAACTTGAGCTTAAAGTTGGTAGTGTAGGGGCTGTTTGGCATTTTGATATGTCAACCTGATCTTGTGCCATTTTACTTTTAGATTGTGCTTTTAGGGTCTAAATCAGTTGCAGTAGGTTTATTTCAGATATTTTAGGTTAGTTTTAGACTATGGTAGCTTATAGGTAGCTTTTAGCTTTTTCCATATATGCTTATCATATCAGTTAGTGCCCAAATTGCTTTTTCTGTGATCCAAAGTTGTTTATGTTATTTTACCCTGATTCTCAGTATTATCTTAGACTTTTCTAGAATTTTTCATATTTTTCCCTGCTCATTTGTTATTTTTCTGCATTTAATTTCATTTTTTAGCCTTTTTAAATAGCTTTTAATCCAAATAAATTAGAAAATGATCATAAAAATGCAATTTAAATTTTATTAGGTTAAGAATATTCAAAAAGTCATAAAAACTATTTTTCCAGATTTTTCTTAGTTAAATTAGTATTTTCTATGAATTTAATTAAATTTAAATAGTTTTAAATTCATAAAAAATTGAGAAAAAGTCATATAAATGTGATTCCAGTTTTAAAAATTCTTTTTAGTTAATTAAGATTTTTTAAAAATAGTTTTGTAATTTTCTTGCAATTTTTCACAATTTTTAGCATTTTAAGTCTATTTTAAATGTTCAAAATTAGTTTTTAATTCAAAATAAATCAAACAAAAACCAAAAAAATTAGTTTTAAATTTCAAATAATTTTTAAATCATCTTTTTAGCTGTAGAAAATTTTAGTTCACTTTTAGGGCTTTAAATAGTGTAGTTTGCATTTAATTCACGTTTTATTAATTACGTTTTTCGCGTTTTTAGTATAGTTTTGCATTGTTAGTTTAAATTTCCTTGTTTACATCATAGATTCTTTAGTTTTAATTGCTTTCCTTTATAATTCCTTACCCCGTAGTGTAGAAATCCCTCAAATTCCCTTTTTACCCATTCGAATCTCGAATCACGCGACATGAGTTGTTAAAATCCATTCATCCCTCGTTGGGAAAACGACCCGGGAAATACATACCTTTGTATTTCTTCGGAAAATATCTATGTACTGAAACGATCAAATCAGAGATTTTCGCCTAAACCACAAAGAGGAATAGTGTAATTTAATCTAATCCAAAAGAGAAGGAAAAAAAAAAGAACTTGATTTCGTTCGCCATAGTGTTTTTATTTTCATCTCAATGTCAAATCACCAAACCTTCAATTACCTTCTCATAACTTTTATCCCGTAATGGTCATTACACACCACTTAGCACTTATCACTTTTTGAAATAAGATTGTGGATGCTTTTGTTTCACGGCTCATGACCACAACTATGCCATACCATACCCATTTTTCTCGGCTTTATCACCCCTTGGAGTGTTGACGATGACTTACATCAGCACCTCCACAATCGTGGTCATCCTCATTGAGGGTGATATAACAACATATGTTAGGAATTGGAAATTCCATATTAAAGTGTCGGTCACCCCAATTATGGTCTAGCATAGTTTAGCTCGTAGACTTGTAGTTATTTATGTTGTTTTGTAGTTAATTAGTTAATTAGTAGCGTAGTTTAGCGTAGTGTAACACCGTGGAGGAAGGACGGGTCTTTACCCACTGTATGCCCGATCCACAGTCCGAAGGAGGACGTGTAGTATGTAACTATAAATACCCTCTACCTCCCAAGGTAGAGGGTTGGACCTTTCTCATTCTTAAACTAACCTTCTATGTTTTCTTTCACTTTCTCTCTCTAGAAAGGATCCCACTTTCTCTCTCTAAACTCTATCTCATTCGATCCATTGTTGAGCTTATTTGTGTGTTTATGAAATCCAATATCTTACAATTGGTATCAAGAACCATGGTTTGATCACTCATCTTTCATGTTCTTGGATTTCTAGTGGTTTTCATAAGGTTTTTGGGTTTGAATGAGTTTAGAGTAGTTTACATCATTTGGATCATTTCTAGTGTTAAAGTTTGGATTTTGATTGTACTTTTGTGTTTAGAATCATCATAAGTGTTTAGGTTTTGATTTGGAAAGCTTGAATCACTGTGGTTGGGCTTGTTTTGGATTGAAAAGTGTGTTTTTGAAGTTTTTCTTGCTAGCGACTTGGTTCTCGTAGTGTTTTTCATCGTAGCGACTTGCTTCAGTAAAAGGTAGCGAGTTGTAGTGTTAATTGTTAGCGATTTGGTCCTAGCGACTTGTCTATTGAGACAAGCCGACAAACAGTACAACTTAGTGGATTCTCCACTACGGCTAGCGACTTGGTGAAGTTAGCGACTTGCTTTCAATTTTGTTAGCGACTTGTACTTTGTATTCTTAGCGACTTGGTGTTAACGACTGGGATACTTAGCGAGTTGCTCTTTAGCGACTTGACTGTTTAGCGACTTGGTTCATAGCGACTTGTGTCTAGCGACTTGATCCACAGCGACTTGAGCCTTTAGCGAGTTGTTACTTAGCGACTTGGTGACTCTAGCGACTTGTCTTACTAGCGATTTGTTGACTTTTCCCGAAAAAACTTCAAACGGCCATAACTTTTGAACCGTAACTCCGTTTTCAGCGTTCTAACCATCAAAACGACCGTGAGAACGAGGAGAATGGCACGCCGAATGAAATTTCGAGGCCTAAATCCGCTCTAAACAGAAGTTATTGAGGTTTTTATGTTTTCTGACCTAAATTTCTCCGTAAAAACGGGCATAAACCAATCCAAATCTCAACCAAACAACATCTCTGCTAATCCTACAAACAATCATAAGTCCGAACACACAATTGTCTATGATTTTGAAAATCCATCAGTCATCTTAACTCGTTCCATTGGTCATTGCTTAACGGTTTGGTCTTGATTTTAGTAAAATCTCGCGAAAGATTCTATTTCTCGGTTTAAATCATAGACTTGTAAAATCCCGTAGATTCATCAACATCATGTCTTAAACTCCTGATTCAGTGATTTCAGAAGTACTCAAACTGTATGATGCTGTAGACAACCATGAGAATATTAGCTATACTGAACGGTTACAGATGATGGAATCAATCAATGATGATTTGAGTTCTTCATGCTCCGAGTCCAATGAGAAAGATTTGCACCTGTTCAGCCTACAGAATGCCATGCAAAAGGAAAAAAGCATTGAACCTTATCAACAACTTCACTCTCACCTCATGTTACTTCTACCCACATCAATGGAACGAACATGTATTGCCCTCTTCCGTCAGGACTTATCCACATTAACAGGAACTTTGTTGTTAAACCTAGAGCAATTGGAGCTACAACTTGACAAAGAGAAGGTTCAAAAGGATAGTTCCAGTGCTGCACTTCAAGTGATCTACAAACACTTTCAGTCATTCATTAGAAAGGAATTCACATCAGATTATGATCAAGACCTGACTGAAATGTCCTTCAAGAGACACACTGGAATGGAAATTAGCGTGTTCACAGAGACACTTATCCATCTTATTGATAATGTGGAGAAGTATATTGAGGAAGTTACTCAAAAAGATGAAAAAGTAGATGAGAGTCGGTTGCAATTGAGAGATAGTTATGATGAGTCGGGTAATGTATCTACTGAAAGGTCGGGTGTTGCTGAATGCAGAATGTTAGAGACAACAATTAATGATGTAACCAGCTCTTTAGTTACTCTTAACACACAAGAAGTAGATGCTGAAATCAAAAATGGGAATAAATGTCGGGCACAATCAAAAGATTGTTGTGTTGAGTTGGGTAAAACTCCAGATGTTGGATCAGTTGACACTGAATACAGAGGCTCAGAGATAGATAAGCTTGACACAGTCAACGGTTCAGTGACTCTTGTTACACATGATGTGGATGCAGATATCAGACCAGAAATTGAACAGGTGTCATGTAATGAGGTACCCTTTACTGTTCAATATAGTGCATCTGCTAAAGTACTTAAACAAACTGATCATGATGCTGAACATGACTCTGATAAATGTCCTGTAACTGAGGTTGAGTCTGAGATTAAGTGTTTCAACACAAACAATATGGTTGATAAAAAGGCTTTCGATGAACTTTCAAACAAATTCTCAAATCTTGAAAAACATTGCATTTCACTTGAAATTGCGATACAAATTATAGAAGAAAGTTTCCAAATTAACAAATCATGTAAAAATCCGGAACTTCCTGAATTCCGTGAACTTTTTGAAATGAACACTTTGAAAGCTCAGCTTCAAGACAAAGACTCAATCATCAACTTTTTGAAGAAACATATTTTTGGTATGCATGTGAAAAGTAATTTGGTTACAAGTAATTCTGATGTTAATGCTATTGATGATATTCAAATTAGAAATGATGAATTAGCGGTTTGTGTGGCCAAATTACTAAAGGAAAATGAGTATTTGAGAAAGAATCACATAGAACTAAGTGACTCTGTCAAAGAAGCTAGAACTAAGTCAATGGAAACAAATTCTTTGATAGCAAAAATTGATGATCTCAAAGCTCAACTTCAGGAAAAGAGTTTCGCTATTGTTGCTATTAAAAATGAGCTCAGAAAAACAACAGGGAATAGTGTGAACACTAAGTTTTCAAAACCATCAAAATTGGGGAAACCAGTTATTAGACAACCGAATGCGTTTAGATCTGAACGACCAAAATTTTCAAAAACGCGGTTTGCCTCCCAAGTTGATGCGAAACAAGTTTTGACAAAACCAGTCACTTCACCTCACTTGCCTAGGAAAATTGATATGAATGACTTGTATCAGAACTCTTATCTAGAAATGGCTAGAAAGAAGGCACAGAATCGCAAAGACGGAATTTTAGGTTCAAGACCTAGGATGATGAATTCTTCGAGATTTCAAGGCACTGCTAGTAGTTCTAAACCATTACCTAGGAACACTAATCTAAAGACTAGGGATTGACTTACATCTAAGAGTAGTTGCGTTTCGATTAAAGCTATTTCCATAGCAGATCACTCTAAGAAATCTAGATCTATTTCTGAATCCAAACAAGCTGTTTGCTCAAAGTGTCTGAAATGTATCTTTAATGCTAATCATGATAAATGTTTCACAAAATCCCTGAAGAAAGTAAATGCTCATGCAATGGTACAACCTGTTAAGTCTAGGATTTACACTAAGTCATCCACAGTGCATATGAAGCAAATGAAACCAAAAGCCTCACCTAGATGGTTACCAACTGCTAAATCTTTGGAAACTAGGAATAAGGATAAGTCTTCCACTATGCATAAGAAGCCTAACAATCCTAGACCTTTTCATAAGTGGATACCATCTGGTAGAATTTTTAAGGATGCTGGACTTAGGTGGATACCTACAGGAAAGATGTTTACCAATGGCAATCTCAAAGTTGACCGTGAAACCCCAAAGGGTTTGGATACTGATGTCACTAACCAAAATATATGCAATCAAGTTTGTAATATTAGTGCAGATAGTCCTTACTCAGTTGCAGATACTTCGATCCTTCAATACATGGACTGGCTTAAAGTATGGATTACAAATGGATTGATATCTCATAACTCACGGGTTCAAGTAACTCAATCTTGATATTCATTTGGCTATGACGTCTGTTCACATCAGTTCAGGCCTCGTTCTTCAACACTATGGCGTCTGCAGATAACTCTTCAGGCCCCGTTCCTCATAGAAAAGAAAGGTGTACGCTTCAGTGCGCTTTATCTTCAGAAGAAGAGAAATCTTAATGTTTATGACCATTATCATCGACATTCTTCATCAACAAGCTTCATGTTTCTCCCATGCTCATTCAATCATCAAGTGGATCTATGTTCATTGGTGTATATTCTTATTCACTTGGTTAAATCAAAAATGGCAACTTCGGATGCAATTTTTGAGGGGGAGAAGAGTGAATTTACTACATGTTGATGGATGTTTGAATAATGGTCATACGACTCTCCCCCAACGCCTAATGTTTCACTTACTAAGGATAAATGGGATTTATTTTTTGGGATTCATTGGTTCAAGATATGTTTGATGAGTATTTCCAACCGCTAGCGAATGTTGATCATCCAAGAAGTACTACTCAGACTACTCAAGAAGCCCAATCTCCAGTTATTCCTTAAGGCGTTGATAATGACTATCATAATATTGCAGTTGCACTCATGAATAATGATCCGCTCTTTGGTATTCCTTTGCCAAATCTTCACGGATTATTGTTCATGAATAATGATCCGCTCTTTGGTATTCCTTTGCCAAATCTTCACGGATTATTGTTCCTCTCAATGTGCACGCTATAAATCAACCACATGAACATTAAGGAAAATGACTACCTCATCCGCTCGAAGACATTATTGGTGAATCTTCCAGATCAGTCTCTACATGTATACCTTTAGGAAGAATGCATTGATGTTGAGGAATCATTTGTTCCGGTTCATTCAGTGGGTCAATGTACATCCGATTGTATGTTGTTTTCACGTGTTGGGCATTTGACACAAGTTGATGACTTCGAAGTTAATTATTTATCACTTATTTGAGATTGAAGTTGACTTTCAACAAAGGCTTGTTCTTATTTGATAACTTGCTCGGGCTTAAGAATTTGAGTTGAAGACTTGGTTTATCTAGTTACTAGCAGTCGGGGTGGATGGTTGAAGACCTGGTTAACTATCATTATTAGGAGTTACGTTGCTTTACTCAGTGTCACATGCAGATGACGATGTAGATAATCTCAAGAGGTGTTAATGTCTCATACTTTGTTTGAGTAGTGAGTACTTAGAGATTTGCTTGAAGTATAGATTCTCGACACCGTTCTTCCATCATTAAGTGCAAGCTAAAGATACAAATGCGGGGAATTCGACTTCAGTTTCAAGTTTGGTATATCGGGTTTTCTTCTTTAGTGGTCACTTCAAATTGTCTACATATGGGTTGATAAAGATAGTCAGAGAGAGTTTCTGTAGCAGTTGATTCTCACAAGATTCATTTGAGCTAATTTTTGTTCTTCTCTATTTCAAGAATATCTGGTATGTATAATTTGTTACTTCAGTGTTCAGTTGGAAGAAATGTGAGAAGAATATTTGGATCATGAGATGATATTGCTTATCGACATCTTCTATATGATTTATGATAAAGTGCTCTCGGTTAGTGCTGCATGTACACAATGTAATGGTCATTCCGATGTGATCGCATCTATCAGGGGAGAGATATGTGTACATCAGGGTCGCACAACATATTCACATGATCAAGCTTAATCAGTCATTCCGGAGTTGACATCCGCAGAGAAGATCAGTGATTCAACCAGTTACTGTGATGTCGTTGTCTCTACTCTGGTTGGGTACTTGTGTACATTATGGGCTGATTGGTTATATGAAAGATAACTGGAATGCACTCGGTAAAATGAAGATGTTAATATATTGTTCCCCTGAATAGACAACTGGTCAATCTCGAAGAGTAATGTGTACATCGGGGACTCACAACAGGATCATGTGATCGGGCTTAATCATTTATTTCGGGTTTGATAACCGCAGAGATAATCCGTGTTATCTTGTTACTTCGGTGTTCTCGTCTTCTTCGGGGTGTTGAGCTTCATGCAATGAGACTGTTTGCTTCACTTCTTCTTCTTGGGGGAAATGGTCTTTTTACAAAGATTGTCAGCTTAGGGGAGAGCATTAATTGGGGAATAGTGAAATGTCAGATTTAATCCCCAAGTAGACTTGCTAATATTCTTCAGCAAGTTGATTCTCACAAGAGCTCAAGTGTTCTTCTCAACAGATTTCCAGTATTTGGGCTTATAATATGTTGCTGTTTCTGAAGTGCCAAAACCTGAAAGGGGGTAGGAGACACACATCTAAACACAAAGCGAGTAAACTTGATGAACTTAATTCTTCTAAGTGATTGAAGATATCCCGGGAAGACAAATGTCATGACCGCAGAGAAACTCAAGGTTTTACTCATCAAGGCTTTTAGTGTTATTATTCCAACTACGTGGGGGAAGTGATGTATGAGAAAGTTTCTGAAGATAAAAGAGGTACACAAGTATGACATATTGAGGGGAGATAAATGTATAACATGAGGGAGGTGTTATCAGCTACTCTCTCTGTGGGAATGTGTGTACTTCGGGATTCTTGAGCTTCATACACGATCATCAGGGAAGAAAAATGTGAACATTGGGGAGATGTTTTCATTCCCCTCATGATGTGTATTCGGGAGAGTTCTTGAGCATTATTCAAAGAGACTGACTGCATCAATTCAACTACTTGGGGGAAGTGTTCTCTTGACACCTTTTGGAATGGATTGCGTCATACTTCAGTGGAATGAAATTTGAGAAGAGTTATTTATGTGTGGGATGATACGTCGCTGTTCTTCTTGTGGATGATATAACCTCGAACGAAGAATCACAGTGATTATTCTTAAAAGGAGCAGCAAGATCGATGATAATGGTGTGCTTCTTTGTGCACCTGGCTAATGGAAGCTTGAAAGAAAGCTTTGAATCTGCTCAGCTAAAGGATTTTCGGTTTGAGGGGAAGCTGCCAAAGTCTCACATTCTTAAAGGCTCAATTTCTTCTTTTCAAGAGCCTCGGAAGCTTTGGTGGTGGATGTTTAAGAGATGACGATTTCTATCTTCTACAACGGGGATGTTCGATATCCTTATCTCGGTACTCGTATCATCATCCTCTTAAACTATATCATCTACCTTATATGTGTAAATATTTATAAAAAACCAAATACAAAAATATAAAACCAACAAAAAGAAAATAGAAAAATATGAAACCAACAAAAACCCATAAAAATCAGAAAAATTTGAAAAAGACCAAATATATGTTTTCTCAAGACATGTCTTCTGGTATCGATAACATATGCGGTCTTAGAAATGTCATTCAATAATGGCACGGGACCATAGATGAAGTTCGAGCAGAAGGTGTAAATATTTCTTTTCAAAACATGTCACAAATCAAATGGCTTACAGTTATTTCAGACTGTAACCCGGGCTTCAAACTATGGCTTGCAGTTACGTCAGACTGTAAGCCGTGCTTAAATCATGGTTTGCTATTATCTCAGATAGCAACCCGTTCTTCAAGAAAAGAAAGTGTTGCGCTTAACCAATTTTCAAATATTTTGTGCACTTTTCCTAAAACAAAATGAGGAAAGTATGTTGAAGGACTGTTGTTCCTACACAAATGTTTTTCCTTCTATAAATTCTTCAGAAAAATATTTGTTGTATTTCAAAATGGTGGAAAATGAGTTGCTTGAAAAATAATTCAGAGTTTTCGAAAAAATTTGCAAACTCAATCAATGACTTCAGCACTTTTAAACTTTTCAAAAAATTGAGTCATTGATTGAGGGGGAGAATGTTTTCAAATTTATATCATCTAACGGACTTTCTTAATTATCCTATAAGCTTAATTAAAAATGATGTTAACCTATGTTGAAAGACAAGGTGCCTAGGATATGATTGTTAGGATTAGATGATTAGAGTTTGATAAACACATTATTCCCATGCTTTATATGAACTGATTGATATGTTGAATTGACTTTTATTAGTCGATTGTTGTTTGGGTGATGTCGACCACCATATATCTGTATGTGTGTTCACTAACGTATGCATGTATATTGGTATATAAGAATGTTCCCAATCCGGATCCCACAATTGAAGATGATTGGATGCCGAAAGGAAAGGGTAACTATATCTTGGGTTGACAAATGAAGAAACGGAGCTTAATTGGACTTCTATGGAGAGTTGGAAAAAATGAAACGTAAGAGGTCTCACTGCATCAGCAGATGGTTTTCTTCATCAGCAAATGAAGAAACGGAGCTTAATTTGACCTCAGTTGGCATTAAAATGCAACGTAAGAAGTCTCACTGCATCCGCCGACGGTTTTTCTTCCAAGCCTTACAGCAACAACATAAGCTTCTCAACCACCTAATGTATCTTTGTACCGGGATAATAGTGATGATACCATTTTTCTAAAACTTTGAAAAATATTGTTTTTAAAATGGAAAAATATTGTTTTGAAAATAAATCGGATTCAAAGTTTTGAAATCAACCGGACTTTATTCTGTCAAATCTTAAGTGATTTCAAATTAAATATTTTCAAACGATATTTCATCTATCAAGTCCGTTTGTACAATAACAAAGTGGTGATCTAAAGATTTAATGTTATGTCATGATATGATTTTCTTTAAAACTCAAAGATCTTACAAAATGAAATTTTTTCTGTTCTTGTTTGATTGTGAAATTGTTTTATTTTACTTAAAGATCTCTTAAAAACTATCATACCTGACACTAACAATCTTTAATGTCTAAAATTGATCCATATCAATCATTTTTCAAATTTAAATCAAGCCACGTCTTTCCCCAAAATCTTTTAAATGATTTAAATCAATTGGGATCACAAATCTCAAACGGTTTGAAATTTTTGATCGGGGTAGAGATCGTTATTTAAATCTCAAATTTGTTTAAATGGAATTGATTTTAGTCCTTTAAAGGCACTCCTGCCTCCATGTGCCAAACAATTTCTAATACATAATGCACATGTTGAGGGGGAGCATTTATCCAAAAACAAGATAAGTATTTAAACCTTGCCACATTTTCTCCTATGTTTTTCTAAACCTTATTAAATCACTTGGGATCCAAAATCTCAAAGGGTTTGATATTTTTGATCGGGGGAGAATTTGTGATTTAATAATGAAATTTGATAAAAGGTGATCGTTTTGATTCATGTGTGCATGCTGCTCTCCCATATGTGCTAAACGCTTTCGAATCTCGAAGCACATATTGAGGGGAAGCATTTCAAAAAGAAAATAAACTATCGAGGTGCAAATGCTTTAATGTTTTAACATAAAGTACCTTGATTGAGTTTTAAATGGTTTCTTAATGGAATTTGTGATCGTGGATGTACTTCAAATGAACTCTTTCCTATATGTGATAAATGATTTCAAATATCCTACGCACATATTGAGGGGGAGAATTTACCAAGAAAATCAAATGGCTTTTTTTATGAAAATTGTGATCAAAGAAAATATTTCAAAGTCCTCTTGCCTCCATGTGCTAAACAATTTCTAAATCATATGCACATGTTGAGGGGGAGGTTTTCTAAATGATCAAAACTATTAAGGTACAAAATGTTTTGATTTTATATCACAAGTACCTTGATTGATTTTTCCAAATGATTTTTCAATTGGTTTCAAGAAGGAAAGAACAATACCAAAAGACCGACCAATTTACTTTATGCATGGTGTTATAAGGATGGTTAGGTTAGGTATTTGTTCCCACGATCCGCCAGAACCGGAGGGATCTACCTAGGGACAATCCACTAGATAGTGTAGAGTCCTTAGGTATGATGAAAAAAGGAGAAAAATGAGAAATGGGAAGAGTGCGGACTGAGACAGAGCTAGTACTGGAATAAACCCAATAAGGTTCTAGTTATGAAGTCTCGGTAAGCACTGAAGGGGTTGAAGAACGAAAAAGAAATTAATGTGAAAAGGGTGAAAAGAAATAGCCCTCCAATAATTCAACCTTAGGGCAGAAACTGGGTTCAATTCATATGCTACTGGTGGTTACTAAGGTAACACTGGTATTGAAGACAAGACGTCATGGACCCAGTGATGCACTGCACTAAACTTCCCAAGCTACTCAAGTTCCTCTTAAAAGGGCTTGTTTCATTCTCACAGGGAACCGACATAATCTATCGACTTTCTCTTAGAGATTGTTGATATTGAAGAAGGAGACCCTCTCCCTACTCTCCGGCATAGGAACCAAAATGCACGATTGAGTCTAGAGCCAAGAGATCATCCACAATATCTCATTAGGACACTAAATTAATGAAGACTTGTTGTTTCACACAATGTGGAAAGGAAGAATATATTAAGAGTCCTACGCATTATCCTTGTGGTATTGCCAGAACATCTGAGTGATATGTAAAAATATTCACGATGAAGATGGAAATCCTTCTAGAGCCAACATCAAACGAGCTCTTGGT
This sequence comes from Chrysanthemum makinoi, assembly GCA_910596185.1. Lineage (NCBI taxonomy): Eukaryota > Viridiplantae > Streptophyta > Magnoliopsida > Asterales > Asteraceae > Chrysanthemum > Chrysanthemum makinoi. The sequence goes on from OU343223.1 coordinate 188,807,511, forward strand.
GGGTGACATGTGAGATCTTCTCGTAAGATCAAGCTTGTGACAACTGGATAGAAACGATGGGGCGATTCACTCTTGAATCAACCTTGGTCCAGGAAATGAATTGACGAATACTTTTGGAAAAACCGTTCGATGTGCAAACGTTCTTTTCTCTAGCACGTCGAATGTGTATTCATGTTTTCAAACACAAAAAGTATCTCTGATTGAAAAATACATTTAGAAAAACCGTTCGATGTGCGAATCTCTTCTTTTTACTAATACATCGAATGTGTACTCATTCTCTAATACAAAAAGTATTTTGATTGAAAATTGATCTTTCTTATAAAACCTTCGTCGTATTGCAAAACTCTTTCTTCAAGCAATACACGATTGTTTTTCAAATCAATTTTTCTTCAATCAGTGAATCTCAATTCGCTGGTTCACTCACTCCGTGTTGTCTTCTTTGAGACGTTCCGGTTTGAGAACAGCTAGAACAGTTGCGAATCCCTGTCAAGGAGATTATTCGGAATCATACCTGATCACAGGCAGTACTTGTACTGATCAACGGGGAACCGTGGGCCGTGTACCTCAATTCAACGAAAGTGATCAAAGACACTTTCGTGCGCTTTATTGCTAACTGTTTTATGCAGGAACACCCCCACGATTGCTGCTGATCAGAATGGAGGAGTCAATCCATAGCCGCATGCTCACAGCATCCACACTTAATTGAAGAAATCATGACTGGTGCATATCTACGGAACCTGGCTCTGATATTTTCATACTATGCTTCTGCTACGCTGCTGCAAATATCATGAACCAGTAAAGCTTCCGCTACTCTGATGAAAAGATGTCATGATCCAGAAAGTGTGAGCATGTCGGTCCGAAAGTCACAACATCGCATGATGGCAACACAATAAAGGGTGATCCAGAGATTTACTGTGGCTGATGATCTCAATGAAAGCTCGAAGATCATCAAAGATGTGGATCAGTTCAAAGGCCTCCACTAAAGTACAAAGCAATCGGACTTTGAAGAATCACTGCTAAAATACAAAGATGCAAATGTTGAAGAATTAAAGTCTACGAGCTCAAGAACGAAGTCAAGAATAGAATGCTAGGATTCAAAATGTAAATCATGGGGTGACCTCCCTTAGGGGGAGATTGTTAGGAATTGGAAATTCCATATTAAAGTGTCGGTCACCCCAATTATGGTCTAGCATAGTTTAGCTCGTAGACTTGTAGTTATTTATGTTGTTTTGTAGTTAATTAGTTAATTAGTAGCGTAGTTTAGCGTAGTGTAACACCGTGGAGGAAGGACGGGTCTTTACCCACTGTATGCCTGATCCACAGTCCGAAGGAGGACGTGTAGTATGTAACTATAAATACCCTCTACCTCCCAAGGTAGAGGGTTGGACCTTTCTCATTCTTAATCTAACCTTCTATGTTTTCTTTCACTTTCTCTCTCTAGAAAGAATCCCACTTTCTCTCTCTAAACTCTATCTCATTCGATCCATTGTTGAGCTTATTTGTGTGCTTATGAAATCCAATATCTTACAACATATTTAGTGGTCATTGCAAATAATATCCACCACTGATAACACCTCGTTGCCACATTACCATACTTTCTCACCACTTTTTCACCAATTTTTACCCCTAAATGTCACTATTAAAGACTTCCCACCTTTCAAAATTAGAAAAATAAGGGATATCAAGATGTTTTGCTCCACTTCATGACCATGTGTCTTTTGCTTTTCTCAAATTCACCAAGACTTGTAGCGGCGACCACTTGCAACGCCGATTGCATAAGCACGATGCGAAACAGCTAGTTTTCCGTTATGCATGCTCTATAAGTGTAAATTCAAGCATGAGGCAAGTTTAATTATACAAGCAATTTTGTGATTATGACCATGCAAATTAATGATCGTACTATTTGCATATCATAGTTGATGAGGACAGGGGGTCGAGAGTGGTTCAGCCCAAACAGTCAAGAAATATTGACCAAAGGTTTTAGTCAACAAAAGTCAACTGTTATGGACTCAATACAATTTCCCTTGGAATTTAGTGGATTCCCGGGTCGTTAAGTCCCACGGAGGTTGAATGGTGTGTGAAAATGTTCAGAAGTAGAATGATCACTGAGGATAATGATCTGTAAGGATTTTGGTTGATAATTAAACTACTGATTGTTTGGAATTGTATTTGGATACAGAGCTATAAAGTACAACAATCAGATTAAACAAACGTGTATAGCAAGAAAATAAAAATGTAAATTTAAAAACTACAGGGACTTAAAATGACAAGTTTAAAACTAAAGGGTATAAAATGAAAATTTTAAAACTTTTTAAACTTAAAGAAAATTAAAATCTAAAAAGAAAATATTTTACTAATATTATATTAATTTAATATTAATTAATTAATCAAAACTATTTTAAACTTATTTAAAATTTAGTTTAATTAATCTAAAAAGGATTTATAATACAAAACTAACTAAGAAAATTACAAATTTATTTTATAAAAATCTAGAACAACTTAAAAGATTTATAAAAATTAAAAACAAATATTTTTGTCTTTTATCAAAGGTTTTATAAATTAAAAACTTAATTAATAATTCAAATCTAATTAAACTAATTAAAGGATTAAAATTAGAAAATAAAAAGGGAAAATTATAAGATTAATTTTTATAGGTTCTAATTAAGTTAACAAAGCTAGGAAAAATATAAAAACATGGTTTTACTCAATAAAAATTAATTTTACTATTTAATACTTTAATATTAATTAATTATTCATTAAACTATTATTAATTATTAAAAATACTAGATGACAAAGGAAAAATCTGAGAAAATTCCTAAAAATACTTTAATATGCCAGAAACTTAAGAAATATATAAAAACATATAAGTGCTTAATAATAAGCTGAAAAGAAAATTAAAAAGCTAAATTATATTAAATAAACGCTATCACTATTTTTAAAGTTGGATTTTCTTGATTTTTCTTTTATAAACCTACTTTACTGCTGAAAATGAGTAACTTTTATGAAAACAACTTTTGTGAAAATGCCAAATAAACAGTTTGAAGCTTATGGGTTTAACAGTTGAACTTTTGAGCTCAAAATGGGAATTAAGCTCAAAACAAGCTACAAGCTGCTAACAAGGGTAAAATAAGCTCTAAATAAGTTAAATGAACTAGGAATGAGCAAAATGACACTAAGGGATTCACTGATAAGCTTACAATAAGCAAATAAGCAATTCCAAATCCAACAGTCAAACCAAACAGCCTACAGTGATTTTCAAAGGCTGATTAAGCTAGGGGCAAAAGCTTCAAAGCTCAAAATGAGCACTGAGGGATTGAGTTGAGCTGGTGGGGTGTCCAAAAAGCCAAAGCTCTCACTATGGGGTCCACTGGTGAGCTTATGATGAGCTTATGAAAAGACCACAATTTCACTATTTTCTCTGTGTATACTGACTCAGTGTATACTGAGAAATGGACAAAACTAAAAGCTAGTAGCAGCCCTATTAAATAAGCTGCAAAGTGGAAAATAAGCACTGGACTAAAGAGACAGCTATGAGAGCTTTCCAAAAAGCTAAGGGTCAAGCCCTGGATCCCACTAATAAGCTCTGTGTGAGCTTGTGAAATCAAGCAGATAACACCAACTCCCCTGGAGCGGGGAGATTTTCGAAAAAGAGCTTAAAGAAAAACACAGAAAAGCAGTTTATAAGCTGAATAAAAATAAACTAAAATTATTCTAGTGAAGATAAGCAGCAAAATACTAATATCCTAAAAGATGATAAGCTAAAACTTAATATTAAGAGCACACTAAAATTCTCAAGTTTATTCAAAAACTGCAAATGAGAAATTTGACTTTTTAAGTTACACTAACAAGTTGACTTATATGAACTTTGATTCTTTCTAATCTACTGAATAGGCTATAATAAGCTTATGTGAAACTAAATTAAGCAAGATAAACAACTTATACACTAATATGATGAGTTTGAACCTATAAATCCTAACAGACAACAAATTATTGAAAATTAAAAGCTATTTTGACTATTACACTAATAAGGACTGTATTTTATGACTGCACTGAGCTATATTGAACTAATATGACATATAACAAATCCAAACAGCCCTGATATGAAACTAAATTTGTGATTTCCAAAGCAACCTAATGATTTAGACCCAAACTCTGTTTTCAAATTTTATATTATCATATCATAAGACCAAATAAGCATAAAATCAGTAAACTAATAGTGTAAAAAGCACAAGCACAGTAAATTGCTAAAAATCAAGAATTTAGCTTACAACTTGCATCCAAGCAACCTACTAAGAACCAAGGACCAAAGAAACACTCCTATAGGCTTACCACTAAGCCTCTAACCCAGGGCAATCCAGAATATACCCTGCTCCAGCTATCTTCAAGCATCTTCCCTGATTTTTGAATTTTCACTCTTTTTTATCTCACTTTTGTAAATTTGTTTTTTAACACTACAACTGAATTTTAAGGTTTCTAATAGCTTACACAAGCTATATAAGGAGCTTATATGAGATTATGAGTCCAAAACAACAACTAATAACAACATTCAAACATATTGAGAATTTAAGCAAGGAAATTTGCATAAACTGAAAAGATGACTTAATACTGAAATTGATTATTGGAAATAGATTCACATACACTGAAAACACTTAAACAAAGTACTTGAAAGCTAAATTTTACACTGGAAATTAAAACATAATTAAGTCGACATAAGCTAAGAAAAATTTACACTAGATACTATCCACATTGCTCCATTCTTTCTTTATATTGATCTTTTAGAGTTCCTTGTCGACCTCTGAATATTTCCCACTTGATCTTGGCCATTGGATTCATCAAATTCATCATAAACGTCCATTTGGACTTTTGGCGCCAAAATATCTATTTGAGTGGGAGCAGCAGGTTTTTGCATTTAAAGAATTGTGGATGTTTGTGGAGGTGTAGGGAACAATTTAGATAGTAGGTATGGGGCTGGGGTTGAGGTGGATGCAAGTGGTGGTGAAACCATGGAGGTGGAGGGTGGTTTCTGGTTTTGGCGGGGTATGTGAGGGAAGAACAGGGAAGGAGGTATAAGGGAGTGGGTTTGACCGGGTTGACTTGGGCTGGGTTTAGTAACTGGGTTTTGTTTTTGGGTTGGGTAAATAATACAAAGGGTCCGTTTGTTTTGTAGCTTATAAATCACAAGGACCATTTTGTAATTTTCTGAAAAATGAAGGGCTGAACCTGTCAATATTTAAAAGTTATTCCAAAGGTCAATCTTGCCAAGTTTCATTAGTACAAGGACCATAAAAGATAATTTTCCATTTTTAAACTTCCAAGGACTATTTTTGCCAATTTTGAAACTTGAAGGACCAAACTTGTAAATTCTCCAAACTTTTTACCCAAGGATCATTTTTGATAAATTTTGATTTTAAAAGGACTTGGGTTGACTTTTATTCCAAAACAAATGCTCAGGGACTGATTTTGTTAAGATTTGAAAGTTGAGGAACTGAAACTGCCAATTATGCAAACTTAGCTCGTTTTTCATCTGTTTTTAAACATTTTGCATCTGAAATATATAAAATACAATCCTTGGATATATTTTGTATTTTGCTGCATATTTTAGTGTTTTTAAGTGTTTTGGCAGCTCAGATAAGACAAAAATGATGAGTATTTACACACTCATCAGAGAGAAAGAGCTTGCGAAAGATACTATAAAGCAACAAGGTCATATGAGACGAAACAACACCAAGAAACAAGTGATGCTTTGCATCTCAACTTCCCTAGTCGCCACATCAACAATGCTTTGCCCCCAAAGTCCTTGGATGCCGCATTTAAGGGATTTCAGCTTTCTAAGTCTGATATGCACCACCCCTAGTATCGTGGGGCGCCGCATCGAGTATGGTTCACAAAATTTTCAGTTTTCCTCCAAGCTTTATATCTTTATTACTGTAGGGCTTGTTTACATTATAATTAACTTTGGAGTCATTAATAAACTACTTACTCTTGTTAAGGTTTTATTCACTTGAATTGCGCCTCTTTTTTATCAACCTTTTGATGATGGTTGTTAACAAAATTTGCTTCCGTGTCTTGCATCAATACTTTAAATACACATACCAAAAATAATATAATTGTGACCATTGCCAAACACATACCCATGCTCGAACTTCAAAGGGTTAACAAAGTAACAAAGAACTAAAACGTGGTTTACTATTTATCAATGACGACATCATTCATGGTTTTCTTCAAGTCTTTGAGCGTTTGTTTATCACATGGCTTATCACCTTCAAAAAAGGTATAGTTATTTTCTCACTTTACATCATTATCACCTAGTAATTAAGAGTTTAAAGATGTGTTTGATAGCTACTTAATCAATTAATTCAGTGCAAAAAACTGAATCGGCCAAAAATAAGTTTGTTTGATAGAGAAAACACATGTGCTGAGTGGGCCAAACAAGTACTGAATGAGCCACCTCCCTTATACTAGCCCTAAGAGCATTAGGTACCCTGAAGTCGTACCGTTGGTGCCGTGGAGAAAAATGTTGCCATATCAGCAACTTTTCTCATAACACCAGAATTCACCACAACACCAAAAACACCTCTCCCTCATATAACACCACTAGGCTTATCGAGCCAAGAAATGTATCAACAACATCAAACATTTCTGTATTGGCAACAACAAAACCAACAAAGCACCTTAAACTCCAACTTTCAAAATCTACAATTCACACAACAGTCACAACAATCACAAACTGAAACACATGATGTTGCTGACACACCCACGTCTCCTCCAAAAAAAGGAAAAGGTCGTATTAAGCGAAAATCAAAAAAATCCAAAGACCCCGAGCCCGAACCAATTGATTCTGATGAAGAGGAGGTTGTCGTTACTGCGCGTTGGACTTCAGCAGAGGAAGCATTACTTGCAAGGTGTTACATAGCTGTTTCGGAGGATCCGAAAGTTGGAAAGTGCCAACCCAGAGAAACGTTTTGGTATCGGGTCAAAAATGAGTTCAATAGAAACAACTTTCAACGGCGCACCAATGACATGATGTCAAGCAAATGGAAAACGTTGAACGGCATATGCACAAAGTTCAACGCTTGTTACATACGTGCACAACGGGATCAACGAAGCGGGGAAAGTGAGCTGGATGTGATGAAACGGGAAAAGCAATGGTATCGTGAGGAAAACAAAGGAGCATTGTTTGGTCTCGATGGCGCTTGGGAGGTTTTGCGTCATTATAAGAAATGGGACACGCCGGAACCGGTTGATTTAACCGGCGATGTGCCAAGCCAAACAAACGAGGCTTTGTTTGGTAATGATGAACAACCACGCCCCATGGGAAAGAAACGTGCTACCAAGAAAGCAAGATCCGAGACTACAACAAGTACTGGGGGAGCAAGCACTGGAGGAACGAGCTCGTCAACTTATTTCACCGAAACTATGGCACACGAGTATCGTTTGAAACGTGAAACCGCCGAAGCGGCGTATCGGGCCCAGCAGGAAAAAGATCTCACAATAACAAGGTTGGAAGAGATAAATTTTTTGATGACGCCTACTGAAGGGCAAGATCCAATGGTCGTTGAGTGGATCAATGACGAAAAAGATCGAATCATCAAAAAATATAACTTGAAACCTCGTCAGTAGATCGTATTCTCGTCATTTCCTTTAATTTGTTGTAACGTTTTATTTGCAGTGTGTTTTTTTATTTCGTTGTAATTTTTTTTTTTTTTTTTAATCTCGTATTGTAATATGTTTTCAATTTTAATGAAGTGTTTGTTTTAGTTTAATAAATGAAGTGTTCGTTTTAGTTTAGGGGTTGAAATTGAAAATATGAAATGTTATTGATGTTATTGGGATGTTATTGTTGTGGGTGTTTTTTGGGGATGTTAATGTTAAATGTTAAAGCTGATGTGGCGCTGACGTGGACGGTGTTATTGGTGTTATGATTGAACATGCTCTTATATTCTCATACAAACCGAAAAAAACAAGATAACGCCAAAAACAAAAATGGAAAATGCGAGGCTCGGTACCGTTCTTGCGCCGTCACGTCACATTTTCCGGGACCATTTGAGCTGGTCGTGACGGCTCAGGACACGAAAACGCAAGGCACGGTATGGAGCTTGCGCCGTCCGGTAGCGTTTTGCCGGAAAACACCAGCCTTGGCGCAGGGTACCCAAGGCTCTAAGACTACTAAGAACAATGTGCCACGTATATATATGAATCACCCGAAAAAATTTCGTATTTAAAACAACATAATGCTTACACACTTATTATAAATGGCTTAATTCCTAGTTCTTACGCATAAATTAGCTTCAAGCTATAAGTGGCATCCTTCACTTAATCTCAGCTGTAAAAATTTCATACGGTTAATTAAAGGCTTAAAGCATCACCTTGCATCATATTAATAGTCCTTGGAGGTTTGATCAGTGGACATTGTCCAACCTAATATTCCCGCTTTCATGATTATCATATATGGCCCAAGTTAGCTATCATTAGCATGGGAACGGAGTTGAATCCAAGGCATATAAGCTTATCAATATTGAAGGTTGTAACTAGTCCTCCAACCGAAGAACCCTCTTTGCAACCATCGATGCCTTTTTTTTCGAACAACAGTGTGTCTTAAAAAATCCCTCTAGGAAGATACTAGAAGAGATGATTTAAAGATACAAGTTACAAGGATGTGGTACAAGCCATTTTAGGATCAATGACCCAATCAATCCATGTTGGATTGAGTTTTCTATTCCTATTAAGTGACAATTTTTCTTAATCATAATTTGTGGAACATAAATTGACAAGTTTCCTATTAATCAACCTCCGTATGTATCATCAACTCATTAATTATGTTCAATAAATAGTATGATTAAGAAACTTGTCAATGCATATCACATAATTGGTGATGGGTTGACGTTTGCATTTGAGAAGACAAATGGTATCGAGACTTCTCTTTCAAAAGTTCCTTTCCAAGGATGTACTCACTGGATGTTTGAAATATGTGCAAAAAAGCTAAAAGATTTGGTTGTACAAGTGGGCTCCTCTCAAGTAGGACGCCAGGCTTGGCGTTGATTGATGAGGACCAGTGCGAAAACAAAACACATTTTGAAATAAGCTTCTTCTTTTAGCCCACTCCGGTGTATAAGATAATCCTATATGAGTAATCACAATAGATTACCTACACGTTATAACCTTGCTTTTCATAAAATTGAGCTCTAATAGAGAAGATGCCCGGTTTGCAACGATGTGATTAAATTCTCATCACCTATTAATTTCTTGATTATGAAAAGGCTTTTGGTTAACCGATGGTAAGGGTATTAGCAAATGTGGCTTGGTCTCATGGGCTGGCACAAGTTATTTCCTTACACTGTTGCAGTGGTTTACACCGCATTCCAGGCTATTTGGCGTTTTTGGAACAAAGTATTCTTCAATGCTAAACCTAGCTAACACCCTAGGAGACGAGATCAGAACTCTTTCATTTGGCTGGATCACACATCGGAGTTTTAGTTTACGCTGTGTTTGTTATAACTGGATCATAGATTCATATTCTGCTTGTAATAGTATTCTAGTGGTATTTGTTTTTGCTTTTCTTGAATCTTGCTAGAAACCCGTTAATAAAATTCTGTTAAAAGAATACGCATCTTCATCATACGCCACCAACATTAACTTGCTATCTGGTACATATATATTTTCCTTAACATGTGTTTATAATCCAGAATTCTTATATTAGGGTGCTCTAATCATATGTGTTCATCAATTATCATTGCTCTATTGTTAAGTACTTGTACATTTGCTCAAAAAAAGTACTTGTACATTAGATGAGAAGCAGCAGAATTTGAAAGTTATTGCTACACTATAAAAAAAACAACCACAAATTTCACCAAATAAACTCTCAAATTATGTTAATCTGAAAATTTGCATAATTCAATGTTCTAATCTATGAAATCAACTAAGAAACCGCGTGAACTACAAAGTGACATGACCTACTGTTATAAAAATTTCCTCTAACTAAAACTAAAAAACTAGCCTGGTGACAATGCTGATGAAATTGTTAGAGTAAGTATTACATCACATTTTTTTTTTCAACACAAAAAATGTGATAAATACAATAATAACAATAATGAGAGTTATACGACCCAAAATAGTCCATTTTAGTCTAGTTATTTGTTCCTTGATAATCACCGGTTAACGTTTTCCCAAGTTTTTCTGTTACGATGCACTTCCCCGCAGTGTATAGCTTCTCTTGTATGGAAGGGTTTGTGACAAAAGCTTGAAGTTCTTCACCGAGTACCTACACATCATGAAGGAATTTGTAAAATTCATTTAAAAACTTATAGTTTTTCTAGTAAATTTTTGCCATCTAAATCTAGGTTAAAGTCTCACTAGATTTTGCTAACTTGTTTTAGAGTTAACTTTTTTAATCAACCTAAGGTATAACTGAATAGAGAAGCTCAAAATTAAGGAGCAACTTAAATGATAAAAGTAGTTATGCTCATTAAAAAATTAAGCTACTATTTCATCCATAGAGTTTTATAACAGGGTTATGATAAACATAGCCCTAAAAGCTATGTTTAAGATTAATATCATGAATAAGTGGTGGTACATTAACCAACTTGAGGTGGTGGTTGGTTATGCAACAAAACAAGATCGAAACTGGATTAAACTCAATTTTGAATTAGCAACCGTTTATTACTCAATTTTGATTAGGGTTCCTTTTTTCAGAATTTTGCACACGTCTAAATGATAGTTTAAGCACGATAAAAGTAAGTGATCAGATTACCGGAGATGAGTCCATGTGTTGCAAAACATTAACTTGAGCTTGCAAGAACTTAATGTACTTAAAAGCCGCTTGAAACATCTCCGCCGTGGTCATCCTATGACCACCCGGAACTAGCTTCCCGAGCTCCAATGTCTTCTCGCTTATCTTCCTCCTCCTCACCCTCGCAGCCATACTTTGAGCCGATAATTTCCTCCCTCCATCACCATTATCCTTCACTTGTAAAGTACTCTCACCTTGAACAGCATTACACCCATAATCAAAATCATATGACATAGGCATTACATCACTAGAACCACCACCAAATTGGAATATTTCAGGCAATAGGGGCAGTTCTGGCTGCATTTGTTCACATACTTCACTAACGAGTGGATATGAATGATACGAATTGCAAGAATAGTATTCGGGCTGCATTCCCCCCGTAGGAGAGAACACTTCATTATCAAACAATGCATTCGAGTCCTCGAGTGGATTTAAGTAACATTCTGGCTCCATTTGATAGTCCATAGGAAAAACCTCTTCATGATCAAACACACTCGGAACAGCGAGTGGATGTGAATAATGTTGATGTGAGATTGGATTATAAGAAGATGATAAATTAGGGTATTTGATGGTGTTTTGACATGGGAAAAGGTTGTTTGTGAAGAAATGGTTATTATTGGACTCGAAAAGGGCTAACTTGTCTTGAAAAGGCGAGAGTTCTGGTGGCTGAGGTACGACTGTTTCGTAGCGGTTTTGTGGGAATGTAGACCAGTTAGAGTAGAAGCTGAGTGCTGCCATTGACAAACCGAAGAGTTTTTGTTGAAGAACAAAGACAAAACAAGATTTACACTAATTATAAGGATGAGAAAGATATATGTTTGAAGCTACACAAGAACAACAGTGGACCTTAGCTTATACTCCGTATAACATAATATATATTTTGAGGAGCAGTTAGCGAACATAAACGTGGTGGTAGAATTGGTCATAGGTATAACTGACTCCTGGTCATTAGGAGAAGTTTAAGGTTATTTAACACGTAGAAACCTCTTACTATGAAAAAACACAATTTGGTCCCAACCGTATAAACATATATTGGTTTCATACTTTAATGTTAATGGTAACAAAATAGTCTTATTCTAAATTATTGTAAAGCTATAAAACCGACAGGTTGATAATTAAGATTATAGCTGGTTTTATTTTCCCAATATCCCTTTCATTTATGTTGGACCATGTATAAATAGATACGAATAATCTTGTTAGCTATAACTAATGATCTCAACATCTAACTTAATGGTAACAAAACCAGGTTTATTTTGTACTAGTAAGAAAATTCCAAGTTTGAGAAAGTGTACAGCTTCATGTCGGTATATGGATGAACTAATGTTGCATTTGCGTACATTACATAGAAATTTTTAATGTGTTTTTATTCTTAAAAAATTGACAGAAGATTAAAGAAGCAGCTATTAGAGTGGGAGGTGTGGGCTCGCCATCGTTACTCGCCGTCTGACATGGAGCTTCGCCGAGGCTTGCCGCCACACCGGTTGACCTCGTCGAGCTTCGGCGTCGATCCCTTCTTCGTCACCACAATGAGCATAGGAGGTGTGCGATTGTCAGTGTTTTATTTTTATTGAAGACGAAGTTTTTAGTTTTTTTGTTTTTTGTTTTTTTTTTTTTTTTTTTTTTAATTTTATAAAGTGGAGTTAATGGGCTTGGGTTACATTCAATGAAACAGATATTCAATTTTTTTTTTTTTTTTTTTTTTTTTAATATTTAATTTATAACTTTTTTTAAATATATTGTATTGTATTTTTATTTTAATAAATAAATTTAGTTTATTTGAAAATGTAAAAAAAAAATAAAGTTGTAGTGGTGGGCCTCAAATGAAGAGGTTGAGGTTTGTTGTGAGTGAGGGGGTTAGTTGTGATTAGTTGTGGAGGTTTGTTATGATGATGTGGCAGTAACGTGGCGGTGATAAGGAGGATGCCTATTCACCGCACCTAATGCTCTTAGCATTAAAGTTTCAGAAAGGTGACCGTTCTGCCTCATCCTGTAGTATCGGAATGTTTTGTCTTGTTCCATGAGACACAAATCTATTGGTGTCAAAATGTAAGTTTTTTTTTTTTTTTTTTTTTTTAACGGTGACTTTCATTTTTTGGATAGAGTCACACCTGCCCTAAAGCAGGCCCTCATCCTCCACGTACCCAGACAATGTTGTCTTAACCGGGTCCATGCTGGCGTAGTGGGGATTAATAACGGCGTCCGCCGGGAAACCGTGCCGCCTCTACACGATATTTATCGCTAGAGTAACGGTCGGATGAAAACCGGGGCCGACTTGGATTCGAACCTGCGCAGCTAATGGCTTACAGGCTCTCCTCTTCATTGCCTAAGTGATTCACAGGGCGTGCATATTTTATTCATCAACGTATAAAGATAAAATGAAAATTTTGCCCCCATCAACGAATTATTATCCTTTTTATATTTTTCATATTTTTAAATTACTACTAGTAATTGTTATTATCGTTGTGTATTATGATCAAGCTATTGTTGAGGCATTTTATTTTACATACCATCAATCCATTACATATGATTAGACAAATCTTGACCGTCCGATAAAAAACAGTTTTTAAGATTAAAAAATACGGAGGGACTATTTGTGTAATTTCGTCATTCTATCTCACCCACTGGTCCAATCATAAACACTTCATTTCTCTCACATAACCACAAAATTTACTCACACAAAAAACACACAAATAAATCACTTTCTCTCTCTAACAAAACTTCATAATAAACCAAAAACATCACAAATCAATCGATTTTAACCGTCAAAATCAAAGAAAACACAAACGAATGGATGTATCGAGGCAATCAGAACCAGATCCGGGAAAAAAAACGGTTCAAAATGAAGAGATTCAGACTGAAAATGATGGTACGACGCTTCCAATTCATTATTTTGTTATTATTTAACTATTTGGTTGAATTTTTTTATGTTTTTTACTGAAAATTTGAAGGTAAAATACAGAATAATGAATTTGTTTTGGTGTGCTTTTTATTTTGATTGTAACATGCTTTTGGTTGTGTTTTTTAGTTTACATTTGGTTGAATTTCTGAGTAAAACACTTTGTATACATGGATGCACACCAAGTGTTTGATGACATGTGTGAGTGAAAAGTATCATACGTGTAGTATCACTAGTGATATTTGAAGTTGAACTGTATATATATATATTATCACTAGTGATATTTGTATTATCACTTGTGAAATTTTTGTTTATTTGAAAGTTTTTTTTTTACTTGTTAAGCTTTATTATATGTCATGTATAGTATCACTTTTAATATTTTATTGTTATTGTTTTATAATCACAGTTAAACTTTTTTTTTTGTTAAAAGTTCTGATGATATACTATTTATTGTGCGTAAATGAAGTTCTGTCGTCAATCAAATTTTTGACTCCATCTCCAGAGATTCATAAAAGTAAAGGTATATTGTAACGTATAAGCATGTCTCCTTTAGAAGAATTGTAACAATTCGCAATTTCAGGTTACTATTTATTTTCAAAACTTTACTATTCATCGCCGAAATTTTTATTTCACATTCTCACAAGTTAACCTATTTTAGTGATAACCCAAGAATTTGACACTCGTCGGGTCATTTCTGCAAATTTCACGAAACCGTGTCTGAGATTTACGTTTAGGTTTAAACGACTATTAGGCATCCCGATATGTCCATAAACATTACAAATAATAAAAATATAAGTTTTTTACCTTCCGTGACATTTTTGTAAGTTTTGGAAATTTACGTTTTCCAGTTCTGCGTTTTACGCGATTTACGCTTTTTAAACATACGTTTCTAGTTTTAGCAGCGTTTAAGAAACTCGATAGAACTTATCACTTATATAATATGCTTATATAGAGTATATTGATATGTTTTAACATATTTATAAGATTCATATTTTTAGGATATCTGGTTTTAAGTTTCGTGACTTTACGACTTACGGTTAGCGATTAACGGGACCAAAACTCAATCCGTAAAAGCAAGATATTATCAAAACTCATATCTAGTCATCCAAGATAGGCATGGAATGAAATTTTAGACCACATGTGGTGTTTGTATATGTGTCATCAAGATAAGACTAGGAAACTTACAAAGGAAGACTTATACATGTTTAAGTAAACTTAACAACTAAGTATTTCAAGACTATATAAAATGACTCATAAGAACATAAAAGATCAAGATAAACTCACAAAAACTCTCTCTTTTCCTTCATTTGGTCGTTCACTTCACAATCCCTAGCACCACAAATGTTAAGTATCCAAGCATAATTGATGTAATAACTATATAAGGCATGTTTATACATTCACATCGATATTTTAGAACCTAAGATACAACATCATATTCTAGGTTGCGCGTAGAGGTTTTTCTGGCTTATCCAACGATTCCGTTATACGTTTTGATATCATTAGTTCACGGTGAGTTTCATAGCCCCTACTTTTATATGTTTTGAATTACTTTTGGGGGAGATACATGCTCAACTATTTTCATTTACTTTCATAAGTACTCTAAACTTTTAATGATTACCATGAGTTCGTAGCCCCACTTTTACTCGTTTAATTACTTTATAAACTCTTTGGGGGAGATACATGCTCAACTATTTTCTTTTACTTTTACGAATACTTAAAACATTATACTTGATTGCGTTATACATGATTGTGTTTAACTTATTTGCGTTATTCTTGAGTGCATTATACTTAATTGCGTTATTCAACTTAGTGGCTCCAAATTAAGTTGTTGGATGACCATTAATCTTTGGGAAGAGGCTCCTAGTACGTGCAATTCAGTGGCTCCAAATTAAGTTATTGGATGACCATTAACTCAGTGGCTCCAAATTAAGTTGTTGGAAGGCTATTAAATTAGATACATCCTTAATTAAGTTGTTGGAAGACCCTTGTGGTGACATTTATAATTTTTACTACTATGATACATGCATACATGATTCACATACTATAATGTAGCAGTGGGTTGTAAACACACAGGTTGCAAGTTTTGTATGGGAGGAACTTGGAACTGAGTGGATTTACAATGCGTTTGTTGTGTGAACATTCTTTAAAGGCTTATATGTTAAACAAACTCTATGAACTTACCAACCATTGTGTTGACACTTTTTAGCATGTTTATCTCAGGTCATAAGGCGATAGCTAGAGTTTGAAGCATAGAGTCGCACGACATATTTTGAAGACTTACGCTTTTATCATTTACCATTCGAAACATTTTGTAAACATTTATATATTATACTTTAGGACCTCATGTTTGTAACTCTGAATTTATCAATCAAATGGTAAGTTTTCAAAATGTCCCATTTAGATGTCATTTTCTATAACTTGTACTTTGTATTATGAAGTAGCACCCCAGTGACACAATCTTCCGCTGCGATATTTTGGGGGTGTTACAAGAATTAACTGTGATAAAACTCTGAATGTATATGGCGTACTTGATTTAACATTTAACTTATGTGTTATATCACCAGTGATACATACACATTCAGTAGAATATGTATATATACTTTCAGTAGAATGTTATAATGGTATCCCTAAAAATACGGATATTTATTCTACAGTATAAACACTTTGCTATTTTTGTAGATTTTAGTAGTTTATTGAGGGATTGTTGTGAAAGTTAGATAATTATTGTGATAATATAAGAGACTTAACAGGCTAAAATAAATATTGTGACTATAACATGCTTTTGTTAGATTTGTGGTAGATATATGTGCATAATGGATAGATTGGGCATGCTTCAATATGTTTAATAGCGGTATTTGACTCTAGTATTAGTTGGTAGTATATCATCTATGATACAACAGTTGCAATGATTGCTTATTGGTAGTATATCACCTGTGATACAACAATTACAACGATTGCTTATGAGTGGTATATCACCTGTGATTCAACAATTGCAACGATTGCTTATTCGTAGTATATCACCTGTGATACAACAGTTTGTAATGATTGCTTATTGGTAGTATATCACCTGTGATACAACAGTTATAATGATTGCTTGTTGGTAGTATATCACCTATGATATTTGATGACGTATACTTATTCAGTTTATATATCACGTATGATGTTAAAAAATAATGAACTATTCATACACTAACATGGTATATATTTTATGCAGATTTGAATATAAAACTGAGAACTCTCAAGAATAAAAGAAGCAAAAAAGCAGGGGTTGAAGGTGAAAGGAAAAAGACTTTCTCGAAAAACGACCCAAGTCAAACTGAAAAAGTGAACAAAGAAACAAAATCATCACCGACAACACTAACAATACCAAGCAAATTAACAAAATCCGCTGCTAGACGTTTAAGCTTAGAAAACACACCAAGAACAAAAAAAAAAAAAAAAACAGAAACACCACCAACAAATACTGAAAGAAACATCTGTGATATCACATGTGATATAACAGGATCTACAACCACCAACACGCTGTTTTTCTTGTCACTCTTTGTGTTGACATCAAAATATTAACGCTATTTACTCAAATATACTAGGTCAAGGTATCTACATGACCATTTCTCACTCATTCCCTCGCCACCACCAAATTAATGAACCTAAAGTCCAATTCATAACTTTGTAATATAAGTTAACAACAATTCTAACAGCAAGTGCAATGATTATTAAACAATAACATCAATCAAGAACCAAAAGGGTCTGCCGAACCTGACCATCCTCATTTCTTTGAACTACGAGATGGTGATGATGTACCATAAGATAAGAATCAAAGAAATGGTGATGATGTACCATAAGATCAGGGTATTTTTGGCATGAAGAGCATCTGATTACTGATTAGGACCTCTCTCTGAGCACACACCTAACAAGAAGTTTGGACACTCTTTAAGGTGTCCGACTGACTCAAAAAGCAACACACTAATTATTTACATGTATCATTGATTTGTCGTATCAAACCAACAAAATTACATGACAGAATGTTTACTAATCAATCCCCTACCTCGATAGAAGATAAGAATCAAATTTGTTTTTTTAAGAGTATATTCTCTCATTTGTACATTAGCCTCAAGAGAATCATATACTATATTTACTTGCAAATTCTTGTATTTGCTTTCTGCAACGGACTCATGTTTTACAATACCTCATCCTCTTGTTGATATATGGACTCTTCATCCTCAACGGGCAATGAAGGTGGAGTTCCTGGTGGAATGGAAGCTGCACCATTCTCACCGGCACACAGACATAAAGCTTCTGCATCACGGAGAACTGTATCAAGGTCGATTTGACCACTCAATGAGTTGATGAATTGCAAGAGGGTGTCAAAAGACATCTGATCCCCCATTATCTTGGCCCGATGACGTTTCAAGATCGCAACACATATGTAAAGATGAAGATGTTCACTTAAATGATGAGTCCATAACACCTCCCACAACCTCATTATTTCCTCGTATTCAAATTCCCTGAAATAGAAAAACTGATTCAGATTTGGATCTGATGGGTATTGAAAATACTAACACAAACATAATCCTGCACTTAGTCTTTTGAATATTTTAAAGAAACTGTTTTGTCTGTCTGAAGCTTGAAACTATCTACAATCAACCGATGCTCCAATTTATGTTAATTTGAATGTAAAAGTGCACAAAGTTGTCCTGAGACACCAAAAGATGCATTTGACAAATATAAAAAAACGGCAAACAGCAAGATAATTCTAATTTGCCATTTTCTTTATAAAAAAGGTGGCAGCTGAAATGTGCCCATGCTTCAAAGATAGGAATATGAGAGAGGGGGAATCAGAGATGAAATCAATTAGTTAACCACAATTTTTTTTTTATCATCAATTGGAGCAAAAATATGATTCAAGACATTTAGATCTATGAAAGATAAGCGATACTAATATGAACAAATGATAAATTACACATTACTGTGTGGGGTTGTATATGTTTTGGACTTGTTAGCTTGTTACATTGTTAAGAAGCAATAAGTACATTAAAGCGCTGAAAAACATGCAATCCCAAACACCCTTCAAAGAAAACTGGTTCTCAGAGGACAAAGAACATTCTCTGAACAAAAATGCCAAAAACATTATTCTCAAATAGGGTATAGGGAAGAAACGGTCCTACTTACCTTTTGAATTGTATAAGAATCCAACGGAAACAGTAGAAATAATTCAAGCAATCCTTCTGCTTGAAATAATTGTGCAATGGGCTGTCTAACAACTCTACCAGCTGTGAGGTTGAAGAATCAAATTACGTTAGAAATCAAACATATAGCAATCAGCAAGTCTAAATATTCAATTTCAGTAATCCTCTAAAATGGCAAGTAATAGTAAATAGCCAACATATGTAACGAAGTGCCTGTTTCAACAAAGGGCCTACTTGTTTAGCTATTTTATAAGACATGCTTCCATGCGTTAAGGATGAAGATATACGGGAAACCAAAGCATGCTAATAATACATAGGAAAATGATTTGCATGACTAAAATTCATGCCTAAAAACATGCCTAACTCTAAGATGACGACATATGGCAAGATTAGTGGTAAGGATCATGAAAAAGAAAATGTGCATTCCACTTGTCACATGATTAATTGGTTAGGCATAAATTTAATCATATGAATTAGGTCCCTCTATCATTACTCTACATAGCACACTTTTATATAAAAACTCAAACAGAGAGAGAGAGAGAGAGAGAGAGAGAAAGAGAACCTTTGAAAGTGCAAAGAGCTGGGAGTGCATGCCATTCTGGTCACGGTTAAAATTTGGTCCAAGACGTTCCATAAGAGAAACAAAACACCAAAATGATTCTGATTCATCTTCCATAATGAACAATATCGGCGATAGAAGATCACTCATGCCCTAAACAAAGGTGTATTTATTACTGTTAGCATAATAAAAAAATAATAATAATAGTCATATATGTAAATTCGTAAATATCCGAATTTAATAAATCTTATTTATCCAAAAAATGGGCGTCAGCTTTTACATGGGACATCTCTAAAAGAATGTGCATCTTCGCCTATTAAATAGTCAATCATGCAACACAAATAACTGGCAATGATAACTTGTTACCTGACAATAACCAAGATCAAAGTTGTAGAATGAGTAAGTCAACAAAATGTTGTGCAGAAGATTCACATTAGGATTCTCATCTCCTTCATAGAACAACACTGATCTGTCGGTCCTCACCTGGGAAAACAGATAAAATTGTTGTAATTCCAATATGAAAGGTCCTCATAGCGTATATGAGGAATGTTTAGTACTTATACCACATCCTTCTCGATTAGAACCTTCCTTTCTCTGAATTTTGAAAATCTTTTTGCCTGCTCCCGGGATATGCTCTGCAGGGGAAAAAACAAAGTCAGACTTACATGCTAAGTTTCTCAATAAAATAGCAAGAGGAAGGACAAGCAATAATTAATAAAATTTAGCAAGATAAAAAAAGAAAAAAAGAAAAAAAGAAAAAAAAAAAAAAAAAAAGAACCAGTTACCCATGATTTTAGAATGCCAAGTAGTTGAAGTTATAAGGATTTACAAGTTATTGATAAAGAATTTTACAGATTGCAGTAAACGAAGGGCTTCAACCACTAAAAGAAGATAAATGATAAAACGATCTCCAGGAAGGTAAATGATATTTTTATAACAAATCCTCACCAAACAGAAAGAACTTTTTGAAATACAATATACCTATAGTAGAAAAATAGAACAGAATGAAGTCCAAACCAGCTATAGATATACAAGGAACCACTGCTAGAACAGCATGTTGCGTGAGAGAGACTAATTACTGACCTGCCATTGGTTCTTAATACTATCATACTCAGACTTCTTAACAGCCATAACACGTTTTCTTTCGGTATATGTAGAGTCATGTGCATAACATCCCAATAAGATTCCCCAAATCTGACATCAGGAGTGATCAAAATATTCAGTTCATACTCAAGAAGCCAAAAAGAGGAAACATCAAGCCAACATAATCATATCATATACACAATTTTTTGGGTTTCAGAAGAAAGTAATTATGTAATATATCAGACAAACCTCTTTTCGTAAACTGTGCTCTACTCCACCATAGAAAATTCTCTCCTTCAAAGCATTTAAATCCTCTACTCGGCCATCAGAATCAAAAAAGGTTGCCCACTGCACATGAAAGAAAATCTTAGCAGTTAGCACCAAAAACATATCTCCTAATGTTGGTATGTATGGGACTATCCTTATCATGGTCTGTATGGGACTAGATACAAAGAGAAGGAAAACACAGAAACAGTGATAATTACAGATTTTAATTAGAGGGACAACACATAATGTCAATTCATGGTCCCATTAATCCAAACGATTCTTAGAGCTGCTGGAAGTTTAGTGTCTTTAATTAGTTTTCTTCCAAAATCAGGGATAACAATCCAAATGCTTCTTCCAGAACTTTTGCTCGTCCTCACTCATTTGTTTCAACGGATCAACAACCTTTTTTTCGGTAAGAGACAATCTCAAACTTCAATGTTCTTTTACATGATGAATGTTGATTAAAGATATCCATGTGTCCTTTCATTGCCATGTAGCGATACAATTGTTGACCAATGCAAACAGATTTGGACAATGATCCCATGCAACTCGACCAGTGCCCTGCAGCTCAAATGCTCAGCCTCAGCAGAGGCCCCAAATATGAGCATACTTGTACCTCTGTGTCCTCGCGGATCATAAGAATTATGCACTTTCACTGATGCATAAGATTCAAAGTATGCAAGAAGCTCCGGGTTTCCCATTCCAAGCCACTTTTCATTGTTACCTTGTTCAAGCTTTGTATTCATGATGATGATCATTGGTGGCCACATGACTTAATTGAGTGGCCACACGATGTCCAACAACTTCATTCAGTTCCTCCACTTTCCATACAATTTACCAGCTGGTATAATTGTAGTTCCCCTTTGGTTCAATTCTTCTTCCAAAACTTAAGCAAAATTTATATGAATCTTAACTCTTACAGACTTTATTTTGGCATGGGTCACAAGCGACTGTAGACTCTTATACAGGCAGGCAGAACCAGAGCCACTCTCACAAGCAGGCATTGCCACAATTGTGGGTTCGTTGATCAGTTCAACCGAGAGTTTATCCGAAGTATCAAAAAACTTAGATAAACGTCTCTTTCTTCTTCTCCTCGTGGCTTTTGGGCGCTTCATCTAGATCGTACCCATCACTCAAAAGCTCATCATCAAATTCATCAAGTGGTTCATTGAGATCTTCAACGTCTTCCTCCACACCAACAGGTGGTTCAGGAATTGGCACATTAACCCTCCTCCCGGCATTGTTTCCTGATTGGCAGGCGTTGGCTGGCCTCGAGTTATTTGAAATGGGGTCGTAGTTATGAGATCCACCTTTGCACCCTTTTGAGGTCCCCACGCATTGGTTGGAGCCCTTACAGGTGCATTGCCCCGCCCACTGTTTCTCAAGGAATCAGCTTGACCCCTTACAGGTGCATTGCCCCGTCCACTGTTTCAAATTGATTCAAGAACCGTGTAAATGTCGAAGAAGATTATAACGCACTTCAAATGTAGCTAGTAAATTGTATGGAAAGTTGGGGGAGAGGGGGGGGGGGCTAAATGAAGTTGTTACAGACAGGGAGATCGTGTGGCCATCATTGGTCATCATCATGTATACAAAGCTTGAACAAGGTGACAATGAAAAGTGGCTTGGAATGGGAAACCCGGAGCTTCTTGCATACTTCAAATCTTATGTTGTAGTGACAGTGCATACTTCTTATGATCCGCAGGGACACAGGGATATGATTATGCTCATATTTGAGGCCTCTGTTATAGGATATACTGAGGCCGAGGGTTTGAGCAAGCATTTAGAGCAGCAGGTCACTCGCCGAGATGCATGGAATCATTGTCCAAATTTGTTTTATCCTGGTGGTCAACGACAATTGTATGGCTACATGGGAACAAAAGGAGACATCGATATCTTTAATCAGCATTCTTCATGTAAAAGAGAGTTGAAGTTTGAGATGGTCTCTTGCCAAAAAAAGGTTGATCTGTTGAAACAGATGAGTGAGGACGAGCAAATGCATTCAAAAGCGCTTGAAGAATCATTTGGATTGGTATCCACGAAACGGAAAGAAAACTAAATAAAGACACTACTTCGAGTAGCTTTACTGATTAGCTCAAAGCCCCCCTCCCCCCCAACCATCAGTTCGTACCACTAACGGAGCAACCCTGAGAAAAGGTTAGTCGTTAGGATGATTATGACTGAAGATCAATGCAAGACCACATAAATATTTCGGTCATTTTGGACCGAAGTAATCAAGAAAGCTAGGTTAGGATCATACAGACCGAAGATCAATGCAACACTACATAAATAATTTGGGTATTTTGGAGGGAAGTATCAAGAAAGCTACGATAGAGTGGAGTATCTTGGGAATGAGTTTGTATAGGAGAGCACAGAAAGATGATATTCATGCTACATACCCTTGTTTTTCAATTTTCCAAAAATGTTACCTTTCTAGCCCAGCCCAATTAGTATGGTATAAAAGGCTTTTTATAGTTGTGGTATTCTTACAGCAAGTTCAATAGTTATGCAATCCTTAATTAGTGGCTTCAAGACACTGATCAGTTTACCTTAATAAAAATAAAAGTCTTACTTTCAACCTTTGCAAGTGAAAATTCTTTCACGAGGCATTATTCATGATTCAATATGATACCGAAAGCAAGTCTTATCTCATCAGGGCCCAAAGGAGGCTGTCGTGGTTTTCCCCATATCAGTGCTAATTTATCAAGCTGCCAACAAATGAGAAAAATAAATAGAACATAGTTGAATGGAAAATACGTAAATATATTATACATTAGTTAAGTAAGATACTCGATTTGTTAGGGATGCTAAATTAGCCACATAGGAATCAAGTGGCCCCAAAGTGCTGAATTAAGTGTTCCGAAAAACTAAACAAGGACTAACCATTATAAACTTGTTGAACAATCAACTTGTATCAACTTACAGATGATCTTGCTGGATGGAACAATGATATTAGTCATCCAAAAAGATATAACCGAATATTAACGTTAAGTAATATTCAATCTTCATATGTTACATAATCTAAAATGGTAAATTTTATACATCAAGACTGTTTACGAATCCACTTAGACCACTCAGAGTTACAAGGTCAACTGAATATTAATGTTTAGAGCTTTGCTACAATCTCCTACTTTTTCTTCCTACAAATCCTCCTACACACACAACAATATTATATAGTTTTTTTCCACTCATTCTCTCTCTGCATCCGAACCGTCCGCACTGAAATTTGTCAGCATCCAGTAAGTAGGATATTTTGTAGGAACAAAATGTAGGCATTTAGCATTTTCCTAATGTTTAATGCGTTTTATGTAGGAACTGGATTTTTTTTTTTCAATATTTTAGCATTGTATGGCTGTGATAAGTAATAAAAAAATGGGCTCAATTTCTATAGACAGTTTACATAACGTCTGACACATGCAAAATTTTGATAACACTGGCCCCATCCCACACATAGTTACTTTTACATCCATGTTAAATTTATTCACATAAACACACACGCATAATTTACAGAAATTCAGTAAATAACACGCATGATATCGTTCGGTGAACGGACCCTTTTAATAGCTCTAACGGAGCCTAATATGTATGGAGTTAAAAGAAGGGAAGTTCTTGTATATGTTATCTAGCCTGTTCAGTCTGAAACCACAGATAGTTATCTTCAAATAATGGCCATCTCTATTTTAGGGATATGAACTATTTCTTAACAACCTTCTTGCATAGAGTTATCAGATTTTATTTATCATTATGAAGCAAAGTGATTGTTTCTCTTGAACTTAATCAATCTGATTTTCACGAATCTTGAAGGCAGTGCATATTTTGTACTGTTACTTAAGAGTATTGGTGTTGATAATATTAATATTGATGATCATATTTCACTCTTTTCCTTTAAACAGTTCAACTGTGTCATCTTGAGCATCTTTAAAATTGATCAATCGTGGGACTGACTCCAGAAACAATAAAGCCATGCAATAACGACACCCAATACTTGGTTGAAAGTTTAGCAACAAAGAGACGATGTTCTAGGAGGGCCAACCAGTCATTCATGTTAAATTCATATTACCATACTATACAAGAATATGAATTGGAATGGAATTTTAGATGCATATTAGTAAAATATTATATACTATCAAAGGACACGACAAGATATTTGTATGTGCTCTACTTTGAGAGAAATAACACAAGTGAAGTCAATAAAGATTTCTGAAACTGATATTTCACCTTAATAGCAATGCTAAAAAAAACCATTTTGATTGATCAAATAAACACCAGGGGAGTATATGAGCAATATAAGTAGATGGGATACACACTACACATCATAAATTCAGTTAGCGGAATGTTTATAGAAGATTTTACGCAATTTCCAGTAACTGCATAATAGGATATTTGATGCCAATGACAGCCCACCATCATGGCAACATACATCATTTATATGTCATGTTTATTATCCCATTCAAACTGAGTTTTCAACAGTATACTAACTTTTACACCAGTAACACCACATACACTTGAACACACCGATATGTTTTTTAATTCTAGAAAGATATGTTACCTCCAGTGGGTCAGAAGGTACAGGAGCTTTACTCTGAACACGAGAGGCAATTTCGTGAGGCCTGTCTTGGGAAGACTGGTTACTCTTGTTCTCATTAATTCCAACATCATCAAAGAGGCTTTCACCAAATAGCTGGGTAGTTGTTTCTCGAGCAAACCTCGTCACAAGGGAGAACTTTTCCAAAACCTGAATTGAAATATCCCGCGTAGGAACCGAACCGCTAATTGAAGATGAAGGTGCTTTTGTGATAGAAATAGCTCTTGGAAGCTCCATTGATGATAGAATTTTCTGTAAACACAAGCAACACTATATTTGAATATGATGTATGAATTTGCATTGAAAAAAAAAAAGCATAAAATAGAAGAAATCCAAGTCTATCATATTGGCTTGTCTATGTTTACAAACTGATAACTTAGCTAAAAAAATAAATTTCACCTGTAGAGGATCTTGATCATTATTTACAAGGAACACGTTTGCATCTGCAGCAGACCTGTCGTTATAGTTGTCCTATTAGAAGGCTAAAACAATATGATTGGCTTTAAATACAATATGAAAAGGCTAAACATGCCTATTGCTAAAGTAGAGGATAAAAAGAGATATCTGGAGAAAATATAACATCCCTAAAAAGTTTGAGCTATGATATCACGGCAATAGCGGAAACACGTCCATCAACAAACTAGTCCTAGTTAGTTTTTACATTCATGTTAAGCTCATCTTCTAACTGCCACTTTTGTTTACATGTGTGCACCCACCATGTAGTCTTATGAATCAAGTTACACATGACACTGCTATTTTGACCAGTTTCATATAAAGATTAATAATACACTACATAAATCATTGCTCAATGAGGATTAAGCACTGACAAAAGGGTACATGGGCACAAACATATTTGAAGCGAAGACACAAGTCATAAATTCGATAAATATATCTGATTGTATAGCTCTACGTTTGATTCACTGTAATGCATTGTTGTGATACAGCATGTCATGTTTCAAAGCAGTATGCTAATCGATTCTATGTCATACACCTCTTCATTTTTTGTTTAAGACAAATTGTTTATTAAATCAGTTAAAATCTGAAAAATAGATTCTGCCATACAAAATATTTTTAAAAAAGAAGGTATCATGCTTACGATACAGAACAATGCACACAAGGCTGTAAAGAGCAACAGGATCTCAAACTGCAAGGCCTGAGCATATCAAATACATATCAGATGTCTAAATGTTAGCCGAAGCTTCAGCCATATTCCTTATTCTCAGGTCTTCAAGTGTGTGTGTCAATAGCTTAATATATCTAGAGTTTCCTGGTAGACAGTACTGATATATTATCTTTATGCTAGAATTTTGAGGATGGAACATAAATTTCTTAAGACACACACAATCTGAAAAAGATAATACATGCAACTCTACACAGAATCAATTAATCATATATGTTTTAGGAAAGAACCTTGCATAAATACAAAAACAAACCTGACAATATAAACGTGGTTTTTAACGGTACGAATAAACTCTCGTACTCCTCCATTGTAGAAGTAAAAGGGAGGAAACGCGAGGCCTGCACATAGTTTCAGTCATTGTAAGCAAGTAGACTTCAGTGAAACTCGTGTTGATATTGACTATTTATACAGTGGTAATTAAGAGGGGTGCATAAATACACAAATGAAGAAGAAAAGCCACCACGCTCTAAATATGTATATCATCCAGCCACTGCTTAGAAACTAAGATATATGCATAACAAGGGTTATAAACTTATAATCATTGACATCATAGGCCATTCAACCCAAGGGAAATACATATTTAGGTAATGCTGATTTAGATAAGAGGATCCCAGACCTTTAGATTAAGAAATAAAGCACTATATATGACGCAATATCACAACAAAACAACTGGCTAAAACATCATCATGTCACTTCGAAGGTTTAATAATGAAACAAACTACTTCATCCATTACTAGCTAACCAGCTAAAGCTACAGCTATTTAAACTATGGTAAGCAGTCAAAAGATTGGTAATTAGTCGCACTTGACCACCTAATATGAATTCATATAGATAGTTGAATCTAAAATTTGCATCATTTGTCATGCATTGATTGTTAGCCGGGTCCACATAACCAGAACTCGCATGAGGAAGCTACCCAAAGCACAGCCAAGGCTTCAACTACGCAGTGTGCATAGCACAACAACATGGCAGGCCATACGGCCATAAAGTTCAAATTAACCACCTTGTTAAAGGTACCCTTAAACCCCATTTTGAAAACTGGTCATGAATTTAATCCTTTCATTTTGTTAGTACAGGTGTACAGCATACTTTTACAGGTAAACAGAGAAGAACTTGTGCTAATAGCAATTGATGTTATTATGGTGTAAAATAAATGCAGGGCCATACCAGATGATAGCACAACAATAACATACTGCCACCCAATAGCTGGACTGTGTCGACGAATTGATCGGATGTCGGTAAAAGGCACCGCTCTTATGGTATACAAATTCTTATCTGCACAAGGAAACAAATATATCCGCACTATAATGCACATCACACACTTATGCATCGATAAAGATACACTATAACTTAAATTATAAATAACTTTAAAGACCATTTCTGAACATCCTGAAGATGCTGATCTGGCCAGAAGTGGACCGACAAGAGATCAGTACTTGCAGAAATGCTAGCAAAAAGAGATGATGTCATGTTGAACCATGGTTTTTGGTTGTGAACCCAATCATAAATAACAATACAAAAGATCATTATGTTATAACTGACGCTTCAATTGACGCATTAAATTTGGAAACCAAATGGCAATACCTCATTCAGAAAGAGAGTGAATAAAACAAAATCTAATGAGGCATGTCTATAGAATGTCTGTGTCAGCTTATTATTATACAGACAGAGCAACATATGTCAAGTTACGTATAAAAAACCGAGACTAACCTCTCTCAGAGAGTCTAGCATTTGAGCTTTGCCCTTTATACGGTATCCACGACTGTTATGATAAAAAGAAAAACTTACTAGCATGACTAAGTACCCAACAAACATATGACACAAACAAATAAATACCATATAAAGTAAAGAGCCTTGCTTAATCAACTTCAAACGTCCGCTAATCCTTTCGGTAGCATACTGAGTTGGATGAATTGTCACATTATCCTTCAAGTACACTAATTCTGCCTTTTCTGGCTCGCTAGAAGGGGTTTGGTTGCCCATATCACGCCCAGCCATGCTTGAGGAGGCCTGAGACATTATCAGTTTACAGTTACACACAATGCAAGCCGATCATATGAATAAGCACAAATTGTAACATATGGAGATAAATAGGGTTTAAGGAGAAAAAGAGCGCCTCTTGAAAAACCGTAAATATTGAAGATCAATATGTTCTGAATTTTAAATTCTTTGATTAACTTTCAAGCTACTTATGTCATTTATTCTATATTGAGTCATAGTTATTGTAGTCGGCTATGTATTATTGCCCAATCACTTATGTTTCAATTTTTAATCATAACTGCGGATTGTTTTTCGGTTTTTCCCTTTGATCAAAGTATTTTCGCACATGACTTGTAGTTTTTAATCATAACTGCGGATTGTTTTTCGGTTATCGGTTTTTCCCTTTGATCAAAATATTTTCGTAAGTATTGAAGATCAACATTTTCGGTTTTTCCCTTTGGTCTTAACTTCATGAATTAACTCAGCTTTAAAACTTTCCTACTATGACTTATAGGGATTCCTTACTTTTTACTAACGCACGATACCTTAACTCCGTTAGTCTCTATCTATACAGATACTGCTATCGACAAATTCCAAATTGAAGCGAAACATATATTGATCGAAAAACTATTCTTCAAAACTACCAAAAATGGAGACAGTTGAAAATGATTGTACAATTCTTCATAACAGTACTTAATACTCGACTCCAAATGCAATAACTAAATAGATGAGTTCACGCCTTCAAACTCTAGAATATACTCACTACACGGTCAACGCATTGTTAATAATCAAACACCTTCATCACAAACAAATAAAACTAACCTATGAGCAAAAATATCAATTTATATAAACGCAACAAATGCAAGTTGTTTAGAAGCTACAAAAACATATATGCCGCACAATATATTTCAAATTAGGCTTAAAATGGAATCATAAACCCTAATTAATCATTTATAAACTACCTATTATCATACAAGCCCTAAAGAATTCAAAATTGCATTACGCGTAAACTTATTAGAAACCCTAACTAGACAGTTATAAACTACTTATAATCAGCAACAATATTAGACAAGCCCTAATTTATATATATAGGTAAAAAATGAATTGAATTGTAAGAAGTTATAATAAGAGATAATTAAAAAGCTGTTGTGATGGTTACTTGTTGTGAGGCAGCAGCAGCGTAATCAGCGTCGTCGGATAAATCATGATACTCTTCCGTTTCATGCATCGTTTTATGACAAACACAAAATGAAATGTTTTTATTACTTGCAAATAACGCCAATTATTTACCGCTTTTCTATCAATATTGGGGCTTCAACTTTTCAATAGAGTAATTTTTAACCAAATCTTATAATAAAATATATATTTTTTTTTTCTCCACCTACACAACCAATACATATAACTAATCTATAATTTTTTACCATTTATCAACAACCCAATTCAACAAATACATACAACCAATCAATTCATTTATAAAATAATAAGTGTTTATAGAAAAAAAAACAAAAAAACAAATAGCCATTAAAATATTGACATGTGTCAAATTGTAGGTTGAGAACTTGGGTTGCTTGATGATTTAGATTGAAAGGAAAGATTGGATGCTAAGATTAAAAAAATATTATTTTGTACTTATATTCTTTGAATTGGGTTGGCAACCCAACTGATAAACATAGTCTTAAAAGGAAGGGCAATTACTTTGTCATTTTTTCTACTTATTTGTATTATCATAACATATTTACCTAATCTAAACATGAAAATGTCATATATATATATACCTAAAATATAACTTTTAAATGCATGATGTACAAATGTACAATGCATTTAAAGCATGTTTTAGTAAATATGTCATTATCATGTTTAAGTTTGGTAAATATGAAATTGCTCTTATGTATTATTTGTATCATGTACTAGTGATAATGCCAAAGCACGCGCGGGTTTTTTTCTAAAATTTTCAATAATGTATTTTATTTATTAGAAAACAAATAGCTTAATTCTTGTTTTTTGTTTTAATTATGATTCTTAGTTTTGATTTATAATCATATTTGATGGACGTGGTAAAAGTTCATATATAGTAGAAGTACTTTCATAGACATGATTCACTTTTATATATAAAGTTTAACTACTGCATGTTGAAACTATTTAAAACTGTTTTTTTATTTCACATTTAAAATACAAAAATATAGTCTGATAGTTCATTTTACGAAACATATCATCCAATTAATGTTGAAACACTTCAGGCCTCACAACAACTAAGAGTTAATCTCGTTTATTTTTCAGATTCAAAAAACTTTGTCTTTGGCTATTGCTCAACTCAGACAGATTATGTCCATAAGGAGGTTACAGTTAATCACAACCCTCCATCCAAATAACTTGTATATAGTGAGCCAAATTAATTCATCCCTTCTATATTATCCTTTGATAAACATTCTCATAATTGCTCATCCAATGTATCAAAACACAATATATATTTTGATTTAGCTTAAGATATTTCAAAGAGCTCCAAAAACATGGTACATCAGTAAGCACTAAGATAAGTATCTTATTGGACCTTTTTTATTTTGCAACTGCAATAAGCTATTACGGTCCCAAAATAAGCTAAAGGGATGTTTGATATGATGTTATTATCAGTGTCTATCTAGTTATTGTGTTTGAGATTATCTAAACTACGAATCTAATTACAGTGAGTGGACATAAGCTACTTTGAAACAATTAATGAGTCGAAAGTAAATTATAACATCCATATATCCAGATATGAGTGTTAAAATGATAGAAAGTTAACTCGTTTAATCACTACAGTGTGGTCAAGGGTGTGTAAAAGCTGGATATCATCGCCATGAACTCACGTTCCACATCCATTTAACTTAAACCCCACATCTTTGGTCAAAACATTTACCTGCAAATGTATAAACATTCAGAATTTTATATAAAAAATGTATTTTATCATCTAAGAATAAGCAACGGTACAAGTTAAGCAAAGAAAAGGCAAAAAACTTAAGTCTACAACAACCCTCGCTAATATCATATACATTAGCAATATAAAGTTAATTATGACAACCATACAAAACCATACCAATGCCAGGAGCACATATTGCCACTCATAATAGAAAGACCAATCCTAATGACATACTAAAGCCAATATAAGCAAAACCAACTTTCAGACCCTCGTCCTCTTCACCTGGGGCAAACATTTACAATTAGATATCCTGACGGTGCTAAGCATTCGCCTTTCAGACGGTACAACATCAATGTCAAATAGCATCTTCACAAGGTTGAAAGGCCATCTAAATATTTTAAGCAAGGAAATGTACTATCGTAGTTCTTCATGTATAATCTACAATAATATTTCCTTACACCCCATCCCATGTATCTGCAAAGGGACTATTTCTTTAACCAAAACCATTACCCAATGGTCTCAATCGTGAATCCAATTTGTGAAAAATCCAAATATTTACTTATGAAAGAGTTATTATGAATCAAACCGCTAAAAAGCATTGTTAAATTAATAAAAAGTGAAACAAATACCTCATTAGATACTGAAATTTTGCAAAGAGACTATCTCAACATAGTATCCTTTGTTAGTTTTTTGTAACAACTACGAAAAGACCCTTCCTGCTCATAAGTGAAATAGATACAAATAAATTTCATTTAAACCTTATCTGCTTATAACTTTTGAGGACTAAAATCAATGTTACCATTTTCTTTTAAGAAAAGGGACCCTTAATACTTCAACCACAATAACATTTTGCCACGACGACGGAGATTAACGATTTTATGAAAGTAACACTGGAACATTAATTAATTGTACTGAACTTTACACAAATATTTGAAGACTTAAAAAGATGACTAACCAAATTCAATTTTCAGTGAGATGTTACCTCAATACAGATTTTACCAATAATAGCAATGGTCTTAATACTGTATAATCAACGAAGAGTCTGAGCACCAAGAAGAATTGCATCGCTCCCTGCAGTATTGTGATGATTTGTTATCATATTGACTTATGAAAAATTAAAAACACTACAGTTAGAATGAGTAACTAACCGTCTGAAACAACATTAACAACAGTAGTTGCTTCTGCACAAGTTGATCTAAAATTGTCAGTCATAGACTCATAGTATCCACAACACGTGTAACCACATACGGTTTTCAAGCAATGTTACTATAACAACCCGTAAAATTTCGGATTATTATAATAATATTTACACGTCAGAAAAATTTTAATCAATTATTTTCTGATAGAATGCCAATATCAAAAATATAAAACCGAGAGGTCATCTCGTTTCCTTAGAAATAAGACACCACTTGTCCACTAATTATCTGTATAATAAATGGGAAATTTATTATTATCCCAGTTAAAACTTAAGCATACATAAGCTTAATCTAATAGTTATTCCGCATACTGCAGCGCAGTAGCATACAAAACTAAAAATAAAAACTGAGATAAGAGAAAAATACACCTTTTACCATTCGCTGATAATTTACGAAAGAAAACGAGAAGTTATCTCGTGAATTCAGAAAGTCACGGCACCGCACGCAGATCGACACCAAATTAATAACGGCAAACAGTTATAATCAAATTACGACATAATAAAAATGTCATATTATTACGTTTAAGAAAACGCTTCTAAAAATATAATTTCTATATCTTTCGGGTACCGGGAAGGTACGTTTACTCGAAGATTCGACAAAACACGGGGTACCGATTATACTGTTCCATCTAATAAAACAAAAGAGATATAATTCCTACCTCTCTCTCCCACGTTTCCAACATCTTTGTCCCTCTCTCTCTCTCCTTGTCGACACAAACCAGAGAAAAGAAACATAAAAATGGCTACTTCTACTCCTTTTGAAAGTCAAGACCAAGAACCCATCAACATCCCATGCCAAATTTGTCTCCCTACTACTCTAGCAATCACAAGGATGCCTAGGGGTGCGGTTGTGGACAAAACGTGAGCCAAGATTAGGCCTGGAGCTATTCAAGACTCAGGAAAAATGAAGTCCAAGCTTACCCAATCATTCATGTATAATTTAGGTTGATGTCTCACAAGTTTCCTTCACTTTCACACAACAATCACAAAAATTAGGGTTTCTCAAATCAAGGGGCTTTTGAAAATTGATAGAGGGGTTTTGTTAATCGAAGCATGAGGAAGATTCTCCAAGTGTTTAATTGTACCAATTCATTCTGAGTCTCTCCTAATTGGCTCTTTGGTGTTCGGTGGTCATAACCATTCGTCTCCTTTCTTACTTTCGTTGTAAGCATCATTTTCTTGTTAATCTAAATTCATTTTTTTGTTGTAATTTTGGGTACAAAGAAAACGAATCAATGTGTTTGTTATCACCTTTATGGTCGAATATTACACATGATTTGGAAATCAGAAAAATTTATTGAAGTTGTTAATTTGTCAGACTAATAATGATAATAGCAAAATATTGTTGTTGTCGTACAACTATGAGATTGTTGTTGTTGTTGCGAACTAGTGGTAAAAGAAAACAGGATTAAAACTTAAAAACTTGTGTTTCGGCTAGTTGATATCATCGGCTTAAGCTTTCCATCTCACTCAGGTTTGGGTCATACCCGAGGGTGATTTTTCTGTTCCGGATACTAGCCAAATGTACTTGTGATTCTTTTGTTGGGTGTCTCGCAATAGGTTCAATACCCACATAATACGGGTTTGTTTAGTTTTTGACGACATATTTCTGTTCCATTCTTGTGTTAGTAAGATCGTTGAGCTGTTATAATAAGCTAGTAGCTTATGCTCGTATTTGGTCTACTTCGGGTCAAACCATACACCCCAGTTGAGACTTGGGTTCAGTTGAGAGAAACCCACGTTGAAGTACCTATTTTGCATCATACCGTCACAAAACCCGTAAGGGTGCAACTGGTATCAAACCTTCCATTCGAGTTAAGTGGTACTAGCAAAACATAAGTTGAACTTGGCCACTATCTCTACATCTTTCTCGAGTATACATGGACGTTGTTACTAGCCTAGGTTGTTATGATCACTATCGTTGATGTACTTGTCTAGTTTACAATCTTCTATTTGAGTCTCGATATACACTCACTCCATTCTCGGGCTCGATATCGAGTTTTCAGTTCATCAATTCCTCGTGTAAAAATTCAGGTTTCAAAACTGCCTAGTGTCATATACATTTACTCATATATTTGAGCTAAGGGTGTGTGTTGTTTGGTCATCAACAGACAAAAGCCCATATCTCATGTTAGGCTCTAATTGGTTTATTCAAGATGGGTTAGCAGTTTGGGCTGCGAGGCCCAGTACTGGGAATAGCCATTCAGTTTCAATATGTTAATATAGTGCAAGTAGTAGACTCGAGCACTTCTCGCTTCATCACAACTTGTTCGGCTCGACTCCAATTCTGTCGCAACGCGACCATTTCTATAAGCAAATTGTCATGCTACTCACGTCAATATTAATGAATAACACAAGTTATCAATTGGAAAAGAAAGTATAAAAACAAGTACTTACATTTATATCAACTTATAAACTATACGAGACACAAAAATACAAGTCTAGTTATTAGAACCGGATACTAATATAAGACTTTCGACATTTAGCCAAACCAATTAAATAGAAAATTACACTCGAGTGATACGAAATTTGTCTATAATAAACCATTTTACAATTCACAAACGTAATATACTTCTCGAAAATTTATAATATATATATAACCCATGTCTATATATATATATATATATATATATATATATATATATATATATATATATATATATATATATATATATATATATATATATATATATATATAATTTTTCAAAAACATATTTAGTGAAATGTACCCATTAAATCCTATTTGACCAATACAATTTACACATATATTAAGTTAAGACTTAGTACACTTATACTAGGTATGATAAACATTTACTTTTGACATTAGTCAACTAGATTGGATAGAATATACCCTCGGCTTATGCCGGATCCGGCATAAGCACCTAAGCTATTTTACTAATTCAAACAAAACTTAATTCTTGAAAACTAGTAATGGGAATTCTTCTAGTAAGTTATATTTAAAACTTGTCGAAACATATTATTTTGTAACCATGCTATGTTTTTATAAATTATATATAGAGATTTAGTTAAAACTTGAATTTTCTTTAAAATAAATACATTTATTTTAAAGGCAAGAAGTCATGAATATTTATATATTTCTTTCGTTCACACCATCAATGTCTCATCATATGTACTACCTTCGTACATCACCATTCGGTTATCATCAAGCCAAGGTCTCATTCGCTCTTAATATTCTTTCGTGTATTACCATTTGGTCACATTAAACCAAAGTCACAATTCTTTCTTCGAGATTCCTTCCATGTCATACCCTCCTAAGCCGAAATCCACCCAAATCTTTGCAAATTGTTTTAAGATAAATGATGCCACACAAGCAACAACAACAACAACAACAACATAAAGATTAAAAATTTATAAAGTTAGCTAAATTTTATCGAGTCTTAAACATAAAGACTAAATTGCCGTATTAATTAGGTTGCGTGTCGGAGCCGTGCACTATCACTCCTTGATTTAATTCCCTTTAGACTTCATATTGCACATTGTCAAGGTGAGTTTCATAGCCCCTACTTTTAATCTGTTTTATACTTGTTTTGGGGGAAGATACATGCTCATTTTACTTAAATAATTTTAATCGTGCATTTCCATGCATACTATGCCTTTTGATTGATATGTTTTAAGATACGTCATACATAGATGTTTTATGGACCATACCAAAATGTTTGACTTAGAATATTACGCAGCTTAGCCTAAGTCCTTATATCCCAAATTTCCCTCTTCATGAACCGTCAATTCCTGCTGGGAAGCGCGAATGTTATAAATAGATCTTTTGGGAGTGACTTCCCTATTCGGTTGACCCCGCTTGGGTCAGGGCGAAACATATAGCATGTCGGGACCGAGTGTATTGGGATAAACACTCGCCATGAGCTCCTTAATTGTATGACTTCCTTGTGCATACAGAAACTGTCGTAGCTTCGGTTGCATGAACTTAGTGCTAGCGTAATAGATTCAATATATGACATTATATTCGTTGTAATGTACATATACCCTACTTATGGTCCACTAATGAAATCTCTTTTATGAAATCCTTTTATGAATTGAAATCATAAACTTTATGACATTATGCAAGACGTAATGATCATCAAAAACCAAATTTTGAAACATTGTACTGAAATCCCTTTTTAAATAAACCTATGAACTCACCAGCGTAAGCTGACCCCTTTTAGCATGTATCTTCAGGTTTTGAGGTGATAACTTATCTTTGGAGGCGCAAGGCAAAGGCATGGCGTGGTCATAGACGACTCTGATTTATGTATTGGGACCACTCGTTTATAATGGGCCATTTTCCGCACTAATCAATAATGTAAACATTGTTTTTAAGAATGAATAAAAGTTTATTTATGAAAAACCAATTGTTCTATGCTTATGTTGTGATACCAATTTAGTAGCACCCCAATACTTGTATGCTTCCGCTGAGTCATTTTTGGGGGTGTTACAGTTACACTTGTAGAAAGCAGCTTTCTGAAATAAAAACACCTGCAGAAAAGTGCATTGGTCAGTTTAAGACCTTGTGAACACATTTTATTTAAGAAGCAAAAAGGCTTTATATGTCCATTATCCAGAAACAAAGGCGCACATTATACATTATAAAAGACAAAAATTTAACATAATTACCAGTAAATTTAATAAACTTAAACAACTCTAGCATAAACGCGGGTCGTGAACTAAAGCATATTTATTAAGATGTGACACTTACATCACACCAACGACAAAACTTACGACTGGATATATGAAGGCGTGAGCGGTATGATTAATTAATCAAATGAACCATCTTGTCACTAACAAATACTAAACAATATCTTCTTATATACCATCATTCGACTTTTGGTGAATGTTCTCATCGGGTTGACATATTGATAATATCCATCTACATATATAACCCTTCCTTTAATTTTATTCAAAAAATTAATTCGTATAAACATGGTCACAAATAATTGATTTGGCTTTTTTTAGAAATGAATAACCTATGCTCACACAATCTTTTATGTAATACATCGTCTATTTTGGTGAAGTGGTAACTGAGTGACATGAACAAACAACTTTATTCCAACATCAGAGAAGCACATTTGACGAGAACGGGTATTATTGTGTGCATGACCTGTTAATTGAAGCTATTGTATTTGAAGAAAAAGGAACATAGGAAAAGATTTAATAATTTAAACAATAAGAAACTAAGAAAAAGGAATATCTATATTGAAAGCTTAAAAACCACCACATAACTGAAAAAGTAATCCTGGTCATCGTTAGAATATGAGCTAGTGTGCAAAGTCTTCCACACCAAAATAACAAAAATTCAGCATCTTTTCATTGAGGCACAAAAACAAACAACTGGTGTGTATATATACTACACAACATAATAAACACTTTAGTTCAGCAATTAAACAAACAAAATCAATAACACATATCACTAATTGCAATTCAAAACAAACCCATGTCGAATCAGCACAATCAAGATAAATTTAAGCAAGAATTGAAAAATTATAAATTCTATCTAAAAATAATTAAAAAATGTCATCCCGGTTTAATTAATTGTTATAAATTATAATGAATGGGATTTAAATTCGAACCATATGTATAGTTTCTATCAATTAAACATTATCAAAAGACAATAAAAATGTAAACTTTAATGAAATCAAATCCCGTCAATCTTTCAAAATCAAAAATTAAAACTGATTTATTTACACAATGAATAAATCATCTTCGTAATGTTATTGTGATCGACGATGCTGTGTGAGATCGAGCAGAGAGGTTTGGGATTGTAGAGGGTTTTTTTTCGGGTTTTGTTATATGAGAGTGAAGAAGGTTATAAGACTCCGTTCTTTTTTAAATTTACTCTCTAGTCCAAAACTATGAAGAAAAGCTGTTAAGTACATGTGTTTTTCGCCTTTTCAACCATTCTACAAATAAAAACGAAAATTACAAACATTATTGACAAATAAATAAATATTTAGACTTTTTAATTAAAAATACTTAAATCAAATAAACAATAATTAAAAAAATATTACCAAATAAGGTATGGTTTATTTTTTTGAAATGAAAAATTCCCACTAGGGGTTTTGTTTTATTATATAAAAAATAAGTCACTGTTTTTTTGTGTTTATTATTGTAATTACTCTACTTATTTTATTATGTCTAGAATTGATATTCGATAATACATGTGACTAAGTTAGAGATATATGTCATGATAAATGTATTAAAAGACTAAATTATTTCTTCTTTTGCTTAATAGACCATCTTGTTTTGATATGCTCAATCGAAATACACAATCTTGAGTGACATTATTCTCAAGCGAGATTTTCACACTTTTATCAAAAGTGTTCAATGATCTCTTATTTTTATTAATTTGCAAATTTTGAAAACTTGACTATAAGCTAGGCATAGATTGAATGAGAATTTGCAAAGTTAGCAATCATGATAATTGATTAAGGATTACATCTTATATGAGTTGCACATTTTTACCATTTCAATATTTAATGTTTTCTTCTTTTTTTTCTTTCTTTTTTTCCTCTTGCGATATATACCAAAAAGTATATGAATAGAAAAGAGAAAAAGGAGCCTAATAAGAATAAATAAATAAATATTGATCTATTGTCTAAGAGATGAAATAATTTGGTATTTTAATTAAATTTATCATAATGCTGTTGATTAAAATGTATTGTCACTCATTTCAAGTTTGATACAAGTGAATATCAATTCTAGACACATAAACTAAGTAAAGTACTTAAAATGATAAATATTTGAAAGAAGAGTGACTCATACATATTACAAATAAGTATAATACATAGAGCTAGAAAAATGACAAAGTATAAAAATAATAAAGTCATTTTTTCCTTGTTAAAACTAAAAGCGAAAAAAAAGTAGAAGGGTTTTTAATCATTGTATCCTATATTTTTTATTTTATTTTAATAAAAATGAAGCCGCTTTATTTTGTTTTTGTCAATTTGAATATTTTCGTTAAATATTTAATAAACATCCATTAAGTTTTACATTTCAACTCCACCGCCGCTACCATCACCATCAATCACCGCCACCACTAAACTTGCCCACCACCACAACTACTGATGTGTTTCGTTGTTTATATATAAATTATTACTATCAAGTTTTACATTTATATTTAGCAGACTTAACATATAACAAACACTAACGAGCAGTATACCCGATCTGTGAAGATCGTTTAGAGCACTACGGATAACAATAACAACGATAATAAGATGCAAATCGGATTAAAGAAAACATCATTGTTATTATTAAGGTTCTTCGTCATCATCTCTAACAATTACAATACAAACAAAAAGCCTCAATCTTACTTGATCAATGTAGGACGAATACCTAATCTAACAGGAATCATAAAGATCCTTGGGGCTAACCAAAACACTAACCTTAGGTGTCTACATGGTGTAGAAACACGCCTAGACACACACACACACACACACACACACATACACCTTTGGTGTTTACATCTTTTGACCCACTAAATAATAAATCCCCGTATCTCTTTATATAATAGAAAATACTAAAGTTTCAAAGAATATTCCTAGAATAATAAAAGATTTGTTGTAATCGTTTATTTTTTGTGAAGTTTCATCATTTGTCTTCTTTAGTCCTTCATCTTTCACATGTTTTGTCTTATCAACTTAAATATTATACCCAACAATCTCCCTTAGTTGATAATGACAAAACCACATAATCACGAACTTCCCTTGAAGCTAATATATATGAAAGATAACGACCTCCCCTTAATCATGCAATCACCAAGGATCTTCAAGTTGCAAATCTTCTATGTAATGTCTTCTTCCTCTTTTTGTCATAATCCACTAGGAGAAGGTAAGTAGAAGGAACTTTGTTTCCAACCACCACAAACCAATATCATACGACTAATCCATCCTTTTAATGCCTAAAGATACCCTCCATAAAGATCACCAAAAAGCTTGCTAAAAATGAAATTAAGGCAATAGAATTTTGAACCAATAATACAAATACCAAATAAGTAGTAGTAAAAATCTTTCCCTCGAATGATGCATGTAGTAACCATAAGAACTTGCCGAATAACTAACCAACAATAATAGCGAACACCATGTTGTACCAGCCATGAATGAGCATCCTAATTCCTCATTAGGTTTGAAAGATGACAACAACAATACCCGATATCAAGCTGTAGTAAACAATGTAAAACATTTATATGGTTAACGACACCCTAAGAACTTTTCAAATAACTAACCACCATAGTAACAAAAATGCTATAGTTCCAGCCATGAACGAACATAGTACCCTCCATAAAGATCACCAAAAAGCTTGCTAAAAACGAAATTAAGGCAATAGAATTTTGAACCAATAGTACAAATACCAAATAAGTAGTAGTAAAAATCTTCCCCTCGAATGATGCATGTAGTAACCATAAGAACTTGTCGAATAACTAACCAACAATAATAGGGAACACCATGTTGTACCAGCCATGAATGAGCATCCTAATTCCTCATTAGGTTTGAAAGATGACAACAACAATACCCGATATCAAGCTGTAGTAAACAATGTAAAACAATTATATGGTTAACGAACACCCTAAGAACTTTTCAAATAACTAACCACCATAGTAACAAAAACGCTGTAGTTCCAGCCATGAACGAACATAGTACCTGCTAGAATACTAATAAAGATGACTACAATAGCATTTGAAACCAAGCAGTAGTAACATGAAGAATAGTTCTAAGAATAACCAGTAGAAACTATGTAAAAGTGTCCATAGGATCTTCCCCTGAACATGACAACTACTTTACCAAACATTCTAATACCAATTTCATGTGTGTGTATACCAATATGCCATGTGTGTGTCTTCTGTCCAAAATCACCATATACGACTTCCCCTCAAATCCAAAAAATAAGATTAATTCGCACTTCCAACTAGCACACGAATTAAGTACGTTTGAATTTCCTTTTTCACTTCGAATTTATCATAACAAAAAAACAAACAACTCAACTCAGACATAATCTCTTACCATGCATGCACAATATTGTACCACAATCTGAGTTCAATAATGAGCCCTTAAACATGATTGGTTTAATCTATCCCAACAATAAACCTCACATCATGTAATTTAGGGTTCCTAACACCATATTCACACAATACGAATACTAATATAAAACAACATGTATAGAGATCACCTTAGAGAACGACACCCACTCACAATCTGGTTTTGATACAGTACTGACCTACGACCTCCCATGTGATCACCTCATTCAGCAACCTTCATGCGACACCCATCATCAAACCAATACCAAGAAGCGACCAGCTTGCAGCAGTAGAACGAACAAATATGTGACTGTATTAACTCAAACATATCAGTATTAATTCAACTGAAACAAGCAGTACTAATCGGCAGTACTAACTGATCAATGACCGACAATATTAACGAACAAAGCGTAGCAGTACTAACATTTGAAACTATACGAGCAGTACTAAAATTTTACCTTAGTAGTACCATTCACTACCTAGCAGTATAAACATTCTGAAGTTAGTATGAACGAGCTCCAAACAATCATGAGTATCAAAGAGCAGAATTAATTTCATGAGAGCAGTACAAAAAGATGAACGGGCAGTACTAATGAAATAACAACAGTACAAACCATGTGATACGCAGCAGATATAATGTCGCAGCACTTTAAAAAATGAGAAACAGTATCTCATGTGTATAGCAGTAGGAACATATGGAGTAGTAGAATCTTTCAAAGGAAAACAAACATCATGTATATTCACAACCAAAATGAAGAACAACGAAAACTCTGATTCAAAAGTGTAAATACTTGTGTAAATAAATCTCAATTTCCTCATCTAATACATGCCACTATCCCACTTTGAATTGTCCTTGTTCAATATTAATACACCAATTATGCAACCCACTAGCAATTATTCACCGACCCATGATTGAACATAAATTATGGGTATAATTGATTGGTATGAGGTTATCCTTAGAATCAGCCAATCAGATATATTATTCAATTAGAAGCCCTTAAGAAACCAATATGATCACAACATTATAAATAAACCAAACTGCTCCTCAATTTCCTAAACCCTTGTTCCAACTAGGGTTTGTTATAAAATCTACATTCAACTTTCAGATCGTGTGGATTTAGGGTTTTAAATCTGATGAACAACTTTACTTATGAACAAACATGTATACCATCAAAACTAATGGCCTTAAACAAAGTTAAAGCATGAATTTAAATACCCATAAACCAAGATTTAATCAATTTCCATAATGAATTAAACGATTAGAATAAGGAAATAAAAAAAATCCAACCTTAAAAACCCTAAAAATTCAAAACTTTATACCTCCCTCTACAGCAGTTTTCGACACCCAATATCTCATTACTCATACTTCAGATGGAAGATCCCTCTAGTGAAAAGTTAGCTTGATATACAGAGAAGCTCCACCAAAAATTTCGTCCCAATCCAACGGTTAACGGATGAGATATCGCTGTTTGAAAACAGCCCTGCAGAGAGGTTACGAAAATTTTTCAGATTCGAATTTTTACTTTTTTCTTCGAAAAACCTTGTAGATCCCTAGATCCAAAGCCACCAGGCTCTGATACCAATTGTAAAGATCGTTTAGAGCACAAGGGATAACAATAACAACAATAATAAGATGCACAACGGATTAAAGAAAACATCATTGTTATTAT
The DNA here is from genome assembly GCA_910596185.1 of Chrysanthemum makinoi. Taxonomy (NCBI): domain Eukaryota; kingdom Viridiplantae; phylum Streptophyta; class Magnoliopsida; order Asterales; family Asteraceae; genus Chrysanthemum; species Chrysanthemum makinoi. The sequence continues at coordinate 188,850,813 of OU343223.1, forward strand.
TAAGGTTCTTCGTCTTCATCCCTAACAACTACAATACAAACCAAAAGCCCCAATCCTACTGATCAATGTAGGACAGTTACCTAATCTAACAAGAATCATAAAGATCCTTGGGGCTAACCAAAACACTAACCCTAGGCGTCTACATGGTGTAGAGACACACCTAGACACACACACATACACATTTGGTGTTTACATCTTTTGACCCACTAAATAATAAATCCCGGTATCTCTTTATATAATAGAGAATACTAGGGTTACAAAGAATATTCCTAGAATAATAAAAGATTTATTGTAATCGTTTCTTAATTTTGAAGTTTCATCCTTTGTCTTATTTAGTTCTTCATCTTTCACATGTTTTGTCTTATCAACTTAAATATTAGACCCAACACGATCAGTGTAGCTTATTTGGTAAGTAGAGTGTCGATCACTAAGAGTGGAATGTTAGCACTTAAATATCTATAAGTATTTTAATCCTAAAGTTAGTCTAATTAAACCTAATATAACGCAAGGGGGTTTTCAGCCTGAGAGATTGGCACGATGTTTAGATTAAGTAAAACTTAAAAGTAATGATAACATCAAATAGTCCTGAATATTAAGTGTTAATTTCCCCCGATAATGCTCGTATTTTATATCATTTATATGGATTTACGCTTGTTTTCCAATATATTTTACTTTCAGGTAAATTATGAGCATTGTAGCTAAAGAGACGCGGATTTGGAGAGTTTATTGAAGATATATCATAGTATGCTCATTTTGAAGAAGTTACGGCGTAACTCCTCTCTCACATTACGCCGCAACTAAAGCGTGGCTCAGAAAACCAACTCAACAGAAGATTACGGCGTAACTCTCCCAAAGATTACGACGTAACCAACTAGGTCAAATGAGGTTCCGCGTCGCTGCAAGCTATGCCGTAACTATTGTCTCAATTACGGCGTAACCAAGATTTTTTGAAGATACGGCGTAACTCCTTCCAGAGTTACTCCGTAACCAGCATTTTTAGTGCGAAATACGAAGAATTGGATGTTACGGCGTAACTCTTATCATTAGTTACGCCGTAACCAGATCTGGCCTATAAATACCCCACGAATTCTAGCATTTCAAAGCATCCCATTTCACACACAACACCAAGTGAACGTGAGTAAAAGTCGAAGGCAGATCTAGAGGAGCATACGGAGCTATCTCCAAGGGAGAAGTCACTCTCCTAAGATAAGCATTAGCATTTTATCTTTTCTTTACTTTCAATTCATGTGTTTCGTAATGTTAAACATTGAATCGATTGTTTTAGTTAATATGAGCGGCTAAGCACCTCTGGTGCTGGCCTAGTTATGATTCCTTAATTGTTTTATTTGCGTTTACATTGCTTCCATATAATTATTTCTAAGTGTATGCATGCATAGTTTGTTGGTAGCTACCCTTGTTTCGGTAGTTTTGAATGACATGTAGCGGTACTTAATGACTTGGCTTAGGGGACTAAGAACCACTAGACTTATGACGGGTCACCTGATTTCTCTAGTGGGACCTTTGCTGATAGGTTAGGACGAACTGACCAAATGTTGTCCTAGCGACTTTGACCCCACCTGAAGTAATTGGAAGTAATTAGACGTAAACACTACTAATTAGGATGAGTAACTAGGTTAGCACCCCTCTCCTCAATTGATCACAACCCTCGCCTTTATTTGCTTTAGTAGTTAATTATATCGAAATCATATTAAAATCTGTGACACCTAGACTTAATTTAAATCCGCACACATAGCTCTTGGAACGACCTCGGTTTTACCGAAATACTACACTACACATGACCGGGTACACTGCCCGTTAGTGCATTAGGGTAGACCATAGGTATAACGAGAAATTATAAATATTAAAACCTGGTCAGTAAAACCTGCATCAAGTTTTTGGCGCCATTGTCGGGGAGTTATATTTGGATTTTTATTAAGTCTTTCATTTTTGTTTTGTTTTAAAATGTTCTCACGATCTTTTTGCAAGTTTTAGGTACCATGGAAGTTGTTAACATTGATGACCTCACTCTTGAGGAATATTTGGCGTTGACAAGAGAAGAACAAGGGTCGGGGCTCGTAAGACCGGCAATTGGAGCTAATGTCCATTTTGAGATTATAGACCAATTTATGAGGGAGCTTCGTGCCAACCCTTTTTCAGGAAACAGGGACGAAGATGCGTATGAGCACGTTGAGAATGTCTTGTACATCGCAAGCCTTTTCAACATTCCAGGTGTGTCTCATGACGCTGTTATGCTAAGGGTGTTCCTCATGACTCTTACTGTGGCTGCAAGAAGATGGATCAAAAGATTGCCCGCCGGGGCAGTTGATACATGGGCTCTACTAAAAAAGCACTTTATCTAGATATATTGTCCTCCGTCGAAGATATCTAATCAGCTCTTGGAAATCTATAATTTCAAACAAGAAGATGATGAGACATTGTATCAAGCCTGGGATAGATACAACGATCTCCTCTACAAGTGTCCTACACATGATCATAACAGGCAGCAAAAGGTCAACATCTTCTACAAAGGGATAAACGTGACTACAAGACAGATGTTGGACTACGAAGGACCAATTTCGAGCATGACTCATACTCTCGCAATTGAAGCTATCCAAAAATGGCTGATCATTCTGTTAGGAATTAGAAATTCCAGGTATTAAAGAGTCGGTCACCTCAAGTATATGTAATCGTTAGAGAGCTCGTAGTCATACTTATTTTATGATTAAGTAGTATTTAGTTTAGAAACACCGTGGAGGACGGACGGGTCTTTACCCACTGTATGCCTGATCAACAGCCCGTAGGTGGCGTTTGTTTGTAAGATACTATAAATACCCTCTACCTTGGGAGGTAAAGGGTTGGAGCTTCAATACCATTTTTCTTTGTTTCACATAGTTCCCAACTCTCTTCCTTTCTCTCACTAGAACTTTCTCTCTCTAAACTCTTTTGTACGCCCCATAGTGATTATGGTTTAGTGTGTTTGTGAAATCCTATATCTAACAATTGGTACCAAGAGCCATGGTTTGATCACTCATCTTTCATGCTTTTTGTTTTGGTGGATTTCATAAGGTTTTTGGGGTATTAAAGGTTTAGGAGAGTTTGATTCATTTGGACAAATTCTAGTGTTAAAGTTTGAATTTTGCTTGTACTTTTGTGTTTAGGATCATCATATGTGTTTATGTTTTGAATTGGAAGGCTTAAATCATTGTGGTTTGGTTGTTTTTGATTAATAAAGTAGTTATTTTTGAAGTTTGTACGAAGCGAGTTGAGTCTCGAATAGTTTGTTCTTCAAAGCGAGTTGCTTTGTTATTGGATGCGAGTTGGTACATGCGACTTGGCTGTTTAGCGAGTAGATTTTTATGCGACTTGGGTTCTAAGCGAGTTGTTTCTTTAAGCGACTTGAGATCTAAAGCTACTTAGCTATTAAGCGAGTTGTAAAGCTAGCGAGTTAATTTAAGCGACTTGGTGTTCAAGCGAGTTGATTGTGTTGCGAGTTGATACTAAAGCGAGTTGGCTATTTAGCGACTTGATTCATTAAGCGTGTTGACAGTGTTGCGAGTTAATGCTAATGCGACTTGGCTATTTAGCGAGTTGATTCCTTAAGCGAGTTGTCTCCTTGAGCGAGTTAGGTGTTTAGCGAGTTGATAACTAAGCGAGTTGTGTGTTTTACTACTTGTCTAATTTTAGACTTGTCACTTCTCCGTGATACATTCTTACGGTTGTTCTTTTGGTTTAGTAAAATCCCGTGAAAGAATCAATTTCCCGGTTTAATCAAAGAATTGTAAAATCCCGTAGAACTTGTAATCATGGCAAACATCGTTCCTACTATTGTTTCTTCCGTAGCTGAGGACGTTCAAGCAGCAGGGTCGGATACTCGTCCACCTATGCTTGACAGAACTGACTACGACTCTTGGGCTCAAAGAATCAGATTGTACTGTCTTGGAAAGGAAAATGGGGTCAACATTCTCAAATCGATTGATGAAGGACCGTATCGAGTTGAGACTACTAGAGACTTAATTGATACAGATGCTGATGGAACAATGATCTGTGGAATAGACAGACCAAAGACATATGATGAGCTCGATGATAAAGAGAAAAAGAGATTCGATGCAGATATCAGGGCTTCTAACATCATACTGCAAGGTCTTCCAAAAGACATCTATAAGCTTATCAATCACAACACTGAAGCAAAGGCTGTATGGGATAATGTCAAGATGCTTCTCTCAGGCTCTGAATTAACTGTTGAAGATAGAGAATCACAACTATATGATGAATTTGAGCATTTCAAGATGAAACATAATGAGAGTGTATATGAGTACTATGTGAGATTCCATAAGCTGGTGAATGACATGAGGAACATCATAATGACCATGCCTAACATTCAGCTGAACTCAAAGTTTGTAAACAACATGAATCCCGAATGGCACAAGTTTGTCACTTCTGTGAAGCTCACTAAAGGATTGAAGAATACGAATTATGAGCAACTGTATGCCTTCCTTCTACAGAATGAGAGAGATGCCATGTTTGAAAAGAGGATTCTTGAACAATTCAAAACAAATCCAAGAGAGACAAGCTCATCAAATGATTCAACTGCCTTATACTCAAACATTGGGATTACCACTAAAGCTTCACAAGTTATACCCATGGGTGATGGAACTCACAAACTCATTCCTGATCCACGATTCAAACAACAGGATGCTGATGCTGTCATGGGTCATTTCATCAATCAACTAGCTCTCATGGTCAAACAGAACTTGACCCTTACACCTCATACTAACAGTCTTCACACCAACAATGAAATCAGAACTCCATCCAATCTTCACAATCATTCTTTGATCAGAGATGGGAAAGTTATGGTGCAGCCAGTTCAAGAAAGACTGTATGATCAAAAAAGGGGTGAAGTTGGTGGAGGCTATGGAGGAAATCAGAATCGGGGAAGGACTGGAAATCAAGAACAAGTAAAGCCAGTCAAATGCTACAACTGTGGTGGTGAGGGACACATTGCAAGGAACTGCACATCTCCAAAACGACCATAGAATGCAGAATACTTCAGGGATAAGATGCTGCTAGTGCAAGCTCAGGACAATGGTGCTGCTTTGGATGAAGAGGAGCTCTTGTTTCTCGCTGAGGGCAATGCCAAGACCTATGATGCAGATGTGGATGAGCGACCAATTCGGAGATAGGTCACAATCATCAAAATGTCTTTCAAGTTGCTGACTGTGATGCATACGACTCTGATGTTGATGATGGACCTACTGCACAAACAATTTTCATGGCTAGCATTTCTCCAATGGTCTCTCCTAAGGTCTCTTCTTCACCACAAGCTGGACCATCCAAAGACAAAATCATTTCAGAGGTATTAAAATTATATGATGAAGTTGATGTGCAAAAGATACATAATGAAATACAATCAACTGAAATCATTGAGTCAGATATTGAAAATATGGGTAATATCAATATTGTCCCATATGATCAATATGTGAAACAAAGTGAAAGTGTGATTGTATCAAGTGATGTATCTCCTGCAGTCAATGATGATTATGTCTGTGATGAATATACTGCATGTGCCCCTGATGATTCTGTTATCTCTGAACTTAATGCCTATAAAGAAAGAGTTGTTATTTATGAATAACGTGCTAAGTTTGAGTTAACCACTCGTGAGCAGGAAATGGATGATCAAATGCGTACAATCATTAGAAAAAGTAATTTTAGAGAAGAAGTGTTAAAACAAGAGTTAAATTCCTTACAAGAAAAGCTTTCAAAAACTGCTAAGCAAAAACAAGAACTTCAAGAAAATATTAAAGTACTTAAGCAGGAATTTCATGCCAAGGAATCAAAACTTTTGAATGATTTTTCTAATCTAAAAACTTTTAAGAACAAGCTTGAAAATAAGTTGTACGTACAAGGGAATACCATTCAGACTGCTCACATGGTCACTAAGCATAGAGTTTTAAGCGATAAGCATAGTGTTCATATTATAAATAAACCCAACCCTGAGTACAGTAAGTTAGCTAAGGCGGCTCAAAATGTAATTTATGATGGCAATGAGATTCTTAAACCTAGACAGAAACCTAGCTGTGTTGAGTGCTCTGAGGAAGATAGAATATTAGATGATGCATCTAGGGTGAAAATGAATAAGAAGCTAGAAGATCTTGAATGCAAAAAGAATAACATCACGATCAAACCCCATGATTACAAGAAGGAAAACTGGATCTCCTTAAACAAATTTAAGCCTCAAACGTTATTAACACCTGAACAAGTTTTCTAGAAAAAGGATTTAGATAAGCTAAAAGCTGAAAATCTTGTTGAAACAAACTCTTCCCTTAGGAAAATGCCTGCAGCGACTGTGTATCCTCCAAATACACCGATGCATTTAGTTCCTAGAACTATTGCCACTAAGAGCAAGACCTTAATCAGCCAATATGTTATTCTTCAACTATTTGTCGATTTTGAGAAAACTTGTAAGAAAAAGATCACACCCACTGGGATAACTGAAGGGGAAAGGGGTTTTGAGCAAACAAAAGAATGCTATCTAACTGAGGTCATGCCTTTCTTCAAACTACTAAAAGATCATTTTGAGAGTCTTAAAAAGGGGATAAATTCAGATATTAAAGGAATGGAAAAGGAATTTGATGCAATGATAGTTGAGGTTAGTGACTATGAGCGAGCATTAAAATATAATGAGATTGAGAGGAAGAACTTGCATGCCTTGAATGAGAATCTTATTTCTGAATGTATTACTCAAGATGTGTTTTACTGCTACAATTGCTCCATTAATGCTTCTCAATTTCATGAATTATCTTTTGCTCTGAAAGTCTCCCATGATCGTGTCATTGAGCTTGAAAAGATTAATTTGAAACTTAATGAGAAAATTGATCCGGATGATCACGATAATTTGGTAAAGCATCTTTCTAAACTAGAAGTTGAACATTTTGATTTACAACTAAAATATCAACATCTAAAAGAAAATGTTAAAACCTCAAATTTCAAGACATCCTTGGATGCTCCTGAATTTGATGCAGTTTTTGAAATTAGCAAACGTGATGAACAGATTTGAGCTCATTGTAACACGATCAAAAAGTTGAAAGCCCAAATCTCTCAATTAAAGGGTGAAAAGAACAATGTGACTGGATCCCAAATGCCTCCTCCTTTAGATTCTCAGTACTCTCAAACTTTTCATCTTCAAAACTTAGTTAATGCCTTACAAAAGGAAAACGAAAGTTTTCTAGAAGAAAATGAAAAGGTTAAACGACACTTTAAAGAGTTATATGATTCAATGAAAGTCACTCGTGACCAAAACAACGAAAAAATAACGTCTTTACAAAAGGAAATTGAGAATCTGAGAAGTCAGGAAAATGGGAAACTGGCACTTGTTTTTAATAAGAATGTTGTTTCAAAGTCACCCTTAGACTGCAAATACACTGTGACGGTTAAATATATTCCTCCTCATCTTAGGAATAATGAACCTGCGTTTCATGACTATTGTGCTCACCTTAAGGATAGTCTAGAATGTCTCCGTGAGATTGTTGAAGAGGATTTCATAAATAAACCTCTTGATAGAGAAATTAGGTTTGCTTGCCTCCAGGCCAAACGATCTCAAGAGCTGCTTGAATGTGTAATTGCAACATTTCCAAAATCCTTAGGTGCAAAAGGCAAAGCTGTGATGCCTTGTTCTATGCCTAGTGCCAAGCATGAAATCCGTTCTATGCCCAATGTTATGAATGTCAACCTTAGGGTGCCTTCAAGTAGTTCAGATTCCAGATATGTTAGTGCTAACAAAGTGAATTTTAGTGTGCCTGCAAATAACTCAAATCACAGTCTTAAGAAAGTAAACACTAATGTGCCTTCTAGTAGTTCAGATCCATAGGCGTACTGTAATTAATTCGAATTCTGATACTATTTGCAAACCTTGTAATGATGTGCTTGAATTGAATTTGCTAATCATGAATGTGGTGTGAATGCTTTGTCTAATGCTGTCAAGTGCCCAGTTAAAATTGTTAATGCTAATAATCGTGCAAAGAAGGCTAAAAGGCAAAGACGAAAGATTGTTAGAAAACAGTGGCAACCCACAGGAAGAACATTTATAAAGATAGGTTATTATTGGATACCTTTTGGCCATAAGAATAATCAGTTTTGTCCTCAAACTGCTAAGACTATGCCCACTAGAAAATGGATGCCTACTGGTAGAACTATTCCCTTAAGAAGTGAAGATAATTTGAATAGGTCAAATCTGAGACACCAGACTTGCATCTATTCCCAATGATTCCATTTCTTCTACTTCTACTTCTAATATGGATGTTTCTATTTCTGATGTGGGTGTTCCAATTATTGTGACTAACCAAGTGGAACCCATTCTTGCATGGGGATCCCAATTATCCAGTTATCCATTCTTGTCCGTGTTCAACTGCAGATCGTTCAAATCGTTCTGTGGTACTTGGACTCAGGCTGTTCCAAGCATATGACCGGAGACCGGTCACGGCTCATGAACTTCGTGAGCAAATTCATCGGGACTATTAGATTCGGAAACGACCATTTTGGAGCAATTATGGGTTATGGTGACTATGTAGCTGGCAAAAGTGTAATCTCGGGGTATATTACGTGGAAGGTCTTGGTCATTATTTGTTCTCTGTTGGTCAATTCGTGATTCGATCTAGAGGTGGCCTTTAGAAAACATACTTGCTTCGTTAGACAACTTGATGGTGTGGAATTATTAAGAGGTACTCGAGGTTCTAATCTATACACCATTTCTATCGAAGACATGATGAAGTCTTCTCCAATCGCTTCTGTCAAAGGCTTCTAAAACAAAGTCATGGTTATGGCATCGTCGTCTCAATCACTTGAACTTAGGCACCATAAACAACCTTTCCGAAAGGATCTTGTCGAGGCTTACCTAGATTAAAATATGAAAAAGATCATCTTTGTTCACCTGCCGGGAAAAAGCATGAAATATGCCCACAAACCAAAACCCACAAACTCCGTAATGGAAGTCCTTCATACCCTTCATATGGATCTGTGCGGCCCAATGAGAGTGCAAACTATTAATGGGAAGAGATATGTGTTAGTAGTGGTTGATGACTACTCCAGATTCACTTGGGTTAAGTTTTTGAGGACGAAGGATGAAACTCCAGATGTCATCATTAAACTCATTAAACAACTTCAGATCCGACTCAACAAAATAGTTCGAATCGTCAATACTGACAATGGAACTGAGTTTGTTAATAAAGAACTCAATGAATTTTATGGAAATGTTGGAATCAGTCCCCAAAAAAGTGTCCCACGAACTCCTCAACGAGCGGTGTAGTTGAAAGCGAAATCGAACTCTTGTAGAAGCTGCAAGGATAATGTTGATTTACTCAAAGGTTCCAATGTTTCTATGGGCTGAAGCTATTGCCACTGCTTGTTACACTCAAAATCGATCTCTAATTCACACTTCTCATGGAAAGACTCCTTATGAACTTGTCCACAATAGAAAACCTGATCTATCATACCTTCGTGTGTTTGGTGCTTTATGTTATCCATCTAATGAAGGTCAAGATTTAGGAAAACTGAGAGCTAAAGCGGACATTGGAGTTTTGTAGGCTATGCACCAAACAGAAAAGGTTACCGAATCTATAACAAGAGAACCGAAATATCATGGAAACAATTCACGTCACGTTTGATGAGTGACGAGGTCAAATGGCTCTGGACAATCCAGTTCGGGACCCGCACTTCAAAGCAGTCCCATTGGTTCATCTCTTGTACCAAACTCCTCATCGGCAACTCCATATGTACCTCCCTCAGAAGATGATTTAAAAAAACTGTTTGATCCAATGTTTGATGAACAATTTGATCCAAGTAACAATGATATGACAATTCAATCAACAGAGGCTGCTTCTATCCCTGTCAATGAAATTAACCCTTCTACTTCTATGTCATTAAGCCAAGAAGCGCCTGCTGCTGACCAATCTGTTTCATCAACAAATCTTCAATCATCAAGTGTACATCATGGAAATGCTTTTGATTCACAGGATGAAGTCAATCCCTTTGCTACTCCCGAAGATGCTCCACTTGAAAACATATTTGCTCCTGAATCATCATCAGAACCATCTTTTTCAGGAGACATCGACTCTACTACCTCAGTCCCTCAACAACTACCACATGAACACCTCAGAAAATGGACTCATGATCATCCATTAGACAGCATCATTGGAAATCCCTCTCATCCAGTATCCACACAGAAACAACTTGCAAGCGATGCCTTATGGTGCTTTTTCAACTCCGTACTCTCAAAGATCGAACCAAAAGATGTTAAAACCGCCATGAATGAAGATAGCTGGTTCAATGCCGTGCAAGAAGAAATTCATGAGTTTGATCGACTTGATGTATGGGAATTAGTACCTGCTCCAGATTGTGCTATGATCATTGCTCTAAAATGGATCTTCAAAGTGAAACTTGATGAACATGGTGATGTGTTAAAGAACAAGGCTCGATTGGTTGCTAAAGGATACCGTCAAGAGGAGGGCATAGACTTTGAAGAATCATTTGCTCCTGTGGCTCGAATCGAGGCAATCAGAATATTCTTGGCTAATGCTGCAAGTAAGAATATGATAGTCTATCAGATGGATGTAAAGACGGCATTTCTGAACGGAGATCTTAAAGAAGTCGTCTACGTCAACCAACCTGAAGGCTTTGTGAATCTAGAGCATCCTACTCACGTTTATCGTTTGAAGAAGGCTCTTTATGGTTTAAAGCAAGCTCCAAGGGCATGGTATGATACGCTATCAAAGTTTCTTCTGTCTACCGGCTTCAGCAAAGGAGCAGTTTATCCAACATTGTTCACCGGAAGTCGGTAAACACTTAATTCACGTTCAAATTTATGTTGATGATATCATCTTTGCCTCGACTGACCCCAATGAGTGTGACCGTTTTTCAAATGAAATGGGTTCTAAATTTCAAATGTCAATGATGGGACAAATGCCATTTTTCTTGGGATTACAAATTTCACAAAGTCCCGAAGGCATTTTCATTAATCAATCTAAATATGCTAATGAGATTTTAAAGAAATTTGGATTTGATTCTAGTGACCCTGTTGACACTCCCATGATTGAGCATACACAACTGGATGAGGACCACTCAGGAATCATGGTAGACCAAACAAAATATCGTAGCATGATCGGATCCCTGATGTACCTCACAGCCAGTAGACCTGATATTCTGTTCGCTGTATGCATGTGTGCTAGATACCAGGCTAAGCCTACCAAAAAGCACCTTGAAGCGGTTAAACGGGTCTTTCGGTACCTCCAAGGAACCATCAACATGGGACTTTGGTACCCGAAGGACACCGGTATGTCACTAACGGCATATGCAGATGCAGATCATGCAGGGTGTCAAGATACTCGTCGAAGTACGTGCGGAGGTGCTCGTTTTTGGGTGATAAGCTAGTGAGGTGGTCGTCAAAGAAGCAAATGAGTACTTCTATTTCCTCTACAGAGGCTGAATACATAGCCATGTCATCTTGCTGTGCTCAAATCCTATGGATGAGATCTCAATTAACTATGGCTTTGTATTCAACAAAATCCCTCTGTACTGTGATAATAAAAGTGCTATTGCTCTTTCTTGCAATAACGTTCAACACTCAAGGGCAAAGCATATCGACATTCGACATCATTTCATCAGGGAACAAGTGGAAAAAGGTGTGGTGGAACTCTATTTTGTGAGGACTGAATACCAGTTAGCAGACATCTTCACCAAAGCTCTTCCAAGAGAACGTTTTGAGTTTATTCTTCCACGACTTGGATTGAAAAGCCTTCAACCAGAAACACTCAAACGTCTTCAGAAGGAAGACGAGGAGTAAAGGTCTATCTTCATCTATCATTTGTATATATTTTTTTAAAAAGCAAAATACAAAATTACAAAACCTTAAAAATTAAATAGAAAATTATAAAACTTTCAAAAATCCTCAAAAAATATTGTCATTTTGTCATACTTTTCTCGATTCGATAACATCTACGGTCTTAATGCTGTCTTTCAAAGAATGATACGTGACTTTAGATGTCGTTCGAATGTTTAACAAAATAAAAATAAAATAAAAAATAAAAAAATGAGGCGAATAAAAATGGTGGTTTATTGTCATTTCAAGCAGTAACCCGTGTTAAAAAGAAAGAACAGAGCCATGCTTTATCTTGTTTTTCAAATCTCATGCTCTGATTCTATAAAAAATTCTCGCTATCCAATGAAAACGAATTGCTTTGAAAAATTACTCGGGCTCAATTTTTGAAAATCATTTGTACTAAACGGTTGTTAAAACTATCTATCTCTCAATCAACAACTTATGTCATTGATTGAGGGGGAGAATGATTTTAATTAAAAGTGTATTTTTTCAAACAATGGTTTTTTTCAAAAGATATTCAAGCATGTTTAAATCTTTGGAGTCTAAAGTCTCAAAATTCGATCCTTATCAGTTAAAACATTTTCAAAATCAAGTCACAATTCTCCGTAAAAAGCTTTCAAAAACAATTTAAATCTACTGAGATCACGATTCTCAAATGAATTGATAATTGTGATCGGGGGAGAATTTGTAATTTAAATTGGATTTATACTGATAATTCGATAAAAGGTTTTATAAGGATGTACAAGTTATCCTCCCCGCATGTGACAAACGATTTCAAATTTCTCATGCACATGTTGAGGGGGAGCATCTACTTTAAACCTGAAATTATTGAAACGTGATTGAATTGTCACTAAGTGCAGGTTCCTCCTAATAGGTGCAAAACTCTTTCAAACTTCGAGGCACATATTGAGGGGAGCAAAATTTTGAAAACCTCATCCTTCCTCAAAATGATGTATCTAATCAAATGGATTGGGAAGTGATGATGATATCTTTTAGAAAATGGTAATCAAAGAAGTTAATTCTTCCTCTTGCCTCCGTGTGCTAAACGATTTCAAATACATTATGCACATGTTGAGGGGGAGCTCTTGTTCTAAAAATATCAAAAACAATTCAGGTATAAAATGCTTTGATAATATATCATAATTATCTGGATTGATTTTCAAATGGTTTTTAATTGGTTCCAAAGGCAGATGAACAATACCAAATAGACCGACCAACTTTACTTTATGTATGGTGATATAAGGATGATAAGGTTATGTATTTTGTTCCCATGATCCGCCAGAACCGGAGGGATCTACCCAGGGACAATCCACTAGATAGTGTAGAGTCCTTAGGTATTCTGTAAAAAGGAGAAAAAAATGAGATATGGGAAGAGTGCGGACTGAGACTGAGCTAGTACTGGAATAAACCCAACAAGGTTCTAGTCATGAAGTCTCGGTAAGCACTGAAGGGGTTGAAGAATGAAAAAGAATTGGAATGTGAAAAGGGTGAAAATAAATAGCCCTTCCATAATTCAACCTTAGGGCAGAAACCGGGTTCAATTCATATGCTACTGGTGGTTACTAAGGTAACACTGGTATTGAAGACAAGACGTCATGGACCCAGTGACGCACTGCACTAAACTTCCCAAGCTACTCAAGTTTGTGGAGTTTGTTAGACTCCTTGAGATCGTTTTGAGCCTCTAGGGTTTAACAATAACAATGATTATAAACATTATACGCAGCGGAATTAAACAAACTTCATTATTATTGACACAAGGTTTTACTTTCACCTAATCTCCTCCAAATATTATTTGATCAGAATAATACGTGTTACCTAACTGTAACAGGGATCTAAGACACCTTAGATCTTGGAGGTAAACAACTAACCTAGACGTTTACAATAAACTACTCGTCTAGGTTACACACACACACACCTTTAGACTACATTATGGAAGACATATATATAAAACCTACACCCTATGTCGTCTTTATATACTAGAGGATTAGGGTTTACAAGATACTATGAAGGACTAAATAATAAATCTTCTATTGCAAGCAAGTCCTTCCATCCTTTTTGTAGGTTTCATCTCTTTCACTTTAAGTCCCTTTGTTTCATTCTTGTATTTATTTTGTCTCATCAAATCCAAGGAACCTAAAACCCAACAATCTTCCCCTATTTGATGATGACAAAACAAACAAAGTCGTGTACGAACTTCCCTAGACGAAGTAGCAGAAGTTGAGATGTAAACATCTCTTTGAATGAAACAAATATTGTCTTACTTGTCTTCCCCTTAATCCATGACATGCTACTCCAATATTTCTTCCCCTTTTTGTTATCAACAAATAGAGAATATAAGCAGTAGAAACTTCCTCTTGAGTGATGCTTGAAAATGATTCTTCAGTAAGCTCTATGTAATGATCACTTGTGAAGAAAACCAAATATAACAAACTTGATAAAGAAGTAGAATAACCCAATCTTGTGTCTTATGTCTTGTTTATCCACGTGACTCCAAACTTATACTAACACCATATAAGTAGACCGCAATCTCTTGACAAAATCCTCATCTTCAATAAGACACTGAGCACTACAATGTAACTCCTTTAAGTGATAGTTAACTAGGTCTTCATCCATCCACCCCTTGACCTATGAAAACTAGATTTTGCAAGTCTTCGTCAACATCCTTTAAGAACGAACAAGTTATCTCCAAAGTGTAACACCCACTTTAAGATATGATAAGAGCACAAATCTGTGTTACTCAACTACAATATCAAATAAGTGATAAATAACCTCCTTCGTAATCAATTCTTCAAATAATTCAAAAACGAGCTTTTTAAAACCATTAAGAACAAATACCAATCTTCTTGTGTGTGCGAACCAAAATCCCATGTGCGTGTCACCAAAAATCTCAGTACCAAAAACATGTACAACTTCCCTCAATTCCAAAACCTCATCGCAGAGAAGCGAATAACGCAAGAAACACCAGCAGTGGAATTGAGATAACACTAGCAGTGGTTTCGAGAAAACACTAGGAGTGGTTTCGAGAAAAACACTAGAAGTGGTTTCAGAAAAACACTAGAAGTGGTTTCAGAAAAACACTAGAAGTGGTTTCGAGAAAACACTATCAGTGGTTTCGAGAATACATTATCAGTGGTTTCGAGAATACACTATCAGTGGTTTCGAGAATACACTATCAGTGGTTTCAGAAAACACTAGAAGTGGTTTCGTAAAAACACTAGGAAAGCTGCTTCTAACCATGAATCATAAACACCACACAATGTATAAACAACCTCCATCAAGAATTAGAACAAGTAACACAAATTCAAGAAGTTGAATATGCATGAAAACCCAAAAATTCGAATTATTAAACCAGTTTCTGCAGCCAACTTCGACATTGAATAACTTTTGATAGAGAGCTCAGATCGACAATCCCTACGGTGAAAAGTTATATGAATATATAGAGAACGTCCACCGAAAATTTCGTTATGATCCAACGGTTAACGAAAAAGTTATCATTGTTTTAAAACAGTGCTGCAGAAAAGTTGCGAATTCTGCATAAATCCGATTTTCTTCATTCTTTTTCGCCAAGAAACCTTGCGAATCCCTAGGTAACGAGCTCCCCTGGCTCTGATACCAATTGTGGAGTTTGTTAGACTCCTTGAGATCGTTTTGAGCCTCTAGGGTTTAACAATAACAATGATTATAAACATTATACGCAGCAGAATTAAACAAACTTCATTATTATTGACACAAGGTTTTACTTTCACCCAATCTCCTCCAAATATTATTTGATCAGAATAATACGTGTTACCTAACTGTAACAGGGATCTAAGACACCTTAGATCTTGGAGGTAAACAACTAACCTAGACGTTTACAATAAACTACTCGTCTAGGTTACACACACACACCTTTAGACTACATTATGGAAGACATATATATAAAACCTACACCCCATGTCCTCTTTATATACTAGAGGATTAGGGTTTACAAGATACTACGAATGACTAAATAATAAATCTTCTATTGCAAGCAAGTCCTTCCATCCTTTTTGTAGGTTTGATCTCTTTCACTTTAAGTCCCTTTGTTTCATTCTTGTATTTATTTTGTCTCATCAAATCCAAGGAACCTAAAACCCAACAAAGTTCCTCTTAAAAGGGCTTGTTTCATTCTCACGGGGAACCTACATAATCTATCGACTATCTCTTAGAGATTGTTGATATTGAAGAAGGAGACCCTCTCCCTAGTCTCCGGCACAGAAAACCAAAAGAGCACTAATTGAGTCTAGAGCCACGAGATCATCAATTAATCTCTTTAGAACACTTATTTCTTGAAGACTCACTATTTCACACAATGTGGAATATGAGATTATATCTTATGAGTCCTACGCATTATCCTTGTGGTATTGCCAGAACATCTAAGTGATATGCATACATATTCACGATGAAGATGGAAAGCCTTCTGGAGCCAACATCAAACAAGCTCCTGGAAGGTGGCATGTGAGATCTATCCAATAGATCAACCATGTAACAACTGGACAGAAACAATGTAGAAATTCAATCTTTTGAATCAATCCTGGTTCAGGTTATGGATTGACGGATACCTTTGAAAAACCGGTCGTTGTGCTTAAAAACTATTTTCTTTAGCACATCGACTGTGTGCTTATTTCTCAAAATAAAAGGTGTTTATGATTGATAATTGATTTTCATTAAAACCTTCATTGTATTGCAAAAACTATTTCTTTTGAGCAATACATGATTGTTTTTCAAATATCTTTGCATCAATCAGTGAATCTCGTTTCGCTGGTTCACACTCCGTGTTGTCTTCTTTGAGACGTTCCGGTTTGAGAACAGCTAGAGCAGTTGCGAAACCCTGTCAAGGAAATTCTTCGGAATTATACCTGATCACAAGCAGTACTTGTACTGATCAACGGGGAACCGTGGGCCGTGTACCTCAATTCATCGAAAGTGATCAAAGACACTTTCGTGCGCTTTATTGCTAACTGTCTTATGCAGGTACACCCCGACGTTTGCAGCTGATCAGAATGGAGCGGTTAATCCATAGCCGCATGCTCACACAACACATTCATTTCTTAAGAAATCATGATAAGTGCATCAAAGACTCTGATATTATCACTCCATGCTTCCGCTACGCTGCTGCCAATATCATGAATCAACATAAGCTTCCGCTACTCTGATAAGAAGAAATCATGATCAAGAATGTGAGCATGTCGGTCCAAATGTCACAACATCACATATTATCAACACCACATAGGAAGAGTCAGAGATTTAATGTGGGTGATGATCTCAAAGCGGCTAAAACTCATTATCACGTGGATCATAAAAGACCTCCACCGGTTTAACCAAACATGCATTGTGAAGAATCAATGACTACGAGCTTTAGAGCAAAGTAATTCATCAAGAGTGCAAGAACAATTTATAATGTAATATCAGTTTGTATTCAATGTAAGTTTAATGTGTGTTTGAGGTGACCTCCCTTAGGGGGAGATTGTTAGGAATTAGAAATTCCAGGTATTAAAGAGTCGGTCACCTCAAGTATATGTAATCGTTAGAGAGCTCGTAGTCATAGTTATTTTATGATTAAGTAGTATTTAGTTTAGAAACACCGTGGAGGACGGACGGGTCTTTACCCACTGTATGCCTGATCCACAGCCCGTAGGTGGCGTTTGTTTGTAAGATACTATAAATACCCTCTACCTTGGGAGGTAGAGGGTTGGAGCTTCAATACCATTTTTCTTTGTTTCACATAGTTCCCAACTCTCTTCCTTTCTCTCACTAGAACTTTCTCTCTCTAAACTCTTTTGTACGCCCCATAGTGATTATGGTTTAGTGTGTTTGTGAAATCCTATATCTAACAAATTCCCAGAAATGGCACGATGGAGGAAGCAAAAGGAACCAAGGCGGAAATCTTGATGGAATTGCCGCCATCAGTAACAAGCTAGAAAATCTCGGTCGGGATATGCTCAAGATCATAGAAACTGTGCATGCCATCCAAGTAGGTTGCAAAAGCTGAGGAGGAGGACATCTCACCAAAAATTGTCCTCACATTAATGAAGATAGCACGATCAAAGAAGCTAAGTATGGAGAAAACCGACCATTCTATGGGGATAATAGGAATAATAATGGGTATCGTGGAAACTATAACCGTGGGCCTTATGGAGAAAAAAGGCCCAGCATTGAAGAGACCATAAACAAATTCCTGGAAAGTTCAGCCCAGAAGCAAAAAGAACAAGATAAATGGCTCAGGGACTTCCAGGAAAACACAAATAAAAATCTCTCCAGACACGACATAACCCTAAAAAACCTTGAAGCCATGGTGGAAAAGCTTAGTGCAGAGATAGAGATGAGTAACATTGAACCTGAGGGAACTAAATCTATGGTGGTATGCAATGCCATTTTTGCTAATGATAATTTACAGGAAGAAAATAAAGGTAGCCATTCTCCAACCGAAAATTTAGAGAAGGCGTCTGTCGACAACCAGGAGCAGTTACGTTGTAACTATTTTCCTGAGTTACGGCGTAACCATGATTCGGAAAGCGTAAACAAGTCAGAAATTGGTTTATTTTCAGTTAATGATATTAGCGTAGACGGATTAGTCATTCCATGTTCAGTTGGGAGTCATAATATCTTGGGGGTAGTGGATTTTGGGTCTAGCATAAACATCATGCCTCTTTCCATATTCTTAAATCTCAAATGGATCCATCTTTGGAAAACGGATATAGTGATTGAGATGGCCAATTTAACCAAGGCTATTCCCTTAGGAATTATAGGAGGTACTTGTGTTAAGGTCGATAGGTTTATTTCAGCCCCAGAATTTGTGGTTATGGACATGGAGAAAAACATGAAGGAACGTTTGATTCTTGGTAAACCGTTCCTTGACTCGTTGGGATACTATGGTGATAGAGTGAAATTTAAAATCGATAAAACTTTGTGCCATGATCAGGATGAAATAATGACAAGTGAGGATCCAAAGGAGATTCAAGTGGATTATTCCGATAGGTTTCTTCCTTCACATTTTGGCCATTTACAAGGGACCGAGCTAAGTGATGATGACAACAGCGAAGGAGAAGATGATGATCCGACCTTCGGCACCGAGTTATGTTGTTACTGGTAAACTTCACTGTTGTACTCCTGAAATTTCTTTGATTGAGGGTTCTAAAGTTACATTGCCTACGTGTTCTCCTTTTCAAAAATGATGTAATAGGGGAGGAGAGTTTCTCATTCGAAGAATTAAAAAAACAGCAGAAGTTTGGTGGTGTTGGAAAGACGAAAAATTAATTAGAAAGCGATGGATTCAAGGACACGATATTATGACTGAATGGTTCACTGAGGTAGATTGGACTATTCATTTTTGCGAATCGGCTATGATGTCTAATGATTTCACCAGAGCATGGCCTACGTGTGACCCCAACCGAAAGATCTGAGATGGAGGAGAATTCCTCGATCCTAATTGGCTCAAACGCAAGGAATGGGCATGCTTTGACGAGGAAAGAAGAATGGAAGTTGGATACAAGGGAATCTCATTTGAAAATTGGTTAAAAGTAAAATTTGGAGCTGTCAAGCTAAAATGGGAAGTCAAGGCTAAATTTCGCTAAGAATGGGGGAAAGCTAACTTTTTGCAAGAAAATTGATATTCCTTGACTCCGATTGTTCCTCCGTGTGTTTGGGACCAGCCGTCTTCGAACAAAAAATCAGACAAGGAGGAAGTTGGCCAAAGGCCACCATAAAGCCCCGAGGCTCTGAGTCTAACTTAAAGACTCATAAATAAAGAAAAGTGCTCTTTCGGGAGACAACCCGAATTATCCCTTTCAATTTGTTTTATTTCCATTTCTGTTGGGTTTTGTGTTTTTAACCATTTTTGCAGGATTTCGGGAAAAGTTGCTGCAGCATGCTGAACGGGGACCTGATCTATCCATAGTTACGGCGTAACTCATCCTTATGGTTACGCCGTAACATACCTTTTGTGCAGCAATCCTCCAGAGCATTACCAATTAAGGCGTAACACCAGGAAATGGTTACGCCGTAGCCACACTCCTGTAGCATCTGTCAGGTTTTGCTCAATTACGGCGTAACTCCTTATAGGAGTTACGACGTTACTTCCCTCTGTAACACTTCTTTCATTTTAAACACAATAACCTTATATTAGTTTTCAAATGAACTTTGTGGGTATGTTCCTTGTAAGCCCTCACGAGACTACACTCGTCCACTTGGGACGCAAAGTGGTTTAAAAGGCTTGTTGCATACGCTAAATGCAACCGTGATTCCTACGAAAGTGAGTTAGGTTTATTTTTCTATTTTTCTTTTTCTTTTTTTTAGAATTATGCTTGTCGGTAGTGTGATTTCAGGGATTGAAGTTTGCTCGTTGATGCTTATGCGAAGGCACGACTCTTTTTCGTGGGCCTTCTTTCTTTTTAGAGCAAATTTCAGGGAAGTTCTCGCTCTAATCCTACTTTTCTCTTCACCTTTATTTAACGCTTAGTACAAAAGGGACTTTGTACAATTCAAGTGGGGGGACGGGAGTAGAATTATCTCTTGAATTTTATTTTGCCCTCGTTTTTCTAGTTTATTTTGAAAAATTATGCCATTTTTAAAATTTTGACATGTTTTTCTTAACCTAACTAGATTAGACCTTAGCCGAGCACATTATAACCCTTGATATTATATGGTGAGATTAGCCTTATCCGTTTCCAAATTTTTACCCAAAATCCACCAAATTATGAGTGTGCCGGTAGCTTGTAAACTTTAGAACTTGGCCTTTACATCATTTCGAGACCATAGACGAGGTATATTGAGTTAGCTCGATGTATTTGGACTTTTCAGTTTAAGAAGTAATATTATAGGATTATCACCCAAATAGCCTTGTCTATCGATTAGTCACCTCGACTTCTCGACCCTCATGTTAAACCCTTTGTTGCACTCACCTTTAATGCAAGATACCCATAGATACACCCTTCTGAGCCATTCCTTTCATTTTGTTCATCCAACATATTGTTTCGTTACACCATTACACCTTAGCCTACCCTGTTATTTGTAATTGGGAAGTCATTATTTGCCTAAGTTCAAGGTTCAAGTGGAAAGGTTTAGGAATCACGCTCTCGTCGAAGACATATCCTTAAAGATCATTGAAGACCTCCCAAATTCTCATATTGATCATCTCAAGTGGGGGATGTTATGTTATGAAAAAAAAGAAAAAAAAAATGATGATGTGATTCAAATATATATATATATATATATATATAGAATCTAGATCAAATAAGATCAACCTTAAAGTTGTTAAAATGAGATCAAACTAAAATTTGACAAGCGACACTCTCCTTACAACAAAAATAAATTTTTTATTAACTATAACTAAAATTGTTAAAGTTTCATAAGATTTCTTTTTAAAATTTACGAAACCTAGGTGATACACTTTGATTAGAAGTGTAATGTGTATCAGGTTTTTGTATGTGTATCAGATTTTGGAATATTTATTAGTGTAATGTGTATCAGGTGTATCACTAATACAAACTCATGTATCATTTGGTTATTAGTTCCTAAAATGTTAATTTGTATTAAAATATTATTTTTATGTGTATTATTGCTAAAATTGTTATTTATAAATGTTTTAGTGGTTTTTTTAGACTTGATCTTATTTTTACAACTTTAAGTTTGATCTCACGTTAACTCTCCCATATATATATATATATATATATATATATATATATATATATATATATATATATATATATATATATATATAGTTATTGTTATTCATTGTAAAATGCGATGTTATAAGCACTATTGTTATGAGCTTAATATAGATTTAGTATCGAGGAGGCCACCTCGGTCTCATTTGAAGAATGAAGTTGGAAGTGTGCCCATCATGACGTCCTCTAATGGCACATCTACCTGATTATATCATGATCCGGTTTCTTGACTTCGAAACTTGAACTTTGGGTGGACGGTAAGTGGTGATGAACTAGTTGTAGATTTAGACTATCTGCTTGATTTTATTTCACACCAATTTTATCCCATGTCTTATCCTACTCTTTAGTCATGAAGCGTGTCTAGGTGATGCAACGAGCAATCTTTGGTGTCTTGGCCATTGATTTGGTCATGTATCATTGATTTTGTCCACTTCGCCGTGACATGTTAGTAATGACAAATCACCCTTAACCTTTGTCGTGTCTTCCCATATTGCCTTCGAGAATTGTTTTGTCCTTAACTCTAGTGGTGGAGATTTGTGGAACCGCCAAGCTTATGATAGAATACATGCTATGACTGTGCAATGAGTGATCACCCCAAAATAGACACTTAGAATAGTTGAAAGATTTGAGTGTTTTGTTCCCATTTCGTGAGGTGTTCGGCTTTGTTTTATTCTAGCATAAAGGATTTGTAAACTTATATTTTCTAGGCAATGGGAGATATCTTTTTAGGAATCTATCTAATAAGGTCTACTTGACGGCAAGTGGAGTTAAGTGTGGGGAGATTTTATAACATCAAATAGTCCTGAATATTAAGTGTTAATTTCCCCCGATAATGCTCGTATTTTATATCATTTATATGGATTTACGCTTGTTTTCCTATATATTTTACTTTCAGGTAAATTATGAGCATTGTAGCTAATGAGACGCGGATTTGGAGAGTTTATTGAAGATATATCATAGTATGCTCATTTTGAAGAAGTTACGGCGTAACTCCTCTCTCACATTACGCCGCAACTAAAGCGTGGCTCAGAAAACCAACTCAACAGAAGATTACGGCGTAACTCTCCAAAAGATTACGACGTAACCAACTAGGTCAAATGAGGTTCCGCGTCGCTGCAAGCTACGCCGTAACTATTGTCTCAATTACGGCGTAACCAAGATTTTTTGAAGATACGGCGTAACTCCTTCCAGAGTTACTCCGTAACCAGCATTTTTAGTGCGAAATACGAAGAATTGGATGTTACGGCGTAACTCTTATCATTAGTTACGCCGTAACCAGATCTGGCCTATAAATACCCCACGAATTCCAGCATTTCAAAGCATCCCATTTCACACACAATACCAAGTGAACGTGAGTAGAAGTCGAAGGCAGATCTAGAGGAGCATACGGAGCTATCTCCAAGGGAGAAGTCACTCCCCTACGATAAGCATTAGCATTTTATCTTTTCTTTACTTTCATTTCATGTATTTCATAATTTTAAACATTGAATCGATTGTTTTAGTTAATATGAGCGGCTAAGCACCTCTGGTGTTGGTCTAGTTATGATTCCTTAATAGTTTTGTTTGCGTTTACATTGCTTCCGTATAATTATTTCTAAGTGTATGCATGCATAGTTTTTATGTAGCTACCCTTGTTTCGGTAGTTTTAAATGGAGGTAGTGGCTAGTTACTTAGGAGATATGACCAACTGACCCTAAGTAGGTAGACTGAGTGGGAAGGGTAAGATATGACCAACTGACGACCCTTTCTGCTTGTGCGATTTAACCAACTGATCACCTACCGTTTGGATGAACTTAAGAAGTCGGGAATGAGTGTTTAATTTGCTAGCGCCCGGGCACTCATTATTATGAATCTAGCATGTAGCGGTACTTAATGACTTGGCTTAGGGGACTAAGAACAACTGGACTTATGACGGGTCACCTGATTTCTCTAGTGGGATCTTTGCTGATAGGTTAGGACGAACTGACCAAATGCTGTCCTAATGACTTTGACCTCACCTGAAGTAATTGGAAGTAATTAGACGTAAACACTACTAATTAGGATGAATAACTAGGTTAGCACCCCTCTCCTCTATTGATCACAACCCTCGCCTTTATTTGCTTTAGTAGTTAATGATATCGAAATCATATTAAAATCTGTGACACCTAGACTTAGTTTAAATCCACACACATAGCTCTTGGGACGACCTCGGTTTTACCGAAATACTACACTACACACGACCGAGTACACTGCCCGTTAGTGCATTAGGGTAGACCATAGGTATAACAAGAAATTATAAATATTAAAACCTGGTCAGTAAAACCTGCATCAAGTAACAAGGCGATAGACACACAAATAAACAGATAGAAAACAGAAGACAAATAAGAGGCATGTCCGATAGTAAAGTAGATTATATTCACTTAATTGCTTAGCTATATAAGATGTGTACTAATTCTAGTCTTTCTCATTGGTTGTTCGTGTGAGCGTATTGATGCAAGTTTTACTAACCAGGTTTTAATATTTATAAGTTTCGTTATACCTATGGTCTACCCTAATGCACTAATGGGCAGTGTACCTGGTCGTGTGTAGTGTAGTATTCGTTAAAACCGAGGTAGTCCCAAGAGCTACGTGGATCAGAAATTAACTTAAGTCTATGTCACGATTTTAATTGCTTTTAAGATTGAAATAATAAATTACCTACTAAGGAAATAAAAGAAAGTAAGTAAGGGCGAAGGTTGTGATCAATAGAGGAGAGGGGTGCTAACCTAGTCATTCATCCTAATTAGCTATGTTTACGTTTAATTACTTCCAATTACTTCAGGTGGGGTCAAAGTCGCTAGGACAACATTTGGTCAGTTCGTCCTAACCTATCAGCAAAGGGTCCCACTGGAGAAGTCAGGTGTCCCCTCATAAGTCCAGTTGTTCCTGGTCCCCTAAGCCAAGTCATTAAGTACCGCTACATGCTAGATTCATAATAGTGAGTGTTAGGTTCCCATGTTTGCAACACAAGCATCAATATAAGAAATAAGAGATACGAAGTGATCGGTTGAACAAAACAATACGCACACACAAATGACTAATAACCTTTATGCGTAGGAATGATATTGAAATGAACAACCAACTCTCAAATGAGAGTTACAAGACTATTTATAGGGGAAGGGGGCTAGGGCAACACATCTAGTCCCTTCCTTTCCTTATTGGGCTTTTGCATAGGCTCATGGGCTTTCTACATGAGCCTTGCCTTAATTTCTAACATAAAAGCCTTAATTAAGCTAACTATTACATATTGATTACTAACACTTGAGAAATGGTTTAGGAGTGATTCCAACAATCTCCCCCTAAGTGTTAGTAATTGATATCTTAAGTAATCTTAAACAGTTGTTGGTGCAGATGTAATAGTAGCTTTGACGTCTTCTGACATTCTTCTTTCTTGTGAGAAGAAGTGCCTTGATTCGAACAATCTCCCAAGTGTAGGGATCTTGTTTCTTTTGAAGTATTCTGCTTTTGACGTCTTGATTTCTTTTTTCTTTAATTCTTTGTTCTTTGTGGTGGTTGTTATAGTATGTGGTTGTCAGCTACAGGTCAGCTTCGTTGCTCCAGCGTCTCCACATCTTTCTCCAACATCCTCACACGCTCATTTGACAGTGAATTCCAAAGGTGAAGTAGTTCTCGAGTCTTTATAACTTTGTAGATTCTTTGATTTGATGAAGAATCATTATGACTTTGTGTTGCCTTTAATTTTGAGAGAACTTCTTTTGTGTTGATGTAGGTATGAGCATGTGGAGAATCAAAGACGATCTCTTCCTCCAGCGAGCATCCATCAGCAACAGCATCTCCGGTACAGTCACGAACACCAATTGATCATTGTAATCTTTTCATAAAGAATTGATTACTACAATTGTTCTACTGATGACTGTCTTGATTCCATTCACCTTGGTCAGGCGAATCAGCCTTCCGAATCCCGTAAGGGACAGTTGGCATTACATTGAACAAGTTCAAGTAATGACCCACATATTTAGGACTCGATTCTTGAAAGGAATCTCCTTAGCGGGATTTCCAGCACTTACAAGTTCGAACTTCGAGAGTGTCAACAACATATTGTGAAGATACATCTCTAATTCTAGCAAAGGCTATTCTTGAAACCGGATGCCCTCAAGAAGGCTAACACGATATACCAAAGTACATCTACGATTTAGGTGAGTCGCTGAGGTACACCGAAGCATCACCCCACAACTGTAGACCGTTTGAGACAACACTAAGCGTAACCCACAAGGAGTTACCGAAGTGACCTGCTGTCAGGGCAGTTTGATGTTGACCCTGGCAGGAGTTTCCGTTCAATCACTGAGGATCACAGATGTGAACCCCTCATAAATGTTCTCGACAGATTGCTAAGATCTATGAAGGACTCTAGAATGTATCACTTGCGTCCTTATTGTTGAACGACAAGTGATGAAATGTCAAGTGTACCTAAGAGATCTTTTGATGAATCTCGTGGCTCTAGACTCAATAGTGCGCTTTGGTTTTCTTGAGCGGAGACTAGGGAGAGGGTCTCCTTCTTCAATACCAGCAATCTCTAAAAGAAAGCTGATAGTTTACGTAGGGTTCCCTATGAGAATGAAACAAGCTTCTGTTGAGAGAAACTTGAGTGGCTAAGAAGGTTTAGTGCATGCGTCACTGGGTCCATGACGACTTTAATCTTCAATACCGGTGTCATCAAGTGACAACCAGTAGCATATGAGTTGAACCCGGTGTCTGCCCTAAGTTGAATAATCTGGAGGGCTATTTCTTTTCACCCTTTTCTTTACTTTTCTTTTTAATTCTTCAACTCCTTCTTTCTCCGATTCTCATTTTCTCCTTTTTATAATCATACCTAAGGACTTCTAAATTCTAACTATTGGTGGTGTCCTTGGGTAAATCCCTCCTGCTCTGGCGGATCATAGGACGGTTATTCCTAACCTTAGTCACCTTATAACTCCATGACTAACCTATGTTGCCATAAAACCATTTTCATGAAAAATCTCTCAAAGTGGTTATAATTAAAATATTTTGTACTACTGAAAGAGTTTTTATATTTTGCAGAAATACTCCCCCTCCACACGTGCTTAAGTATTTTAACAGAAATCTACACGGTGAGAGAAGAGCGCGTTGTTAGGTCACCATTCTATCAATATCAATATGTATTTCTAGAGAGAGAAAGTTTTAGTGAGAGAAAGTGGAAGGAACTAATGAATGATTAATGAAATGATAATTGCAATTAGAACCAACAACCCTCTCCCTTCTAGGGAGGGGGTATTTATAGTGTTTACATAAGTAGAGGTGTTTCCCCTTGGTTCTAGAAGAACCTTCTATCACAGCTCATGGGCTTACTACATGAGCTGAGAAACTAATTACAAACATTTATAAACCATAATTATTAACGACCTATTACAAATGAAATGACCTACACTTGATAATTAAAACATGTTCCTAACAATATCCCCCTGAGGGTTGGTCATCATTTGTTGTCTTGCTTAGGTCGTTTGACGTCTTGAACTTCTTTGGCGTTCATGGCTTGTGACGTCTTTGATTCTTTGCATCTTTGTTCTTTGTTCTTGTTGTTGTGATCAGTTGTGAAATCTGCCTTTTATCAATATCTTTGTTGTTAGTGATGAAAGTCATTTCCAGCATGCTCATAATTCTGGTGAAGTTTGTGATTCATATATTTGAAGCTCTCATTCTTTAACTTTGATCTTTATCTCATAACTTTGCAGATTCTTTGACTTTGATGTAGAATCTTTCTGAAATTTTCTTTGCCTTTTGAGAGAACTTCAATTAGTGTTGATGTTGGTATGAGCATGTGAAGAGTCTGCACGATCTTTTCCACCCGTGAGCATCCATAAGAAGAAAACATAAAACATGGGTTAGAAATAATCCAGCACTTACAAGTTTGAACTTTGAGAGTGTTAACAGCATAGTGTGAAAACACATCTCTAATTCTTACAAAGGCTGTTCCTGAACTGGAGTCCCACAAGTGAGATAACGCGATGTACCGAAATACACCTACAGTTCAGATGAGTCGTTGAGGTACACCGAAGCATCACTCCACGACTGTAGACCGTTTGAGACACACTAAGCATAACCCACAAGGAGTTACCGAAGTGACCTGTTGTCAGGGCTGTTTGATGTTGACCCGGCAGAATTTCCATTCAATCACCGAGGATCACAATTGTGAATCCCCTCATAAATGTTCTGGCAGATTGCTAAGATCTGCGTAGGACTCTGGAAAAATGTCACTTGTGTCCTTATTGTTTGAACAACAAGTGATGAAATATATAAGTGTTCCTAAGAGATCTTTTGATGAATCTCATGGCTCTAGACTCGATTAGTGCTCATTGATTTTCCTAACCGGAGACTAGAGAGAGGGTCTCCTTCTTCAATACCAACAATCTCTAAGAGAGAGTTGATAGATTACGTAGGGTTCCCTGTGACAATGAAACAAGCTCTTTTGAGAGAACTTGAGTGGCTTAGAAGGTTTAGTGCATTGCGTCACTGGGTCCATGACGACTTTGTCTTCAATACCGGTGTCATCTTGTGACAACCAGTAGCATATGAATTGAACCCGGTGTCTGCCCTAAGTTGAATAATTTGGAGGGCTATTTCTTTTCACCCTTTTCTTTAACTTTTCTTTTTAATTCTTCAACTCCTTCTTTCTCCGATTCTCATTTTCTCCTTTTTTCAATCATACATAAGGACTTCTAAATACTAACTATTTGTGGTGTCCTTGGGTAGATCCCTCCGGCTCTGGCGGATCATAGGACGTTTATTCCTAAACTTAGTCACCTTTTAACTCCATGACTATCCTATGTTGCCACAAAAACCTTTTCTTGAAAATCTCTCAAGATGTTTATGATGAAAAACATGTTTTGGTAACACCTTGAGAGTTTTTTGTATTTAAGAAATACTCCCCCTCCACATGTGCTTATGAGTTTTGACTGAAACCTGCACAGTGAGGGTAGTGCTCGCACTTTTGAATTGATCGACTCTTGATAGACAATTCCCTGCGAGACACGATTACGTTGTATAGTTAAAGAGTTCCATTATCAGCTTTTAGGTGACAACTAGCTCTAATAACTACCTTGAAGATGTAAACTCTCCTTGAAAAAGAGGTTAGACCCGTCAAAGTTCATGTCAATCAAGAGTGTCTCGGAGTGGTACATTCTACTAAGATAAGTCTTGAAAGACAAATCTTTTCGATTACTGACATTCAAAGATCGTCAATTCATTGGTGATATCTGAGTCGAGCACGTGATGAGATTCCATAACTTCCTGATCAACAATTTTAATCACATTTCTCCCCCTCAAAAATAGCATATGAATGTTGTTTTTGAAAAACATGTTGATTAAAATATACTTTTGAGGTGTTTGAAATTCCTTTGGGAAGAAACGGATGTCAATAACATTTGATTTTGAACAAAGATTTTGCGTTACAAACAGTTAAGAAGCTTTCGCTCCTTTAATTAGGATTGAGGCACTGAAACGTACCACAGGGTCCTTTCGTGGAAACAGATTTTGTTTTCGTTGAAACAAAAGTACTGCCCCTCAAATATGAAAGTATATTCGAGAGATAGCCTTCTTGAGTCGAATTTGAAACAGTTTATTACAGGTGTAAAAAAACATATTATCAGATTTGTTATGCTTGTGAAAAAAAAATTGAGCTCAAGGTTTAACTGAAAAACATAATCAATTAAGATAAGCATACGAATGAAAGTAAAGAGTTAGAGTTATTACAGACAGATGTTTAAATGTTCCAGTAATGTTCCAACAAAACTAACTAACTGCAGTACTTCATTCAGGTCGACGAAACGTCAAGATATTTGGAACCCTTGCTCTTCCTCCAACATAGCCTTCAAGTCGTCGCATTTGAACTCGGAACTTGAGTCGTGAATCAATTTTCTTGACAAACTTTTCAGCTTGCTTAACATCGCTTCTCTTCCATGTCATGTTCCGCAACCAACGTTGTTTTCTGCCCGCTTTCAGATCTTCAAGAATGTTGACAAGCTCAACCTTTACCAGTGTCAACGTATCATCACTGAACTTGTGAATTTCTTTGTATCCCATGAATTTGACAATGTTGTTCCTGATGAATTGTAATCCAAATGGTGTTGTGGTGAATGAATACGGTTTCTGGTCATAAATGCCGGGTGGTTGGAGAT
This sequence comes from Chrysanthemum makinoi, assembly GCA_910596185.1. Taxonomy (NCBI): domain Eukaryota; kingdom Viridiplantae; phylum Streptophyta; class Magnoliopsida; order Asterales; family Asteraceae; genus Chrysanthemum; species Chrysanthemum makinoi. The sequence goes on from OU343223.1 coordinate 188,880,533, forward strand.
TAGGTTTGGTAAGATTCAGACGTTTCGATAACTTTCAACACCAAGATGAAGATCTTCAACTCTTGACTTAATGACAAGACTGCGGATAAAAATGAGGATTGAGTTGAAGATATCATATTGTAAGCTACCAGGAAGATGCTCAAGTTTTCCTTGAACTTTGAGAAGATACATATCTTCGAGATCGTTGAGATTCAGAAACCTATAGTCAGCTTCGTTGAAGGTGTACTCGTTGTCGTCAGCTCTGCGAACCTTGATGTTAGTCAAAAAATTGTACCCGTATTTATCCATAATCTCTGCACTTTTAATGGACAAGATCCGGTGGTTATAACACACTTTGTGTTTATAGGTGAATGTGAGCCGCCATTTGTAAAACCATTTATGCATATTAGGCCAGTGGAAGATGCCAAGTTCTGCCTCATCATTATATGTAACAACCGAAGAACTAAACAAGTCAGCAACTTCTTCCTCCATTCCCTCTTGTGTGTAAACCGCAACATTGAACTTAGACAATGATGTTGCATACCGTTTCTCTGGATCTGTGTTGCCATACATCAGATATTCTAAATCATGATTAAAGAAATAAGGTGTGGGTACCTTGAGATTATGAGTATGACCCATGAGTGGTAAAGGTTGAGAATAGTCATGAAACTTGAACGTTTTGGGAGCACTGGAGGGCAGCGAAACATCCCAAGTAATGTTCTCAGACATTGCTCGTGCAACTTCCTCAAGATTGTATTCAAATTGAAGCCTTGAAGTGGTGGAAGTCTTAAATTGTGTAAACCCTGCTCGGCGAATAGTGGCAATGTGAGACAATTGAAGTTTCTGCACCTTCATGATCTTTTTCAAATTGTTTGTGAAACCCACAATGGAAGCTTCATTAGGAAGGTCATCTTCTGGATGAGCATCAACCATATCTTAAAACCAGTCAAACTGAGTCGTGGAAGAGTCAATCCATTCTGGGGCATCATCTTGTTGCATATTCAATGGTGGCTGGGATATGAATTGAGAGACAGTCTGTTGTGGAGGTTGATTGGAAGATTGTGGTTGAATTTCATCTTCAGGTGGAATATCATGAGAAGTGGTTTGAAAAACTGAGGATGACGGTGCAGTGAATTTGGAACGTTTGTCGCGTGGACGTGACTCATCATCTTTATCATCGGGTCTGCGTTTACGAGGCGGGATATCTTTGCACGATGCAGATGCACTCTTCTTATCAGCCCTTTTAATGGATTTGAGTAGAGCGTCTCGAAGTTCCACTTCTTCATCATCATCAATTATCTTCTCCAGAAGTTGACTTTTGAGATCAACGACAGGCAACTTTGAAGGTTTTGTTTCAAGGGTTATTGGGTGTGTTTGAAGATGAGTGGCCACAACACCTTGAAGCTTGTTTTTAACATATGTGCCTAATGCCGATGGTAGAACTTCATTAATGCAACTCTTTATCTCTGTAGGAAGAACCTGTTTAAGGATTTCCTCAATCTGCTCGGGTAATGGAAACTTTTGAATCTGTTGATGTTGTTCTTGAAGTTGCTTTTGTTGTGTCTGAACTTGGGTTTGAAGAGAAGTAAGCTGTTCTTGAATGACTTGAAATTTATCTTTTTCAGTTGCTTCAGATGTTTGTCGAGAAGGGAACCTGATCTTAAAGGTGGTTTTTGAAGGAACATTCGTCTTTGACTGTTGATCTGAGGATGCTGGAGGTGGTTGGGTTAGTGATGTTGGAAGATGAGTGTCACTTTCTGGATGTGGTTTATTAGTGAAAACATCATCAAAATCATCATTCTCAGAGTCATCATTGTTGACATATTCTTCATTATCAGAACGAATGAATTGATCATATTCATCTTTGGATGAAGAGAGTGCTGCAGAGATTGAGTTATCCGATTCGGAAGATTCTGATTCATTCATGGGTTGATGAAGTGGTTCAGAAATCACCTTAGAACCTGATCCTGCACCCTTCTTCTGCAACCTTTCAAGATCAGCTTGGTGATGACGTTTGGTGATAGCAAAGGTTTTCTTCAGGATTGCTTGTTCTTCTTTGTGAGTGCGAGGAGATTGAAGTAGTTGAGTTTGACTACTGATGGTTTTACCACTTTGTCTTGCAGCTTTTTCTTGTTTCACCTTGAGAAGTCTTTGAGTTTCTGCAGGGTTAGCATCTTCGTCGTGATGACTAACTTGTTCTTCTTTAGCAACATGTTCTGTTTTGGACAAATCTTCATCAAGCAGCGAGGTTTTCTTGTGTTTAGCAGTGGATCTCCTTCCTCGACCTTTAGGTTTTTCAGAAATAATCCCAACTGTTCATGCTTTTTCTGCTTGATCATAGTCCATGTAAGCTGTCGTCTGCTTGATGCCATCATTCAAGAGACGGTCAGGAATTCTTAAGCCTTTGTTTGTTGTGCTAGTGCTTTGAATTTTAACAGTTTTAAGCACATGATCCATTTTACTAGTATGATACTTATCACCACTTGCAATGCGTTTGTCGATGGTTGTATCTGCTTTCATGAAGTATTCAATAAGAAGCTTGGTGTAACGAGCAGACGGAATTTTATACCCTGGCTTATTGCTAAACTGCCGTGCTTGATAGATCATATCATTCCAAATTAGCTGTGCATAATCAAGATGTTGTGTATTAATGACACCCCAAAAGATTTGAAGAAGTTCCAAGCGTGGGTGTTCATGGCCGGTTGCCTTTCCTGTAACACAATGACTGAGTATGGTATACAAAGATAACCATGGTTGAGGAATGAGTTTCCGGTTTACATCAGAACTCTTTGACAGCGGTTGAGAAGACTCATCATAACCCATTTTTCTAAGAGATGCTGTAATTTGTGAGAACGATGGAGATGGTATGAACGAAGTGGAAGTCTTTGTTTCTTCAAGAGGAAGATGAAGAACATCACGAAGAATGCTGACATCAAATTCTATTGGTGTTCTGTCAATATGAACTGTCATGAGGTTGGAATCGGTATTTATCTTGAGTGAATGCCAGAATTGGTTTAAGTAGATCTCGTGGACACTTGTAGATAAAGTCAGAAGATGCCGACAGAAGTGCCTCTTAAGAATTTCCACTATTATCTGACATGTGGGATGACATAGAAGTTGTTCGAGATCAATTCGAGAGTTTGAAAGCCCAATGTTGCGTTCATCTTCAATGGGATACATGTCTCTTCTTGTGAGAGATCCTTGAGACATATTCAGACTTGAAACAAATCATTTACCAAGATATCCAAGAATATGTAATGACATGTTAGAGGAATAACTCATATGATCCTAACATACAAACTATGCAAACTCACAAAAGCATTTATTTGTGAAACTCTCAAAATTTAACTAAGTCACACTCGCTAAGACGCAATAGAGACACACAAGAATCATCAAATTCTTAAATAATAACAAGCGTACAAACTCGCCAAAATTTACTAATGGAATCCTAAATGCTTTTAAACTCTAGTATGAAATCGTAAATACACAACATGTCCTTGAACCAATGACAAACTTGCAAACAATCATAGAGCAGGTAGAAACTCGCCACCGTTCAACAAACAGCAAGAAACTCGCCATTATTCAGTCATGTTGACAAACTCGCCAATATTACTTGTGTGAAAGACAAACTCGCCAACACCTTAACAAATTCGCCAAAATCTAACCCGTATAGAAACTCGCAAAGTTCATGTTATAAAAACAAACTCGCCAAATTTTTAACCTAAACAAATTCGCCAAAAATCTAAACCTTATAGAAACTCGCAAAGCTCATGTGTAAAAGGCAAACTCGCCAAACATTTAACCTAAACAAATTCGCTAAACACAAACTTAAGAGAAACTCACCAAAATTCATATGTATACGGCAAACTCGCCAATTTATGAATCTTAAGAGAGAAACTCGCCAAAACGCGAAATCTATTCAAAAAATTCGCAAGAACTCATTAATCATGGAAAACTCGCCAAAATTCATAAGACGCATGACAAACTCGCCAAAACACATAAGTTCATATGAAACGTGCAGATACTCGCCAAAATTCAAGTAAAAATTCGCAAGTATTCAATAATTATGACAAACTCGCCAAAATTCAAACAAACCAAACCCTAAACTCGCAAGAAATCATCTCTTATATCCGAAATCGCAAAAAAATCTGAGACAACTTATAAATTGATCAAATTACTCTATATGCATCGATATTAATCTAAGACAACACAGATTAGACATCCTAAGAGGCATAAGAGTTTAGCATAACTAAGTCATGTGGATCGATCCTATTAGCTAACAATTTCTGCGAGAAGATTTAAAAATAACGCCAAACCAAGATTTAAATATTACTTACAATCGAATGGGAGTAGAAAAAAAATGATATAGATCGAAGAAAGATGCAGCAGCAGTTTGGGATATTTTGAGAATAATGAGTTTTTGAAAAGTTATGAGATAAAGATCAAAGTTAAAGAATGAGAGCTTCAAATATATGAATCACAAACTTCACCAGAAGTATGAGCATGCTGGTAATGACTTTCATCACTAACAACAAAGATGCTGATGATAGGCAGACTTCACAACTGATCACAATAATAAGAACAAAAAACAAAGATGCAAAGAATCAAAGACGTCACAAGCTATGAACGCCGAAGAAGTTCAAGACGTCAAACGACCTAAGCAAGACAACAAATGATGACCAACCCTTAGGGGGAGATTGTTAGGAACATGTTTTATTATCAAGTGTAGGTCATTTCATTTGTAATAGGTCGTTAATAATTATGGTTTATAAATGTTTGTAATTAGTTTCACAGCTCATGTAGTAAGCCCATGAGCTGTGATAGAAGGTTCTTCTAGAACCAAGGGGAAACACCCCTAAACACTATAAATACCCCCTCCCTAGAAGGGAGAGGGTTGTTGGTTCTAATTGCAATTATCATTTTCATTAATCATTCATTAGTTTCTTCCACTTTCTCTCACTAAAACTTTCTCTCTCTAGAAATACATATTGATATTGATAGAATGGTGACCTAACACGCGTACTTTTGAATTGATCAACTCAAGATAGACAATTCCCTGCAAGACATGGTTACATCACTGACTAGGTCAGCTTGAAGTTGTAAACACTCCTTGGTGAGGAGGTTTGACCCATCAAGGTTCATGTCTACCAAGAGTTTCTCGAATGGTACATTCTACTAGGACAAGTCCTTTGCGAGACACATTTACATCACTAGCGAACTAGCTTGAAATTATTACCCGTCCCGGACAAGTCTTTTCGAGTTACTAACATTTAAGAGCTCGTCAATTCATTGGTTAAGTCTTTAGCACGACAATTCAATAGCAATTCACAACATATTTCTTATCACATAATTTTTCTCCCCCTAAAAAATGGCATATAAATGTTATTTTGATGAAATTTTGATATCGAATATGTCCATTTCGAGGTTTGTGGGAAGAATTCCATGAAGAACTATTTGTGAACAAAGTTTTAATCAAATACTCCCCCTCAACAAGTGATATTAACTTTTGAGGTTTTGAAAATAATAAGGGGAAGTACTTGTTCTTTTGAGCAAAACTTTGAAAAGTGAAAGTTTTGATAAGTTTTACTCAAAAGTAAGAAGCTTTCGCTCCTTTTATAAGGATTGTGGCACTGAAGCATACCACAAGGTCCTTTCATTACAAGTACGGGTTGTGCACTGTTATGTGTGCACAAGCCATAGTCAAATATAGATCACACATCCAAATATATAATGAAAGAAACAAATCAAGGAGTACCAGGAAGTCCGTCAATTACACCAGGAGTTATTTCTGGATGTTGGTAGCCTGTTAGAGATATGCTTTGACATCCACCCACGAAACTCTCCAATGTCCTCATCTGATCCCGACGAAACAACCTTTCATCAATCCTGGTAATGATCTTCTTCGCATCCCTCCTTTCCCTACAATTCCACCTTTTCTTCGACCCTATGCCTTCATGAATCTCCTTTAACCGATAAGCCATTCCATCCTGAACCTTCTTCAAAGTATGACCACAAAATTTGTGAAGCTCTTTGCATGCCATGAAGCAATTACGGTGAAGTTCACTGCGGTAAACTACCCCGGATGTTGGTTTCTTAAGAATGGTGTACTGAAGCAGATGGTTGATATCGGGAATGTATAGCTTTGGTGTTGTGAGATTAACACGTTTCTGATATGATTCCACGGCAAGTTGAAGATCTTCAACACGTTCCTGGATGACGATACTTCTGATGAATATTAGCAATGACTTGATGTACTGGAGCTGAATGTTCGTGGAGAATTGTCACATTCGTCCTTGTACCGTGGCAAGATACATATCTTCAATGTCATTGAGTGACAATCTTAGAAAATCTGCTTCAGTAAAGTCATATTCTTGTTCGTCTTGGCGTTTGACTACTATTTTCTTCAGGAATGAGTAGTCCCACTTAGACGACAGGGTAACATGCATTATAGCAATGATCCGTTCATCACTGTACACCTCTTTCTTCGATTTGAGTACCTGGCAGCTTCTGTAGTAGATTCTTCTTCGTTCTGGCCAATGATGAATCCCATACAGTGCATCAATGTCATACTTTACCACATTGTCAACAAACATGTGTGTGGCTTCTTCCTTGATGGCTATATTGTTTGAGTAGATTGCTGCCGGGAAAGGGAAGGTGAGTGAAGTAGCGTATTTATTGCTTACATCGCTACGGTACTGAAGAAATTCCAGGTCGTTGTTGAAGAAATATTGGTAGGGAATCTTCGGTTGATCAGGTCGGCCAATGGTAGGTAGTGGCTTAGTCCAGTCGGTGTAGTATGGGGCCTTGTCAAGTCTGGTGAAATCGATGTTTGCTTCAGGGTTGAGCCAAGCAATGTTGTTGGACATGGCTCGTGCTATGTTGTCGAGATGATATTCGACTTCAATGGCACTGGCAGAGTTGTCCTTAAGTAGTTGAAAAGCGTCGTTCTTGATTCGTTTCAACTCTGCTTTCGTCATCTTTTTCACCTTGTACTTTTCTTGGATAATCATGACCTGCTCCATAGTTCTACCATCTACCGGTTCTTGGCCTTCCGATAACTGAGGGGTTGCATCAATAAGCTTTGTAAACCATTCATACTTTTCAGATTCGTCTTCATCTAGCCAGGGCACAACTGAAGTAGCCTTTTTCTCCTTTGGCTTTGATGATGATGCTGGTTGCTTTGTTGATGTAGAAGAAGGAGGTTGTTGTTGGGGCTCAGGAATCTCCTCATCGTCACCATCAGTGTATTCAAAGTGATCATCAGTTTTCTCCGTTGGTGGTGGAGACTCAGAGTCCTGAGGTTAGTTAGTAGCAGGAGGATGTTGAGGAGATCTTCTAGAGGTGGAGGTCCGTTGGGGTGGTGGAGGCATAAATGATGAATCGTCATTTTTCTTCTTACGTTTCGGCTCATAATCCTTATCTGCATCATCATCGTCTCTTGGACGCTTAGCCTTTATAGCTGACTCTTTGCATGAAGTTTTGAGTTGATATTCAAGCTTGGAAATCAACTCTGCATCGGAGACGACCGCAGGCTCAATTGGATTTATTTTCATTGCTACAGGAGTAGATTGCATTGTTTGCTTGACCAATTGCATGAGATTAGGATAGAGTTGTCTGGCGAACATCTCTCTTGTCATTCCAGGGAGGGTGTTGAGAAGAAACTTGTGAGTATATTCTCTGATCGTTTTGTCCATTTCCCCTTGGATATCTCTGTTTAGAAATTGTTGAATTTGTTCCCTTTCATCCGAAAACTCGTTTATCACCTTCTGAAGAAGACTGATTCTGTCCGCAAGTTGATTCAGTTTCTTGTTGACCACGTTTTTCTTCCTTACTTGCTTGACAGCTTTGACAATCTTTGTCTTTGCACGTGATGCCCAAGTATCGGTTGGTTTCTTTACAGATCTGGATTCGGATCTGGTGGTGGTGTCTTTGGATGGTGGTGGTGATGAATGAGAGGATGAGTCAGATGAAGATGAGTCATGAGAAGGCATTTGGTGGCTCAGAAGTTTGTTCCTAGTTACGTTCGGTACTATCTAGAAGATAATCATGGGCTTCTTTTTCAGCTTTAGCCTTTTCTTCAGCCTTAACCCTAGCCTTTTCTGCTGCTTTAGCTAGAGCTTCCTCTTCAGCTTTTTCTTTAGCAGCTACCTCAATATCTTCACCAGTTATCTTTTCATTCTTCTCCTTTTCTGGTTCCTCAAAGTCGAAGATAATTTCATCCTCGTGCTGCTTTTGTTCAGATTCGTGGGTGGTGGTACCAGTTCCCTTATCGGGTTGATTAACCGCATCGAGAACTGGTGTTGTTTGTGAGCCACCACTTGAACCTCCAGGGCCACGAGTCTGTTGAAGATTAAACTCCTTAGCAACATGTTGAAGCCTGAGATTCTTCAGTTTCTTGCGGTATTCTTTTTCTTCATCCTGTGGCTCTTCTTCTGAACTTTCTTCCTCTTCCTGCTCTTCCACTAGAGTTTTACCCTTGTCAGTTTTTGAACTATGAGGTTTTGCTACTGTTATTGTCTCATCTATTGTAGTTTCTGAGTAGTGAACCTCTTCATCTGTTTCAGTGTCCTCGGAGTCCTCGTCCATCAATTTAGGTTCCGGTTTAGGATCAGTGATAACAACCTTCGATGGAACTTTCCTTTTGAGAACATGAGTTCTCTTTGGATACTTTTGGGTACTCCCAGTGCTTGCAGCACTTCCAGCACTGCCCGATCTCTTGGTCTTCTTGACTGGTGTAGCGGAAGACTTTTCATCAATGAAGCCAACTTTTCCTGATGCTACTGCTTCTTGATATCGTTTGTATGATTGAAGATTCTTGATATCGTCAGTGAGAAGGCAGTCTGGCAATACAGCACCTTGTTTCTTTGTTGTTGAGTCTTTGAATCTGATGATATTAAGTGTGGGCTCAAACAACGCGGAGTGATGGTTGGGGTCATCAAGTCTCAAGGGAATGTCCAAATTATTCCCGAGTATCCTTTGGATCAACAACTTGGTGTATCTGATGTAGGGGATCTTGGTGCCAGGTTTTTTGAGGTAAGACATCATGTCTTCCCAGATCAGAGTTGCAAAGTCGATGTGCATCACGTTGACCATGCCCCAAAAAATTTGTAGTTCCATGAGGTTAGGGTGCTCATAACCACTATCACGACCAGAAACAGATTTGGCTATCATGATGTATAGAGTTCTCCATGGCTGAGGAATGTTCTTTAGATCCACTGAAGAATGTTTAGTGATGATCCCAGCAGCTTCATCATAGCCAATATTGACCATGAATTGGAGATTAGCCTCTTCCGAAGGAGTAGCAACATAATCAGCAGGCTGAATGGTAGGAAGAAGGAGAATTGCCCTTAAATCCGCAACAGTGATGGTGACTTGTTTGTTATTGAGTGTCACCGTAACAGCTTCTTGACCATCGATCTTCTGCATGGTGTGCCAAAACTGATGAATATAGATCTCTGGTATTGTTGCAGAGTTTGTGAGCATGTTCTTGTATGGACGAGTCTTTAAAATATCCACAGCAATATGACATGACGACTCAGAGCATGTGAAATTATCAAAGTCCACTTTGAGATTATTCTTTCCAATCTTCATATGATAACCGGTAGGGAAAATATCTTCCACTGTGAGTACATTTGGTGCATTAACGTTTTCCATTGTCACGTCCATGTTGTGATCTGAAAGATATTGAGCCAAAAGAACCAACATATCGAAAGACATTACGTTAGTCAAAAGTTGATTTTATTGTCCAATTATTGAATATGAAATGTTGATGAATGTTACGAGTCCAATGTCACTTGTTTGTCCAATAGTCCAAAGTAGTCGTGATAAGTTTTGTGAGTTTATTAATTTTGAATTTTAAAGTCCAAATTTTCACTCATTTACACAATATATTAACCATTATAGCTTATTAGTGACGTTTTTGGTTTTGTGACGTTATGATTTATTTATTTACAAGTATGTACGCGTAACAATTCATGATTATGGTTAAAAACAGGCTTAAGCGTAAAGTTACAAGCTTATGCGTAAACAGTTGTGACCATACGCGTAAGCATAAGCTTATGCGTAGGAACTCTTCTTATGCGTAAGAAATATTATGCGTAGGAAAAGAGCTTGGCATAAGGCTTACGCGTAAGCGTATGTTGGAGCTTATGCGTAAGGTTTACTCGTAAGAGCGAACCTTATGTGTAAGACTCAAGTTTACGCATATCCTTCACAGGATACGCGTAGTCCCCATGTAGAACCTTACGCGTAAAGGTTACGCGTAAGATTTCTCTTACGAATAACATTCTACGAGTAAGGTGATCCTTATCCGTAGAGATCCATTTTTAACCTTGATTCTGATTTTGCACGCGTAATAACCTGAAATAAATTCATCATAACACATTCATTAACATTTTATTCAACTTCTTTTCATGATCACAAGTTATCACATTCATCAATGGTTACGCGTAGGATTTGCATACGCGTAAACCAAAAACCTAAGGTTTAATTCTTACGAGTAAGAAATCCAGCCATGGAAATGGCACCAAATTTATTCTGGGATATCTTAGAGTCTATGTGAATGTGTTGCAACAAGTTTTAACATCCAAAACATCAAGAATCAAAAGTCCCAAATTCATACGAACCTTAAACCCTAATTCTCAATTTCATACAATTCTTGTTTCTGGGTATGATTCAAGAGTGGTTCTGGTCAATTAAGCATGTAGCAAACAACATACAACCATCTAATTACACAGAAACACTCACAATAGAAATCCCCCAATTCATACGCATAAACCCTAAATTTGAAAATGATTGAATAATGTTTCTGGGTGGATTTAGTTTTTAGAACTAGTTTTAGAATGATTAGAACAACGTTTTAACACACTCATTTTAACAACAAACACCCAAGACATGATTGCATGTTCATACGCTTATGCGGAAACATGAAATCAAGCCTAGGGAAAAATCTAGCCGTTGGTTTTCTGTATAAATCAAAACCAATGTATAGAATACCACCTAGAATCAGTAACCACTTACAAATTTGAGGTTTAAAGCACGGATTTGAAAATTGAATTTGGATCGTGGATGTAGTGTTTGAAAAATTTAATGTAAGAATTAAATGAGTAAAAAGAGTTGGTGAAGAGGTTTTATTAAAAATTAGTTTAAACTTTTGACAATTTTAGTCCCTCCACCTCAACCATTTTCATCCATAGCCCATAGTTTACATTTTGGTTAAATATGAAGTGTAGGTTTGGAAAGAAACTTTAACGACACTCTCCCTCGAATTTAGAAATAGAGAAGTTTTACAAATTTGGGTCCGAGGAGTGTCAAGAAACAAGAAACGTGTCCACCATTATCAAAGATACAACCGGTATAGGGTAACATGCAAGTACAAGGTTTTATGAAACATAAAATATTTACTTTCTCCACCTCAGCACTTGACCGTAAAAAATACTGAAATTTGAAAGAGTAAAGTGTTGATGGAAGATTTGTACTTGCCATGTTTAAAGAAATTAAGATAGAAGAATATTTTTGAGTTTTATAAGTTTTGTATTTTTGTAGTTTGTTTTTAAAAAATATTTACAAAAATGATTTTGGTGTTTGACTGGTTTTAAGATTGTTTTAAAAGTTCGTCGAGTTCCTATGGAGTCAAACACCTCATACCACTCCGGTGGACCAACTCAGTAAACCTAGCAGGAGCTAAGGCTTTGGTGAGAAGATCTGCCAGTTGATATTCAGTACCCACAAAATATAATTCAACGGTACCCATTTCCACATGCTCCTTGATGAAATGATATCGAAGATCGATGTGCTTTGATTTCGAATGTTGAACAGAGTTGCACGAGATCGCAATAGCACTTCGATTGTCGCAGTACATCGGGATTCTGTCAAATACGTAACCATAGTCTTTGAGTTGTGTTCTCATCCAAATGACTTGAGCACAACACGCCGACATGGCTACATATTCTGCTTCTGTTGAGGACAATGATGTACAATCCTGCTTCTTCGATTGCCATGACACCAGTTTATCACCAAGAAATTGTAGAGCTCCTGAAGTACTTTTCCGAGAATCTGTAGGATATTGGATTTCACATACACATCAAACCATAACACAAAGTGGGCGTATAATGGTGAGTTCTAGAGAGAGAAAGTTAGAGGTTTAGGGAACTTAGTGAGAGAAAGAAAAACTATTATTATGAGCTCCAACTCTCTACCTTGGGAGGTAGAGAGTATTTATAGTCTTACATAAAACGCCACACAACGGGCTGTGGATCAGGCATACAGTGGGTAAAGACCCGTCCGTCCTCCACGGTGTTACTAAACAAAATACTACTTAACTAAATATAACTATGACTACGAGCATTCTAACGATTACATATACTTGAGGTGACCGACTCTTTAATACTGGGAATTTCTAATTCCTAACAATCTCCCCCTAAGGGAGGTCACCTCAACCATATACTAAAATGACATTGAATACAATCAGATATTACATTAACAATTGATCTTGCATTCTTGATGTAGTACTTTGCTCCGAAGCTCGTAGTCATTGATTCCACTCATTGCATGTTTGGTTAATCCAAGTGGAGGTCTTTTCCTGATCCACGTGATAATAATGTTGGGCCAGCTTTTGAGATCATCGGCAAATAGAAAATCTCGATACATCCATTGTGGTGTTGGTATTATGTGATGATGTGACTTTCGGACCGACATGCTCACATTCTGATCATGATATCTTCTCATCAGAGTAGCGGAAGCTTTAGTTGATTCATGATATTGGCGCAGCGTAGCGAAGCATGGAGTGAAAATATCCGAGTCATTGATGCACTAATCATGATTTCTTTTGAGATGAATGTGTTAGGTGAGCATGTGGCTATGGATTGACGCTTCATTACGATCAGTGCAAAGCGTCGGGGTGTACCTGCATAAGACAGTTAGCAATAAAGCGCACGAAAGTGTCTTTGATCACTTTCGATGAATTGAGGTACACGGCCCACGGTTCCCCGTTGATCAGTACAAGTACTGCCTGTGATCAGGTATAATTCCGAAGAATTTCCTTGACAGGGTTTCGCAGCTGCTCTAGCTGTTCTCAAACCGAAACGTCTCAAAGAAGACAACACGGAGTGAGTGAACCAGCGAATTTACGTCCACCGATTGATGAAAAGAGATTTGAAAAACAATCGTGTATTGCTCAATAGAAATTGTTTTTGCAATATAACGAAGGTTTTAATGAAAATCAATTATCAATCATAAAACACCTTTTGATTTGAAAAATTAGTACACGGTCGACGTGCTAATGAAAAGAGTTTTAAAGCACAAAGACCGGTTTTTCAAAGGTATCCGTCAATCCATAACCTGAACCAGGATTGATTCAAAAGATTGAATCGCCCCATTGTTTCTGTTCGGTTGTCACATGGTTGATCTGTATAATAGATCTCACATGCCACCTACCAGGAGCTTGTTAGATGTTGGCTCCCGAAGGCTTTCCATCTTCACAGTGAATATGTAAACACATCACTCAGATGTTCTGGCAATACCACAAGGATAATGCGTAGGACTCAAGATATAATCTCTCTTTCCACATTGTGTGAAACAGAGAGTCTTCATTGAAAGTGTCCTAATGAGATTTATTGATGATCTCGTGGCACTAGACTCAATTTGTTCATATTTGGATCCTATATCGGAGACTAGGGAGATGGTCTCCTCCTTCAATATCAACAATCTCTAAGAGAAAGTTGATAGATAATGTCGGTTCCCAGTGAGAATGAAACAAGTCCTTTTAAGAGGAACTTGAGTGGTTTGGAAAGTTGAAGTGCAGTGCGTCACTGGGTCCATGACGTCTTGTCTTCAATACCGATGTTACCATCTATAGCATTTGAATTGAACCCGGTTTCTGCCCTAAGGTTGAATATATGGAGGGCTATTTGTTTTCACCCTTTTCTCATTCAATTCTTTTTCATTCTTCAACCCCTTCAGTGCTTACCGAGACTTCATAGCAAGAACCTTGTTGGGTTTATTCCAGTACTAGCTCAGTCTTAGTCCGCACTCTTCCCATATCTCATTTTCTCCTTTTATCATCATACCTAAGAACTCTACACTAACTAGTGGATAGTCCCTGGGTAGATCCCTCCGGTTCTGGCGGATCATGGGAACACATACCTAACCTTATCGTCCTTATATCACCATACATAATGTAAAGTTGGTCGGTCTTTTTGGTATTGTTCATCCGCCATAGGAACCAATTGAAAACCATTTGAAAATCAATCCAGATACTTATGATATTTTATCAAAGCATTTTGTACTGAATTGTTTTGATATTTTTGAAGAAGAACTCCCCCTCAACATGTGAATCAAGTATTTGAAATAGTTTTCCATACGGAGGCAAGAGAAAGAATTAACTTCTTTGATTACCATTTTCAAAAAATATCAACATCACTTCCCTAATCGAATCAAGTAGATAAAGCATTTTGGGGAAGGATGAGGTTTTCATGATTTTGCTCCCCCTCAATATGTGCCTCGAGATTTGAAAAGAGTTTTGCACATACTAGAGGGAACCTGCACCTTGAGATAAGTTATCACGTTTCAAATCATAGGTTTAAGATAGATGCTCCCCCTCAACATGTGCATGGAAAATTTGAAATCGTTTGTCACATGTGGGAAGGAGAGCTTGTACATCCTTATAAAACCATTTATCGAATTATCAGTTTAAATCCAATTTAAATCACACATTCTCCCCCGATCACAATTATCAAATCATTTGAGATTTGTGATCTCTTATAGATTTAAATTGATTTTGAAAGCTTTTTAAGGAGAATTGTGATTTGATTATGAAAGCGTTTTAACTGATAATGATCGGATTTTAAGACTTTAAACTCCATTGATAAAACATGCTGAATATCTTTTGAAAACAATTGAATGCCAAATAACTTTTTAATTTCATTGAAATCATTCTCCCCCTCAATCAATGACATAGGTTGTTGATTGAGAGATTGATATTTTGACAAATAAGTCCAGATGATTATCAAAAATAGAGACTGAGTTATTTTTCAAAGCAGTTAGTTTTCAGCAGATAAATGTTTAAAGAATCCGAGCATGGAATTTTGAAAACATGATAAAGTATGGCTCTGTTCTTTCCTTGAAAAAGCGGTTACTGCCTGAAATGACAATAAACCATTTTTTTTTCTCTTTCTCTCAAAATTTTTTTTTGATTTTTTGATTTTTTGATTTTTTTTTTTTTTTTTTAATAAAAAATTCGAACAACATCTAAAGTCCCGTGTCATTCTTTGAATGACAACATCAAGACCGTAGATATTATCGAATCGAGAGAAACATGACAAAAAGACAATATTTTTTGAAGATTTTTCGAATTTTTCAGATTTTTATGGATTTTGAAAGTTTTATATTTTTCTATTTGATTTTTTTGAAGGTTTTATAATTTTGTATTTTGTTTTTCGAATAAATATTTACAAGAGATAAATTAGTTTAAGAGAATGATGAAATGAGTACCGAGATAAAGATATCGTTCAGCACGTTGTAGAAGAAAGGAATCAACGTCTCTTAAACTTTCGCCACCAAAGCATTCGAGGCTTCTAAGAAAATCGTCAGGACATGAGCCTTCTCAATTTGAATCTTTGGTAGCTTCCCCCAAACCGACAAACATCGAATAAAGACCATTTCCCTAAGAAGTAGAGTTGAATACAAAGCGGTCTCATTGATTGAAGCTCAGCACACTGAAGAACACGAGAACACCGAAGTAACAAGTTGAAACATTGATCGTCTCAGTGGTTATCAAATCCGGATTAACTGATTACGACCGATCACATGAACCTTCTGTGCATCCCCGATGTACACCTTACTCTTCGAGATTGACCAGTTGTCTATTTTGGGGAACAATATATCAACATCTTCATTTTACCAAGTGCATTCCAGTTATATAACATATAACCAATCAGCACATAATGTACACATGTACCCAACAAGAGTAGAGACGATGACATCCATGTAACATGTTGAGTCACTAATCATCTCTGTGGATGTCAACTCTGAAATAACTGAATTAGCTCGATCAAGTGAACATGTTGTGCATATAACCGGAAGCACTTTATCATAAACCGTATATAAGATGTCGATAGGCAGTATCATCTCACGTTCCAAATATTCTTCTCACATTTCTTCCAACTGAACACTGAAGTAACAAAAACCAAAGGTCTCCAGAGACCACTTCCCCCAAATAGTTGGAATAATATATCCTTCCCCCAAATGGTTTTGATACCTCGGAATCAGCAAAACATAATATATCCATAAACTTGAAATCTTGTGAGAAGAACTCAAATAGCCCAAATGAATCCTGTGAGAATCAACTGCTACATAAAATCTCTCTGACTATCTTTATCAACCCATATGTAGACAATTTGAAGTGACAACTGTTGAAGAAAAACCCAATATACCAAACTTGAAACTGAAGTCGAATTCCCCGTATTTGTGTCTTAAGCTTGCACTTAAAGATGGAAGAACGGTGTCGAGAATTTATGCACCAAGCAAATCTCTTAAGTACTCAATACTCAATTAAAGTATGAGACATTAACACCTCTTGCGATTATCCACAATGTAATATACGCGTGACACTGAGTAAAACAACGTAACTCCTAATAGTGATAGTTAACCAGGTCTTCAACTATCCACCTCGACTGCTGGTAACTAGATAACCCAAGACTTCAACTCTAATTCTTAAGCTCGAGCAAGTTATCAAATAAGATCACGCCTTTGTGAACGTCAACTTCAACCTCAAATAAGTGATAAAAGAGTAACTTCGAAGTAATCAACTTGTGTCAAATGCCCAACATGTGAATAAACATACAACCGGATGTACATTCACCCACTGAATGAACCAGAACAAATGATGCCTCAAAATCAATGTATTCTTCCTAAAAGTATTCATGTAGAGACTGATATGGAGGATACACCAATAACTTCGAGCGGATGAGGTAGACATTTTCCTTGAAGTTCATGTGGTTGATTTATAGCATGCACGATGAGAGGAATAATAATCCATGAAGATTTGGCAAAGGAATACCAAAGAGTGGATCATTATTCATGAGTGCAACTGCAATATTATGATAATCATTATCAACGCCTTGAGGAATAACTGAAGATTGGGCTTTTTGAGTAGTCTGAGTTGTACTTCTTTGATGATCATCAAACATATCTTGAACTCATGAATCACATATTCTTTGATGATCATCAAATATTCGCTAGCGGTTGTAAATACTCATCAAACATATCTTGAACCAATGAATCCCAAACAATAAATCCCATTTATCCTTAGTGAGTGAAACATTAGGCGTTGGAGGAGAGTCATCAAACTTTAAGTCGTATAACCATTATTCAAACATCCATCATCATTTAGTATATTCACTCTTCTCATAAATCCCATTTATCCTTAGTGAGTGAGAGTCATCAAACTTTAAGTCGTATAACCATTATTCAAACATCCATCATCATTTAGTATATTCACTCTTCTCCCCTTCAAAAATTGCATCCGAAGTTGCCATTTTTGATTTAGCAAGTGAATAAGAATATACATTAATGAATGTAGATCCATTTGATGACTGAATGAGCATGGGAGAAACATGAAGCTTGTTGATGAAGAATGTCGATGAGAATGGTCATAAACATGAAGATTTCTCTTCTTCTGAAGATAAAGCGCACTGAAGCGTACACTTTTCTTTTCTTTGAGGAACGGGGCCTGAAGTGTTATCTGCAGACGCCATAATGATGAAGTACGAGGCCTGAACTGATGTGAACAGACGTCATTGTTAAGAGCCCAGTCATATGTTTAGAGCCGCCCGAATCCAAATACCAAGGGACGATTTGTACGACCTGCTTTGGACAACAGACGAAGATAGAGAATTGGAAACATTGGATCCCCACGTGCTGATGGGTTCCTTTTGGTTAGCACAAGCAATCTTTGAATCAGCAGAAACCCTAGATGCAATGGCATTATCCCTAGGAGTTGAACTAGTAGAAGCATTAGACTTAGTCGAGGAACATTTTGTGCTTAATGGGATTATTCTACCAGTTGGCTTCCAAACCTTAACAGGCACTACTCTAGGCATAGTGGGTCTAGTTAAGGGGCAAGGTTTGTCATTCGTGAATATTCGACCTGTTGGCTTCCACTGAAATCCTACATTGGTAAAACCTTCCCTGTAGGTTTCCGGGATTGCTTAATCTGTTTCGCTCTCCAAACTTTCTTAACTGGGTTATGAATCTTAGACCTCGAAATAACACATCACATTTATCATGATTACCAGAAATTAAACATTTTTTGCATGTTTTGCAGACAGCATAAGGCCTCGAATTAATTTTAGTAAGCTTAGAGCTAATACTAGAACTAACACGATTCTTTTGTTCAAATCAAACTTCTTGTCCCTATGGTGTTCTTTCACTTCCTTATCATGATCACTTTTAGTTTGCGTAATCCTATCCTTCTTTGCATAGCTTCTAGGTTTTGACCCGCTAACTTTAGTGTCAATCTTAACATCTGTAGAAGTAACGATGGGAACATTACATGGCTTCACTACTTTCTGCATTCCTGGTCTAGAAGTGCTGGGATCTGAAATTCTAGGAGGCACATCACAGGTTGTTTGCTTGAATTTCGACATGGAACAAGGCATATCAAGGGTCACATGCTTGGCTTTAGGCATAGAACAAGGCATCACAGCTTTGCCTTTTGCACCTAAGGATAAGGATTTAGGACATGTTGCAATTACACATTCTAGCAGCTCTTGAGATCGTTTGGCCTGGAGGCAAGCAAACCTAACTTCACTATCAAGAGGTTTGTTAATGAAATCCTCTTCGACAATCTCACGGAGACATTCTAGACTATCCTTAAGGTGAGCACAGTATTCATGAAAAGCATGTTCATTATTCCTAAGATGAGGAGGAATATATTTAACTGTCACAGTGTATTTGCAGTCTAAGGGTGACTTTGAGACAACATTCTTATTGTAAACAAGTGGCAGTTTTCCCATTTCCCGACTTCTCAGATTCTCAATTTCCTTTTGTAAAGACGTTATTTTTTCATTGTTTTGGTCACGGGTAACTTTCATTGAATCATATAACTCTTTAAAGTGTCGTTTAACTTTTTCATTTTCTTCGAGAAAACTCTCGTTTTCCTTTTGTAATGCATTGACTAAGTTTTGAAGATGAAAAGTTTGAGAGTACTGAGAATCTAAAGGAGGAGGCATTTGGGATCCAGTCACTTCCTTCTTTTCACCTTTTAGTTGTGAGACTTGGGTTTTCAATCTTCTGATCGTGTTACAATGAGCTCGAATCTGTTCATCACGTTTGTTAATTTCAAAAACTGCATCAAATTCAGGAGCATCCAAGGATGTCTTGATATTTGAGGTTTTAGCATTTTCTTTTAGATGTTGATATTTTAATTGCAAAGCAAGATGCTCAACTTCCAATTTAGAAAACTGTTTCACCAGGTTATCATGATCATCCTGTTCAATTTTCTCATGCAGTTTAGAGTTAGTTTTTCAAGCTCAATGACACGATCATGGGAGACTTTCAGAGCAACAGATAATTCATGAAATTTAGAAGCATTAATGGAACAATTCGTAGCAGTGTAAAACACATCTTGAGTAATACATTCAGAAATAAGATTCTCATTCAAGGTATGCAAGTTCTTCCTCTCAATCTCATTATATTTTAATTCTCGCTCATAGTTACTAACCTCAACTATCATTGCATCAAATTCCTTTTCCATTTCTTTAATATCTGATTTTATCCCCTTTTTAAGACTCTCAAAATGATCTTTTAGTTGTTTAAAGAAAGGCATGACCTCAGTTAGATAGCATTCTTTTGTTTGCTCAAAACCCCTTTCCCCTTCAGTTATCCCGGTGGGTGTGATCCTTTTCTTACAAGTTTTCTCAAAATCGACAAATAGTTGAAGAATAACATATTGACTGATTAAGGTCTTGCTCTTAGTGGCAATAGTTCTAGGAACTAAATGCATTGGTGTATTTGGAGGATACACATTCGCTTTAGGGAATTTCCTACAAGGGGGATTCTTTTCAACAAGATTTTCAGCTTTTGCAAGTCCATATCCTTTTTCCAGAACACTTGTTCAGGGGTCAATAGAGTCTGAGGCTTAAACATGTTTAAGGATATCCAATTTTCCTTAGTGTAATCATGGGGTTTTATCGTTATCTTGTTCTTTTTACACTCAGGATCTTCTAGCTTCTTATTCATTTTCTCCCTAGTGACTTCATCTGATTTCTTATCTTCCTCAGTGCACTCAGCGCAACTAGGTTTTTGTCTAGGCTTAAGGATCTCATTACCATCATACAGTACCTTATGAGCTTCTCTAGCCTTTTTACAAGCCTCAGGGTTTGGTTCATCAACTAAGGCAACACTATGTTTGTCACTTAGAACTCTATGCTTAGTGATCATGTGAGCAGTCTGAATGGTATTTCCTTGTACGTTCAACTTATTTTCAAGCTTGTTTTTCAAAGTTTTTAGATTAGAAAAATCATTCAAAAGTTTTGATTCCTTAGCACTAAATTCTTGCTTAAGCATTTTAACATTTTCTTGAAGTTCTTGTTTTTGCTTAGCAGTTTTAGAAAGCTTTTCATGTAAGGAGTTTAACTCTTGTTTTAACACTTCTTCTCTAAAATTACTTTTTCTAATAATTGTACGCATTTGGTTATCCAACTCCTGCTCACGAGTAGTTAACTCAAACTTAGCACGCTGTTCATAGATGGCAACCTGATCCTTATATATGTTAAGCTCAGTGGTAAGGGAATCATCAGGCACAAATGCAGTGTACTCATGCAGTTCATAATCATCATTTTGAGTAGAAGATGCACAACTAGGTACAGCAGAAACTTCCATGCAACTTACCTCAGCATTGACATGCACAGGCTGTGACGTGTGCATCATCTCTATCTTGGGTACATCCGAAGCTTCCATGGAGTGTTCCTTTGCATTAACTTGCACAGGTTGTGTCTTGTGCACCTCTCTCTCTTGTGAATTTGAGCACGAAGATTCCATTTTTGCATTATCCGACTCATCAATTTTAGTTGTCACTGACATTCGCATTCACAACACCCGATACTTCAACAGAAACATTACCCAACTTATCACAACAATCTTTCAACTGCACATGACACTCATTCACGTTTTCATTCTTTTGAGCAGATTCTTCAATGTATTTTTTCACATTATCCATGAGTTGGATAAATGTCTCAATGAATTCTTGAATTTCCATTCCAGTATATTTTTTGAAGGAAATTCGGTCAAATGTTGATCGTAATCTGCGAATATTCCCCACGATGAATGGCTGAAATTGTTTGTAGATTACTTGAAGAGTCTGACTGGAACCATCCTTTTGAACCTTTTCATTGGTAAGTTGCTACTTTAAATGTTCTAAGTTCAACACAAGCTTCTTGTCAATGTAGGTAAGTCCTGGCGGAAAAGAGCACTACATGTTCGATCCCCAGCTATGGATAACAGTTGTATGAGGTGTAGATGAAGTAGTGATAGGGCTCAATCTGCATTCCATTTGCATGGCATTCTGTAGCAGGTGCAATTCATTCTCATTGTACTCAGATGAAGATCTCACATCCTCATTGTTTAATTCAAACATCTTTAATCGTTCAGTGTAGCAATCATTAACATTATTGTCCACAACATCATACAATTTAAGCACTTCTGAAATCACTGGGTCAGTAGAGTAAGACATGATGTGGTGGAATGCACGGGATTTTACAAGTCTATGATTTAAACCGAGAAATAGAATCTTTCGCGGGATTTTACTAAAATCAAGACCAAACCGTTAAGCAATGACCAATGGAATGTGTTAAGATGACTGATGGATCGACACAATTATAGAAAATTGTGTGTTAGGTCTTATGATTGTTTGTGGGATAAGCAGAGATGTTGTTTGGTTGTGATTTGGGTTGGTTGTTGCACGATTTTATGGAGAAATTTAGATCTAAAATCTTAAAAGCTCAATAACTTCCTTTCGGAGAGGATTTGGGCCTCGAAAAATTCGTTTCACGACATCGTCATGAAACCTCACAATATTCAGGCTGTTCCGGTCGTTTTGACAGGTATTTCGCTGAAAACGGAGTTACGGATCAAAAGTTATGGCCGTTTGAAGTTTTGACGTAAAAAGTCAACTTTGGTCAAACCTCTTCTTCGTAAAAATCAACCAAGTCGCTATAACCCTTGAACCAAGTCGCTAAGCACCAAGTCGCTAAGTAGCAACTCGCTAAATCACCAAATCGCTAAGCACCAAGTCGCTACACAGACAAGTCGCTAAACAGCAACTCGCTAAGGTCCAAGTCGCTAGACGATAATGCACCAAGTCGCTAACACCTAATTCGCTACACCCCCAAGTCGCTAAAGTCCCAAGTCGCTAGACAAATGCAAGTCACTAAGTAGTAACTCGCTAAGCCTCAAGTCGCTAGCAAAATTTTGGCAGCAATTCGCTACTCAAGTCGCTAAAACTTCAAGTAGTTAAAGAGCAACTCGCTCTGAGACCAAGTCGCTACCACCAAGTCGCTACCCGTAGTGGAGAGTCCACTACTTGTACTGTTAATCGCTAGGTCTAAGTCGCTAGCTCCAAAAACTGTAACTCGCTACAAAATTGTGAAGCAAGTCGCTACGAAGAAAGAGATCCGTATATCAAGTCGCTAGCAAGAAAAACCACATAAACATCACTTTTCAATCCAAAAACAACCCAACCAAGATGATTCAAGCTTACCAAATGAAAACCTAAACACTTGTGATGATTCTAAACATAAAAGTACTAACAAAATCCAAGCTTTAACACAAGAAATCAACCAAATGATGCACAAACCACTAAACTTTTTCAAACTCAAAAACCACCTAAAAACCACTAGAAATCCAAAGATGTGCAAGATATGATCTAACCATGGCTCTTGATACCAATTGTAGGATATTGGATTTCACATACACATCAAACCATAACACAAAGTGGGCGTATAATGGTGAGTTCTAGAGAGAGAAAGTTAGAGGTTTAGGGAACTTAGTGAGAGAAAGAAAAACTATTATTATGAGCTCCAACTCTCTACCTTGGGAGGTAGAGAGTATTTATAGTCTTACATAAAACGCCACACAACGGGCTGTGGATCAGGCATACAGTGGGTAAAGACCCGTCCGTCCTCCACGGTGTTACTAAACAAAATACTACTTAACTAAATATAACTATGACTACGAGCATTCTAACGATTACATATACTTGAGGTGACCGACTCTTTAATACCGGGAATTTCTAATTCCTAACAGAATCTAAGCAACATGCGTGAACAGCGTCTGAAAAAGCTATTAGTTCAAAACCAGAATCCTTCGGATACCAGATCCCCAAGTTAATGGTTCCCTTGATGTATCGGAGGATTCTTTTAGCCGAGGTGAGTTTCAGTTGGTCACGACGATACGGAGAACAAAGATATCTGACAAAGACAATATGAGTCTCTTGGTTGTTAGATACATGAGAGACCCAATGATACTTCAGTATTTGGTAGGGTCAACCAATTTCCCATGCAAATCAGCGTCCAGTTTCTTGGTATGTGCCATTGGTGTGACATAGGTGTCACAGTTTTGCATTCCATTTTTGTTTAATATTTCAAGAGCATATTTGGACTGACTCAATAAAATACCACGGGGTGATTGATGAAATTGCAGTCCTAGAAAGAACGTAAGTTCACCCATCATGGACATTTCAAAATGTTTTTTCATAACTTTTGAAAAAGCGTTTGAGTACTTGAGATGTGTTGACCCAAAAATGATGTCATCCACATAAATTTGAATGATTAAAATGTGTGCCCCGTGATATTGTATGAATAGTGTTGGGTCGACCGATCCTTTGACGAAATTATGAGAGATAAGAAAGGATGACAACTTATCATACCACGCCCGAGGGGCTTGTTTGAGACTGTAGAGAGCCTTGTTCAGTTTGTAGACGTGATTAGGGAACTCTGGATCAACAAATCCTTCTAGCTGACTAACATAGACCGTTTCTTTCAGTTTTCCATTTAGAAAAGCGGTTTTGACGTCCATTTGAAAGACCGTGATGTTCATGTGAGCCGCGAATGCAAGAAAGATCTGAATAGCCTCAAATCTAGCAACCGGTGTGAATGATTTCTCGTAATCAATCCCTTCTTCCTGCCTATAACCCTTAGCCACCCGACGTGACTTATTTCGGATAACCGTACCTTCAACATCCAACTTGTTTTTCCAAATCCATTTCAGACCAATAACATAGACCCCAGTTGGTTTTTCAACCAATTCCCATACTTCAGGACGTTTAAACTGATTAAGTTCTTCTTGCATGGATTCAATCTAGTTGTCATATGTCATGGCTTCCTTAATATTTCTGGGTTCAGCTTGGCAGGACGGTAAGTGTATAAATGCAATGTTCACCGTCGGTCTGAAGGCGTTGTCTAGTTGACGGTTGATTCGGGTTTCCAATAATGTTCACAAGAGGATGGTCTTTAGTCCAACGATGTGTGGAGAGTTGATGTTGATATACATTCTGCAGATTAGGAGGATTCAAATGGCTTGTGGATGATTCTCGCAACATCGGTGTGGCAGTTTCATTAGCAAATGGATTGAAGAACGCATTTGGACCATAATCTGCAGGTGGGGGTACTTCATTGTTGAGAAGATCATCAGTGGTTCAGCGTCATTGGATGCGGTTTGTTCATTTGTTTTGTAGAATCAATTGGTGGTGCTTCCTCAACATAGTTGTTGTTGCGGTGTATCAGTATTAGATTATTATCGGGTTGAGCGGAAGCAGTTGATACATCACTGGAAGCACGTTGATCAATATCATCACTAAATAGAGGAGCAAATAGCTGTTCCATTTGTTGATGAGTAAGCTGGAGGCTTGGTTCAGCTGATGATGGGGTTTGGGGGAAGTTTAGATGGTTATGTCCGGGTTCCAAGCTTTTATGCTCAGAAGCCATTTCTGTAAGCTCATCGAAATTTGCATGAATCCTTTCCATAATCTCCTTTGTGCGACGATTCCAGATCCGGTAACCCTTAGAGTTTTCACAATATCCAACAAAGACTCCAATGTCAGCTTTGGCTTTGAGCTTACCAAAGTCATCACGATCATTATTCGGGTAACAAAGGGATCCAAATATATGAAAGTGTTTGAGATTCGGTTTATGGTTGTGGGTAAGCTCATAAGGTGTTTTGTTGTGGCGTTTGGTAATCATTGAACGATTATGAGTGTAGCATGCATTGACACCCGACCTACAAGTAATCTGGAAGTTTTACATTTATCAACATCGTTCTTGTAGCTTCCACTAACGTACAGTTTCGTCTTTCAACAACTCCATTTTGTTCCGGTGTTCGTGCAATGGATGTTTGATGTTCAATTCCTACTTTCTCATAATATGCACGAAGAGTTTGATTCACAAATTCAGTTCCTTTATGCGCTCTGATTTGTCTGTGTTCCGGAGCTGAACTTGAATTTTCGTGAGAAAGGTGATGATCATCTGTGGAGCTTGATCTTTACTTCGAAGAAAATAAACCCAAGTCCATCTTGAGTAGTCATCTACAATTACCAAGATGTAGCGTTTGTCGTTAATCGTCTGCACATGCATCGGGCCACACAAATCCATGTGAAGAAGATGAAGCACATGCTGTGAGCTATGTTCCACCTTTGAAGGAAAGTGAGCACGAGTGCTTTTCCCTTGTTCACAAGCTGAGCATAGGTGATCTTTAGAATACCGAAATCTTGGGAGACCTTCAACAAGTTTGTAACGTGCAAGATTGGTTATGGTTTGAAAGTTTAAATGTGAGAGACGACGGTGTCATAGCCAAGATTTTGTAGATGTTGCCTTTGAAAGTAGACAGATGGGAGATGAAGCCATCATGTCTTGCATTGAGATTGTATAAAGACTTGATGTGCGGGTACCAGACATAAGATCGTTTCCTTGTAGATCACGAATGAAACAAGTTTTCTCCCGAAAAGCAACCTCCAAATCTCCATCACAAAATTGACCAACTGAGAAGAGATTGTGACCGAGACCTTCCACATAATAAACCCTGCTAATTTTGATGTTACCATTGATGTAATCTCCGTAGCCCATGATAGCTGCGAAGTGATCATTCCCGAACCTGACAGTGCCAATGAACTTTGAAACAAAGCTTGATAACAGTTGGAGATTGCCTGTCATGTGTCGGGAACATCCGCTATCAACAATCCGGATGATGATCGTATCACCTGCATTACACACAGACGACACGGATGGAATAGAAGTAGATGTGGAACCCGAAGAGTTAGAGGGTTCCGATGCAGTTATACTTGAAACACACATGTTTATGATTTTAGGTATCCATTTAAAGCCAAGCGTATTATGTAACCATTTTAGCTATCTCCAACTAGTCTTAGCTTTTATCTTAGTAAATGCACTAGGTGATAAGTTCTTCCTAGGAGGTGAAGGGGTTTTTGTGGGTACATCAATGATCGTAGTCGGAACACTAGAGGGTGGTTTACCTAGCACAGACTTAGAAGCATTAGTGGGCCTAGAGGTATTCCGCTTTCTATTATTCCGCTTACGAGATAAGATAGCATTAGCAACACATTTATCATGAAAACCAGGAAACATGCTTTTATGACAACCAACACAAGAAGCTTCAAACATAACATTTATAGTACTTAAAGATTCAGCATTCGTTACATCACTTTTTCCATTACATTTGTCAGACGCAATATCTAAAGTGGGTGCAACTTGAGTCTTATTCAAATTCCAAAGGTGTTCTTCTACTTCAGAGGTCTTTATTGTTCTTTTCTTACATCGCAACTTCATATTCTTCTTTGTGGTGCTCTTAAGCTGTGAAGTGCTAGCGTTGGGAAAAGAGGCAACTATTCCTGTTTTAGTAGAGGGAAGCACATTAGTTTCTTGTGATGTGTCATTAGGCAGTCTAAGAATTCCTGGTGTAATTATATTTGTGTTACTATTCCTATCTTGCTTAAGTTTCACCAATTCTGCTTTTAGATCATGGATAGTGTGTAACAAATCTTGATTTTCTGAACGAGTGAGTCCATTTCGTCGTAAAACATCTTTGGTATATGCAAGATGATCATCAACATCTTTTGACGCTTGAGCACGAGTCTTTTTGAGTAAATCAAATATGACACCATATTCCTTTTTAACTTTTGAAATTTCTTGTTCATATTTTGAAATTTGACACTTCAAAGACACGTTTTCATCATCCAGTTGCTCAAGTTTTGGATTAAGAGTTTTTGTATGCAACTGATTGATTTTGTTTTGCAAAGCGAGTTCTCGATTTTGACAATCTTCTTGACACCATTGAAGACGACGTTTTGCATTTGAAAGCTCATTTAACAATCGCTCATTTTCAACTTTTAAAGACTTGATTTGTGACACAGTATCAGTATTCTCAATATTTTCAACAGAATCAACAGAATCAGCAGAGAAATAATCAAATGCATATGCAACAGAATCTAATAAATCAACATTTATGGTATCAGCACAGATAACATCTTCCAAGAGTCGATCAACATCTTTTCTTGACATTTTCTTTTTACGTTTGCTATTTGAAATCGATGTTTCTGTTTGCTCGAAAACTCTTTTCATAAGTCCAAGCTCCTTGTGAAAATCCCTTTCCCAATATATTGCACACATTTTCAAATTCCGGACATGAGGTAAAATTCTTTTCTGAAAAATATCTCTTTGTTCTCTCGCATGAGGCGATTGAAAATGTTCAACTTTTATTTCAGAATTGATTTCAATTTCACGTTCCAAAAGTTTGAAGTCCGATATGAATGTTTCAAAATATTTAAGAATTTGACATTGTTCGGGTAATGTTTTGACTTCACTGAGTGAAGGTAAAGGACCATTAATTTGTGCAGTATTGGGTTGAGGACCAACATTAGAAGACTCAGAAATAGGCGTGATAACCCAAGGTGTGTTAGAATTATCCTGTTGTGTGACGAAAGTTATGGCTTTTGAATAGTTAAATGGTTTGTTATAAACAACATTTTCTAATTTTGACCGACTCTCGTCTTCTGCATCTAATTCCTCCATTCGATTATATTCAACAACACTCATAATGGAATCATCAATTCTATGTTCTGCACTGTAAACTTGAGAATTTGGTTTGAATGCTCTATTATAAAACTTTGGTTTGTAATCAGCAAGATTCGGTCCATATCCATTTGGATTTTGTTTAAAAGTAAACTTTTGAATAGTTGTGATTGACTCACCATGTTTATAAACAACATTTCAAAACTCTTTGATTTTGTTTTGTAAGTCGACAATTTCTTCAAGATAGTCATCTATTCGTTTCTTTGAATGCTTTTTGTACTTACAGAACTGTTTTTGACAAGTTAACAACTCAGACTTGGCTTTTTGAGTTTTTGAAGTGAGAGCGTTAAGTTGTTGTTTATGATCATATTTTAGTTGTTCTATTTGAGACAACAAAGCATTCTTAGATGCAACTAGATCACATATATGTTTTTCCAAAGATTTTTTGTTTTGATAAGATTTAGCAAAAGCGACTTCAAAACCTTTTTCATGTTTTTCTTGTGTTTGAAAAATGTTGAGTTGAAATTTTAAGCATTCATTATCCTTAGTCAGCAGTGCATTTTTATCCTTTAATTGCTGATTGATGTCAAGGCATTTTTCCATTCGAGATTTTTGGTCATTAAGTAAGATCATGAGCTCAATATCTGGATTAGACAAAAGTTCAGCTTGTTCAACGTGAGTGTCAACATGATCATTATTTAGATCCTCAAATATAACCACGGAGTCAACTTGATTATCAGTGTTAACCATAAGGTCATCTTGATCGTCAAATATAACTACGGGATCTATTTGATTATCATCGGAATGAGATGTAGACGGCTCATGTTGAACACTCCGATCCTCGTCGGATGCAGATGTTGGCGGAGACATCAGATCAGTAATGAATATATTTTGATCCGATACCTGATACAAGCCGTCAGTGTCATACACTGGGCCTGTATCACTCATGTGGAGTTCTTGCATGTTCATCCTTAAGAGCTAAGAGTCTGCATTTGCCATGAAGCTCTGTTCCTTGTTGGTAAGAGTTCCACCAGCTTCATCCTTAAGAGCTAAGAGTAAAGCCTCTTTGTGATAAGCGCTGCCTCTTGTCCTCGGCTTTGGGCATGCATTAGCCAGATGACCCTTCTCATTACAGTTATAACAACGAAGACCATTAATCCCAGTTTGAGCATTTCCCTGATCAACCACTTGAGCTCGTTGTTGTGGAGCACCCATGTTATTCCTTCCATTAGCATTAAACCCTTGACCACTGCTCATCTGACGAACATTACCACGATTCTGAACTTCAAAACGTCCATTGTTAACAACAGCCTGATTCCTTGTGTTTGATGAGGTACGAATGCGATTGTTGGATTTGTTTGAATATCGGCCGAAGGCTCTAGCAATCATGACAAACCCTTGTTGCAATGCATCGAAAGCTTCTGCATCCTCATTAGATTCACTGTAAAGTGCTTGATCATTGTTGTTGTTGTATGGAACCAATTGAGTTTCTTGAGATTGTTGTTGTGACGGATCATATGGTGTAATTGTAGCAGTTGGTTGTGGAGGATTTGTGAGGACAGTTTGCAAAGTAGGGAATTGAGGATAACACGTTTGAGCCCACAAAGCTAGAGCTTGATTATCCGGAAGTGAAGGCAAAGCAGGGACTCCACGGATAATCCGTTCTTTGTCAACTTCCTTTTGGTGGGGTTTCAAATAGTCATACAACAATCCGTATGTAGCATGATGAAGATTATTTGCTTGACGGATGAAAATGACATACTTTTCCCAATCAGGACCAAGACTACTAAGGAACTTAGTGTTGACTGCAATTCTTGGCATAATGATGTTATGTTTTTCCAAGTCATTGATGATGTCTGAGAATCGATGATGATATGACTCTAATGTCTCCCCTGGTTCAATCATGAAGTGTTCATATGCTAAGTAGATTTTGGATTCAATGTCTTCTTGATTGAGTTCTGTGCCTTCCATGAGAAGATGAATATGCTCCCACATTGCTTTAGCAGTCTTCTAAGCATCAACACTACAAAGTATCGGATTGGATAACCCCAAAAGGATATATTGCATTGCAAGTTCATCAGCTTCCATGTGTAGAAGTTGGTCAGTAGTAAGTTGAGCAACACCGACAACGTTGGTGACATCATCTCTTAGTGGATTAGCATTTAGATCTCCAGGTACAGTGACAGTAGGCATCTGAAAAGGACCTTCAAGGATGACCTTCTTCAAGAACTTTCCATGTGGCTTCCTTAGATCACAAAACCTAAAGAACCTTATCACCCATTGATCGTAGTTTCCGGGAGTGAGCATTGGAGGTCTATCAAGTGATCCAGCCTCATGAATGGATTGTTGGCTACTTAAAGCTTCAAACATCTTTGCAAACCAAGATGGTTCCTTCATAGCATACTTGGATGGATGCTGATTTTGAAAGTTTGTGTAAGGTTGTACTTGAAGACTAGGTGGTGGTTGAATCATTTGTGGTTGAATTGCTCCTTGAAGAAATTGTTGTTGTTAATAGAGTTGTTGTTGTTGTTGTTGTTGTTGAGGATACATATGAGGAAAGTAGCTAGAGTATGGTGGTTGAGACATTTTGAAACTTGTGTTGATGATGGATCTTTGTAGTCGAATGAAACTTTGTTGATGAAGTATCCTTATGCGTAGAAAACCAGCTTATGCAAAGAAAATACCTTATGCGTAGAAAACCACCTTACGCGTAAAACTAAAGCTTACGCGTAGACTTGAGGAAAATCTTAGCTTAGGCGTAAACTAAAAGGCTTAGTAGTAGAATGCTTATGCGTAAGATTAGCTTATGCGTAAGACAAGGCTTAGGCGTAAGAAAATGCTTAGGCGTAAAGAATTCTACGCGTAAGTGATTAGCTTAGGCGTAAAACTAGGGTTTTGCCCAAAAATCCTTTACACTTATTCCAGTGTAAAAGTTATCTAAAGTTAAAGTGTTTTCAGGCTTATCCAAGCAAGAAAACACTGAGTAAACCAATAGCACTGAAGATCAAACCTTGACGAGCTTACGCGTAGACTTTGAATCCTTACGAGTAAAACTAGGGTTTTACTATGCGTAGGATGAACCAACCTTTGCCAAAACTGATTTTTCTATCCAAAAGTGTTTCTAAACCAGATTTTTATGATGAAAAAGCTTCAATATCACCAAAATAACACAAAAGTGTGAAACTTGATGATCCAAAACACTTATTCACCTTACGCGTAGAAAAGACTACACGAATGAAACCAAGCTCAAAACTAATGAAATACACGTAAAGTTTCAAACTTTTTGCCAAAAACTTAAACTTTATCACCAAATAACCTTTAAAGTACAAGAATCTTGAGTTTTAAAGTGTAAAAATTAAAGCTTTTAAGCGTATGAATGTTTTAGAACGAGAAACCCACGCGTATACTTTATAAATTCAAAAACAAAATGTTTCACCCAACTAGATGGCGAATGATACCACTGTTAGGTTCCCATGTTTGCAACACAAGCATCAATATAAGAAATAAAAGATAAGAAGTGATCGGTTGAACAAAACAATACACACACACGAATGACTAATAACCTTTATGCGTAGGAATGATATTGAAATGAACAACCAACTCTCAAATGAGAGTTACAAGACTATTTATAGGGGAAGGGGGCTAGGGAAACACATCTAGTCCCTTCCTTTCCTTATTGGTCTTTTGCATAGGCTCATGGGCTTTCTACATGAGCCTTGCCTTAATTACTAACATAAAAGCCTTAATTAAGCTAACTATTACATATTGATTACTAACACTTGAGAAATGGTTTAGGAGTGATTCCAACAGTGAGTGTCCGGGCGCTAGCAACTTAAACACTCACCCTTTACATCTTAAGTTCATCCAAATGGTGGGTGATCAGTTGGTCAAATAGCACAAGTAGAAAGGGTCGTCAGTTGGTCATATCTTACCCTTCCCGTCTCAGTCTACTTACTTAGGGTCAGTTGGTCATATCTCCTAAGTAACTAGCCTTTACCGCCATTCAAACCTACCAAAACAAGGGTAGCTACTAACAAACTATGCATGCATACACTTAGAAATAATTATACGGAAGCAATATAAACATAAACAAAACAATTAAGGAATCATAACTAGTCTAGCACCAGAGGTGCTTAGCCAAACATATAGTAAATTAATCCAACAATAATGAATAAAACACAAATAGAATTAAACATAATGTTTGATACAAATTACTTGATGTAGAGCTAATAATGATGATGATTGCGAGTGAATTCTTCCTTCAAAGATGGCTTGGAACTGCTGGAAATTGCCTTGGAGTGGTGCCCTAATCGACCCCTAGGAGAGGGGTGAACAGAGATACTTAAAAATGCAGATTTAGGGTTGTATTTATAGGGCCCGACATGGTTACGGCGTAACCTTAAGGGCAAATTACGCCGTAACTAATGACGGCGCAAAGAAATCCGGATCTAGAATAATTACGTCGTAATTAAAATTATTAGTTACGTCGTAACTAAAGTTAGGCCGTAACTAAAATTGAATTACATCGTAACTATGTAACCTCGTACTTTTTCATGTCATCCTAATTTCTTGAAACATTATTACTCTTGTGTACGCTTTTGGCCCCTCATCGCACTTCATATTTTTATAACAAGTCCTTGAAGTAAATAAACTTTGTATGAGTTGTCACCTTTAGTCCCTGATCGTACTTGTTATTTTTACTTTCAATCTTCGGAATAAATATCATTTAACTTCATTTAGCCCCTGGACTTCAACTCCCTGGCGCCCAAGTTATTAATTACGGCGTAATTAAATTGCCGAATTACGCTGTAATTCTTCAACCGTATATTCTTATCCGCTCCGTAATTATCTCTATGGCGTAACTAAATTGATAGTTACGCCGTAACCTTCACAAAAATAATTACGACGTAACAATAAGAAAAGGTTACGCCGTATCCTTCAAAGCATAATATTTACGCCGTAACATTATTAACGAGTTACGGCGTAATCTTCACACTGAATTCATAGGCCCTTGTAAATCTATCTTCAGAACATATATTTGGCCTAATATCACATCTTTCCCGCTTCAACGCCTCATTTATCCTGAAATGCAAATATGAACGAATATGAACAAATTAAGTACCATATTAATACAAATGAGGCCATAAACACGGGAATTTGATATATAAAATATCAGGCTAATTTGATGTTATCAAATATCCCCCCACTTAAATTCTACTTGTCCTCAAGTAGACCCTTTAAATAATTCTTAAAAAGATATCTCCCAAGATTAATTGGAAGATATGAGTCTAAAAATCACCTAAGCTAGAAAATTCCAAACCAAGCACCTCACGAAAAGGGAATTGAAATCACACACTCTCTCATAATACTTTTAAGTGATCACTCAACTGCTCAGTGATAGCGAGTATTCTATCATAGGCTTGGCAAAGATACTAATCTCCACCACTAAAGTCTAAAGATGCAGCTATTCTAAAAGGCAATGGGTTGACATAACATAGGCTTATGGGGTTATTTTGTCATTACTAACGGGCTATGGCGAAGGGGACAAAACCATTGATACATGACCAAATCCATGGCCAAGACACCAATGATTGCTCGCTTCCTCACCTAAACTCGATTCATGACTAAGGGTAGGATAAGACATGGGAAAACATTTAATGGGTGTAAAAATAAAAAGACACGAAACAAATAGATTCCTAAGTCCATAGTCGCCCCACCACTAGTCGCATTCAATCCCATAGCAAAAATAGAGGGTCAAGAGTCAAGGGGTCTTCAACACACGAATCAATGCATAAAAAATGTAGCGTAGTGCCTTATAATCTCCATAAACTAGGCAAATAAGATGCATTAACTCGGCCTTCATAAAAAAGTATGTTCCATAAAAAAATATTTGAAATTTGGGTAATTTTAGCACATATTTAGACCAAAAACCATAAAATCAACCATTTCTATCTCCCATCCCCCCACTTGGGATGTACAATGCCCTCATTGGACAAATATTGATTAAAATTTGAAATGAGAGATAGAAATGTACGGGTTTCTAATTTTATCCGTAAGAAAAAACGAATTTTTTAAAAAATTGCGCCAGTTGAACAAGGCGAGAATACTCAACATAATACGACACATAAGCTGATTTACGACCAACTATAAGCAAACTAATAAACAAACTCTTGCTTGCATTTTTTTTGATGCAAGACAAGGTATACATGAATGAATACGAACAAATAAAGCATCCCCCCACTTGAGATCAACTATCATCTAAACCCGATTTTCTTCCAAACCCTTTATTCAAAACCCGCGACTTTCACCAGTGGAACCAAAATTAACCAACAGCGCCCGGACCATAGACATAAGGAAACTACAGGGTAGGCTAGGCGATAAGTGTAACGAAACAACACATATTGGGTGAACAAAATGAAAGGAAAGGCTCTGAAGGGTGTATCTAGGGGTATCTTGCATTAATGGTGAGTGCAACAAAAAGGGTTTAACAGGGGGATTGACTAATCGATGTGAAAAGTCAATAAATACAATACATATATGGCTTATTTGGGTTTAATCCTAAAATTGCCTTATATCCTAGCTGCATCGATCACACCAAGTTACCTCAGTGTAATACTCATGATAATGGTCTTGAAAAGATATACAAGGCCAAGTTCTAAAGTTTACTACAGCCACCGACACACTCATTTTATGGTATTATGTATAAGGGGAAAACGGGAAGGCTTATCCTCACACAATGGAAATATAGGGTAGGTGTGCTCAGTCTAGATTAATCCAGTTAAGTAATGAAAAACATGTCAAAATTTTAAAGATGAAACATTTTTTACTAAAAACTAGAAAAATAAAGGCAAAAAAAATCAAGTGGGTGTCTATGTCTAATCTCTTCCCCCCACTTGGGTCATACTAAGCATAAAAATGAAATATAAGAAGGGTTAGAATTGAAACAGAAAACTCCCCTGGATTTGCTCGGCATGATCGAAGACTCACGAGTAAACGTGTCCCGCTTTGAGATCAATGAGCAAACTTTAATAACCTGAATTCACTTAATACAACCAAATGCATCATACTAGAAAAATGTAGGACCGTAAATACTATAGATTTATGTGGTTTTGGGAGGCCTTGGTTGGTGGAAGAATATGAAAGACATCATCTTTCTAGTGAGAGAAAGTAGTGAGAGGGGGAGAAACAAATGATATTTTTATTGATAAACCAAACACTACACTAACCAAATGCTTAACCTCACCCCTCATGGAGAGTCATGAGGGGTATTTATAGGCTCTACACATTACAACTTTGCCACTTAAACGATACTAGTCCCTGCGGGCAAAGTATACTACGAATCTAGTCCAATTCATGTAAGTGACGTTATCTTTATAAAAGAGCGAGGCTAACAATCTCCCTCCAAGATATCGTCACACGTGAATGGTTACAATGAGACCTATAAATACAAAACAAAGTAAATTACAATAGTAATGAAAAATGTTGACTTTGTTGAAGCGCAGAGTCTCTGTAGTCTAGATACTGAGGCAAACTTGAAGTTCTCTCTTCCGACGATCTCGGCATTTGATCTTTGGCGCTGATTGCACAAATCCTTGTAGCTCTGAACTTCAACTGTAATGGTCTAGTTAGGTTATTACTCCCTCCTAACTAGTGAGCCTTTTTTTCTTTCTTTTGCTCCCTCCTGAACCGACAACACTCTTCCAACACGCAACGGAGAAAGTAGACTCTTGATTGTAGCACAATGGTTGTAGTTCTGGGAACATCATAACAAAATAACTCACTTAGTATTGCATCCAAGTTGGTAAAAAGCCCCGATGTACACACACTACTTCTCCTTCTTCGGTCTTAAGCACAATTTCCTTCGTTAATCCAATTACAGAAGATGAAATACCAACTTCTCCCTCCTGATGGTTGCGAGCTATCGGAATCATCATAATGTTGCGTACATGCCGTATTACCCTTTTTCTTGATGCAATATTAAAGCCTTAGCTTGATCAAAATTCCGTGAGAATATGTCGCAAAAATACACTCAATAATTTTCTCAAACCAACCTTAAATCAAACCTCCTTTTGATTCACCGGCTAATGGTAATG
Organism: Chrysanthemum makinoi; assembly: GCA_910596185.1. NCBI lineage: Eukaryota > Viridiplantae > Streptophyta > Magnoliopsida > Asterales > Asteraceae > Chrysanthemum > Chrysanthemum makinoi. The sequence goes on from OU343223.1 coordinate 188,916,681, forward strand.
ACCACATATGGAGATAACCCGATACGACTAACTTGAAAAGAAAGTAAACATCCCAACTTTGTGACTTACTGCTTGTTCTATATTTTGAACAATCCACAACGTCGTGTGACACTGAGCACTGCAACGTAACTCCTTAAAGTGATAGTTATACACTGTGAGCACTACAACGTAACTCCTTGCATCAAGTATAACCAGATTGTCCATTTCATAATCACTTACAGTGACCGTAATGCCCCAACAAGTTATCTTGAGACTTGCAATTAACCAACAATGTCTCAACGATAAATATGATCACTCGTGAAATGTTACTTCAATTTTGCGTAAGCAATACCATACAAAAACCCCGTAATCATTTTTTTCTATTTATCGCTCAAGCCGTGAATCTATATCCCTCCGTGAAATTTATACCATACCAAAAATACCACTCACTTTTTCAATCCATAAAATATGTATCCTAAATTTTTGTTTGTCAAAAAATAAAAAATCGGATAACACTTTGTACTCCATAAATTCGTTCCATCATGTATGTCAATTGAATTGACATGTTTCGAGCCCATCAACGAATTTAAGTGAGAGACCCAATCCAAGAGCCACAAATTCCATAAACAAATGAGTTCACACAGCCCATCCAACTTAATCCTTACAAAAATAATCCGTTATAAGAGATTTTATACCCTAATACTTCTCATATAACTCAACCCTAAACACATTCTTAAATGAATCGCCTACCACACAAACTGACGCTCCTCCTTTTTATTTTCACAAATCTGCTATCTCCCAACTCATGTACATCACATCTCCATCCCCCTCAATCGCAACTCTTCAATCAACCAATCTCTATTCACAAGATACCAGAAGCAAACAAAGACAACAAGATTGGCAACAAGATCCATTCAACTGGGTCTCGGGTAGGTTATGTCTTGATGTTCTCGTCCTTGTGTCATTTGTTTTTGTTGTTAAACGAATCTTAGAAAAGATATAACATACTTGTTATAATCTTTCTTTGTCTTCGGATATAAGCACAGTTGGGTGTAGATGATGATGATTCAGTTGAAATAATCTTTAAAAGATTACAAAAAACTTGAATCGAATCTGAGATCTATCAAATATTTTTCTTTTTGAGTCTTGATTGAGATGGAGTAAGAGTTAGGATAGATTTGAGATTGGATGTTGAAGAGTGTTGTTTGTTATTGTTTGAGTCGGATTTTTTTTCTTTTCATTTTCTGCTCGATGACTGATGATGGCTTATGACTGAAGTCATACTTGGGTTTTGGTATTTTGGTCTTTGTTGGTCGTGGTCTTAGATTAAGTTTACGCATAGGTATTCTTTTCATTTTCTTTCAGATCTTAAGCGTAGAAATTAAATCATACGCGTAGCTTGCTTTAACCTTAAGCGTAGACTTAGTGTCATATGCGTAAACGAGTCATACGCCTAACATCATACGCGTAGGTTTTTCTTAGGCGTAGGAAATCCTACTCGTAAGGTAAACTTACGCGTAAGCTGAGGTTCTTACGAGTAACTTTCCAAGCTACTCGTAACTGGACTGAAGATGTCCCTTAGGCGTAGAAAACTAGGGTTTTAACCCAGTTGACCATTTTCCGGCGAGATTCCGACCATATTTTCCGTTCAAATTCATAATAACCCAAAAAAAATTGCTAAAGGACATGATGATTTACCATTATTGACCAAGAAACTGACCGTTTGACCGCTTTATCACATGTTTGGTAAAAAAAGAAAAAATCACAAAAATGAATTGCAAAACTGACTTGGACAAAAGATTGACACAAGATAGATTGTACAGAATAGACCATATGACTTTTTGTACCAAAAGAAAGGATACATAAAAAGTATAAATTGTTTATCACAAGTATAAGGAAAAAACATTTACGACCAATAAAAGTAGTAATAAAATAGTTTAAACTCGGTTCAAAACCACCATAAATCGATATAGATAACAACCTAGCTCTGATACCAATTGTAGGACCGTAAATACTATAGATTTATGTGGTTTTGGGAGGCCTTGGTTGGTGGAAGAAGATGATAAGACATCATCTTTCTAGTGAAAGAAAGTAGTGAGAGGGAGGAGAAACAAATGATACTTTTATTGATAAACCAAACACTACACTAACCAAATGCTTAACCTCACCCCTCATGGAGAGTCATGAGGGGTATTTATAGGCTCTACACATTACAACTTTGCCACTTAAACGATACTAGTCCCTGCGGGCAAAGTATACTACGAATCTAGTCCAATCCACGTAAGTGACCTTATCTTTATAAAAGAGCAAGGCTAACAAAAAACAACAAGTAATAGAAGAAAATGAAAAACCTAACTCACTTTCGTAGGAATCACGGTTGCATTTAGCGTATGCAACAAGCCTTTTAAACCACTTGGTGTCCCACGTGGAGGAGTGTAGTCTCGTGAGGGTTTACAGGGAACATACCCACAAAGTTCATTTAATACTAATACAAGGTTATTATGTTATTATAGAAAGAATTTGAACTGGAGGATAATTACGCCATAACTCATTGAAGGAGTTACGCCGTAATAATGGCAAAACCTGGCAGTCGCTACTGGAGGGTAGCTACGGCGTAACCATAGCATGTGATTACGCCGTAATCGGTAATGCTCTGGAGAGAATCGCTACTTGTGATGTGTTACGGCGTAATCATTGGGATGAGTTACGCCGTAACTGATGGACAGGTCAAGTCCCCGTTTAAGTTACTGATGCAATTTTCTTCGATTCATGCAAAAATGGTTAAAAACACAAAACCCTACTATACTAATAAAATGAAAAAGAAAAGATAGGCATGGGGTACCTCCCACGAAGCGCTTGTTTTTGTTCGAGTCACGAGCTTGACTCCACCCTCATTTACTACGTAAAAGGGTGTTCATCCCCTCACTTAAAATCAAGTGTGGGTGAAAATAGCAATAAGCACCACGAGGGTGTGAATTTGCTATATGATGGAGAAATGATGACTTATGATCATACCTTAAAGGAGATGTCATTTCCCTTCTTACCATACCCAAATTTATTGATAGCTTAGATGTTTGGCTCATTCCGTGTTGTTGTTGACTAACTGGCTTCAACACCATATTCGTTTCAACAGCCATGTGTACCATTTTGTCCATAGAACAAGATGAAGGATCTTTAGAAAGTAGTTTCTCGAGCTCCTTCACATTTTTTGCATGGTCGCATTCGGCTTCTTCGTCAACCACTGAAATATCCAAAAACTCATCTTCGAATTCCTTTAAAGGTTCGTCAAAAACTAGGTTGGTAGTTGGTGCTACAAAGCAATCGTCGGAAGGTGTGATATGTGATGTCAAGGGTTGCATTACTAGCTCTGGGATAGGTTCATCATGCGTAGGAGGTGTTAGAATTTTCCTAAGCCTTTCAACATCCTCAATCGTGATATTCCACATGTCATATAAGTTCCATTCATCCTCCACCTCCTCTTCCTCTTTGGTAGTGTCGATATCGACATTATCTGTATCATGTTCACAAAAACTAGCAAAAATATTAGAAATAGGAGAAATAGGAGAGTTAAGAAGGTCCTTACTTTCAAGGTTCACATCCCCGAATTGTTCATTAATAGACTCATCATGAGTCTCTTCTTGTTCCATGCGTTGAAGATTTTCAGCTCCAATTCAGAACAAATAGTCCAACGCTCTTGCAATCATCAACTCTCTATCTTCAGGTTCAGGATCAGGAGTGTTATATGAATAATCACTAAAATTGGATGTGAAACTGTGAGTGTGTGATGTGCTTTTCGTGTGCAAGTTTTAAAAATTTATAAACACGAATTATCCGGCTATTACTATAAACACATACGAGCAAGTATACTCGTTCGCGATAGCAAAGGTGGGTAAGTCGAGATCGTCCCAAGGGATTTTGCTTTTGAAATTGTTTTAAAATATTGGTAACAAGAAAGCTTTGTCAAGGCTCTCTCCAAAAATGATGGTTTTAGTGAAATTCAATATAAAGAAACATATACTTGTGTGTAGTCTATAGGCAATCATAGTAAGTGTTCATGAGAGCTTGGTGTAAACTCTTGATGTGATGCACAAATCATAAGCAAATGATTTCCAACCCATGGTTTATGTTTTGTAAAATCATTTTAAGAACAATAACATATAGGTAATCCTTTCGGTCCTTATCCTAATGATTATCCTTTAGAAAATCCATTTGTTTGTAAAATGTTCTTATTAAACTCGTTCCTACGAATCTTTCGACCTTTCGTGATGAAAATGTTTCTAGTCTTGTTTCAATAAGTAAACATGGTGGTTGTCAATCACCATATCCCCATACTAGTTTGTCACTTAACTTTTTGGAATAAAACACAAGAGAAATCCTTTCGGTCCTTTTTCTTAAAACATGTTTTACCGACAAATCAAACAAGACTAGTAGTTTTCCAACAAACTCATTTAAACAAGATCATATATACATGCATCACATATGAGAACACTAGTATGATTTCCTACATCCTTACACACAAGTATACTCAAGAACTACTCCATGATAATTATAACAAAACACAAGTAATAACAAAGTAATTCCAATAACTCAAGAGAATAGAAATCCATAACAAGTTTCATATAATACCTAAACTTTTGGGATTACAAGAACTAGAATTCGTGGATTATAGCAACCACACGCCCCAATCGCCTAGCTTAACCGTATAACTCCGAATGATCAAAACAATGGATGAGAATGAGTCTCTCCAACCTCCTGGATTTTTTACAGTAGTAACCACACTTTTGGGATGAATAAAATGGTTGGTAATAGTTTTGGTGTAAACTATTACACTTTGGGGTGTGTCACACCTAGTGTTGTAAATATCGGTCTTGGCGGCCGATATATCAGTGATATATCGCTTATCGGCGGTCCACCGATACGATATTTCACTTATCGGTCAAATTTATCGGTTGGTCAATATCGGTCAAATATCGGTCAATATCGGTTATATCGGTCATATCGGTCAATATATCGGTTAAATATCGGTCAAATATCGGTCAAATATCAGAATATCGGTCAAATATCGGTTAAGAGTGGGAAATACATAACTAAATGCATATACAATGTAAAATTTATAATATTTATATAAAATATATAATTAAAAATATTAAATATAACAATAAACTAATAAATATTTATAAACATGTATATAAAATATATAAATACCTATAAAAAAAATTAATTTCTTTATAATTTAGGGTCTCCGTTATATCATTGATATATCGCCGCCAAGACCGATATGGCGCTTGGCGGTGGTCGACCGTCGAGGGACCGCCAAGCGATATTTACAACACTGGTCACACCTAGACTACTAAGTCTAGGTTCATTATATAGCTATAGAACCATAATTATCTGTCTAAAAACGTTCTCCACAAGTAAATAACAGGAAATGATCGACCTCCAATGATTATGGGGAGTTAAGACAACATTAAATGACAATTTGTGTAACTCCAGCCTTAGCAACCGGATCGGTTGCGCCTTGTTCACTTCGCCCAACCGGATCAGTTGCGGGCTCCAACCGAACGGTTGGGCGCCTCTTGTACCCCTAGTTTTGACTTTTGTTGACTTTTCTTAATTTGCGCCTTTTTCTTTGTTTTCGCTGATGATTTCCAAGATGAAACTTGATCTTTACTTGTTGTGGATACTTAGAAATCATTGCGCTTCCTAATCATTGAGTCCAAGAGCTTCCTTACTCGACTTCCTTCCTCAGGAATTCTCCAAACGTGCATGAAAACTTCATTTCTTTATCTTTTGTGATACCTGGCTACATACACATACACAATACGCATCTTTTGCACTTTTGCAACAGTTATGAGTAAATATAGTCGATTATCATACACAAAACCAACAATAACGCTACTAAAAACATGTCCATTATGAGCGTTATCAAATTCCCCCATACTTAAGTTCTACTCGCCCTCGAGTAGGTCTAACATTTGCAAAAATCGATTTCAATGGTCTTGATACCGTGGTTCCAAAAATTTAACAATTATCTCAAAAGAAATAATCATTAGTTTGCTTTTAATATGTGAAAACTTTAAAATGAACCAAATAATTTAGATAACACAACTAAAACACCTCACGAATGATTTTAAAATTCACTCAACACTCATATATTGATGGGTATATGTAAATCACTCAATGCCTAGTCATGATCAATGCTTTTTACCATAAGCTTGTACAAGTATCAAAACAAAGAAAATAAATTCATCAAAGAGGGCTTTTATTCGGGTTATAACGTTTAGGGCTTCGGGTTTATAAAAGGTATGGATAAGGCATGGGATAGTTTATGAAATTGGTGTTAAAAGAAAAATAAATTCAACTCTAAACCTCCACGTTGCTGGCCATCATACAAACCACAATCCCGAAAATGATTATATTTTCCTCCTCTTCACATATCGATCCCCAAACATATATAACTCAATTTAGCTCATTGGCTAATCAATATTCTTCATATAGCACATTGGCTATAACCATTTTTTTTTCATAACAAGTTCCCCCACACTTAGTGTAAGCATACACCACAAAAAATACAAATGAGAAAGACGTCTCCTTCATCTTTGTTGGAGAATGGTACACACTATAGACAAAGTGTAGCTTTTTCATAATCATCAAAAACAATCCAACACTCCAAACAACTAGCAACAAACCAATAGACATGACATGGGTTGGCTAAGGTTTAAGGTGTAAAATCTTTTTGTATTTTTTTGGATTTAAACAAGAATGAAAATATTGGCTCGAAGGGTGTAACTAAGGGTATCTAGTGCTAAAAATGAGCACTAACAAATGGGTCCATATAAGGTGGTTAACTAACCGATGTGGTTAGCAAAAAATATTAGATATAAAATGGAAGGCCATTTGGGTTAAATCCTACGATGCCTCTTATCACTTGAACATATTTTAATCACTCGAGAGTCATTTTAACCGTAATGCATAACAAGTACAAGTTCTAGAATCGACACAATCACCGGCACACTCATAGCAAATATAAAACAAAAGATGTGTTTTATACAAAAAGAAACCTCACAATTAAGTGGAAAAAGGCTATAATGCGTGCTAGAAAATGCTATCGAATCCATAATGAATTACTTCCGTAATTTGGTTCAAATCAAAAATTTTCAAAAACCTCATTTTACCATTGAAATACCCAAGTTGTTCTTTTAATATATATCAATAACGTGTGAAAACAACTAGACAATCAAAGGCGATTTCCTGCTAATTACTTAAATCCAAAAACTTTATCTAAAAACTAAAAATAAGACTAAAAACTAAAAAAATTTAAAAATCGTATCATTTTTCCTATTTTCTTCCCTCCCCATACTTCAGTTTTGTATTGTCCTCAATGTAATAAAAATGAACTTCAAAGTAAAGAAAATGGGAAAAGAAATAGTCAAAAAAATACCACGGGATAGAATAAGCAATATGCATATTGGGTCATAAGCAAGCATGTGAGTTATACAATTCCAAATATTGACCAACAATAAGCTTCCGTCACATCCATCCTGCAAACAAAACTGCAAAATACGCAATACACAAAACAAAACAAACAAACAATCCAAACGCTACTAAAAATATGAAAATAAACAAAGTATGATAATCATCCTAAAGAAATAGTTAAGAGATAGAGATAATATTGTTCAACACAATAACCATTGTTTTTGAAACCATAAATCAAGAATGACCCACGATCATTCGTCATCTTCACTCATATCATCACCTTCATCATCATCGCTTTCGGTTTCATAGTTCTCCTCCTCATCCAAGATTGTGTAAACCTTCCTTTTCTTCTTCTCCTTTGCAACGCCCGATGAAGATCCTCCAACATCATAGCTAGATCCTCCAACCTCGGGTAATCTACCATATGCAGGCACAGGGTCAGGAAATGGTGCATAGCCAGGATATGGATACGGATAGGGTCCAGGATAAGAGGTGGAGGGGAAAGGATATGGTGGAACATTGGGTGGATTGTATGGCGGCAACTCATAATTGGCATCTTGAGCCATGTGTTGAAAAATCGGCATTGAATAATCATTGATGTAATTGTTTCTCAACATCATCGAATCTCTCCACACTTCCCTACACTCAATTTCATTCAAATGTTGGTTCCACTCTCCCCAACCTGAGTCAAAACTACAAGACGTACCTGTTTGCACGTTTCCCATAGGTATATTTCCCATTGGCACATTTCCTTGCTGTTGTGGTGGTTGTTGTTGTTGTTGTGGTTGTTGTTGTTGTTGTGGTTCAATCCATGCTCCCAACATTTTCTTCTTTTTATTCAAAGCATTTCCAAAACCATTTGCATTCCAAATCTCACTAAACTTTGGCTCTCCACACTTAGCCAACTCACTATTATTGTAATACCCAAGATTCTTTGCCAACCTCGTCACAAAATGGCCTCCACAAATGTTGCTATTACCTTTGATTCCCGGGGCTCTCCTAGACAAATACTCGGCTATGAGCCAAGCCGCATTTCCATCCTTAGTTTCCTCCAATAACATCATAACCCACAAGTCCGGCTTATGACATTTGTCCCTGCTTCCAACTCTATGAAACGGCCCAATTACTAGCAACTTGTGTAGCACTCTCATCAACGGATTCCTAATGGTTGCAGCATTCCTCCTAGTACAAGAAGGATCTCCCACTCGATTCCAGTAAGCGGGGATACTAGGGTATTCTTTTTCAAACCTCCTAAGCCTCGAAAAATGAGCTTCAAACAATCGATGCTTAACCTCATTCGCTTCGTACAAGCCAAGAGCAACAAAAAAATCCGGCAAAGTGTAGGCGTGATCCTGCCCACAAAGCCTAAACCAAACACAAACTTCTTCCATGATGTTTCGAACATTGACCTTTCTTTCAAAGTACATGGTCGAAAAGAACTCCATACACCATTCACGATAAACCTCTTCATTTATGCTAAAAGATCTTTCCCGTGACAAATCATCAAACGAATCCCCATCAACCGGATAGACATAAGACATCCGCATCATATTACGCAACTCATTTTCACACTCATACTCAGCAAACAAATCCCAATCAATCACCCTTGGAACCAAAGCTGTCCTATTTTGCAACTTTGATAATCGTTCCCTGAAAGCATGTTTCTCCTCATTGGTGAGATCTTTGAACTTCAAGATTGCATTCGCTTCAGCCTTCAAGCTATATGTGACTTTCTTCCTTGGGTTCCTTTGGCAATACTTGGCAACAATCGGGTTTAGTGGAACCCGTGTCGAACTTAAACAACCTACAACATTTCTCTGTAGAAATCATAAATATAAGTCAATATAAGAGTGTTAGAACAAACGGAAAGGTCCATAGAAGCCTCTAAGGTCTACTTCAAAAATTCGAAAATTCCCACATCAGAACGTGGAACCGGATCGGTTGAGGAGCAACCGGATCGGTTCCACTTGCTACCTCAGTCTAACCGTTCGGTTGCGCTTCGCAACCGGATCGGTTACTTCCTCTGCAGAAGGCTTTCCCTTCAAATCCATTTCCCACTAGATTTTTCTAATTCCAATTCACTCCTAGACTGCATTCTAACATCATCAATGATTCCCACATCCTCAAATTGTTCCTAATTCGCTTTCAAAACTTCCAATCATCACATATTCATCTTTCTTAGAACTTAACAATCTTAACCTCAATTCTTAATTACTTGTTCTAATCAACAATGTGACATCTAAAATTCATTAAAAACGCATCATCTACCAACTAGGAATCATTAATTGCAACTTAATTTTATTCAATGGCACAACCTAATTAAATCCGAAAATACAATCATCTAATACTCATTCCATGTTGAATCAATCACTACAATTCTTTTTACAATGTATTCCTATATCAATTACCCACTTAATCCTAAAAGATTACAACTTAATTCGAATTCTATCAAAAACCCCCAAATTAGTGACCTAATTTGCAATTTGAATCAAATGCTCTAATTAAACCTTAATTAAGTTAATTGATTGCAGATGCTTACTTGCTTAGGTGCCATGATGATCTTCTACAACTTTTACAATCTTCAAACAACTTCTAATGGTCGAATTTACCTAGCTGGAGGATTAGTGTGTGTGTGTTTTTCTGGAAAAATTGAATTTTTGGTATATATACTTGCATGCAACCGGATCAGTCATGGACACAACCGTTTCGGTTTGCATTTTTGCAGAATTTTGCCTTTTTCACGTTACTTGGGCATTTTACCTTCCAAGCAACAACCGTTTACTTCAAAAACCCGATTAAAGATGCACACAACATTCATCCAACCATTTGAAATTTCAATAACATCTAATCTCAAAAACTAAATCATCATACTCATAACTTAAACTAAAACTCAAAATGCATTAATTAAATAACTTCAAAATAATAATAAGAGCAAATAAAAATGAAATGAAAAACAAGAAATCCTAAATGCATAAAATTAAAAGTTCATGAAAATCAAGCAAACAATTGCTTGTTATTATGGTGTTTTGCTTCTCCTTATTACTCCTCGAAATACTCATGCCTTAAGATGTCCTCACTTAGAAATTTCCCGGTCAATTCACGGTGTGTTTCGTGAGTTTTGAATTTCCTTACAAATCTTCTCCCATCCGGGCATAGTATATCAAATTTGACGTGCCATTCTCCGTCTCCATCCTCTCTTTTGTAAACACATGACCCCTCGGGTCCCCATTCCAAATTTTTGAGTTCAACCGGTAGAGAACCTAAGAAATCGGCTAGCTTCTTGTAAACAAGGATGTTTTTGAATGGATTGTAAAATGCTTCCACCGCTAGTGCGTGTTCCATCTCATCCTCAATATCAAAGTATGGTGGAGCTAGTGGTCCATACATCGGGTTTCCATGGACATCACGTCCAATTTCAAAACAAGTCAAGTCATCGTCCGCTTCCATCAATTCTAAATCTTCCATGAATTCCAAAACTGGTCCCCTTGGTTTGGGATAATAGGTTTGTTTTGAGATCCCGTCATCGATTGTCATCGTACCCCTACCCATATCTATGATTGCACCACATGTGCGTAGGAACGGTCTTCCTAGTAGAAGAGGTAGACTCTTATCAACCAGAATGTCTAGGACTAGAAAATCGGCCAAGTAGGGTTGATAGCCAATTTGAACCCTTACGTTTTTCACCTCCCCCATCGCTTTTGCTTGGGAGTTATCCGCCATGGTAAGTTTCGAGTGATTTGGTTGTGGTTTACTAAGACCCAACGTCTTAAATAATGGATAGGGCATAACATTGACGCTTGAACTTGTATCCGCCAAAGCATACATTGGAGTCTTCCCGTTAACTTTAATCGGCAAAACAAAGTTTCCCGGGTCTTTCTCCTTACGTGGCATACCCCTAAACAAGATCCTATCTCTATCCTCCTCCGATAGATCTTTATCCTCCAATCTCGCTCTTGCTAACATTACCGCGTCTAGTTTCTTGCGGTATAGAACATAATCTTGTAGTACCTCAATTACCGGCTTTCTCTCATTGAGTTCGAGAAATTTTTGTTCAAGGTTTTCCAAGAAGGCTTCTTTTTGGTCTTGGGTTAAAAGTTTGAAGGTGTTTGGTGTAGTGGGTGGTGAATGTGTGTAATCACTATTTTTGCTGGTGGATGTGGTAGGAGTTAATTTGTTGGATGAGGTTTTCTTTCTATTAGCCTTCCCCATCTTTACGACTTCCACATTCTCCTTTTCCATATTAGCACATAACTCCACAAACATTTCATTCACCCCCTTCTCCTTTTCCAAGTCGGTGATGTTTATCCTCATCTCCCCTAAAGCAAAATCCACTTGACATTTGGTCGTCACAAGAAAATCCCGCCCAAAGCATACGTTGGGCTCATAAGCGTTTCCTTCTACCAAGACAACAAAATCTGCTTCGAAAATATGACCATGAATGTTAACCTTAAGATTCTTAACCATTTTTCTCCCGTAAGCTTCGTAATCCAAACGAACGTGGCCAATTTGATCAAGAACTTTCTCCACAATATAATTTTCACCATAGGCCATGTTTAGTTGAGCGTCCCACGCACTCACCCCTTCGACACTACAAGGTGTACCGAACCTCATAAGTGGTGAATCATACTCCGTTAGTGGTGCTTGCGTGAATACCATAACTCTACCCTTATTAGGAAGTTGAACCTTGTTCTCTCCCACTTCTTCCATAGCCAAGTCCTTCTTACTCTCTTCCAAAATATTCCCAATCTTCTCCAACGAGTTTCCGGTGTCTTTGAACATCTCATCCAAGTTACGTAGGTACTCAGAAATTCCGCTTAAACTATCCATAACAACTATCTAACAAGACAAAACAAAATCAAAGACAAAAATCCAAATCATTAGCGTTAAAGTTAGTAAAAACCAAAGCAAACTACAGAAACATATACTAAACAAGTAAAGACACTTAACAAAACTAAAAACACAAGCTAAAACTCAAAATCTAAAAACTAGAAATTTTTTTACCGAGAGCTCCAACCGATTCGGTTGGTGGTAAACTTCCTGACCAAAAACCTCCAACCGATTCGGTTGCAACCGAACGGTTGGATCGATTTTCCAAATATATATATATATATATATATATATATATATATATATATATATATATATATATATTTTAATAATAAACAAAACCTGTTAATTATAAATTAATTAAAGACTATTAATTGTGCTTAAAATCTTAATTAAATGTGTCTACTCATTATCCTTATTAATTAAAAATATTAATTAAGTTAATTAATCAAAAACTACATTAACTAATCTACTTAATTACTCATTAAGAATACCAACCCATAAAAACTGAAAATTAACCAAGCTAATTACTGCAATTAAGACAAAATTAACTAAAAAGTAAATAAAACTACAAATGATTAAATATCAAAAATCTAAAAATTACTAAGAAAGCATAAACAATCTATAAGACAATCTATAAAAATCAGAAATGACAAGAATTAAACTATAAACTATAACACAAAACAATAGATAAAATAAAAACTACAAAAATCAAAAATAAAACTTTTCCGAGAGCACTAACCGGTTCGGCTAGCCTCTAAACCAATTTTTTTTTTTACTCTTTTTATGAAATTTAATTTTAATATTAACAATTTTACAGAAAATTAACAAAATCAAATTACTTAAGAATCAAAAATCCCCGGCAGCGGCGCCAAAAACTTGATGTGCTTTCCGTGTGCAAGTTTTAAAAATTTATAAACACGAATTATCTGGCTATTACTAGAAACACATACGAGCAAGTATACTCGTTCGCGATAGCAAAGGTGGGTAAGTCGAGATCGTCCCAAGGGATTTTGCTTTTGAAATTGTTTTAAAATATTGGTAACAAGAAAGCTTTGTCAAGACTCTCTCCAAAAATGATGGTTTTAGTGAAATTCAATATAAAGAAACATATACTTGTGTGTAGTCTATAGGCAATCATAGTAAGTGTTCATGAAGGCTTGGTGTAAACTCTTGATGTGATGCACAAATCATAAGCAAATGATTTCCAACCCATGGTTTATGTTTTGTAAAATCATTTTAAGAACAATAACATATAGGTAATTCTTTCGGTCCTTATCCTAATGATTATCCTTTAGAAAATCCATTTGTTTGTAAAATGTTCTTATTAAACTCGTTCCTACGAATCTTTCGACCTTTCGTGATGAAAATGTTTCTAGTCTTGTTTCAATAAGTAAACATGGTGGTTGTCAATCACCATATCCCCATACTAGTTTGTTACTTAACTTTTTGGAATAAAACACAAGAGAAATCCTTTCGGTCCTTTTTTTTAAAACATGTTTTACCGACAAATCAAACAAGACTAGTAGTTTTCCAACAAACTCATTTAAACAAGATCATATATACATGCATCACATATGAGAACACTAGTATGATTTCCTACATCCTTACACACAACTATACTCAAGAAGTACTCCATTTTAATTATAACAAAACACAAGTAATAACAAAGTAATTCCAATAACTCAAGAGAATAGAAATCCATAACAAGTTTTATATAATACCTAAACTTTAGGGATTACAAGAACTAGAATTCGTGGATTATAGCAACCACACGCCTCCAATCCCCTAGCTTAACCGTATAACTCCGAATGATCAAAACAATGGATGAGAATGAGTCTCTCCAACCTCCTGGATGTTTTACAGTAGTAACCACACTTTTGGGATGAATAAAATGGTTAGTAATAGTTTTGGTGTAAACTATTACACTTTGGGTTGTGTCACACCTAGACTACTAAGTCTAGGTTCATTATATAGCTATAGAACCATAACTATCTGTCTAAAAAAGTTCTTCACAAGTAAATAACAGGAAATGATCGACCTCCAATGATTATGGGGAGTTAAGGCAACATTAAATGACAATTTGTGTAACTCCAGCCTTGGCAACCGGATCGGTTGCGCCTTGTTCACTTCGCCCAACCGGATCAGTTGCGTGCTCCAACCGAACGGTTGGGCTCCTCTTGTACCCCTAGTTTTGACTTTTGTTGACTTTTCTTGATTTGCGCCTTTTTCTTTGTTTTCGCTGATGATTTCCAAGACGAAACTTGATCATTACTCATTGTGGATACTTAGAAATCATTGCGCTTCCTAATCATTGAGTCCAAGAGCTTCCTTACTCGACTTCCTTCCTCGGGAATTCTCCAAACGTGCATGAAAACTTCATTTCTTTATCTTTTGTGATACCTGGCTACATACACATACACAATACGCATCTTTTGCACTTTTGCAATAGTTATGAGTAAATATAGCCGATTATCATACACAAAACCAACAATAACGCTACTAAAAACATGTTCATTATGAGCGTTATCAGTGTGATTATTCCAGCTGTTCTTCTTCCGACATCGGTTGGCTGTGTATAATTCATATTCATGAATGGTCATGTTATCCATGTCCATTTCATCATACTCTTGAGGAGATACATAATCACCATGAGAATATTGAAATAAATGCTCTAGGGAAGGCGATCTCGTACAATTTCCCCAAGATTGACGATTCCTTAAAACTTTTCTATCCTTTTCGCGCTCGTATTCCCAGTATTCTTCCAATGTCATATTACCAAAATCTGGCTCCATTTCCATGATTACCTGAAATGCACTCAAAGAAAATAGCAGAATAGGAGGAAAAAAAACTTAAATTAAATCCTAAAATAGCTCCCCGACAACGGCGCCGAAAACTTGATGCAGGTTTTACTGACTAGGTTTTAATATTTATAAGTCTAGTTATGCCTATGGTCTACCCTAATGCACTAATGGGCAGTGTACCCGGTCGTGTGTAGTGTAGTATTCGGTAAAACCGAAGTCGTCCCAAGAGCTACGTGGATTGGAAATTAACTTAAGTCTATGTACGATTTTAATTGCTTTTAAGATTGAAATAATAAATTACCTACTAAGGAAATAAAAGAAAGCAAGTAAGGGCGAAGGTTGTGATCAATAGAGGAGAGGGGTGCTAACCTAGTCATTCATCCTAATTAGCTATGTTTACGTTTAATTACTTCCAATTACTTTAGGTGGGGTCAAAGTCGCTAGGACAACATTTGGTCAGTTCGTCCTAACCTATCAGCAAAGAGTCCCACTAGAGAAGTCAGGTGTCCCCTCATAAGTCCAGTTGTTCTTGGTCCCCTAAGCCAAGTCATTAAGTACCGCTACATGCTAGATTCATAATAGTGAGTGCCCGGGCGCTAGCAACTTAAACACTCACCCCTTACTTCTTAAGTTCATCTAAACGGTAGGTGATCAGTTGGTCAAATCGCACAAGTAGAAAAGGTCGTTAGTTGGTCATATCTTACCCTTCCCGTCTCAGTCTACTTACTTAGGGTCAGTTGGTCATATCTCCTAAGTAACTAGCCTCTACCACCATTCAAAACTATCGAAACAAGGGTAGCTACCAACAAACTATGCACGCATATACTTAGAAATAATTATACGGAAGCAATATAAACATAAACAAAACAATTAAGGAATCATAACTAGGCTAGCACCAGAGGTGCTTAGCCAAACATATAGTAAATTAATCCAACAATAATGAATAAAACATAAATATAATTAAACATAATGTGTTTGATACAGATTACTTGATGTAGATCTAACAATGATGATTATTGCGAGTGAATTCTTCCTTCAAAGATGGCTTGGAACTGCTGGAAATTGCCCTGGAGTGGTGCCCTAATCGACCCCTAGGAGAGGGGTGAACAGAGATACTTAAAAATGCAGATTTGGGGCTGTATTTATAGGCCCCGACATGGTTACGGCGTAACCATAAGGGCAAATTACGCCGTAACTAATGACGCCGCAAAGAAATCCGAATCTCGAATAATTACGTCGTAATTCAAATCATTAGTTACGTCGTAACTAAAGTTACGCCGTAACTAAAATTAAATTACGTCGTAACTATGTAACCTTGTACTTTTTCATGTCATCCTAATTTCTTGAAACATTATTACTCTTGTGTGCGCTTTTGGCCCCTCATCTCACTTCATATTTTTATAACAATTCCTTGGAGTAAATAAACTTTATATAAGTTGTCACCTTTAGTCCCTGATCGTACTTGTTATTTTTACTTTCAATCCTCGGAATAAATATCATTTAACTTCATTTAGCCCCTGGACTTCAACTCCTTCGCGCCCAAGTTATTAATTACGGCGTAATTAAATTGCCGAATTACGCCGTAATTCTTCAACCGTATATTCTTATCCGCTCCGTAATTATCTCTACGGCGTAACTAAATTGCTACGTTACGCCGTAACCTTCACAAAAATAATTACGACGTAACCATAAGAAATGGTTACACCGTATCCTTCAAAGCATAATATTTACGCCGTAACATTATTAACGAGTTACGGCGTAATCTTCACACTGAATTCATAGGCCCATGTATATCTATCTTCAGAACATATATTTGGCCTAATATCACATCTTTTCCTCTTCAACGCCTCATTTATCCTGAAATGCAAATATGAACGAATATGAACGAATTAAGTACCATATTAATACAAATGAGGCCATAAACACGGGAATTTGATATATAAAATATCAGGCTAATTTGATGTTATCACGTATTCTTTCTTACGTTTAGCTTAGCTAAATACCCTAGATTCAGTTTTAAGTATTATTACCGAAAAGCTCTGTCACAGCTAATCCCGAATCTGTACTAAGTGTAAACTTAATGATTACTTAGTTAAATTATTTATCCCGTTAGGGATTACATCAACTATGCTAAGATCTTAATGAAGTAATTGTGGGAGGCGTATGACAGCGCAAACAAGCCACGATAATCAAGAAGTAATCAAAGCATACACATGAACATCCAAATAAACATCAAATAAACTTATAATCGATGGGAAAGCTTTTTGTTTCAAGTTATCTAGTATTAGTGAGTCGAGTCTTGGCTTAGCAACGCTACTCTTTACATGCTTGTAACATAAGATTTTTGACTTGCCACCACTAAATATCCCCTATCCAACAAAACCCTTTACTTCCCTACCCTAAGCCTAACGTTACAACCCTTGTAAAGACTTCTTAGATAGTTGTTTCTAGGTGCTTACGCCAAAGCGGTGGAGGTTTGATCGAGTCTCAAGCTTATGGTAATCTATGTACTATGCCAGGTAATGAGTTTTTATCTTCCATTTCCATTCATATTATATTTCATATAAACCCGAGAGATGAGAGAATCCAAACACCATTTGTGAGGTGCTAGTGTATGATTTCCGTGCTTGTTATGACTATTGTGGCACTTTTACTTGTTATGAACTATTTTAAAGCAATGCTTCATGCCCCCTAACTTATAAATTGATTGGTCAAAAGAACGTTTGCTTGAGGACAAGCGAATATCAACTGTAGGGATATTTGATAAGGATTTAAAACGTACAATTTTAGGGGGTCATTTAAGCCCTACTTCGACAAATTTTATATCCGTTACTGCTTAATTTCGTTCATTTTCACTTTTTAGGTCTTTTGGAAGCAAAATGCTAGAATGAAGCATATTTGGATGAAAAGGAGCAAAAACATGAAGAAAATGGCAAAGTCAAGATCGAAGACACTCAAGGATGATCAACAGAACCTGGCGGCGTCCCATCCAAAGGGCGATGCCGTCCCTCTATGAAGACTTGATCAGAATGTGCCCACGACAGCTCAGTGGAATTTCTAGTCCTAAAGCCTGACGGCGTCATGCCTAAAATATGGAGGGCGTCACTCACACTTTTCACTCCAGACGGCCCAGATCTAGAACTCAGACGACGTCGCAACTAAAGACCGACGACGTCACAACTCTCAAGTGACGTCGTCCCATCGATGACTTGGCCCAGATGAAACCCTAATGAAGGCGACCTGACGGCGTCGCATGCAAAAGGCGACGCCGTTGCGATTGTAAATCTATATATAGAATTCGATTTTCTGTATTTTAAGAGGTGGAATTTTGGAGAACAAACCCTAACTCAGTTGTAGTCCGACTTGGACAGTATTCTAGGGTCCCATACCCTATTTTACACATCAAGATAAGTTTGTTAATCCAATTTATCATTATGTCTACCCCATGTTCAATTGATTGTGTGTATGCTTGCTTGTCTAACATGTCTAGCTAAATTACCTGTGTGTTTGCTTAGATCTATGAAACCTAGTTATTGATTGTTGTTAGGTTGTTTCTTTTCTTAATTGATATAGGCTTAATTAGTGCAATTAGGCTTTTGTTGTATTTATTGTGTGAGTATGCTTGATGATGATAGGGTGAACGGATGAAATAGCTTAGGTTTACCGATTCCGTGAATCATATACGAGAGATAACCTCATAGAACTAGGGGATTCGCACACCCTACGATTAATAGGAATACAACGCGTTAAGATAAAGGACGTGACAATTCAACCGACCAATAAAAGATAACTAGGGAGTAATAGTATCTAAGTGAACACATCTTTAATCATCATACGAGCACAACTCAATTAAACATAGCTATCTGTAGTAATTAGTTAAATTAGATAATTAGTAAAAGTAGAATAATCGGTAGAAGTACCACCCTCAACCAATTGCCCCGAGATTTTACCTTAGCTTTCTAAAAAACCATAAAAAAAAATCATCCTCAACCCCCACCTTCTCGTCATAAAATTATTTCTAGCCTTCCTATTCCCCTACAGAATGATATCAATCCTCGAGGCTTACCCCATACTACACTACAATGATTAGGTTCACTGCCTAGAGGGTTAAAAAGCTTGCTCGTAGAAAAGAAGGTTTTCTCGACCCCGAACCCTGCTATCAGATAATGATAACTGAAAAGCGATATAATTTGATGTTATCATACGGGTAATCTCCCACACAAAGCTCTCCACACAAACACATTAATCTTTTTGGGGACCAACTTATTTCGAAGCATCATGCTATTGTTGCTGCCAATATTAAGGCATTTTTCGTCAATAATACACGTTAGAATTTGATGGAGAACACACCACTTTCGATTAGTCCCTAGTTCCATATATCCCTACAAGAAGAATTAATAATGATGTTATATAAAATAGTTTCTAAATCTTCAAACTCACCCTACCTCTCCCATCGACTCTCTACCCCAATCCCAAATCCATTCCCAAATCTCACCATTCCACCTACCCTTATCCGCCACTCTAACATCTTTGCACCGCGCCAAATGATAAAGCCTATGAAATCTATCTCGTAACTTATCATCACCAACCCACACGTCATTCCAAAATGCTATAGCTTTCCGACCTCCGACACTCTTATGAAACAAAGACGAAAAACCTAATTCAATATTATCCATCATCACACAACCTTCACAATATCAATCACCCTCACCCCTAACCCACATTTCCCCATGAAAACTCGTGCACCCTAAAATCCTCATATTTTACCCTAAACCTCCTCCACCAGTTCCCCACTAGCGCCCAATTTTTAGCTTTAAGATACCCAACGTCCAACCCACAAGAGCCGTAAGTAGAAAGAATAAAATTCAATACCCAAGGCATTTTATTGCATTCCTAAAAGCCACCACAAAAGAACTCTCGCATCAGATTCTTAACGCGATTGATAATACAAGACTAAACACGGAACATAGAAAGGTAATACTATCCCTACTAGTTGTTTTTTTTTTCTATATAATAAAAAGACAACATTTACACAAAAACCGCTAAGAAAAAGAACTGCTATTTAGCTGCTTCAAGACAATATAGAAATGATAAAGAGAAAAATAAATTACTAAACTAGACCAACCCTATATCCCATTTACAAAATCGGGCCATTTTTTATGACATTGCAAAACCATGCCAAAGAATCAAGCGCGCCTCCCTATTAACTAAAATTGTGTGCATGCTTTGAGTAGTATTTTGGTGACAGTGTGACCCTTATCCTCTTATATACCACAGTCTATTTTATATCACCCTTTAAAATCTTGTCCCTCACACCATAAAATCCTCATCAACCAGCAAATTTTTTCTAAAAAGCATGAACCCAAAGCTTTAACAACAATGATGTTATCACCAGAAATTTTAGCTTCCAATCAAAGCCCATCAAGTCAAACCAAATCGCTAACACTCTTTTTTTTTCCTTGTTTCTTCCCTCGACACCACCATGAATTGTTTTCACAATGAGTAGTATTTTGGTGACACGTGTGACCCTCCGCCATGTATCTAGACTTTGATAGACATTAGTCGCGTAGGAGTCGCACGAGGTCGCCCGAGTCACCCTAGATGTCGCCTAGATGTCGCCCAAAGTCGAGTCGCCCAAAAGTTGCCTATATGTTGCCCAGTGTCGAGTCGATCTCCATTTAACTTTTCAGTCGGGTACAAATAGGGGTGAGCAAAACCGCCCGAGACCCGACAACCGAACCGATACCGACACAGCCCGATCATCCCGATCCCGACTAGCAGCTTATCGGGTCGGGCCTCGGTTCACCATTTCAGCCATTTCGGGTTTCGGGTCGGGACGGGGCGGGTCGGGACGAGCCAAAAACCGAAAAAAACAAGCCAAACAAGCCCGAAACCGAGCATACCGAATCCGATTATCCCGAACCGACTTACCCGACTACTTCTCGGGTCGGGATTCGGTTTAGAAATTGGAAGACTTTCGGGATTAGGCCTTGTCGGGACGGGTCGGGTCGGGTCGGGATCCAGCCCGATGCTCAGCCCTAGGTACAAATGCCGTCTAGAAGAATTGCGGACACGTGTAAAGTTAAAAATGTATTTTAAAATGAATCTAATGGTCGATATTTAAAAGTTCATTTTAATAAAAAAAACACAAGCGAAGTCTAGTTTTTAATGAAAATGAGTTGTTTAAAAAAATTTCTCCGAATAGAAAGCATATTAAGTAAAATATTAACAAATGGATGCCTGGCTTTTCTCTTTCTGGTTAAAAGTAGGAATGGTGACAATCATTCTCTTGCAATATAGAATTACCAACATGGGTCGAGTATGCATGATTTTTTTTGTTCACGAGTCAATTTTCATCCATCAACTTTGCATAACCCAAAATAAAGCCATGTTCACGAGTCAATTTTCATCAATTTTCATCCATCAACTTTGCATAACCCAAAATAAAGCCATGTTCACAGAGTCAATTTTCATCCATCAACTTTGCATAACCCAAAATAAAGCCATCTATTTAGCTAAAACTTTTGGATGTTTAATTGTTAATGTTTATACTTATAAAGACACATTCCAGGATAATTGTCAACATAAAAGTTCAATTGATCAATGATCATAGTTAATTAGTATGTGTCGTTCACTTTTGAGGATTAATTATGTCTATTTTCACTTTTAATTAACTTATGTGTATTTCTTTTGAAAAGAATTGTTTTCACTCACTTTATTTTCAAAACGTTTTTGCATTAATTATTGTTCTATAACATTTCTGCATTTATATCTTTACTATTTATAAATCATTTTTGAAACCTAAAAATGAATAATATTATTAGACTATATTATACCATTGATTAAAATGGTAACAACATCTATCACTAAAATAATATTTTAAAGGGTTTTGGTCGTACAATAGCAGCGTACTTTTTCAAATGTACCGATCTAGTACGCGTACTATTTTTTGTCCCACTTAATGTAACGTACTTTCATTTTTTGTTCCAATCTACCCCACCAAACTTGTTTAACCGGCACCAAAATTTTGTTTGCCCATTTTCGCACGATTTTGTCCGTTTTGCACGTTTTTGTCCGTTTTTACATGTTTTCGTCCGTTTTTACATGTTTTTGCACGTTTTCTCACGTTTTCATCCGTTTTTTCATGTTTTTGCACGTTTTCGTTCGTTTTCGCCCGTTTTCGCACGTTTTCGTCTGTTTTCGCATGTTTTTGAACATTTTTGCCCGTTTTTGCATGTTTCATCCGTTTTTGCCCGTTTTCGTCCGTTTTTGCACATTTTCACACGTTTTTGCATGATTTCATCCGTTCTTGCACGTTTTTTTTCCATCTTTGCACGTTGTCGTGCGTTTTTACACATTTTTGCACGTTTTTGTCCTTTTTGCATGTTTTTACACATTTTCGATCGTCTTTGCACGTTTTTGGCTATTTTTGCATATTTTCGTCCGTTTTCGTCTATTTTTGTATGTTTTCGCACGTTTTCATCCATCTTTGCACGTTTTCGTCCGTTTTTACACGGTTTTGTCTGTTTTTGCATGTTTTCGTCCGTTTTCATCCTTTTTTGCACATTTTCGCACGTTTTTGCACAAACGGACAAACATGTGCAAAAACAGGCGAAAACATGTAAAAACGAATAACGTAAAAATGAACAAAAACGTGTAAAAAGGGGCGAAAACGGACGAAAACGTGCAAAAATGGACGATAACGTGCGAAAACGTTCAAACTTGCGAAAACAGATGAAAATGTGCGAAAACATGCAAAAATAGACGAAAACGGATGAAAACATGCAAAAGAGCAGGCAAAAACGTTCAAAAACGTGCGATAACAGACGAAAACGAACGAAAACGAACGAAAACGTGCAAAAACAGATGAAAACGTGCAAAAATGGACGAAAAATGTGCTAAAACGGGCGAAAACATGTAAAAACGAATGAAAATGTGTAAAAACGAACAAAAACGTGTGAGAACGGATGAAAAACATGCAAAAACGTGTGAAAATGTGCAAAAACGAACGAAAACGGGCAAAAACGGACGAAA
The DNA here is from genome assembly GCA_910596185.1 of Chrysanthemum makinoi. Classification (NCBI taxonomy): domain Eukaryota; kingdom Viridiplantae; phylum Streptophyta; class Magnoliopsida; order Asterales; family Asteraceae; genus Chrysanthemum; species Chrysanthemum makinoi. The sequence goes on from OU343223.1 coordinate 188,939,801, forward strand.
ACGTGTGAAAATGAAAGTACGTTATATTAAGTGGGACAAAAAATAGTACGCGTACTAGATCGGTACATTTGAAAAAGTACGTTGCTATTGTATAGCCAAAACACTTAATAAAAAATGTCAAGTATGATCCATAGCCGGTTTCCAAACTTTTTTTCCGGTAGCCGGTCATCTTATGGGTAGAATGGAACAAAAGTTGAAAGTTCGTTACATTAAGTGGAACAAAAAATAGTACGCGTACTAGATCGGTACATTTGAAAAAGTACGTTGCTATTGTACGGCCAAAACCCTATTTTAAATATCGTTTAATTCTTAAACTTTTATCAATTTTTCTTTTTGACCCATATACTTTTTTCTTGCAATAACTACAAATTGAACCTATATATTTGTATCAATGGTCAAACCAGAATCACGATTTCACAAATATAATTGTTTACTACTATACACCGTCTCTTTGCACGGTTTACTACTATACACTGTCGCTTTGTACGAATATTCGTCCAGTCTGTTTAATTAATTTAGCTCTAACAGTGTAAAACACATTGTAGTTGATTATATGTCCTTACTAAAGTCTCACGAATAACTTTGAAGAAACCGAAATATCAAATTTAACCTTTATAAAAACATAGGAAGAAAAAAAGGTTAGCTAGTATAGGTTGAGAACTTATTACATTAGCACACATACACTTATTATCTTTACAAGTTACAGTCGCATCTTTATGTCAAGTTCCATTTATATTATTAGGTAATCGATATGGTTAATTTATGACAATATGACGAAAGAAATAGAAATACGTTAACCGTGTTACTAGTCATCGATCATGTTAGATAATTTGATTGACACTTTTCTTTATTTTGTCTATACATAATTTGTTGTACAATATACTTACTTGAAACAATAAGATTATAAGACCATTACTCCCTGAGAAGGCCAAATCTATACTACTTATAATAGATGAAGACACTTCCCTCCTATTTATTATTTTAAGAGTACCATAAGTAAAATTTTAAACAAATACTACTTCATAAGCATTATTTACAAGTATATAAAGCACACATAAAACTAAAAACACACTACTCATATAATACAATTAATAAACTATTAAAAACACCCATTCATCAAAAAATACAACTTTTTAACCACAAAATACAATATAATTAAGCTTTCACACATAAATAAACTAAAAATAGGTTTTTAAGCAAATACAAGTAAATAAGCATAATTTACAAGTATTTAAATAAAAAATAAACTAAAAAAAAAACAATATTCAATACATACAGTTAATACACTATTAAAAACACCCATTCACCAAAGTATACAATTATTTAACCACAATGTACTATATAATTAAGCTTCCAAAACATAAATCTGAAATCCAACAGTCCAAAACAAAATGACATTTGTTCGTCGAAAAATTAACCCACAGAGTACCCGCCGTCGCATCGCGCGGGTACGCTAGTATAAAAAAATCATTGTGTCACAAAGTGTAGGAAGCAGGTCTACACAAAACATAAATTGATAATCAATTTGACATAAACCATTTTTTTTAATCAAAGAGCTCATCAAATTTAATACAGTAGCTTTTAAGACTTAAAAGTACCCAAAACTAAACTTTTTTAAAGTGAATATCCTAAATTTGAATTTGTAAAAGTTAGTGCGTTATAGAATATTTTGCGGAACCTCACTTTTTAATCACCTTCGTATCTCCATCCCTCCAATTCTCTTGTGCGAGACCAAAATAAAAACACTTAACAAAACCACACTTTCCTTAAATATTTCTAAACATCATCGGAAAAAATGGAGTCAAAGGATCAGAAAACATTGCTGGTATCGGAATCGGGTGACGACAATGACCGTCGACACGCTCCTGTCTCGTCTCCTATGACGAAAAAAGGAGTTTATGCCGCAATCTCTTACATGGCTTGTGCAGGTTTTTTCTTTCTCTTTCTCTGGAATCAAACATTATTCTGTGTTTTGGAATATTTACGGCAGTTAAGGATACGCTTTCGGTGATTTTTTTCCTTAAATGGATTGTGTTTCTTTCTTGTCATGAAAATTGCATTTATGTTATTAAATGCTTTAGTATTGTTTTCTTTGCTATATATATATGTGGAAATCATATTTTTAACCAAGCTTAAGGAATGTAAGTGACATGTACTTGAAGCTCCTTCATTAATTTCTAGCTAAATGAAAAAGTTAACATGACTTGCTACAACTGCTGTTAGTATATGTATATCAATTACTGGAACATGGCCACATGGGGACGCATGGTTGTTATGTTTAACTAACTATAGCCCAAAAATTATGGATTGGACCTATAATTTTACAACTTGTTTAGATGCATGCATAATAGCATGTACTATTAGTAACTTAAAACTTGATTTTAGCTGTATTCGGGATATAATTAAGTTCTTCCTCAACAGATAGGGCGAGGGTCAAAGTCATCTGGTAGACAGTAACGGAACCAAGGTGGTTCCGGAGGGTCGCCGAACACCCATGTATTATTGTGTAGGCAAGTGTGTCAATATGCCTTTAAAAAAGATGTGGAATACCCTTAATTAAGTTTGTCACAATTATCTTTAATTTTTTATAAGATATGGGCAATTTGAACCATATTACTACTATAACAAACACGATTTTACGACAAGTCTTTTCATTTCAGTACCGTATATAAATGATTGATCGAAAAATAGGTTGATCTTCTGGCTAAATATGATTTTTGATCTTTTGTTTGATTAATCTACTGGATTTAAGCCAACCGCATGGCTACCGTTCAACAAAAATATAAAGTGTAGACATTTGACATTAAAAAAAAAAGGCTTGAAAATGGAACCAAATATTGTAAAAGTTTTAATATACTGTACCCAAGTTATGATACATGATGTAGTGGATCACCGAAAGAGGACCCGCATAGTAGAGTTACCACTTGAGTGTAACAGTTAATATATGTTGAGGTTCTAAGAACCCTTCGTAGTGCGACATGATAAAATAAGGTATGATTTAAATTATATAATATATCCTGATAAAGGTATTAAATAGTTTAAAGTATTTGATTTGTGTTACTTAATTCAAGAGAAACGCATGCGAATATAATATGAGAATTGATACTCACACCACATTTTTTGATGTGTGCATTACAATTTATGCATTACAGTTTATACCGTACAATACTGTAATTCACAAATTATAGTGCATGCATCAAAAAATTTGGTGTGAGTATCACCCCCTATATTATATACCGGATGTGATGTTCTTATTGCTAGAATAACATAAATTTGGATGGCTAGTAGAGTAAGGAAGCCCTAAATATATATATATATATATATATATATATATATATATATATATATATATATATATATATATATATATATATATATATATATATATATTTTAAATCACTGATTAATCGTTTAAAACTATTTTTTCTTCTTAATTAGTTTAATACGAGTGTGGAAACCCGCGCGATGCAGCGGGATTGCTTTTGTAGACGTGAATTTGGAACTGATGAATGACCGGAAAATTTGTTTGTCTATTTATTTGGTTAGTCCTTGAAGGACCTACGTTGCAAAGACAATTCAAACCTTAGGGACTATTTTTCGTGGCTGCAAAGGACTTACTTTGCAAGGACACTTAAACCGCAGGGACTATTTTTGCCAAATTGCTATAGATAGCAATTAATGCTACAAACTTTATTTGGTTAGTCCTTGAAGGACCTACTTTGCAAATACAATTAAAACCTTAGGGACTATTTTCGTGGCTACAAAGGACTTACTTTGTAACGACACTTAAAATTTAGGGACTATTTTTGCCAAATTGCTATATATAGTTATTAATTCTACAGGACTTACTTTGCAGCGACACTTAAACCTTAGGGACTATTTTTGCCAACTTGCTATAGATAGCAATTAATGCTAAAGGACTTACTTTGTAACGCAACTTAAACCTCAGGGGCTATTTTTACCAAGTTGCTAAACATAACAATTAATGCACCTACTTTGGGGGAATTTTACTCCCCATCTTTAGTATATACGAGTGTGGAAACTCGCACGATGCAGCGGGATTGGCTTCAACGGACTTACTTTGTAACGACACTTAAACCTTAGGGACTAATTTTGCCAAGTTGCTATAGATAGCAATTAATGCTACAGGACTTACCTTGCAACGCCCTTTTGTCACACCCCCAAATTACCTGTTTTGCAGCGGAATGGAATTCCTGGGGATTGACTGTCATAGCATCACAATCACAGTTATATTGAACGACCTAAAGTGTCGTTTGGAAAATACATCGTTTGATTTAATAAAACAATCAGAGTTTACAAAGATAGGTCCCAAATGAAATTCAACTTGTGCGGAAATAAGTTGTTACAATTCAAACGATGTTTTAAAGTATGTAAAACCCAAGTGAGAAGCGTCGTCACCACGACTCCATGAGGTGTCCAAATGCATGCCATGAAGTGTATGCCTTAGAGACCTGAGATAAAACATTAAAAGTGTCAACAAAGGTTGAGTGAGTTCATAGAGTTTGTTTTGAAATGTAAAGCCTTTCAAAATCGTTTATGCAGCAAAGGCATTGTAAATCCACTCAGTTCCAAGTCCCGCCCATACAAAACTTGCTACCTGTGTGTTCACAATTTACTGCCAGAATATGTATAGTTTATGTCCCAAACATATGATGTCAAATGAATTCACAAAAATAGTGCATGGCTCAATGTATCGAAATCGTTTATGCAGCCAAGGCATTGTGAATCCACTCAGTTCCAAGTCAGCCCATACAAAACTTACCTTTGTGTTCACAACCCACTGCCAGAATATGTAGAGTTTATGTTCTAAACATATGATGTGTGGTTCAAATCGTTCCAAGACCATTAGTTCATGATATTACCAAGACCATTAGCTCAATGAATATACCAAGACCATTAGACTAATGAATATACCAAGACCATTAGCTCAATGAATATACCAAGACCATTAGACCAATGAATTTTTGATATGACAATTCTAAGCATGGCAAATCTTCGCATGACTAAACATTTAGTTCGGATAAACATATAATTTGCAAATAGTCATGAATGTAATAAAAATAGTCGAGCATGTATCTCCCCAAAAACAGTTATGAAAGCAAGTAAAAGTAGGGGCTATGGAACTCACTTGGACAATGATGCGATGGCAAAAGTGAGTACACCGATATGTAATGTGATACGTTAATCTTGACCTATGATGAATGTTATGATATGTCATGAGTTGCAATGTAATGCTATGCATGCACTTCGTATGTTATTTATACCATTTACGAGTTTTGAAAATATTACACATCGTCGAAAAAAATACTCTTTTGACGTCTTGACCAATCAAAAATCACTTTACATGTTTTTACGTCAAAATGTCATCCTACAATGGTTTTATAATGATTTTTAGAGAAATTACCACTTTTCGTCGCAAAACAATGTCGTCGGAATTTTTATGAAAGTAACAAAAATGGCTTTGGAAAACTAGTAGTAAAATGGTGTACGTCGATTGTTAGAGAAACGAACTCGGCGGTTTTGGAAAGTTTGTATCGATATCTAAAAGTTTCGATTCAGGAGTTTTAAGTCCAAAAGGTCTCGATCATAAAGATATTAAGGGTTAAAGATGGTGGTTTTTGGCTAAATGAGTGCGAGAAAATTTACGGCAAGTTTATGAAAAAGTGCATATCTTTGTCGTTTCAAATCCGTTTTCTACGTTTAATATGTCCTTAGCTTCGTATTGAAGTAAACTAATATATTTTTGAGAAGTCGAAATAATTTGTGAAGCTTAAGGCTCGTTTTTGACTCGGACAAAATAAAAACATGTTGCTGAAATTTTCAGAAATAACATTTTCCGTCGTCAAACTTGTAAAATCCATAACTTCTTCGTTATAAGTCCGTTTTATCCGTTCAAGCGGCCACGGATTAGTTTTAAAGTATATTTTCTAAAAATCAAGGCCAAAGTTTAGTACCAACTGTCGGATTTTCCAGAAAAATGAAACAAGGACAGAACACAAAATATACTTATCGAAAATAGTTTTTCTCGGACAAAACCTATTCTAATCCCTTCAAATCAACTCCAAAACTAATCTAATCCTACCATACACCTTCTTAGGGTGTCATGGGTTCCTAATCACCATCAAGACCAACCAATACCATGGGAATATTTATAGGATGACCAATATGTATATATAACTTCTAAAATCATGAAATAAATGGTATAAATCACATATCATGCATATAAGCTCCAAAAATGAAAAGAAACATATGAAAATGAAGAGGAAACATGAAAATGATAAAAACAAGCTTACAAATGATTATGATGAGGTGTAGGTAACAAGGATTAACTTAAATATCCTTGGTTTTTATTTCAAAACCATATAAAGGACATATACTAGATTGTAATAACACTTGAACTTGCAAAAATTTTGATCCCTTGGCACTTGATATATGGCCGGTTTTAGAAGCCCCAAAGAAAGAAGAGAAAAACTTTCTTAACACTTAAAAGAGAAATGAAGTGAATGAAAATAATGAAGATTGTGTGTAAACATATCTAAGTAAGACTTTTGTACAAATTTTTGATACATCCCCCCCTATAATGTCCGGTTTTTATGGATCTTGCATCCCATGATATTATTATTTTTTTTTTTTTTAAATGTTTACTTGCATATATATTTGTAAGACTTGTAAAGAAAAGTGTAAGTAAAGTATAATTATTATTAACTTGTGTAGTAATTGGTAATACTTGGTGCAAGTAAGTTTTTATTAGATCAAATTATAATGTAATGAGATGATAAAAATTGTAAAAATACTTTCCTTGTGAAATTTGGGTGATAAAATAATTATCGTACAATTTTTAAGAAAAACGACGTAATAATTTAATTTTAACGATTTAAGTACCAAATAAATTTGAAACACTAGGAAAACTAAAAATATAGTTTTATAAACTAAATGTAAGTTTAAAAATACCTCGGGATCATTTTTGAAAGTAACGGGTTAAATATTCAAAATAATAACTCACGTGATAAAGATTATTAAATATAAAAATTACGCGTATAAAGTGAAATGAAATGTAGTGAATGAATTTATGAGATGCACATGATGTCAATGAAATGTAGACTAATCATAGTCCATATGAAATGTACGTGATGTCATGATCATGAATTCGCCGCTAAACCTCCAAGGTTACGCGAATTTGAAACAAGTAAACCAAGTTTACTATAAATGTTGAAATAATGCGACATGAACTGTGTCGAGAAATGACCTGAAAGTACGGGTTGTCACACCTTTAAACCTCAGGGACTGTTTTTGCCAAGTTGTGAAACTTTGCATTTAATGTTTGGACTTACTTTGCAGCGCCACTTAAACATCATGGACTGTTTCTGCCAACTTTGGAAACTTTGCATTTAATGCCTTGGGGGTTACTGTTTTCTTCCCCGCTAAATAGTATATATATATAATATAGAATTAACTGCATGTATTTTTACAAAAGATTTTGAAGTTGTTATTGTGCGTCATTTTCGAGGTCTAATGGATTGATGTTATTAAAAGCAATAATATATAGGGATAATTCTATATTTACCCAACTTGAAAATCAAAATACCATATTTTTCCAAAACACAAGTTTTTAATGCATATGTACAATGCTTTTAAAGCATATGTTGAGGAAATATGGAATTATGATGTTTAAGTTGGGGAAATATGGAATTGCCTCTAATATATATCGTTGTCAAAAAACTATGTTTAAAATATATTTTTTAATGATTTTCAAGAGGGTGTGTAATTATTTACTTAATTAAAATATTTGTTTAATGTCTTATGGGTGGGTTTTTAACTAAAAAGATGCGTCGTGTGATCACATAGAAAAAGTAGAGATAGATGCTAATAAATTATTATAACAGTGCAATATCACATAACGTGACTAGTTTTTTCCTTTTTGGTGCATGAGAATATTCTTTACACTCCATGCCAATAAACGCACAATAGTAAAACCTTTTTTTTTTTTTGGCAGTCTGTTATATACATGGCTCATACTTTACCATATTAATTCTTCGAAAAATGATAAACATTCAATCCACGTAACATCACTGCTTGAATTCTTACAAATGTGAATAAGTTGAACATAATATTTTTCAAAAATCCACATTAATAAATTTCCTATGTATCAAATACACATATTAAGCCACATGGTAAAGTTAAAATAAAAAGACAAATATCCGTAAAAAGAATAAAAATATTTGTTTTTTTTTTAAAAATTTCCAAAAATTCTAAAAAAATTCCACAAGATCGAGTATGTTGGTGCATAAAACTTTTGTGAAAACATTTTTTATAATTTTGAGTTTTGATACGTTTTTTTTAATGCACAAAAACGAATTTTGATGCGCAAAAAATTTTGATGCACAAAATTTTTAACTTGTTTTAGTTAGATGCGCAATGTTATTTTGATGAAAAAAGTCAAAAGAAGTTGGGTGCAAAAACCAATTTTTGATGCAAAAAAAAAACGATTTAATGCTAAAATGTATTTTTTCATAATTTTTTTTCGGAAAAAATATACACTTTCAGAAAAAAGTTTTTCACAACTTTTTCATGCACTATCATACCCGATCTTGTGGAATTTTTCGAGAACTTTTTTGAAAAAAAAAAATCTTTTTATCTTTTTACGGATATTTGTCTTTTTATTTGATCTTTATCATTTAAGCAACACGAGTCTAAAAGCAAGTAGTTTTAAGAAAAGGGGTTTTTCTAACTTGCGCTCAAGGGGCACAAGTTAAGCACAATAAAAGTACACAAAAAGTACACCGGGACCTATATAAAAGTACACTTGTCTGTATTTTTATGTGAATTCATGTGTACTTTTTCGTAGGTCCCGGTGTACTTATGGTGTGCTTAACTTGTGCCCCTAGGACACAAGTTAGAGATGATTTAAGTGTAATGTAATGAGAGAATAATGTTCCATATTTTTTGAAAATTCTTAAAATGTGTTGACCTTACTTTTTATGTCAATGTTGCAGTTCTCTTAATATTGTTCAACAAAGCTGCTCTTTCTTCATATAAATTTCCATGTGCCAATGTCATTACGCTTTTCCAGGTTTAAGCATCATCTGTTCTCAATATTTCATCTTCAAAATTTACATAATCCGATAGGATATCTCACGTAGCTTGATCTTACGGGTTTAAAGTTTTAAACTGATTAATTTTGACTTTTAAAAGGTCAAAACTGACTTTGGTTTTTATTTATATTTGTTGTAGATGGTGTGTTCATCAATCCTTCTTTATGTGTTGAGATGTCGAAACATCATCTCTTTTAGAATCAACAGCGAAAACCAGAGCACAAAAAACATCCCGGGGATTTTTATACCAGTAGATATATTGATTACAACTCTTCCTCTAGCAATCTCATATTTGCTTTACATGGTATGCTATATATATATTTCGTAACACATCCTACTTTTGCTACTATCAATACTTTTGTAGAATTTTGATGTTTGTGAACTTTCTAACAAGAAATAATTACACAGACATGACTTAAACCCACAACCTTTAGGAAATTGTTTTCATAAGTTTCTTTGTTTTGTCTGTAAAAGCTGGTTTCAATGGAATCTGTGCGTGGAGTGAGCGTACCCATGTACACAACGCTTAGACGAACAACTGTGGCTTTTACAATGCTCGTGGAATATGTTTTGGTCCGACAAAAGTATACACCTTATGTCATTGGCAGGTATTGAAAGTTCATGTATAATACATATGAGTACGCTTCAGATTTTATCATTCCTATATAGAATAGTAGAATAGTTAATCAGCTAATTACCTTTTTTGAGCCTCTAGAATGTACAAAAGAAAATTATTTATTTTGTAGCTTGTTGATCAAAGAACATGATTTCAGTGTAGGGATAATCATACTTGGTGCATTTATAGCTGGAGCTCGGGATTTTTCGTTTGATTCATATGCCTACGCTACAGTTTTCTCAGCCAACTTTTGCACCGCAATATACCTAGCTTCCATAGCTCGAATAGGTAGTGCTATATTTTGTTTCATGACTCTCTCGTTCCCATATGACATGTATGTTTTTTGTTTTTTGCAGGAAAATCTAGCGGCCTAAATAGCTTTGGCCTTATGTGGTGCAATGGTAAGATTCTCTCTAAAAAACAAATTTACTTCGACATTGTTTAGAAAATAAGCATTGCACTTGTGCCATACAGTTTCTGGTTATTAGAGGGCTCCAAAAATTTTTGTAGGAAGCCATATCATAACTTAGTTGAATTTTGTGAAGAAAGTTTAAAGAGTAATGTTTATATTTTTTGCCTCAAAATCTATAGCGTACCTCTTATCTCGTACTTCCCTGTTATTTCTCTTTATTAATGTACGAGGTGTGATAATTTCGCATATATTGAACATGTAGTCTTGATTGTTTTGTAGGTTTGATATGTACTCCGATCTTGTTACTATGGACATGGATATGCGGTGATCTTGAGGTCACAAAAAGTTTCCCTCATTTGTCATCTCCTGGATTTCAGGTATGAATTTGTCAAACTAAATTAATGATTTATGCAAAACCAAAATAATATATCAAGTTCATGTAAATTTTTTATTTTCTACTTTATTATCTTGAACTTTTTTACAGGTTGTGATGCTTTTATCATGTGTTATGGCTTTCTTGTTAAATTATGCGGTTTTCTTGAACACTACTCTAAACTCGGCCCTCACACAAACAATTTGTGGGAACTTAAAGGTGTGTACATTCATTGGTACAGACACGAAAGGTGTACATGATGTATGCATTGTTTTATACATCAATTATGTTTGAGCTCACTACTTACTCTTTCACATGAATTAAAGGCTTTCATGTTTTACCACAATTTCTATCTTTTCACCAAAAAACGTAATGTCTGAACAAAAAGCTAATGAGAAATCTGTAATGTTTATGTACATATATATGCACCAGTTTTACATCCTAACATGTCAACTTATCGTTGAAATTTTCAAGCCAAATGTTCAACTTTTTTTGTTGTCATATAACAGTCAGATATCCAACTCAGTTGCTGTCTTCTAAAAGTTAAAAATGTCCCAAAAAAATTCACTTTTCATGACTTGATTCTTGAACGCCACTAAGTAACATTCCAGGACAGAGGTAGTATGTTAATCCATTAGAAGCTAATTAATGACGTCTATTGCAACTTCTTCTAGGACCTTTTCACAATCGGACTTGGTTGGATTGTCTTCGGTGGTCTCCCATTTGATCTGGTAAGTAACTACCACATTTTGGTTTCAACATGTATACTTTATTTTTTTTATTATTTTATTTTTTTTCCCTGAGATATGGAAGTGCTAGTTCTATGATATACAACTACTCATGTTTTCATTGTCCAACTCATTTAGTTGAATGTGATGGGTCAATCACTTGGGTTTCTCGGATCTTGTACATACGCCTTCTGCAAAATCAAAGGGTTATAACCCATAACGACAACATGATCATCACATGTATCTTGCTACAAAAGGTATACATTAATGCGGTTACACGTGACCTCTATAATTTGAATCGCGAGCAGAAAAAATTCATAAGTTGTTGATTAGTGTGTGATTATATTTATCTATGGACAACTCTTTAGTCCATTTCTAAGGCAATAAAAATGAATACACAACTAATGAGGAATTTTGTTGTTTTGTTTGAAACAGGTACACCTCTAGCTTCACACAATAAAAAAGACAACTTTGCTTGATCACAAACAAATTCAAGTCATAACATGGAAATATCTTTAACTATATTCACTGTTCTATTTGCCCTTTGATGAATCATTGAATGGTTAAATCGCCTACAGACATATTTTCTTCTTTCGTTCTTGATCTGCCATTATTCTTTTTCCAGATTTTCTCATAATGGTTTTAAATGTTGGAACATCACTAATAAAAATTTGTTGTGTTTTTATAGTGACCATTAATTGGCCATTAGTGACAGTTTTTCTGTCACAACGTCGTCGCTAGATAACCATAGTTATGGTAAAGAGTAAAGACACGCCTAATCGCAATGGTTGCGGTTAGATCTATTAAAAAGACATCAATGGGGAACTATCGCGACTGCTTGCATCAGTTTCAAATAGCGACGGTTATTCTGTCGCTAGGTCGTCGCTAACTGAAGTTTTTTTGTGACCCATTGTGACTATTACGAATAGAAGCATCTCTAAGGCCATTTGAAGGGGTATTGTTACTGTTTTGAAGGGTCACCATATGTGCCTATATAAAGGGGACGAATTTGGCACTTTGGAATCATCAAAAACACAAAAACCTCATCCATCTCTATCATGAAAACATATCAGATTCGTTGTATTCAAGTTCCATACTTGATTTGATTGTTGTATCTTCTAAACAGTTCGTACTAGATAGGACGAATTTCTGTTTAAGGACACTGCCTATCGCAGGCCTCAATCTGTACAATAATCTAATTGGCTATGTAAGTCGCTTGATTTGAAAATATAGTGCTCTCATCTACTACCAAATGATAATTTCTACCTTTGTATCTAGGCATGGAGGATGCATAGCAAAAGTATGACAACTTATTGATACAACTTTAGTTGAATCAAACAATCCATCCAAAGTTATAAGAGCAATCGAAATGGGGTTGTTAGGCAATGAGGGTGCATTGCCGACACCTAAGCAACCCAAATTTATCACAGAATATAACTCACTTGGTCCTGATTTCTATTCAAGCTTCAATCTAAAAAGTTCAACCAATGATTTAACTGTGACGGAGATAGTTGCTCGATAAAAAACACAAGCAAAACTGTTTGCTTATCATTAAACACCTATTATCATTTTAAGATAATATCACACCAATAGCTTTATAAACTATAATACACAAATTCAATGACACACGTGTATAAAGCTTTATTTTGCTTTTGAAGTAAAAACATATACTTTGTATATTTCTTATAAACTTTTTTTAGCCATTTTTAACGCGTCTTCTTTCGCAATAGTAACATATGTCAACGATATTTATAAGACATGCCCACCTATCCTTTATGTATATATATATATATATATATATATATATATATATATATATATATATATATATATATATATATATATATATATATATATATATATATAAATATATATATATATAATAGATCGATTGAGAATGTTTTATTTTGAGAAGATTGAGAAGGTTTTCAAAAACGATAGATTTTTAACTTTGATTCATGGTTTTCAAGCGTAAAACTCATTTTAATGTGATTAAAACTCAAAATGTGTAAAAAAAATTTGAATCAATGTCAAAACTCTCTCGATTTTGCGATATATGTAGAATCTTGAATCATCTCAGACAAATTTAATGAATCATCATCATAATTCGATTTTAACAATGATTTGTGAATCAAATTTGTGATTTATAGATTCGATTCACCATAAAATGATGTTTACTTGTGAATAAAATCAAAAACATGAATCAATTTACTCAAACAAAGATTTCTCAATCTTCTCAAAATAAAAACCTTCTCAATGACATATATATATATATATATATATATATATATATATATATATATATATATATATATATTGTCAAAATATTTGTTTAAGACATTTTTATAAATTTTGTCCTTGTTTATAAAAGATATAAGTTTTTCAAAAGTTTTCTCATAAATTACATTTTTAACCCTTAGGTTTCAAAATTACACTTTAAAATTTCTACCCCTAAGTCTCTCACACTTCGCAAAACAAGTCCAAAATCCTTAATTTATACTTTTTACCTCAAGTTTAATTTTTGACAGTTTATACCCTTGAGTTTTTATATAAAATTTTAAACTTTCGGTTTTAACCTTTACTTTTATGTTTTTACGATTTGTACCCCGAAGTTTATAAATTTTGCAAAGTTAGTCCAAAATTTTACTTTTCGAAAAGTTAAGTTTTATTTTTATAAAAGTTACTCTTTCTATTTGATAAAAGCTTATTGAAATCAGCACATTATACGAAAAACTTTTAGTTCAGAATGTTTTTCATAAAAAGGTTTGGGCAGGTTAGCCCGTTAAAGGCCCAAACAAGTTTTAAAGAAAATAATGAGGTGATCGACCTAGCTTAGGATTGAGTTTCATCAGTGAGGTGTTTAAACTTATTAATTTAGCATGTTTAGTAAACTTGTTTCATATACTTATAAAGAATCGGGTAGTATTAAAAATATGTTAAGTGTACGTATAATTAAAAAGATATCGACTTGTTTCTTAGGTGTCTAGCTCATTTTTAATATTTGTGAGTTTTTACGTTTTAATGATTTATTAAGTGTTTCGAGTTATATGTTAAACATAACAAAGTACTAAGCTGTGAATGGAAAAGAAGCGTGTGTGAGGACTTACGACACCAAATATGGTGGTGATGAGACACGAAGAGAGAGTGGTACGAACGAAATGAGAGTGACTTGATCTAACTTAACCTCCTTCAACCAAAACCCAACGATCTAAATAAAAACCAAAAGTGAACTTAGAACACTCGTAATGTGACCAAGGCCCTTGCATGTTTCCTCTTCTTGGCTCGACAGTAACTAAATGAGAGGAATGTGATGCGTGTTTAAATTTTGAGATGGGATGCACGTTGTGATGAGTTGAGATGTTAGGGAGTGGTTTATGTAGACAATCACATTAGTCTTAGGTGAGTATTTTATTACTTGGTGTTTCATGCATGTGAGACCAAGATACAAAAGAAAATTTGTTGAGTGTTAATGGGAACTTGTATGTCGAGTTGAGGCTGTGAGAAGGATAGGGCTCGAATAGCCTTGCTTGGCTCAAACTTGACATAAAAGGAAGAGTGCAATGCGAAGTCTAATCTCATATGGTTAGTGGCAAACATAATACCCAAGGTTCCAAGATATAAAGATTTAAAATATGGGATTAATTTAATCCTAGGTTTTGCCTCTTTGTTAGGGAGGAGGGGCCATGGTGAAAGAAAAGAAATTTGGTTTAGATTTCTAGTTAGCTTTGAACTAGAGGATTTGGGTGTGTTTGTATGTTTAAAATTTTAGTTTTAGGGGATGGTTTAGGCTCGGTCGAGTGGCAGTGAGCCTAAGAAGAAGAATTAAAGGGATTGGGCTAAATGGGTGTTGGGTCGAATGAAAGTGAGCCTAAGAAGAAGAATTAAAGGGGTCCATTTGGCGTTGGGTTGGGTTGCCCGGCCCAATGGCCTAAATGAAAATTAAAATTTTATTTAAAAAAAAAATAAAAAAAAATTAGAATTTAAGATTAGTTTAAAAAAAATTAATATTTATTACTAGGTACATGATTGTGTTGAGTCGGGATATCTTGGGTTTGACTTGCGAATCCGTAAAATGCTTCGTGTTAAATGTAAACTAGGCCAAATGAGAACGTGTCGAAAGTTACGTTGTTATTAATATCAAAAAGATAACCCGTAGTTATAGTTGATTACAGTTTACATTGGTAAATTGCTTGATTAATTTTTCGGGGTCTTACATAATCGGTTGAGCTTGTTCATGTGGCAAAGTGGTATTAGAAAAAAATTGGGCTTGTGGTACATGACTAGGGAAACCAGGAAGTTCCATGTTGGGCTGCAAAGACCCAATAGCTCACTGAAGCAACATGAATGGGTTAACACAAGGTATACTTGACATTCCATAAGCATGGGTGTTTGCAAGTTGACTTTGTGTAACATGTGGAGACGAGCCACGAGGGTTATTTGTAGAAGTATGAGAGGCACAATCAATAGATTTGGCATGTGAATTCATCCTAGAAGAATTCGTTCGAGATCGTGAAGCAACACCCCCCATAATCAAACTTACATCGTGATCCATATGTACACGACCCCCGCTGAAAATTCTGACACAGTTCCCCTCCCGAACTTTGCAACGTACCAGACTTAGTGTTTGAGGGAATAGTGACCACGAGCACGGTTGGTGAGGACGAGGTAAGGTTAGTAGAAGAAAGAGCTTGAGTAAGTTGTGTCATATCACTTTCTTCCAAAAGTACCATGGACCGCACTTTCTCAAACGTTGGAAGTTCGTCCCGATGACGAATGATGCGTGCAATATTTGGGAATTTAGCGTAAAGTCCGTTGATAGCATAAGATACAAGACTCGAATCGCTTACCGGGGAGCCAAGATTAGCAAGATGATCGGCTTTTGACTTTATCTCTTGAAAATAGTCATTAACGGAGAGAGACCCAATAGCCATATTATGAATCTCGTTATCCAATTGAATGACATGAGATGCCTTGTTATCATGAAAAAGAGATTTTAATTTTTCCCACACCTCATGAGCTTTGGTGGTGTCATTATTGATCATGTCAACAAATTTTGGGGAGTTTGTGGAATACATCCACATGACCATGAGGGAGTCGTTGGTCTTATAAAACGGATCAACTTGAGAGGAGCTAGCCACCGCCGTTCTGTCAAGATGATGGAGAACATCATAAGTTCTACAAAACCGTTTAAAAAGGTTGCACCAAGAGTTATAATTAAGTTTGTCTAGATCAAGGGGTGAGGAGATACACGCCTTGATGTATGTGATTGAATAAGCTTTATCAATCAGTTTTTTTAGGGTTGTATTGTCGTCATGATGCTATGACAAGGAAGAAGCAAGCGGCAATTAGAGAAGAAGAAGAAGAAAAAAAAAGGGTAGTAGCAAGGAGGATCTTGAGGTTTTGATACCATATTAGAATTAGGTTTAATCCACTTAATGATTTCATTAACATTAATTGGTATAAATAACAATACACAACTGTATGCTACAAGTTCTTTAATGGGCTAGGCTAAGTTCACTAGACATAATAACTACTGGGCTACTAAACGTGTAATACAAATGCTTGGCTAATAGTCCCCAACACAGATGCAACCCTAAATAATACAATCATTGACACTACAAACCCAGAACTCAAACTATAAAAACCATAAATAGAATATCAAGATGATCTCAGACCTAACCAGAAAACTGCTAAACCAAACTATTACAACTCAAAAACTATGAAACGTGAAAGAACTATCTTGAGAGAATGTGAGAAACTTGACAGAATGATAAGTAAATGAACCCCTAGCTAGGACAAGTCCTTTTATAGCACCATGGTACACTTTAGACCCTGCATAAATACAACTTAACGAAATAATCCCAAAATTAAGTGTTAGTAATACTAGGCTAAAAATTTAACACTTTAAACCTCTAAGTTTCATAAGTTTGCTAAAGATTTTATAAATTTAACATCTATATTAGTTGTAATACTTGATTTCGCACATCAAATAATTAAACAGATTGATTTAGAAGTGGGAGGTATGAGAACATCAACTGATTCAGACCACATAATTGATTGCCCTATAATTACATAGCTGATCAAGAGATTAATTCTTCGTAGCATTTATCTTTGTCGAGGTAATTGCTCGTCTACTACTGAAGGGAAAGTCAGATCGTATCCAATATCAACAAATAGTTTTCATCTCATCTACGTACTTATTTCTCAAGAAATATATTAATCATATCTTATATGTTCCATGTAGTATCAATGGGGTTTGTCAACACATTCTAGAAAACTGACTAGGAGATACACGTATCTGATTCTTTTCATGTAAACTATGCAAACGTATTGACATTATAGTCCGAGGGGTGAGATCAATAAATATCACATAAAAACTAAACATATCATTCTCAACCACTCATTTTTTTTTATCAAATTAATTAAATTCACTTTCACCCTTATATTTTAAAAGTAAATATCTTACAAACCGTTAATAGTTAAATAAAACTAATTATACCATTGCGACAAGAATAAAATTATCTTTCTATAGAGATCCAATATTGAGTACTTTTGATGAACTTATTTTTATCGTTTTTTGCAGGTTTCGATATATTACACTATAAATAAAAAATTTAAAAATATTATTTTGTGTTAACACAACGCCTAAACTACAAACCCTAAACCCTAAAAACCCTAACCCGTAAACCCTAAAAACCCTAAACCCTAAACCTTAAAAAAATCCTAAACCGTAAAACCCTAAACCCCTAAAACCCTAACCAAGGAGGGCCTTAAGAATTCTTGCTGAAAGTGACCCTTCAAAATTCTGAATATAATAGTGCTACACATAGGTGGAATCATACGCTCCTGTTACAATTATTTTCTAGGCAAATTGCAACCAGGATTTCATGTGTACACACCAATCCTGCAGAGTGCGACTTCCTTTACTGGGATGCTTCCCCGAATGGAATTTACACTTGCAAATCTGCTTATTGGATCGCAATTCAAAGTATAGATCGCCTCCACGAATCACAGCACGAACGAAAATACTTGAAGTCCGTTTGGTTGGCAAATGTTCCTAGTAAGGTAAAGATTTTTGTTTGGAGAGCTTGTATGAATCTGGTGCCCACTATAAGCAATCTTGTTACAAGAGATTTAGTACCGAACTCCATTAATTGTGTTCATTGTTCAACCCCTATGGAAGACGTTAAACATGCATTGTTTCTTGTGACTGGGCTCGAGATATATGGGTTGACATGGAGTTAAGTGATCTTACTAATCAGGTAGCAGATATATCGATTGAAGAAATGCTAGGTGCCACAAAAGAGAGAAAAAATGGTAAGTTTGAGCTGATGTTGATGTTAATGTGGCGGATATGGTGTGCTAGAAACTCTAAAGCTCACGGGCAAGGAGATCTGGAAAAGAATATAGTTAAGCAATCAGCTTATGGGATGTTGCAATAATTTTCCCGAATCAATCGACCTACTGAAGCACTTACAGCTTCTCATCATGCACCCTCGCGAGCTTGGTCTGCCCCAACTTACGGAGTGATAAAAATCAACTGTGATGCTGGAATATTAGGAAACAATAGTGTATCAGGCCTTGGCTTTGTCATGAGATGCCACAACGGTTTAGTATTTGTGGAAAACTAGAAATGGGGGGTTGAATAGTTTTGCTGATTTTAAGTTAGTTTCAAAAACTTTTAGATTTGATGTTATGTGAAATCGTATGAATGAGGAAAGAGTATAGATCTATGAGTAATGCAAGTAAAGTAAATGATAGAAATGACACAACCGATTTTTAGTGGTTCGGCTACAAGGACACCTTCCTTGCCCTACTCCACTCCCCGAGTCACCTACTCGAGAGTTCAAGCACTATGTCAACAAACTCCTTCAACTTGGCGGAGAAGCCTTCACAACGTTGCTTACACCTCATTCCGGTATAAAGCTAAATACCGAGTCCGTAACACGGAGGACCAAACCAAAACTACTATAACACAACAAATATGTGAAATATGAAATACAAGACCTTCGCTACAGAAATCTTGTGGAGGAACAAATCAATCAAGGACCCTGTAGAAAACTAGAAGGGGGGTTGAATAGTTTACCGATTAAAAAACTTTGTTTTGAAACTTATTGAAAGATCAATTGATATTGATCTTAGATATGTTAATGAAATATGTAAGCAATATGTAAAGAGTAAATAAGGAAAGAAATGATCAAACCACAACAAGTTGTTTATAGTGGTTCGGTCTACAAGGACTCTTTCTCCTTGCCCTACTCCACTCCCCGAGTCTCACACTCGAGAGTTTAACTTCACTAGTCAACAAGCTCCTTTCACCGGTGGAGAAACCTTTACACTTCGCTTACACTATTTCCGACACTAAGCTAAATGTCGAGTTCTTTCCAAGGGTACAACCACTCCCACACACAATGTATTTTGAGGACTAAAATACTAACCACTCACACTCACAAGATTATGATAGTTTAGTACAACAATGAAGTATGAATCAACACAAGATCATACAACACTAAACAAACAAGACTTTCAACTTCTCGTTGAAGCTTTAATGTAACTTGATCTTCTTTGCTACAAAATAGATCACTAATATGATATGAAACTGAGTTAGAAAGGTTAGAGAGAAGATATGTATGAGAGTATGATGGAAAGGGATGAAAAACTACTTGGTTTGGCTTTGCTATTTATAGCCAAAACCATCAGCAGCATCCACGGACCGCGGACCTTAAAAAGGGTTCCCATTATAACTTTTGGTGCCGCGAGGTTTGACAAGATATCAAGATCTTGCCAAAGTCAATCATATCTATGCAAGATTGTGTAAGATATGAAGAGTCCAAATCTACAAAAAATATCTAATGAAATCTTCCAATGATTTCCATGATGCATCACATGATGTCATGTGTTGTTTTTCTATTTTTAGAAATATGCAAATACATAAGTAATGTTTAGTTTTTAAGAAACTAAAACATTCTAAAAACTACTCTCATACATTATGGTTAGAGTCATATTAAGATATGATTAATCACAATGTAAATGCTTGATTGATGAAGATATTGTTTGGAAAAGCTTGTTTTAATATCTATTAAACTTGACAAGCTTTAAGCTTTATAAAAATTAAATTTACTTTTGTCGTTAACAAAACTTAGGTAAAGATCAAAAATATAAATAACGTTTAATGATGATATTTGTATTAACAATCTCCCCCTTTTTGTTGAGGACAAAATATAAATTTTATTTTTATAAAAGATACAAAGATTGTACAAGAGTTATAAAAATATTAGTTTTAGAACTTGAAAAAGAAATGACAATGCAAGTGTATGATGTTTGACTTTTTCAGAAAGTTAAAGTCTTCACTAGTTGAGGCATGATATTGACTTTTACAGAAAGTCAAAGTATGCAGTTGACTTTTTCAGAAAGTCAAGTATTATCAATGAAGTATCATGTTGACTTTTGAGAAAGTCAATGTATGCAGTTGACTTTTTCAAAAAGTCAAATATAACCAAGTTCTATATATTTATCCCCCTTTTTGTCTCAACAAAAAGAAGATGCGATGTGGAATGTATAATGAGCCCGAGCCATTATCTCCCCCTTGACCAATGCTCCCCCTAAATTGGGTGCCAATGGGAGGATACATGTATTGTGAAAAAGCTACAAAAAGATTTGTTAGTAATAATTATCATTCATAAGCATTTCCAAACACTATGTAATAAGCACTAACAATATAGAAAACACCATTCATTAGTTAAAATTTTTCATGCTTTAAAAACCATTAAAAAAGAACACAATGAAGTGTTTTAGTACAATAAACGAAAACAAAAACAAAAAAAATCTAGAAAAAAAAATTGCTTAGAAAAGCTAATCTAGGACCATTCTAATGAGATGGTGGATGAGAAAGAGCGTTGAGTCGCTCAAGGATGTGATTGAGGATGAACCTCATTTCCTCTTGGAATTCATGGACCATTACCCGGGTCCGATCAACGGTTTGGGCGGTTTGCTCACAAGTTGAGCAACCATGCCTAGGGGGTAGTATGGTTGAAGAGGTTGGGGTGGTGGAATGGTAGATGTGTTGATGTTGGTGTTGGTGTTTGGGGTGGTGATTATGGAGGCTAGCAAAGCACTTTGCATTTGCAAAGTCTCACTTAGGTGAGAATCCACCATATTTGAGAATTGGTGGAGATGTTGGAGTTTCGCTTGAATCTCCTATCTTGTGGGATGATCATCCCACATAGACTCCTTAATGTCCTCTATGTGAGGGGACATTTATGTAGGGAGTGGTTGATCCCCATACAAAGGACCATGGATGTCTTTGTGGATGGGATGGAAGAGAAGAGGTCTTGGCCCTAACGGGGCGTTTGGGTCAAAGGATGGTCTAGGAGACTCATGAGAATTCTGCTCAATAGTGCCGAATGATGGCAATGGTGGTGGATGATTTGGCCTAGGAGGCAAATCTTCCAAGTCCTCCAAGAAAGGATTTGGAGAAGTGTGAGGTGTGGAAAATAACTCCAATGGGATGAGGGTTGGAGATTTTGGTGGTGATGGTGTTTTTGATGTTTGGAGGGGTGCCGGTGGTGGTGAGCTTGGTGTCTTTGTTGGTGGTGGAGTGGTGATGGTGATGGGAATAGGAGTAGCCAAGGTGAGGTGTGTATCATCCCTTATAGGAGATGAGATGGTGAGTGGAGATGACTCGGATGAAGAACTCAAGTTGAAAAGCAACAAGGTCTTACGCTAATCCTAGCGGTTGGATGAGGTTCCTAATAATTTGGAAGTGGGTTAAATGCTAGTCATATCACCCAAGTCAAGCCATACAAGAGGGATGAAGTGAAGAGGCAAAGATTTGAAATAAATGTGTTCTAATGATTGTAAGATCCTAACAATCAGATTATCCACGGATTGCAAGGAACCAAATTTTTGGTTCCTTCCTTTATGCAAAAGGGTTCCTTGGGATGATTTTTCAAATTTTTGAATTTTGGTGGGAGATGGATTTCCTACATGCCTAAGTATGTTATACTAGTTCTAAAATGGATAAAAACTAGTTAAGGTTAACTTACAAGCAATAAAAGGTAATTTGGAATGTCGAAATAAGCGAAATTCAGAAAATTACCTGAAGGATTCACGACACCAAAATTTTACACAGGCGGAACCAAAAAAATGGTGCCGCCTGGTCCGCCTGTTCAGGTACGGAGAAACCAAATTGCATAACAGACGGTACCAAATTTTTGGTGTCGTCTGATCCGTGGAGACCAGAAAAGCAGACAAAACACTTTTTTAAGTGTCGGGGATATTTCCGAAACCTGAAATTTTGCTCAAAACATGTGACATTAATTACTTCTAGTTAGGAAAAGTAAATAACACATACACAAACATAGTGGAGCATAGATTTTGAGCAAGGCCAAGCGATTTTCACATTATAGTGAAAATGGGTAAAATTTGATAGCATACTTGTGCTATCCCCCTGCATGAAATAGTTAGCATACAACATTGTTTTGAGTTATATTATCATCCTACAAAATAAAAACAACCAAATTGTATCAAACGTTAAGGATAATGTATTGTTCCAAACACTCCTTAAACCGATTCTCACTTGTCCAACTTCTTGTAGATGTTGTTCATCATCCTACCAAGGCACTTGAATATCCCCTTGGTTTGTTTGAACTCCGCTGATTCATTCTCAATCTCAGGAAGAGATGCATAATACTCATGAGGTGGAAGGCGAGAGTTTGGAAGACCATCCTCGGAGCTATTTGATGATGATGATGATGGAGTTGGAGGTTTTGCTCTCTTGCCTTTTGTCTTAGCAACTCGCTCGTCACTCAAGGGAACAAAATGTGAGGGATGAGCTCATAGTGAAGGTACATCCCTTTTGGTTTTGGTGGAATTAGGGCATGGGCTCTATAGAGACGGGTAAGAAGCATCCCGTACGGAAGAGCAACCGATCCTTGAGTTGGGATATCAATCATTATCCTAGAGATGTAGTAGGCTAAGTTGAATGGTTGACGGGTAGACAAGTTGTAGAGCATGTGGCAAAGGCAAGCATTGATGTGATCCCTATTCCCTATGGTGCTAATGACATTGGCTCTAAGTAGTTCTTCCCATTTCTTAAATTCGGGCTTAAGTTCATTGAGCTCCATTCCATATGGATCTCGGTTCACTTCTTTTCCTTTTCGGGGTGACTCGGGTTGTATCTCCCCTTGGGATAAATAGGTGCTCACGGATGACATCCTTATTTGCTAAAGGTGTTTGGTAAGGAAGAGAGCGGTCATTGATTGCATCAACGATGGTGAGTGACCACTTATCCGAGTAGACACATGTCCCTCGGTTGGGAATTCCTAGCACTTGAGCAAAGTTGGTTAAGGAGATGGTGTAGTCATTTTGATTGATCTTAAACCTAAGGCTAAACTCATCATCTTCGTCAATGAAATCGGTGACACTAGCATAAAACTCTAACACAAACGTAGGACAAATAGGTTCATCGATGTCAAGGAGACAATCGAATTGAATAGCGGCTAGCTCTTCACGGAGATTGGTATTTTCGATAAAAGAGGAGTGAATGGTTCTACCCTCATGGAAGTACCTAGTTTCTAAACTCTTAAAGATTTCGACTTGTTCCTTGGTGAGTCCCTTGGTTTTGTAATGTTTGGGAATGTAGCTAAGGGTATCCTTGTGATCATAGAATCTTGCGGCTACCATGGTTATTCCTAGGAGCAAGAATTAACATGTTAAAATGAGAATAAACTTAACGTTTTGGTTCTAGTGTGTGCCTATATGAAAACGATTTGGAGTTGCGGTTATCTCGACTCATTTTATGCACAAAAATGGTTTTAGTGGGGTGTTTGGCAAATACCATGAGATAACCCAAATGCTCCTAATTCAATGTGGCTTCATTTGAATATACCCGGGAATGCATATTAGTTATCAATGAAGTATCATGTTGACTTTTTCAGAAAAGTCAAATATAACCAAGTTCTATATATTTATCCCCCTTTTTGTCTCAACAAAAAGAAGATGCGATGCGGAATGTATAATGAGCCCGAGCCATTATATCCCCCTTGACCAATGCTCCCCCTAAATTGGGTGCCAATGGGAGGATACATGGATTGTGAAAAAGCTACAAAAAGATTTGTTAGTAATAATCATCATTCATAAGCATTTCCAAACACTATGTAATAAGCACCAACAATATAGAAAACACCATTCATTAGTTAAAATTTTTCATGATTTAAAAACTATGAAAAAAGAACACAATGAAGTGTTTTAGTACAATAAACGAAAACAAAAACAAAAAAAAATAATTCTAGAAAAAAAATTGCTTAGAAAAGCTAATCTAGGACCATTCTAATGAGATGGTGGATGAGAAAGAGCGTTGATTCGCTCAAGGATGTGATTGAGGATGAACCTCATTTCCTCTTGGAATTCATGGACCATTACCCGGGTCCGAACAACGGTTTGGGCGATTTGCTCACAAGTTGAGCAACCATGCCTAGGGGTAGTATGGTTGATGAGGTTGTGGTGGTGGAATGGTAGATGTGTTGATGTTGGTGTTGGTGTTTGGGGTGGTGATTATGGAGGCTAGCAAAGCACTTTGCATTTGCAAAGTCTCACTTAGGTGAGAATCCACCATATTTGAGAATTGGTGGAGATGTTGGAGTTTCGCTTGAATCTCCTCTCTTGTGGGATGATCATCCCACATAAACTCCTCAATGTCCTCTATGTGAGAGGACATTTATGTAGGGAGTGGTTGATCCCCATACAAAGGACCATGGATGTCTTTGTGGATGGGATGGAAGAGAAGAGGTCTTAGCCCTAATGGGGCGTTTGGGTCGAAGGATGGTCTAGGAGACTCATGAGCAATCTGCTCAATAGTGCCGAATGATGGCAATGGTGGTGGATGATTTGGCCTAGGAGGCAAATCTTCCAAGTCCTCCAAGAAATTATTTGGAGAAGTGGGAGGTGTGGAAAATAACTCCAATGGGATGAGGGTTGGAGATTTTGGTGGTGATGGTGTTTTTGATGTTTGGAAGGGTGCCGGTGGTGGTGAGCTTGGTGTCTTTGTTGGTGGTGGAGTGGTGATGGTGATGGGAATAGGAGTAGACAAGGTGAGGTGTGTATCATCCCTTATAGGAGATGAGATGGTGAGTGGAGATGACTCGGATGAAGAACTCAAGTTGAAAAGCAACAAGGTCTTACGCTAATCCTAGCGGTTGGATGAGGTTACTAATAATTTGGATGTGGGTTAAATGCTAGTCATATCACCCAAGTCAAGCCATACAAGAGGGATGGAGTGAAGAGGCAAAGATTTGCAATAAATGTGTTCTAATGATTGTAAGATCCTAACAATCAGATTACCCACGGATTGCAAGGAACCAAATTTTTGGTTCCTTCCTTTATGCAAAAGGGTTCCTTGGGATGATTTTTCAAATTTTTGAATTTTGGTGGGAGATGGATTTCCTACATGCCTAAGTATGTTATACTAGTTCTAAAATGGATAAAAACTAGTTAAGGTTAACTTACAAGCAATAAAAGGTAATTTGGAATGTCGAAATAAGCGAAATTCAGAAAATTACCTGAAGGATTCACGACACCAAAATTTTACACAGGCGGAACCAAAAAAATGGTGCCGCCTGGTTCGCCTGTTCAGGTACGGCGAAACCAAATTGCATAACAGACGGTACCAAATTTTTGGTGTCGTCTGATCCGTGGAGACCAGAAAAGCAGACCAAACACTTTTTTAAGTGTCGGGGATATTTCTGAAACCTGAAATTTTGCTCAAAACATGTGACATTAATTACTTCTAGTTAGGAAAAGTAAATAACACATACACAAACATAGTGGAGCATAGATTTTGAGCAAGGCCAAGCGATTTTCACATTATAGTGAAAATGGGTAAAATTTGATAGCTTACTTGTGCTATCCCCCTGCATGAAATAGTTAGCATACAACATTGTTTTGAGTTATATTATCATCCTACAAAATAAAAACAACCAAATTGTATCAAACGTTAAGGATAATTTATTGTTCCAAACACTCCTTAAACCGATTCTCACTTGTCCAACTTCTTGTAGATCTTGTTCATCATCCTACCAAGGCACTTGAATATCCCCTTGGTTTGTTTGAACTCCGTTGATTCATTCTCAATCTCAGGAAGAGATGCATAATACTCATGAGGTGGAAGGCGAGAGTTTGGAAGACCATCCTCGGAGCTATTTGATGATGATGATGATGGAGTTGGAGGTTTTGCTCTCTTGCCTTTTGTCTTAGCAACTCGCTCGTCACTCAAGGGAACAAAATGTGAGGGATGAGCTCATAGTGAAGGTACATCCCTTTTGGGCTTGGTGGAATTGGGGCATGGGCTCTATAGAGACGGGTAAGAAGCATCCCGTACGGAAGAGCAACCGATCCTTGAGTTGGGATATCAATCATTATCCTAGAGATGTAGTAGGCTAAGTTGAATGGTTGACGGGTAGACAAGTTGTAGAGCATGTGGCAAAGGCAAGCATTGATGTGATCCCTATTCCCTATGGTGCTAATGACATTGGCTCTAAGTAGTTCTTCCCATTTCTTAAATTCGGGCTTAAGTTCATTGAGCTCCATTCCATATGGATCTCGGTTCACTTCTTTTCCTTTTCGGGGTGACTCGGGTTGTATCTCCCCTTGGGATAAATAGGTGCTCACGGATGACATCCTTTTTTGCTAAAGGTGTTTAGTAAGGAAGAGAGCGGTCATTGATTGCATCAACGATGGTGAGTGACCACTTATCCGAGTAGACACTTGTCCCTCGGTTGGGAATTCCTAACACTTGAGCAAAGTTGGTTAAGGAGATGGTGTAGTCATTTTGATTGATCTTAAACCTAAGGCTAAACTCATCATCTTCGTCAATGAAACCGGTGACACTAGCATAAAACTCTAACACAAACGTAGGACAAATAGGTTCATCGATGTCAAGGAGACAATCGAATTGAATAGCGGCTAGCTCTTCACGAAGATTGGTATTTTCGATAAAAGAGGAGTGAATGGTTCTACCCTCATGGAAGTACCTAGTTTCTAAACTCTTAAAGATTTCGACTTGTTCCTTGGTGAGTCCCTTGGTTTTGTGATGTTTGGGAATGTAGCTAAGGGTATCCTTGTGATCATAGAATCTTGCGGCTACCATGGTTATTCCTAGGAGCAAGAATTAACATGTTAAAAATGAGAATAAACTTAACGTTTTGGTTCTAGTGTGTGCCTATATGAAAACGATTTGGAGTTGCGGTTATCTCGACTCATTTTATGCACAAAAATGGTTTTAGTGGGGTGTTTGGCAAATACCATGAGATAACCCAAATGCTCCTAATTCAATGTGGCTTCATTTGAATATACCCGGGAATGCATATTAGTTATCAATGAAGTATCATGTTGACTTTTTCAGAAAGTCAATGTATGTAGTTTGACTTTTTCAGAAAAGTCAAATATAACCAACTTCTATATATTTATCCCCCTTTTTGTCTCAACAAAAAGAAGATGCGATGCGGAATGTATAATGAGCCCGAGCCATTATCTCCCCCTTGACCAATGCTCCCCCTAAATTGGGTGCCAATAGGAGGATACATGGATTGTGAAAAAGCTACAAAAAGATTTGTTAGTAATAATCATCATTCATAAGCATTTCCAAACACTATGTAATAAGCACCAACAATATAGAAAACACCATTCATTAGTTAAAATTTTTCATGATTTAAAAACCATGAAAAAAGAACACAATGAAGTGTTTTAGTACAATAAACGAAAACAAAAACAAAAAAAAAATTCTAGAAAACAAATTGCTTAGAAAAGCTAATCTAGGACCATTCTAATGAGATGGTGGATGAGAAAGAGCGTTGAGTCGCTCAAGGATGTGATTGAGGATGAACCTCATTTCCTCTTGGAATTCATGGACCATTACCCGGGTCCGAACAACGGTTTGGGCGGTTTGCTCACAAGTTGAGCAACCATGCCTAGGGGTAGTATGGTTGATGAGGTTGTGGTGGTGGAATGGTAGATGTGTTGATGTTGGTGTTGGTGTTTGGGGTGGTGATTATGGAGGCTAGCAAAGCACTTTGCATTTGCAAAGTCTCACTTAGGTGAGAATCCACCATATTTGAGAATTGGTGGAGATGTTAGAGTTTCGCTTGAATCTCCTCTCTTGTGGGATGATCATCCCACATAGACTCCTCAATGTCCTCTATGTGAGAGTACATTTATGTAGTGAGTGGTTGATCCCCATACAAAGGACCATGGATGTCTTTGTGGATGGGATGGAAGAGAAGAGGTCTTAACCCTAACGGGGCGTTTTGGTCGAAGGATGGTCTAGGAGACTCATGAGCAATCTGCTCAATAGTGCCGAATGATGGCAATGGTGGTGGATGATTTGGCCTAGGAGACAAATCTTCCAAGTCCTCCAAGAAAGGATTTGGAGAAGTGGGAGGTGTGGAAAATAACTCCAATGGGATGAGGGTTGGAGATTTTTGTGGGGATGGTGTTTTTGATGTTTGGAGGGGTGCCGGTGGTGGTGAGCTTGGTGTCTTTGTTGGTGGTGGAGTGGTGATGGTGATGGGAATAGGAGTAGCCAAGGTGAGGTGTGTATCATCCCTTATAGAAGATGAGATGGTGAGTGGAGATGACTCGGATGAAGAACTCAAGTTGAAAAGCAACGAGGTCTTACGCTAATCCTAGCGGTTGGATGAGGTTCCTAATAATTTGGAAGTGGGTTAAATGCTAGTCATATCACCCAAGTCAAGCCATACAAGAGGGATGGAGTGAAGAGGCAAAGATTTGCAATAAATGTGTTCTAATGATTGTAAGATCCTAACAATCAGATTATCCACGGATTGCAAGGAACCAAATTTTTGGTTCCTTCCTTAATGCAAAAGGGTTCCTTGGGATGATTTTTCAAATTTTTGAATTTTGGTGGGAGATGGATTTCCTACATGCCTAAGTATGTTATACTAGTTCTAAAATGGATAAAAACTAGTTAAGGTTAACTTACAAGCAATAAAAGGTAATTTGGAATAAATGTGTTCTAATGATTGTAAGATCCTAACAATCAGATTATCCACGGATTGCAAGGAACCAAATTTTTGGTTCCTTCCTTTATGCAAAAGGGTTCCTTGGGATGATTTTTCAAATTTTTGAATTTTGGTGGGGGATGGATTTCCTACATGCCTAAGTATGTTGTACTAGTTCTAAAATGGATAAAAACTAGTTAAGATTAACTTACAAGCAATAAAAGGTAATTTGGAATGTCGAAATAAGCGAAATTCAGAAAATTACCTGAAGGATTCACGACACCAAAATTTTACACAGGCGGAACCAAAAAAATGGTGCCGCCTGGTCCGCCTGTTCAGGTACGGAGAAACCAAATTGCATAACAGACGGTACCAAATTTTTGGTGTCGTCTGATCCGTGGAGACCAGAAAAGCAGACAAAACACTTTTTTAAGTGTCGGGGATATTTCCGAAACCTGAAATTTTGCTCAAAACATGTGACATTAATTACTTCTAGTTAGGAAAAGTAAATAACACATACACAAACATAGTGGAGCATAGATTTTGAGCAAGGCCTAGCGATTTTCACATTATAGTGAAAATGGGTAAAATTTGATAGCATACTTGTGCTATCCCCCTGCATGAAATAGTTAGCATACAACATTGTTTTGAGTTATATTATCATCCTACAAAATAAAAACAACCAAATTGTATCAAACGTTAAGGATAATGTATTGTTCCAAACACTCCTTAAACCGATTCTCACTTGTCCAACTTCTTGTAGATCTTGTTCATCATCCTACCAAGGCACTTGAATATCCCCTTGGTTTGTTTGAACTCCGCTGATTCATTCTCAATCTTAGGAAGAGATGCATAATACTCATGAGGTGGAAGGAGAGTTTGGAAGACCATCCTCGGAGCTATTTGATGATGATGATGATGGAGTTGGAGGTTTTGCTCTCTTGCCTTTTGTCTTAGCAACTCGCTCGTCACTCAAGGGAACAAAATGTGAGGGATGAGCTCATAGTGAAGGTACGTCCCTTTTGGGCTTGGTGGAATTGGGGCATAGGCTCTATAGAGACGGGTAAGAAGCATCCCGTACGGAAGAGCAACCGATCCTTGAGTTGGGATATCAATCATTATCCTAGAGATGTAGTAGGCTAAGTTGAATGGTTGACGGGTAGACAAGTTGTAGAGCATGTGGCAAAGGCAAGCATTAATGTGATCCCTATTCCCTATGGTGCTAATGACATTGGCTCTAAGTAGTTCTTCCCATTTCTTAAATTCGGGCTTAAGTTCATTGAGCTCCATTCCATATGGATCTCGGTTCACTTCTTTTCCTTTTCGAGGTGACACGGGTTGTATCTCCCCTTGGGATAAATAGGTGCTCGCGGATGACATCCTTATTTGCTAAAGGTGTTTGGTAAGGAAGAGAGCGGTCATTGATTGCATCAACGATGGTGAGTGACCACTTATCCGAGTAGGCACATGTCCCTCGGTTGGGAATTCCTAGCACTTGAGCAAAGTTGGTTAAGGAGATGGTGTAGTCATTTTGATTGATCTTAAACCTAAGGCTAAACTCATCATCTTCATCAATGAAACCGGTGACACTAGCATAAAACTCTAACACAAACGTAGGACAAATAGGTTCATCGATGTCAAGGAGACAATCGAATTGAATAGCGGCTAGCTCTTCACGGAGATTAGTATTTTCGATAAAAGAGGAGTGAATGGTTCTACCCTCATGGAAGTACCTAGTTTCTAAACTCTTAAAGATTTCGACTTGTTCCTTGGTGAGTCCCTTGGTTTTGTGATGTTTGGGAATGTAGCTAAGGGTATCCTTGTGATCATAGAATCTTGCGGCTACCATGGTTATTCCTAGGAGCAAGAATTAACATGTTAAAAATGAGAATAAACTTAACGTTTTGGTTCTAGTGTGTGCCTATATGAAAACGATTTGGAGTTGCGGTTATCTCGACTCATTTTATGCACAAAAATGGTTTTAGTGGGGTGTTTGGCAAATACCATGAGATAACCTAAATGCTCCTAATTCAATGTGGCTTCATTTGAATATACCCGGGAATGCATATTAGTTATGCGTTACCTTTAGTATTCAACAAAGATGCAAGTGATGAAAATTTAACGTTTCTATTTGTATTAACAATGAAAAATTGTTTTCCTACAAGTGAGAAGCTTTTCAAAATTTTTGACATGGGGTGTTTGGTTATTTGAATAAGGCCTTATAGTCATTATCTATTGATTAGTGGGAAGCATGATTTGTTTATGTAATATGATAATGTAGTACCTAATTTCAATGACTAGTTATGCAATTTGCCAATTGAATCCATGTTTTATATAAGAATATATACAAACCCCATGTAGTGATTTTGTGCATAAATTAGAATCCTAGACTCAAAATTAAGAGATAAAATGTAGTTAGGATACTTACAATGATGTTATCTCCCGTGATTAGTGGGTGAGAAGGTGTCGATAATGAGTTGGGTCTAATGTTTACACGTTTTGGTAAAGTGGGATTTGAGGAAGAAGATGTTTTGTAGGCATTATTTTTTCATTCTTTGTCACCACGGACGGACGGCACCATATTTTTGGTTCCGTCCGTGTTGTCGTTAGTGGCGTATTACAGAAAGGAGTTCAAAACAAAATTGTTTTGTTTTGTTTGTTCTAAGGTTTAGGCTATGTTTATCCTACATGTTTGGTTCCATTAACCCTAAACCAAGTCTAAGAAGATTAAATGGTTCTCGTTTGAGAGGCTTAGTTAGGATGTCGGCAATGTTGTCTTCGGAGGATACTTTCTCGATTGAGATGTTTCATTTTTGAACATTGTCGCGAAGAAAGTGATGACGGATTTCAATATGCTTTGTACAAGCGTGTTGAACGGGATTTTTGCTGAGATCGATGGCTCCTTTGTTGTCGCAAAGTATAACAATATCGTTGAGATGAATTCCGTTATCTATGAGCTTGCTTCATCCAAAGAGCTTGTTGACATGCTTTTCCTGAGACGTGCTCGGCTTCAAGTAGTTGAGATGGCTAAAGCCGTTTGCTTCTTTGCAAACCATGAGGTGAGACAATGTCCAACAAAAGTGCAAATACTACTTGTACTTTTTCTATCGACATAGTCACCCGGCATGATCCCGAAGTCGGCATACACTATGGTTTCTATACACGTTCCTTTGGGATACCATAATCCTAAACACGTTGTTCCCTTAATGTATCTAAAAATCCTTTTAAGGCTTCTAAGTGTGATGCCTTTGGGTTTTCTTGAAAGCGAGCACATAGACAAACACTAAACATAATGTCGGGTCTACTAGCCGTAAGATAGAGTAGGCTACCAATCATTCCTCTATATTTAGTGTTATCTACGGATTCACCTTCCTCATCCTTGGTGAGTTTAGTGTCCGAGGACATGGGTGTCTTAGTTGGTTTGGAATCTTCAAGACCAAATTTCTTAAGCATGTCTTTTATATATTTAGATTGGTTAAAGAATATGCCATCTTCTAGTTGTTTAATTTGAAGTCCTAGAAAGAAGTTTAATTCACCCATCATATTCATTTCAAACTCGTCATGCATGATTTTAGAGAAATCATCACATAGCTCTTGGCAAGTTGATCCGAATATGATGTCATCAACTTATACTTGAACAATGATAATATGTGACTCCTTTTTCTTGGTAAAAAGAGTATTATCTACTAATCCCATAGTGTATTTGTTATCAACAAGAAAAGTCTTAAGTCGATCGTACCAAGCTTTTGGTGCTTGCTTAAGACCGTATAATGCTTTCTTGAGTTTGAAGACATGATGTGGTTTCTCAAAGTTGGTAAAAACCGGGAGGTTGAGCAACATATACTTCTTCGTTAATAAACACATTAAGAAATGCACTTTTAACATCCATTTTAAATAATTTAAAGTCATATTCGAGTCTAGCTACCGGTGCATAAGTTTCATCATAATCAATCCCTTCTTGTTGATTATAACCTTGTGCAACAAGCCTAGCTTTGTTTCTAGATACTACACCATTTTCATCAATTTTATTTCGAAAAACCCATTTCATTCCAATTATAGTTTGATCTTTAGGTTTTGGAACTAATTTCCAAACATCATTTCTAACGAATTGGTTTAACTCTTCTTGCATGGTAATTACCCATGATTCATCTTTTATTGCTTCATTTATGTTTTTCGGTACAATGATGGATACAAAACAAAAATAATTACTTTGATTTTGGGCTGTGACCTTAAGGTTCTTTGATTAAGTTGTCCTATGACCTTTTTTAAAGGACGACTTTTAGATTCTTTGATGTTTATAATCTCTTTATTTAATGGTTCATCTTCCTTGTTATTTTTAATTACTTCTTGACTTTCTATCATTTGACTTTCAACTAAGTCATCATCTACCAAAGGTGATGTCTTAGAGGGAGGTGGACTTTCGTCGAATGTTATGTTCAACGATTCCTCGACTATATTGTTTCTTTGTTTAAGACAATGTAAGCTTTACTAGTTTGAGAATAACCAAGAAATACACCTTCATAAGACTTTGGGTCAAACTTGGTGAGATAATTGATGAGTGCTAAAATACACATCATTTTATATCTAAAAATATGCTAAATCGGACTAATAACCATGAAATATGTCAAATTATATTGCAAATATGTTGGATTTGTGTTATTATGTCTTGCAGGTACAAGGGTTTGAAAACAAAGCAAAAACGGTGATTTTCGGATGAGTTTCGTTGATGTTTTCGCGTTTTTCGAGGTTCAAACGAAGTCGTAAAAATTCTCCAAGCACACCATTGGAAAGAGCACGGAAAATCGAGTCAAATGGTTATTTTATGTGGAGCATCGAGGCAAAGGAAGAAAAGTTGAAGGATCAAACGGAGCTCGAACGAAGAATATTTTTAAAGATAATGGCTAAAATTTGGATCAAGTAAAAGAGCATTAAAAAGGTAAAAGAGCATTAAAAAGAATTAAATGCAAGACTTAACACAAAAGAGTTCTTGGTCTAGTGGTTGGGTGCATGTTTGTCAAGCAAGAAGTCTTGGGTTCTAATCCCACTAATTGCAATATTTATTCTTTTTACATGCTCATCAATTAGTAGCATATCAGTGAGCCCAAGTGGAAAGTAGCCAAGCCCCGAGACCCAACTTTTGTATCAAATCGTCCATCTCTTGAGGCCGAAAGGTCGTCCAAGTATCCAAGCCAAATCAAATTACAATTGATATATTCTTGCAATTCAAGTAGCTCCACGCCAAGCAAGAAAAGGAATCGAGGAAGGATTGGACGGAAGGATCGAGAAAGCAAATCATGAGGCTATAAATATCCACGACACATTAATTCACACACAGTTCCTTTATTTTTTATTTTAGTAGGAGTAGATTTATTTTTTTGTAGCTTATTGTAATTTCTAGCTTATTTCAAGTGCTTTTGTAAGACTATTTTATTTATCAATGAATTTAATGCTTATCACTTAGCTTATTCTTCTTTTTCTTCTACTATTTTTTTTTTCTTATTCTTATCTTATCTAATAAGTCATAATAGCTTATTAGCTTTTTGTGGCTTATTTAGATCTAGCTTATTTATTAAGCACTCTTTTTCTACTTTGCTTTAAAACCTTTTATAATCTTAGATCTACTCTTTATTTTACTAAATACTTTATAAAAACCCAAAGATTTGATTTTTATTAGTTTTTCTTTTCTAAAAAGTTTTTCATTAGCTTATTATTCTAGATCTAGCATTTTGAGCTTAAAAAGTTTTAATCTTTCTTAGTTTTTCACAACCAATAAGCTTTTTCATAGCTTAGTTGGTTCATAATATTGCTTAATCTTAATAAAGTTGTGATTTTTAAGCTTGCTTTCATTCATTCCTTAGGCGTGGAGCTTATGGGTTTTATAAGCTAGCTTATTTATAAAGTTTATAGCTTTTTAGTCTTAATAAGCTAAATAGTTAATAAAGTCACAAACTTTATTGATTATTTGGTTATATTAATACTTAAAAAGAAGTAAACTTTACAATTTGTCAAGTTTATAAAATCGGGTGGTTTATTATTCTCGTCTCATTAGACCGGGTTCTACTTTCTCGCCTTTTCTCGTTAGCTTAGTTATTTTCGTTAATAAAATGTTTATTATTGTTGAGGTTATTATTGTTGGTTTAGTAGTTATGCTTATTGAGTAGATTTTTATATGCTTGTTAAGTGAGTAGTGATATGGGATTTGAGTGTGAAAACTTAGAAATTGTTGATTAATAATCTTTGGTTACTTTGATTGAAATTTGTTGTTTTGACGGGCAAAAGCCGTTAGAGTAATTAATTAAATCTAGTAATTTTACCTAGATAAAGAATTGTTTTCAAATTAAACCAACGTTGTGAGAAAATAGTTTTTTTAAACGGTATTAATTACAAGGGCTTAATGGATTATTCACACTTATTTAACTTTTCACCTCACTTGACAAGCATAGCTTTTAATATCATATTCTTAGCTTAATTTTATTTCGTCATTAGTTGTTATTTAATTCTCTATTAGCATAAAATAGTTTTTTAAATCTTTTCAAAAATCAAAAAAACCAAAAATATTTGATAATCAAGCATCAAACGAAAAACATAAACGTGAATTTCAATTCATATCTCGCCGTGGAATACGACTCCGGAAGGTTGATTATTACTTGTCCTCAAGTAGTGATTGATTCTTAATCGGGAAAAACAAATTTAAAACCGCCTTCACCTTTGCAAAAATAACGAATCGGGTTTTGTGCCTTGAGGAGATATGTTACGATTTTTGCGTTTTGTTTCAAGTTAGTGCCTTGAAGATCCTTTCTTTTGAAAGTTAACATTCGTAATTTTATAAGAAAAAATCACTAAAAAAATTGAAAAATTCAAAAAATCCAAAAATATTTTCCCTTTTCTATCTTTTCAAAAAAAAAAAAAAAAAAAAATCCAAAATATTTTTCTTATTTTTCAAAAATTAAAAATAATCTTCTTTATCCTCTAAACCGATAATTCTATCTTCTCAACCCTCTCGTTTTTAATTCTTATGGCGTCTCGTGATAAAACTATGGAAGAATTACTATTCGAAGAACTAAAAGCTAGCCTCATGCGAGATGCACTTGATTGGTAACGACGATTATGACGAGGAGAGTGCTATTCCATCGAACGATGTTATCTCTCAACTCCCTCGCCTATTGCAATTACATCCGCCTTACCCAACGAGGATCCCGAGGACTCTCTCATAATGGGGACGAGCATCTCAAAGACTATTTCGAAAACGAATTTTCTAGTGTTGAGGACCTTGTCCCAATCCCAAGTGAGTCCGAAGTTATTCCCGATAATACATGTGATTTCCCTTTTTCTGATTCTCTTGACACTTCTGAGGTTACTTCCGGGATTTTCTCAAATCCACTTTTTGAATTTAACGATGACTATACTTTTTGCGGAGTAAATCCTCTTTTTGATAAAGTGTATGAGTCCGATACAGAGACCATAACGGAAGTGGTGGAAATTGCTAGCTCTCGGAGCACACCACTTGTCCCACCTCTCAGATTCGACTTTTCTCTTCCGTCATGTAATGACGATTCTATCCTCACTAATGAGATCTCCTTCGAGTATCCCGTTGAACCGTCTTGTGAAGACAAAATTTTTAATCCAGGGATACTCGTTGGAAGAGAAAATAAGCTTTCTAAATGTGACCAAAATGTTTTACAAAATCTTTTCTCCAAAGAGTCATTTGTGCTTGAAATGTATATTATCATAACATTTCTTCCCTTCACATATAATGTGACTTCTCCTCTCCTTCACTCCTTCGGGAATGAGGATACAATTTTTGATCCCGGAATTCTCATAATTGATGGATTCCACAATTGCTCCTCCAAGGACAAATGAATTCGGGGTCGAGTCAAGCTAGTGACTCGGTTAACAAAAACATAAGCGCTTCTCGGGAGGCAACCCGTGTTATCTATCTATATATCTCTATTTTCTTTTTCTAATAAGTGTGTTGTAGATTAGTGTGGGGTTGTGTTTCTTTCCATGTGTGTTTGCAGGTTCCCGTTTTTCTTGAAGAATCCCTATGATCGAGAAGACCTCCGTGCTTGTTTTCAAACCCTCCAATACTCGGTCTTCGATCATTTATATGTTATATCTTGGGATAACCCTTTGTCATAATTAAAATGATTTTTCACCTTTCACACTTAGAATTTTTAAAACATTCGCCTTTTTCAATTCTAAGTGTGGGGTTAACACCTGTAATTTTTAAACATTGAGGACAATGTTAAGTTTTAAGTGTGGGGTGGATTTCTATCGAAATATGACTTTTTTTGCTTTTGTATGGTCCCCATGCAACCCCGCTTTTAACCGATTTACGCCTAAAAAAATCAAAATTTTTTTTGAAGCTTTTGCTAGTCTTTTTAATTGAAAAGTTTTGCTAGTCTCTTAGACAAGAAGCTATAAAATGCGAATTCTAGCTCACAAGGCCAAGATTTTGCAAGTTTCCCTGAGTGACTTTAAATATGCATGACTTGATTTCATGAGACGAAGCATTTGCAAAATTAATATACGTTTTGACACCTTGTTGACTTTCCGCTGGTGAGAGTAGGAATAGAATTCGACTTCGACTGGCGTGGTTGAGCCCTAGCTTGTTCCCTTAACCATAGATAATTTAATTATCGGCTAAGCATCCACGGATCTCATTATTTGGGATTTTAAATTTGAGGAGATCGAGAAATGATAGAGTTACTTATGAGTTTAGATGCTAAGCGTGGAGTAGTTGGTTCTCTTTAGAGCCCATCAAAAGTACTTATGGCTTTTTGTTCCCACAAGATTGTTTCACCCCATATCCGTGAAATAATAATTAAAGATGTTGAGTTTTGACGATAGTTAGTTCTTTATCTTCTTTAGAGAATCCTTGTTTATGAGAGTTGGGTACATCAAGGTATGTGTTGCGGTGTAATAGACAACCGATTCCTGATAGTTTGCTGCTATTGTTTCTATTGTTATAAAAGCCGTAGGGTTTGGACTTTGGCACAAAAATTAACATGAAATAAAGCCCAAATGTATTAAAGTTGAAAAATCCAAAGCCATAAAAGTTTTCTATGTCCGACGGTACCCCCGTTGTCATGGACTTCTAAAAGGTTGAGGAAAATCCAAAGTCATAATAAGACTTCCGATAAAACGGTAATCCCGTTGAGTTAGTGGTTGAAAAGACCAAGGGCCTAAATTGCAAAAATGCAAATGTGCTGAAATAAGTGTTAAGCCAAACTTTGAATCCGGGAGATGTCTAAATAAAGCCTCTGTCTCTGGACTCGTAGATGAGTTATCCCGGTCGCCATAAAAAGGATATTCTCCCTAAATCGTGTGAAATTAGGACCTTGATGTGGACCTCATTCTTGTATGCAATGGTTTTCGAGGGAAGATGGATAACTAATTATCGACTTAGCTTCATATCTTTATCGGAATAAAAAATTATCGAAACGAGAAACATGAAGAAATTCATTTCTCACCAAAAATAAAATAAATAGAGGAAAAATAGGAAAATGGGAGCAAAAGGTAAATACACAAGTAACTTCCATGGGTAGTGTTAGCATCTAAAATCATATTTAACAATGATTTCGATTTTACGCTTAGTTTGGGGACTTGTGAAAAATCAGGGACGATGTATTCTATCCGTATGGTCACTTTACGCTGTGTTGTGTTTCTTACTCCGTGATCCTAACGTGTTGATTGAAAAAGTTGGAGTTATTGATCGACATGAAAGTTCAACAAACCGTCGCTCATAAAAGGAATGTGCTTAATGATATATCTATATATGAAATAAAATGGTTTAAAACGGGGCGTTTTCAAAGATAAAGATTTTTGTACCTCTTGATAAACATCTTTCTGTTCTTGTTTGATGTGAGGGATTATTAGTTAAGGGGGTCTAAAAGATTTTCTTTTCACTACGTACAGTAATTAACATTGCGTGTGGGACCAGCAATGGTTTTAGTGTGGGGTATTTTGATGAGTGCTAAAATACACATCATTTTATATCTAAAAATATGCTAAATCGGACTAATAACCATGAAATATGTCAAATTATATTGCAAATATGTTGGATTTGTGTTATTATGTCTTGCAGGTACAAGGGTTTGAAAACAAAGCAAAAACGGTGATTTTCGGATGAGTTTCGTTGATGTTTTCGCGTTTTTCGAGGTTCAAACGAAGTCGTAAAAATTCTCCAAGCACACCATTGGAAAGAGCACGGAAAATCGAGTCAAATGGTTATTTTATGTGGAGCATCGAGGCAAAGGAAGAAAAGTTGAAGGATCAAACGGAGCTCGAACGAAGAATATTTTTAAAGATAATGGCTAAAATTTGGATCAAGTAAAAGAGCATTAAAAAGAATTAAATGCAAAAGACTTAACACAAAAGAGCTCTTGGTCTAGTGGTTGGGTGCATGTTTGTCAAGCAAGAAGTCTTGGGTTCTAATCCCACTAATGGCAATATTTATTCTTTTTACATGCTCATCAATTAGTAGCATATCCAATGAGCCCAAGTGGAAAGTAGCCAAGCCCAGCGAGACCCAACTTTTGTATCAAATCTGTCCATCTCTTGAGGCCGAGCGTCAGTCCAAGTATCCAAGCCAAATCAAATTACAATTGATATATTCTGCAATTCAAGTAGCTCCCACGTGCCAAGCAAGAAAAAGGAATACGAGGAAGGATTGGACGGAAGGATCGAGAAAGCAAATCATGAGGCTATAAATATCTGACCGACACATTAATTCACACACACAGTTTCTTTATTTTTTATTTTAGTAGGAGTAGAATTATTTTTTTTGTAGCTTATTGTAATTTCTAGCTTATTTCAAGTGCTTTTGTAAGACTATTTTATTTATCAATGAATTTAATGCTTATCACTTAGCTTATTCTTCTTTTTCTTCTACTATTTTCTTTTTCTTCTTCTTATCTTATCTAATAAGTCATAATAGCTTATTAGCTTTTTGTGGCTTATTTAGATCTAGCTTATTTATTAAGCACTCTTTTTCTACTTTGCTTTAAAACCTTTTATAATCTTAGAT
Source organism: Chrysanthemum makinoi (assembly GCA_910596185.1). Classification (NCBI taxonomy): domain Eukaryota; kingdom Viridiplantae; phylum Streptophyta; class Magnoliopsida; order Asterales; family Asteraceae; genus Chrysanthemum; species Chrysanthemum makinoi. The sequence goes on from OU343223.1 coordinate 188,980,086, forward strand.
CTACTCTTTATTTTACTAAATACTTTATAAAAACCCAAAGATTTGATTTTTATTAGTTTTTCTTTTCTAAAAAGATTTTCATTAGCTTATTATTCTAGATCTAGCATTTTGAGCTTAAAAAGTTTTAATCTTTCTTAGTTTTTCATAACCAATAAGCTTTTTCATAGCTTAGTTGGTTCATAATATTGCTTAATCTTAATAAAGTTGTGATTTTTAAGCTTGCTTTCATTCATTCCTTAGGCGTGGAGCTTATGGGTTTTATAAGCTAGCTTATTTATAAAGTTTATAGCTTTTTAGTCTTAATAAGCTAAATAGTTAATAAAGTCACAAACTTTATTGATTATTTGGTTATATTAATACTTAAAGAAGTAAACTTACAATTTGTCAAGTTTATAAAATCGGGTGGTTTATTATTCTCGTCTCATTAGACCGGGTTCTACTTTCTCGCCTTTTCTCGTTAGCTTAGTTATTTTCGTTAATAAAATGTTTATTATTGTTGAGGTTATTATTGTTGGTTTAGTAGTTATGCTTATTGAGTAGATTTTTATATGCTTGTTAAGTGAGTAGTGATATGGGATTTGAGTGTGAAAAACTTAGAAATTGTTGATTAATAATCTTTGGTTACTTGGATTGAAATTTGTTGTTTTGTGGGCAAAAAAATAGAGTAATTTATTAAATCTAGTAATTTTACCTAGATAAAGAATTGTTTTCAAAATAAACCAACGTTGTGAGAAAATAGTTTTTTTTAAACGGGTATTAATTACAAGGGCTTAATGGATTATTCACACTTATTTAACTTTTCACCTCACTTGACAAGCATAGCTTTTAATATCATATTCTTAGCTTAATTTTATTTCGTCATTAGTTGTTATTTAATTCTCTATTAGCATAAAATAGTTTTTTAAATCTTTTCAAAAATCAAAAAAACCAAAAATATTTGATAATCAAGCATCAAACGAAAAACATAAACGTAAATTTCAATTCATATTTCACCGCTGGAATACGATTCTCGGAAGGTTGATTATTACTTGTCCTCAAGTAGTGATTGATTCTTAATCGGGAATACAAATTTTAAAACCGCCCTTACGCAAAAATAACTAATCAGTTTTGGCCAATACGGAGATATGTTACGATTTTTGCGTTTTGTTTCAATTTAGTGCCTTGAAGATCCTTTCTTTTGAAAGTTAACATTCGTAATTTTATAAGAAAAAATCACTAAAAAATTGAAAAATTCAAAAAATTCAAAAATATTTTCCCTTTTCTATCTTTTCAAAAAAAAAAAATCCAAAATATTTTTCTTATTTTTCAAAAATTAAAAATAATCTTCTTTATCCTCTAAACCGATAATTCTATCTTCTCAACCCTCTCATTTTTAATTCTTATGGCGCCTCGCAAGGATAAAACTATGGAAGAATTACTATTCAAGAACTAAAAGCTAGCCTCGCGAGATGCACTTGATTGGTAACGACGACGCATTATGACGAGGAGAGTGCTATTCCAATGAACGATGTTATCTCTCAACTCCCTCAGCCTATTGCAATTACATCCGCCTTACCCAACGAGGATCCCGATGGATCCTCTCATAATGGGAGACGAGCATCTCAAAGACTATTTCAAAACGGCATTGTCTAGTGTTGAGGACCTTGTCCCAATCCCAAGTGAGTCCGAAGTTATTCCCGATAATACATGTGATTTCCCTTTTTCTGATTCTCTTGACACTTCTGAGGTTACTTCCGGGATTTTCTCAAATCCACTTTTTGAATTTAACTATGACTATACTTTTTGCAGAGTAAATCCTCTTTTTGATAAAGTGTATGAGTCCGATACATGTGAGACCATAACTAAGTGGTGGAAATTGCTAGCTCTCGAGCACACCACTTGTCCCACCTCTCAGTATTCTCGACTTTCTCTTCCGTCATGTAATGACGATTCTATCCTCACTAATGAGATCTCCTTCAGTATCCTGAACCGCCTTGTGAAGACAAAATTTTTAATCCGTGGATACTCGTTGGAAGAGAAAATAAGCTTTCTAAATGTGACCAAAATGTTTTACAAAATCTTTTCTCCAAAGAGTCATTGGTGCTTGAAATGTATATTATCATAACATTTCTTCCCTTCCTCACATATAATGTGACTTCTCCTCTCCTTCACTCCTTCCTGAATGAGGATACAATTTTTGATCCTAATTCTCATAATTGATGGATTCCACAATTGCTCCTCCAAGGACAAATGAATTCGGGGTCGAAATGAGTAAAGCTAGTGACTCGTTAACAAAAACATAAGCGCTTCTCGGGAGGCAAACCCGTTTATCTATCTATATATCTCTATTTTCTTTTTCTAATAAGTGTGTTGTAGATTAGTGTGGGGTTGTGTTTCTTTCCATGTGTGTTTGCAGGTTCCCGTTTTTCTTGAAGAATCCCTATGATCGAGAAGACCTCCGTGCTTGTTTTCAAACCCTCCAACACTCGGTCTCTGATCATTTATATGTTCTAAGTGTGGGGTTAACACCCGTAATTTTTAAACATTGAGGACAATGTTAAGTTTTAAGTGTGGGGTGGATTTCTATCGAAATATGACTTTTTCTGCTTTTGTATGGTCCCCATGCAACCCCGTTTTTAACCGATTTACTCAAAAAAAAATCCAAATTTTTTTTGAAGCTTTTGCTAGTCTTTTTAATTGAAAAGTTTTGCTAGTCTCTTAGACAAGAAGCTATAAAATGCGAATTCTAGCTCACAAGGCCAAGATTTTGCAAGTTTCCCTGAGTGACTTTAAATATGCATGACTTGATTTCATGAGACGAAGCATTTGCAAAATTAATATACGTTTTGACACCTTGTTGACTTTCCGCTGGTGAGAGTAGGAATAGAATTCTGACTTGACTGGGCGTGTTGAGCCCTAGCTTGTTCCCTTAACCATAGATAATTTAATTATCGGCTAAGCATCCGCGGATCTCATTATTTGGGATTTTAAATTTGCGGAGATCGAGAAATGATAGAGTTACTTATGAGTTTAGATGCTAAGCGTGGAGTAGTTGGTTCTCTTTAGAGCCCATCGAAGGTACTTATGGCTTTTTGTTCCCACAAGATTGTTTCACCCCATATCTGTGAAATAATAATTAAAGATGTTGAGTTTTTGACGATAGTTAGTTCTTTATCTTCTTTAGAGAATCCTTGTTTATGAGAGTTGGGTACGCATCAAGGTACTGTCAGTGTTGCGGTGTAATAGACAACTGATTCCTGATAGTTTGCTGCTATTGTTTCTATTGTTATAAAAGCCGTAGGGTTTGGACTTTGGCACAAAAATTAACATGAAATAAAGCCCAAATGTATTAAAGTTGAAAAATCCAAAGCCATAAAAGTTTTCTATGTCCGACGGTACCCCCGTTCTCATGGACTTCTAAAAAGGTTGAGGAAAATCCAAAGTCATAATAAGACTTCTGATAAAACGGTAATCCCGTTGAGTTAGTGGTTGGAAAGACCAAGGGCCTAAATTGCAAAAATGCAAATGTGCTGAAATAAGTGTTAAGCCAAACTTTGAATCCGGGAGATGTCTAAATAAAGTTTCTGTCTCTGGACTCGAGATGAGTTGTCCGGTCGCCATAAAAGGATATTCTCCCTAAATCGTGTGAAATTAGGACCTTGATGTGGACCTCATTCTTGTATGCAATGGTTTTCGAGGGAAGATGGATAACTAATTATCGACTTAGCTTCATATCTTTATCGGAATAAAATTATCGAAACGAGAAACATGAAGAAATTCATTTCTCACCAAAAATAAAATAAATAGAGGAAAAATAGGAAAATGGGAGCAAAAGGTAAATACACAAGTAACTTCCATGGGTAGTGTTAGCATCTAAAATCATATTTAACAATGATTTCGATTTTACGCTTAGTTTGGGGACTTGTGAAAAATCAGGGACGATGTATTCTATTCGTATGGTCACTTCACGCTGTGTTGTGTTTCTTACTCCGTGATCCTAACGTGTTGATTGAAAAATGTTGGAGTTATTGATCGACATGAAAGTTCAACAAACCGTCACACAAAAAGGAATGTGCTTAATGATATATCTATATATGAAATAAAATGGTTTAAAACGGGCGTCTCAAAGATAAAGATTTTTGTACCTCTTGATAAACATCTTTCTGTTCTTGTTTGATGTGAGGGATTATTAGTTAAGGGGGTTTAAAAGATTTTCTTTCACTACGTGTGTAATTAACATTACGTGTGGGACCAGCAATGGTTTTAGTGTGGGGTATTTTGATGAGTGCTAAAATACACATCATTTTATATCTAAAAATATGCTAAATCGGACTAATAACCATGAAATATGTCAAATTATATTGCAAATATGTTGGATTTGTGTTATTATGTCTTGCAGGTACAAGGGTTTGAAAACAAAGCAAAAACGGTGATTTTCGGATGAGTTTCGTTGATGTTTTCGCGTTTTTCGAGGTTCAAACGAAGTCGTAAAAATTCTCCAAGCACACCATTGGAAAGAGCACGGAAAATCGAGTCAAATGGTTATTTTATGTGGAGCATCGAGGCAAAGGAAGAAAAGTTGAAGGATCAAACGGAGCTCGAACGAAGAATATTTTTAAAGATAATGGCTAAAATTTGGATCAAGTAAAAGAGCATTAAAAAGAATTAAATGCAAAAGACTTAACACAAAAGAGCTCTTGGTCTAGTGGTTGGGTGCATGTTTGTCAAGCAAGAAGTCTTGGGTTCTAATCCCACTAATGGCAATATTTATTCTTTTTACATGCTCATCAATTAGTAGCATATCCAGCGAGCCCAAGTGGAAAGTAGCCAAGCCCAGCGAGACCCAACTTTTGTATCAAATCTGTCCATCTCTTGAGGCCGAAGCCACCAAGTATCCAAGCCAAATCAAATTACAATTGATATATTCTGCAATTCAAGTAGCTCCCACGTGCCAAGCAAGAAAAAGGAATACGAGGAAGGATTGGACGGAAGGATCGAGAAAGCAAATCATGAGGCTATAAATATATGACCGACACATTAATTCACACACACAGTTTCTTTATTTTTTATTTTAGTAGGAGTAGAATTATTTTTTTTGTAGCTTATTGTAATTTCTAGCTTATTTCAAGTGCTTTTGTAAGACTATTTTATTTATCAATGAATTTAATGCTTATCACTTAGCTTATTCTTCTTTTTCTTCTACTATTTTCTTTTTCTTATTCTTATCTTATCTAATAAGTCATAATAGCTTATTAGCTTTTTGTGGCTTATTTAGATCTAGCTTATTTATTAAGCACTCTTTTTCTACTTTGCTTTAAAACCTTTTATAATCTTAGATCTACTCTTTATTTTACTAAATACTTTATAAAAACCCAAAGATTTGATTTTTATTAGTTTTTCTTTTCTAAAAAGTTTTTCATTAGCTTATTATTCTAGATCTAGCATTTTGAGCTTAAAAAGTTTTAATCTTTCTTAGTTTTTCATAACCAATAAGCTTTTTCATAGCTTAGTTGGTTCATAATATTGCTTAATCTTAATAAAGTTGTGATTTTTAAGCTTGCTTTCATTCATTCCTTAGGCGTGGAGCTTATGGGTTTTATAAGCTAGCTTATTTATAAAGTTTATAGCTTTTTAGTCTTAATAAGCTAAATAGTTAATAAAGTCACAAACTTTATTGATTATTTGGTTATATTAATACTTAAAAAGAAGTAAACTTTACAATTTGTCAAGTTTATAAAATCGGGTGGTTTATTATTCTCGTCTCATTAGACCGGGTTCTACTTTCTCGCCTTTTCTCGTTAGCTTAGTTATTTTCGTTAATAAAATGTTTATTATTGTTGAGGTTATTATTGTTGGTTTAGTAGTTATGCTTATTGAGTAGATTTTTATATGCTTGTTAAGTGAGTAGTGATATGGGATTTGAGTGTGAAAAACTTAGAAATTGTTGATTAATAATCTTTGGTTACTTTGATTGAAATTTGTTGTTTTGACGGGCAAAAGCCGTTAGATTAATTTATTAAATCTAGTAATTTTACCTAGATAAAGAATTGTTTTCAAAATAAACCAACGTTGTGAGAAAATAGTTTTTTTTAAACGGGTATTAATTACAAGGGCTTAATGGATTATTCACACTTATTTAACTTTTCACCTCACTTGACAAGCATAGCTTTTAATATCATATTCTTAGCTTAATTTTATTTCGTCATTAGTTGTTATTTAATTCTCTATTAGCATAAAATAGTTTTTTAAATCTTTTCAAAAATCAAAAAAACCAAAAATATTTGATAATCAAGCATCAAACGAAAAACATAAACGTGAATTTCAATTCATATCTCGCCGTGGAATACGACTCCGGAAGGTTGATTATTACTTGTCCTCAAGTAGTGATTGATTCTTAATCGGGAAATACAAATTTTAAAACTACCCTTCGCTGCAAAATAACGAATCAATAATCTTTAGTATTAAGAATGAAGCATTTAAATCCAAAAACTCTAAAATATCCTAAAGTTGGCTTTTTACCTTTATAAAGCTCATATGGTGTTTTGTTTAAGAAAGGACGTATTAAGACTCTATTCAAAATATATGTAGAAGTGTCAACGGCGTTACACCAAAACTTTTGAGGAATGTTTTGTTCATTAAGCATTGTTCTACTCATTTCTTGAATTATTCTATTTTTACGTTCTACTACTCCATTTAATTGAGGTGTTCGTGGAGCCGAAAAGTTATGTGTTATATCATTTGTATCACAAAAGTTTCCAAATTGAGTTTCGTTGTCAAATTCGACCAAAATTATGATCCGTTCGGATCGACACAATTTTAACACCTAGTTGATTTTGAATTTTCTTGCTAAGAATTTCAAATTTATCAAAAGCTTTATTTTGGTTTTCAAAAACAACGTCCAAGTAAACCTTGAGTAATCATCTACTATGACCAAAGTGTATAAGTTGCCTCCGTAGCTTCTTATAGCGGATGGACCAAACAAGTCCATATGCAATAGTTCTAGACACTTAGATGTGGACACCATATTTTTAGATTTATGACTACTATGGGTTTGTTTACCAATTTTGCAAGCGTCACAAAAGTGTTGGTCATATTTTAGTTTTGGTAAATTCCTAACTAGCTCTTTTGAAGATAGGTTTTGTATAAGTCTCATATTAGCGTGACCTAAGCGCCTATGCCAAAGAGATGAGCTATCATCTAATGTTGTTAGACAAAGTTTGTCATTAGATGTTTTATCTATTTTCATGACGTATATGTTATTTTTCCTAACTCCTTTAGCTATGGTGATACCATCTTTTAGTATTTTACTACCATTTTCATCAAATAGTACTTTATACTTTTTATCACATAATTGGCTAATACTAAGTAGATTAAATCCTAACCTATCTACATGAGCAACATTTTCAATAGTTAGTGAGTTATGAGCGATCGCATATTTGCCAATGATTTTGCTTTTGAGATTGCTACCAAAGGTGACATTACCTCCGTCATACTCTTGGTATGATGAGAAGAGACTTTTGTTGCCCGTCATGTGCCGTGAGCATCCACTATTTTTATCCATTCATCAGGTTCCAATCCAACTTTCAAGCATACCTAAGAAGTAAATAACTCAAGCATTTGGTCCCCAATATCTCATGGGTCCGTTTGGGTTAAACATACCATTTATTTGATTCATGTATGGAAACGATGGGTAAGAGTTCCATGACATGTAATCTGGAGTTTGATATGGTCTAAGAAAGTTTTGATTCCAACCGTTGTGTTGGTAGTTGGGTTGTACGTTGTGGTTGCTCTTAGGAAAGGGGTGTTTGGCAAAAGGTGTTTTATGTTGTTGTTGAGTAGTTTTTTATCTAAATTCATTTTTAGCAAGTCCTACTCCTGATGTAACAACTGGTTTTAGTTTAACACTATCCTTGGTTTTCTTTGTTACTTTGACAAATTCATTACGGTCCGTATTACAAACATTATGTCCTGTTGAAGTACCCACGACACCATTTCGTTCAACGGACGGAACCCTTATTTTGGGTCCGTCTCGTCCGTGCTGCATCAGCAGCCAGCTGACTTGTTTGTTTTTTCGGCCGCTTTGTTTTGACTCTTTGGAATTAATACCTCATTAAATCCTAGCCCATTCATGTCTCCTGGTGTTTTATGTATTTAACTATTTCATCGGCAAGAGCGATGTTTTTGTTAAACCTTTTAAATTTAGAATTATGTTCGATTAGAACATCTTGTGTGAGCTTTAGTTTTTCTATTTCAAGATTAAGCTCTTGACATGATTTACAACCATCGTCATTTGCTTTTACCTTTTCTAGTCGTTTTGCTTTTTCTTTTAACTCATAGACTTCATTTTCCAAAAATTCCTTTTAGTTTTTAAAAATTTATTTTTAGTTATGATTTTTAGACTTAGCTCACACAATTGATTGTATTGTTTTTGCAAAGTGTCGTCATCAATAGAAGAATAAGAAGAGTCGGAATGTACCTCATTTGACTCATGTGCCATTAGAGCGATCTCTTCCTTGCTTGACTCTTCATCATCTTCACTATCACTCCAAGCACCACTTACAAAAGCTCGTTGAGTTTTGCTTTTAGGTGGCTTGGGACATTCTCCTATGAGATGACTTGCATCACCACATCTAAAACACTTTCTTTCACCTTGACCCTTTTTGTCATCCCGATCTTTTCTGAATGGCTTCTTTTCTTCTCGAGGTTGTCTTACAAACTTTCCTCTTCTTCTAAAGAACTTTTTTAAATCTCTAACGGCCATGGCATACTCCTCATCTTCACTACCGGAGCAAGATTCGTCATCATCACTTGATTCCGCCTTTGCTTTTAGAGCAACGAATTTGATCTTCTCCTTTTTTCCTTTGATGATCTCCAAATCTTTCTCCATCGCCATTTCATGTACTTTGAGGTTACCGATTAGCTCGTCTAGTGACATTTTTTAGAGATTTTTGATTCTTCAATAGCGGTCACTTTAGCTCTCCATTTCGGATGGAGTGCTCTAAGAAATTTCCTGACAAAATTCTTACTACGAAAAGATTCATCAAGTGCTTTAAGTGATGTAATAATAGTATTAAAGCAAGCAAAGCCACAATCAATGGTTTCATCTTCAGGGATAACAAATTGTTCATATTGTTGAACAAGAAGATCAATTTTGTTATCCTTGACTTGTGAATTACCTTGATGTGTAACAATCAAAGATTCCCAAATATCTTTGGCGGTTTCACACATAAAAATTCTTTCATATTCTTTTCTAGGTAAAGCATTATAAAGCATCATTTTAGCTTCATTATTTTTAGCAATTAATTTCTTTTGTTCATCAACGGAAATATCTTTTGTTGTAGAACTAAAATCCCCTTTAACAATAACAAACCAAATATCTATATCTTTTGATTTTACATATGTTTCAAAATGGTTTTTCCAATAGATAAATCCATTGGTTTCAAAGAGTGGTGGTCTTTGCATAGATTGCCCTTCTTTAAAGTTTTCAGAATCCATGGATCGTTTCAAGTTTATAAAATACAAATTATTTTAGAAATTCTTGAGCAACGAGGCTCTGATACCAATTGTAGAAAACTAGAAGGGGGGTTGAATAGTTTACCGATTAAAAACTTTGTTTTGAAACTTATTGATATTGATCTTAGATATGTTAATGAAATATGTAAGCAATATGTAAAGAGTAAATAAGGAAAGAAATGATCAAACCACAACAAGTTGTTTATAGTGGTTCGGTCTACAAGGACTCTTTCTCCTTGCCCTACTCCACTCCCGAGTCTCACACTCGAGAGTTTAACTTCACTAGTCAACAAGCTCCTTTCACCGGTGGAGAAACCTTTACACTTCGCCTACACTATTTCCGACACTAAGCTAGATGTCGAGTTCTTTCCAAGGGTACAACCACTCCCCACACACAATGTATTTTGAGGACTAAAATACTAACCACTCACACTCACAAGATTATGATGGTTTTATACAACAATGAAGTATGAATCAACACAAGATCATACAACACTAAACAAACAAGACTTCCAACTTCTCGTTGAAGCTTGAATGTGACTTGATCTTCTTTGCTACAAAAGAGATCACTAATATGATATGAAACTGAGTTAGAAAGGTTAGAGAGAAGATATGTATGAGAGTATGATGGAAAGGGATGAGAAACTACTTGGTTTGACTTTGCTATTTATAGCCAAACCATCGCAGCATTGACGGACCCGGACCCTTTAAAAGGGTTCCGCCCGTTATAGCTTTTGGTGCCGCCGAGGTCTGACAGCAAGATATTAAGATCTTGCCAAATTCAACCATATCTATGCAAGATTGTGTAAGATATGAAGAGTCCAAATCTACAAAAAAATATCTAATGAAATCTTCCAATGATTTCCATGATGCGTCACATGATGTCATGTGTTGTTTTTCTATTTTTAGAAATATGCAAATACATAAGTAATGTTTAGTTTTTAAGAAACTAAAACATTCTAAAAACTACTATCATACATTATGGTTAGAGTCATATTAAGATATGATTAATCACAATGTAAATGCTTGAGTGATGAAGATATTGTTTGAAAAAGCTTGTTTTAATATCTATTAAACTTGACAAGCTTTAAGCTTTATAAAAATTAAATTTACTTTTGTCGTTAACAAAACTTAGGTAAAGATCAAAAATATAAATAACGTTTATTGACGATATTTGTATTAACAGACCCCTTGCTTGGATGACTTGTAGAATGCTCATGATCTCTGTAGAGAAGGACCTATATGAGAATCACAATAGAAGAAAGAAGAACAACTCTCTAGATCAAGTGATCTTTTGTTAGAAGAGTGTAAGAATATATGAGAGAGTTTGTAAGAAGAGGGGTGAGTAAAAATGAAGAAATGGCTCTCTATTTATAGGCAAATTCTTGCCACTGTTGCACGGATCCCACAGATCTCTTGCTTGAGGGATCCGCCTAGTATAACCTGTGGATCCGCGGAGACGCCCTTCGCTTCCCATGGGTTTTCAATGGGTCATGGTCATGGGTTATGGTTTGAACTATGGGTATCTAAGATACATGATCTAATAGATGCAATGCATCTAGTCAAATGGGTATGGGTTAACTCCATGGGTTATGGATATGCTCCATGGGTATGGGTCATGGGTTGTGGGTTTTACCCATCCTAATAAACTATTACAACAAATGAATTATTACAACAATTTGTATTAAATGACTATGTGTAGATGCTTTACAAAAATAACATGTATCCTTATAGTTTTACTTATGATAACATTATATTTGTTATCGACAAAACACAAAGAGATCGCTAAATATTAATAAACGTTTTTACGGTTTATTTGCATTAACAATCTCTCCCTTTTTGTTGATGACAAAACATAATGTTATGATGAGTAAAACTTAAGATTAGATGTATATTTTGAAAGCATAAGTTTTACTTCTTCTCCCCCTTTTTGTCGAAACAAAAAGTGACCCTAATGAAGAAATTAAAATGTCGAAAAATAGTCCACGAATCTCTAACTCCCCCTTGACGGTAGCTCACCCTAGAATGGGGAGTCAAGTGAGAACATAAAATTTCCTGCAAAGAAAAGGTTAGTAGTAACATGTATAAAGAATCTTGTGATTGACGAGAATCAAGATTGGGAGCCAAGGTATGTAAACAAAGCCTTGTAATAAAATAACAAAGTGTAGTGGTATTTATGCCACATACAAGCATGTAAAACTAAGAACAAGACTTGTTCTAAAAATGACTCAAAATAAAATACTAAAAATAATAAAAATGATTCCTTCCATGCTTGCATAAGGTTATGGATGGAGGTTTTGGTGAGTAATGATGTTGATGCTATCAAGGACGAGGTTAAGTATGACTCGCATTTCTTCCCTAATTTCTATTGCAAGATCCCTAGTGGATTGGCAATGTTCACAATGTAAGTGATGTGGATAATGTGTGCGGAAGTTTTCCGGTTATTTTGATTTGTGAGATGCAAAGTTGTGGTGGAAAAGTTGGAAAATACGGATCAAAGTCCTAATGTTGGAAGTGGTGGTGAAAAGAACCTAGATGTTCTTGTAGCACAATGGGAGCTAAAGGTGGTGATGTTTCAAGGTCTTTGAAGATTGTGTTTGGAGAAGTGGGAGGTGTCAAAAATACTAGTTCTTTTTGCTTGGTTTGTTGAGATCTTGTTGGAGTCTTAAGGAGTTCCAAAATAGTGACCTTAAAGGGATTTGATGTATGAAGTTGGTGTACTTGTTGGAGATGAACGAGGTGCTATAATGGAAGCATTTTGTGGTGAATGAGTGGTTGGTGATGAACCATTTGATGATGGTTTTGTTAAGCAATAAGGCTGGATGCTAATCCGTGCAGATTTTCTAGATTTTGTTTGTGGTACTTTGGAAGGTGGGAGGACAAAATTTTGGATTTCTTGAAAGGGATTGTTTGCACTAGGTGATTCATCTATGTTGGAAGACATGATGATGTTTGTTTATTAGGTTGAGAGTGATGAGTATTGGCAGCAGGAAGCAAACGGTTGGCATTGGCGATGTCTGTTGTTGAAGCCGAGGCGAAAGCGATCCTATGGGCTATTCAAGTGGCTCAAACCAAGGGTTTTACAAAGGTTGTTTTGGAAACAGATTCGAGTATACTTGTTGATGCCTTCAAACACAACAAAGTTTTGTATCACATTAGAGCTTTATTCCTCCACATTCGCCGTCTATGCCAACTATTCGATTCGTGTACCTGGTCTTTTGTGCGACACGATGGGAATAAAGTTGCCCATGAACTAGCTAGATTAGCGCTTACTGATAATGTAGATGTTCTCAGATAATGGATATGTGCCATTTTCAATTGAGGCACTTGTACAACATGATGTAAATTTGATAGTTGACTAATGAAATATTTAGTCTTATAAAAAAAAATGTAAACATATATAATCTTGTTAAGTGTACACAAAAATAATGCAAGCAGAAGTTCTTAGATTCATGAAGATATAAAACATCATATAAGTTATCATATTTGTATATCCATCATTTGAGTCTCCATCAATTATTCCAATAATTACATCTCTGATTTGACCTATGGACGTATATGCAAGCGTACGTTTCATGCTTGTTTGAGTACTAGCAATGAGATTCCCCAATATTATGCTAAAAATAGCTAGGATTTCTAGAAGAATATATCGTTGATTTTGACGAGAAATAAAAAAGGAATATAATATCGAAAATTCAAGTGGCCAAAGCTGAAGTAGCTACTTTCGAAGTAACAGAAAGAAAAGCAATGACTAGAGTGGGAGAGTTAGAGTCGAAAAGAGCATTCCTCACTTCTTTCTCTCATTCAAAACCGTGCATGAGGCTTTCATGTCACAAGGCTCCTAAGTGATAAAAGAAAGAAAAACTCATCTCATTTCTTTTTTGATTACCTTCCCCGCATATGTATAAGACCGAATCCATTATATTTCTAAAAAAGATTACTATCCAGTGTTATGAATGACTAATTTTTCAATCTTTTTGATTAATTTGCTGTAGGAGCAAGTCCAAAAGTAAAACATTTGATTTGATTCGTTCTCAATAGCCATGAGATGACCATCTTAGGGTGATCATTTTGTTGACGGATGCTTCTATTACACTCATAGTCTCTAAAGGATGAGAACCAACTATGTAACATCTACACCGAGAATTCAAGTATTGTATACATCATTAGTCTGATCCTTTGTAGAAACTACCCATAATATCAAACTTGTAAAACTGATTTGTTTATCATAAAGAGATTCGTCGTTCCTCTGGTTCACCTTAATTGTTATTTAAACAAATAAAAGCTCTGTCTTGTTCCGAGTGGGGATAGCATTCACAATCTACCAATTTTTCTGCTTTGTATACCATATAAATCACGGGGCCAGTGGGCCAATGTTCTGTTTTTGTCGTTAAAAATTCGATTTTATCCAAATGGGCCAAAGAGTATGCACAAATTATCAATCCAACATTAGCTTTGTTAAAATAAGTATTAACTAAGCTTTGTTAAACAATTGGCACCCCAAAAATTACATCCCAGGTCTTAATATTCGAATAAATACATTCGCGAATTTAGTTAAATACGCCAAATATCTATTTACATTGTTGCTTACCCGAGCTTCTTGGGGGCTCGTGAAACCACTTGGATTGATTACGAGTAACATTTCGAGTCCCTTCGGGTTGCTTCTTTTTGCGCCTACCTTGTTGTGACATACGAGCATGATAAGATAGAATAGCAAAGTCGTTCAAGTCCTGTAAAGGGCTCAAGGCCTTAACAACTTCATCCATAGAGGGACGGGCCTTTGAGTCACGGCTCAAACAATTGTAAGCAATTTGAGAGACCTTTTGGACTCCTTTCACCGAGTAGTTTAGCTCCAACCGAGGATCCACTAATTGATATACTTTTCGCTTATCGGCTAGGTAGGGGCGAGCCCACATAACTAAGTTTTGTTCCCCGCTAGGGCGTTTCTTATCCATTGATCTCCGACCTGTTAAGATCTCTAGAAGCACAACTCCAAAACTATAAACGTCACTCTTTGAAGTCAAGTGTCCTGCGATTATTCAAACCAAATCCTAATTGTTGAAAAACATTCTTTCTTTACGAAGACTTTCAATAAAAAAAAAACGTGATATAATGCCTTTCTATGGTTGTATTATCTAAGTAACCTAACAGGCGGTCCTTTTAGAACTTGTGCACCATGAATTATTTGTAGTACCTGTCATCACGTACTCTGGAGCAGCATAGCCGTATGTTCCCACGACCCTAGTGGAAACATGAGTTTTATCTCCTTGTGGTCCTGCTTTAGCCAGACCGAAATCAGAGAGCTTGGCATTATACTCCTAATGAACAAAAAGAATGAAAAAATGGACACATTAACATAAATACTTTACGTATAAACATAGAAATCAAATTTCATTAAATTAGCACAAGGAGATATATTTACTTACAGTATCAAGCAAAATATTAGATGTCTTGAAATCCCTATAAATAATTGGCTCGGTTCCTCCATGGAGAAATGCTAGGCCTTTGGCTGCACCCGTGGCTATTTTGATCCTGTTAGACCAAGGGAGTGGTATGGTTCCTTGAAGACATTTAGCAAAGTTACTATAAGCAACTTCACTTTGATTTGTATAAACATATCGGTTTTCTAACATAAAGAGCGCAAGAAAATCAAGAACTATTGATTGGCATAGACCAAACTTACTTCTAAAAAGATGATTTTCAAGGCTTCCACGAGTCATGAACTCGTAAACGAGTAGTCTTTGATCGTCTTCGATGCAATATCCAATGAGCTTAACAAGGTTTGGGTGATGAAGTTGGCCAAGAAAATCAACCTCTGCCTGGAAAAACCAGAATATAAGAAGTCCAAAATATGTACTACATTTGTTTTGAAAGTACCTATGTTTTGTTCTACAACAAATGTGGGGCTATCGATCCATTGTGAGCTAGCTTGTATAAAAATCTTATGCATCAATGAAATGTACCATATAGTCCATCAATAATTATGGCAACCTTTGACAGTTTTCCATTATCGAGTGTACTACCTTCCATTATATTTCTCATTTGCATTATTAAAAACTCTTATCGATAGTTCATAAACAAGTTGTACGGTTAAACGTAACCAGATACTCACCACCCATTCTCTATGGCCTTGGAGGCCATCAGGCTTCAAACTCTTGACCGCGACTGTGATACCTGACCCTGGTTTAGCTGGGGCTGTGCCATTTTCCTCAATCCACCCTTTAAAGACGAAGCCAAACCCTCCTTCACCCAATATGCTGTCTGGTCTGAAATTTCCAGTCGCCGATTTTAACTCGTGGAAAGTAAACTGAAGAAGTTGACATGGTTTCTTATCTGATTGACGATACTCTTGAGTTTGATTAGGATTTGCGTCGGAAGAGTTTTGTGGTTCGTTAGGAGCACACATCTCGCGGTTGCTAGCATTCAAGTAACGCGTCTCGGTGGCTAAACAAAAAAAAGTCTTTAGTGAACATCATATTAAATCAAATTTATCGATTTTTAAATTACCATCAGAAAAAAAGATATCAATTCATGACTTCATGCTATAAGTTTATCAACCAAATAACATTTGTGAAAGTATTAATAGTCATATTTATTTGTCATCACATAAGCAAAATGAAAATGGTACACATTATTGATTATCAGATATTTATATTTTCTCGCATTAAATTGGTAAAATCCATACAAACAAATTAAGCAACCAAAACGAATCCAAACTGTAAGCACACATGTTCATGATCATCATCAAAAGGGTATTATAGTAATTTTAGTTTGACTAAAGCATAAAGTAATGCACTGTCTAAATCATAAAATGATTAATACTTTTCCTTTTAAAACATCCCATTATTCTTGTCTTTAACTCTTTATGCAAAGATCATTTATTTGTTCATGGGAATGTCTAACCTATGCCCTAAGGGCATTGGTTAAACTTTATTTTCTTGTGGGTTTTAATTACATAAATGGTCCTTGTAGTTGACATAAAATTGCATATTTGGACGGGGACCCACCTAAATAATAATTAAAACCCACAAAGAAATTAAAACGCAAGCTAGGACATTCCCTATGCTCATGACATGTAAGCAACAAGTTGACAAGTGATGTTACTGTTTTGATCCACTAAACATCTTGTTTCTTTATTAACTTAAGGGTATTTCTGTCATTCTACTACAAAACACCAAATCACTAAAATTTTGGACAAAAGTTGTGCATAACAGAAAGAAAAAGACGTAGCAAGAACAAACAAATATAGAGCAATTAACTCAGCAATATAACTAACAACTAAAAAACAGTTTATTTGAAAGAAAACAAATACTCGAGCAAACTTAAGATATTTTTATATAAATATACATTAGCAAAAGTTACCTGCCGCATCATAAACAAGACTGGTTCTTGGGAAAGAAGTGGCAGAGTTTCTTCTTAACTCCACAGAAGGCTTACAAGAACCGGTGCTAAGACTTCTCCTTAAAACTGACCAACATCCACACTTATTTTCCATCTTCTCTTACTAATATTGTGTTATGCTTTTAATCTTTTTTCATGTGTGTGTTCATGATTTAGGAAATCTCAAAAAATATGTGAACAAAAAGAAAAAAAGATTTACTTAACCAATATCCCTATAATCTTCTTCTAAAAATGTGTTTAATATTCAAGAAAACGTGAAAAGATATAAAAAAAGATTAATGGTTTTTTGAACAAGGCTCAATAAGATTGGACTTTCTTCATTTGAGTGCTTTTGATTCAAGCAATCTTGAATGAAGTTAGCAAAATAGCGAGAGAGATTATTTTTAAGCTACTTGCTTGATATGAAAGAGAGATAGAGATAGATGGGTGGAATTTGTTCTATGTTTTATGTTGTTGGTGTTGGTTGAGTAAAAAAAGATTGTAGAGAAGCATCAATCATGGCCATCATCAAACATTGTGTACAAAAACAACTTTTTTGCCCACCACCTTTTTTTTGGGTGATGCCTTTCTCTCTCTAATTACCAAAAGGAGGCTAGGATATGGGACAGTTTTTGGGTGATTTTAAAGCAAACTTAATTACCATTTCTTAATTATAGATCATTGTCTAGAGATTTTTGTTAATCACCAAAAAAAAAAGCATATAGGAATAGGAAAGTAATACGAATAAAGATTGATTATTCACGGACCGTCATGGCAAACACGATTAAACACAAGTTTGCCAAGTTATATGAACGAAGGCTCACTTGATAGAAAATCAGTTAGGGGCGAGCAACGAAATCGAGAACCGAATCATAAACCAAAAACCCGAAAAAACCAAAAAAGAGAAAAAAAAAACCGAACAACTTTTGAAATCGATGGCACGGTTTTAGTTTCTAAAAAACCGAAAATTTTGGTTAGGGTTTTAAGTTTATGGGCCTGTTTGGTAGGGGGTTTTGAAGATCTGTAAATTTTTTGTTACAAAAATAATCTTCTTTAAAATAAGTAGTTACATTGGATACATGTGATGTCAAGAAACTAATAGAACTCGAACCGTAAGACGTGAATCAGAAAAGTTCAAGTAATGTTAACTTTATGTTTTAGCTCAAATTTTTAAGATTGTTTTAACCGCTTTTATTTCAGTTTTATTGTTTAAAGAGTGAATTACATAAACGCCCTTGTGGCTTTGGCCAAAATACTGAATTTTTTCCCTATACTTTTTTTTCAGCATGCTTTCATCCCGTGGTTTACAAATCTTACCGATTTTGTCCTATACTTTTTTTCAGTTAGGCACCAGCAAGTTGTTTTCATAGCTAGTCCTTTCGTTAATCAAATTTTGCACCGTTAGTCCTTATTTTTTAAAATATAGTTTCCCCCCAAATTCCTCCCGCTAATAATACACCGTTTTGTTCGCTTTATCCTTTTTCGTTCGCTTTTTATCCAAGCTCGCTTTTTGTCCGCTTTTTTACGCTTTTTATCCCTTAGACGCTTTTTTCCGTTTTTTCCTGCTTCGTTGTTTTACGCTATGCTTTTCTTACATTTTGTCCGTTTTATCCGTTTTTGTCCGTTTTATCCGTTGTTAGTTTTTATCCGTTTCCGTTTGTTTTAGTTTTCAACCGTTTTCTCGTTTTAAAGTTTTGTCCATTTTTCTTTACGCCGGTTTCCAGTATTTCTTACGCTTTTATCGGGTTTCATTCGTTTTGTCCGTTTTCTTACATTTTTCTGCTTTTCTTATGTTATTCTGTTTTCTTTCTTTTGTCCGTTTTTTCCGCTACCGTTGTTTTAATTTTTGTCTGCTTTTTCTTACATACTGGTCTTTATCCGTTTTCTTTAGTCCGTTTTCTTGTGTTTGTCCGTTTTCTTTCGTTTTGTCCTTTTTAAAAAAATTTCAAATATATTTTTTAAATATGTCCATTTTTCAATATTTTTCGGAAATCTTTTAAGATTTATATAAAAATATTTGAAAAAAATATTTTTAAAATTTTTTTTCAATATGTCCGCTTTTTTAAAATATTTGAAAAAAAATATTTTGTTCAAAATTTTTTTCAATTTTTATTCAATTGTATTCAATTTTTTTTTCAATTTTTTCGAAATATTTTTGCAATTTTGTTTTTGGAATTTTTTTTCAATTTTTTTAAAAAATTTTCAATATGTTGAAATAGTACAAAACTAAAGAAAACGGACAAAATGTAGAAAACGTATTAAAACTGATAAAAACGGACAAAATGTGTAAAATTGCATAAAACGTGAAACAACGGGCTTAAAACGAAAAAAGGTAAAACTGGCGAAAACTAATAAAAATGTAAAAACTGGCGAAAAACGGATAAAAAGATAAAACGGATAAAACCGGACAAAAGCGTAAAACGCATCGGAAAGCATATTAAAACAGTATTTAAAAGGGATAAAAACGTAAAAACTACCTAAAAACGAAAAACGGAGAAACGGATAAAAACGAATCTAAAACCGGATAAAACTGACAAAACGGTGAAAACTATTATTAATCTGAGGGACTAATTGGGAAAACTATATTTTAAAAAATAAGGACTAACGGTGCAAAATTTATTAACGAAGGACTAATCACAGAAAACACTTAACGGACTGCACTAACGAAAAAGTATAGGACAAAATCCAGTAAGATTTGTAAACCACGAGGACGAAACGACTGAAAAAAAAAGTATAGGGACAAAATCCGTTACACCAAACCACAGGGCATTTATGTAATTCACTTGCTTTAAAATAAAAGCTTGTTTGATATATTCAAACTTTTTACTATATTTTGAAGATTATTTTTGAATAAAAATTTCGTACCCAAATATTAACCTACCAAACAGGCCCATTAACTTCATGTTTTTAATTCAAATATTTAGCTCCTAAATGAAAAGTTGATTCATGAAGTTTTTTAAACATCTTGGAGCGGTTAAAGTTTTAAATTACTGATATTCCCTCTAAACATTTGTTTACAATTATAGATATGTCTTTTTATGTCATTTTAAATTTTATAGTTACATTTAACAGCTAACTTACAAAACACTTTTATTAAAAAAAAATACAATTTATAGTTCATATTAACAACTTACAGCTTAAAGATAATTTACAATGCTTCTTTTAAACATACCTTATAACACACGTAGGCGGTTGTACTAACCGGTTGACCCCAGTTACCATCGGTTCCATGCTGTAGTTTGCTATGCTCTACGGTGGTACAAAAGGATCGAACTAGGTTGTAAACTCGACCGAGTTTAAAGCATACATATGAACAAAAAATCAAACATTTTGGTTAAAAAAAAATAAAAAATAAATAAATAAAATCCCAAGTCACCATCGCTAAGAATTGCGTCAGTTGCCGTCAGTTTCTGAAAGAGAGGCTGAAGCGGCTAGGGCCGACCTGGTCACTATCAAGGTTTCGATTTTATATGTAAACCCAAACTGAAAAAACCGAACCGCCTATTCTAATATACATTTAACTAATAAAAATGTACATATTAGTTTTGATACAAGTAATCACGGAAGTCATAAAATAAGAGACACGTGTATTAGATTATCGTAACACATGTTTATTTAGCTAATACTATAATAAATTTGTAAAGTTAGTTTTCATTATTTCATATATGTTCGCATACAAATCTTTATATACAAGTGATCTAATTATATTATTTATCGACACGATATTTTGATTTGCGCTTACTGTTTGCAAAATTGGTTTCAAACATGTGAAAAGATGACCCTCCAATAAAAAACGGAAAAAGCCAAAAACCGAACCGCAAATAATCAAAAACCAAAAAAACCAAACTAAACTTTTGGTACGAATTTTGGTTTTAAAAAACTTAAAAACCGAACCGTCGATTCGAGATTTGGTTTTAGCCAAAAACTACCCTAAACCACCCAATGCTCACCCCTAAAATAAGTATTATAACTATATTTTATATATTAAGAGAAAAATGTTTTATGCTTATCTATTTTTTATTAACCAATAAGAAAGCTCAATTTTAAAAATGAGCTCTCCTATTGCGCTATAAAAGTAAATTAACTTTCATTTGGTCTAACTCATTTAAATTTCGTCCAACAAAATAAGTATGTATAAAAGCACATATATCGATTTTGAAAATTAATAACTAAAAAAAAGAGGGTAAATAATAAAAATTTAGTGATTTAATTTTCAAATAAATTATATGAAGTTACACTGCTTTCAAATGCATCGTAAAGATAGTAAGTATGCTACCGATACATCGAAACACCGTGGGGGAAGAGAACTGGATGTGCTTTGGATTTCTTTGATTTCTTTGCGAAAACACTTTTTCTCCATGAGTATCTGCAATTAGGGGGAAGAAATGTGTACATCGGGGACGCACAACAGGTTCATGTGATCGAGCTTAAAATGTTATGACTATCAGAGAGACGTCCGCAAAGATGATCACTGGTTCAGTTTTTTCTTTGGTGATATCGTTTCAACTTCCAAGGGTTGTTAAGTGTGAAGTAGCCTACATATGTGAGAAGATCTTGTTGATTTCTTGCATGTTACCCCAGAATGAATTTTCTGCATCGAGTATAATCGTGATTAAGTGTTTGTAAAATTTGATTGGTTTGGTTTATAGTTTCATTTACAAATTCCACTGCGCGCTTAAACCTTCAAAAATTTAGAAGACAAGTTAACTACATCAAAGTTTCGAATATGCTAAAAACGGTTGTCAGTTTTTGGGGAAGCTAATTCAGAAACTTCGCTAAAAAGAAGTGTACGGAGATGCTGCTAAAGACATGCAATATTAATTGGGGGAAGTTAATCCAATTCATACATATTACATCATTTTCCTACAAGTGAAGAAAAGTTCTCAAGCCGATGTACAAGATGAAGACGAAGAGCTTCAACCGCAGTCATCCTCAGCATCTGGAGAGCTATGAAGACTTTAATTTACTTATATTTGTACTTGTAGGAAATGTTGTAAGTAATCCCTTACGTTTTCCCATTGGGAAGATTGTTGGGATAGCACCTAACACGTAAATGGAACGACATTTGCGGGATTACATTAGTTATCTTGTAAAGCATATACGCAGGTACTAGAAACGTCATTATTGTAAAGTGGTGCGTATATTATCCTATATATACCCCTCCATACTTCCATGGAGGGGTGAAGCTTTAATGTGTAAGTTTACATTTTTCCTTATCAATAAACACACTAGTTTTACTTTCTCTATCTGATATCTCTATCTACAATTGCTAACCTTTACTTTCATGTTCCCCGACCTCCCGATATCACAATAGCAACCATTCCATCGATCCTACAAAAACTTATGCATAATTATTAGTTGTATGCATAATTATTAGTTGTACTTATATCACAATTACAAAGCATTAAACACGGCCAAATTCTTATAGGGCATACATTAAACTAAAATTTTAAAATAAATTTGATTCTTGTGTGAACCGTTCGTTCATAGGATTTATATGGAGTAGTAATGTGTATAAAGTAAATTCCTCTCCTTCTCTACCTCTAGCTAACCTTTATAAAGCTCTTCGCTAATCATGAAAATAAGATGGTAACTTTCCAAAAGTGCACGAGTCTCTTTGATCGCGTTAGTTCTTATACTTGTATCCACGATAAAAATGACTAAACTTAGGCCGGTACCAAAGAATGCCAAAGAAAGGATCGGCATGCCTCACCCTAATGCGGCATGCTTACAAGGGAGGGGGCGAGGGAGCTCACATCTTTAACACACTAACCAAGAGGATGAACGGTAAATGATTCACCACATAAGAAAATGTGAAATGTGGGCCCCCAAATCAACTATCCGTTGCATATTTAGAAAGAAAAAAAAAACACTACCTCATTTTTTACCTATAAATACCACTAACTTCTACATTTTTTTAACACAACTTCCTATTTTATATACTTTCATACTCTCAATACAATTTTACTTCTCAATTTACTACCAAAATGTATCAACAAAACACTCCCCGAAACACAAAACGTCAATAACGAAACACTACCCGAAACACTCCCAGACATTCGAATGAACATTCACTCTCGGAAATACTCCACCGTCAAACCAACAAATCAACTTAGGACCACATTCATTCTTTTATAACCAACCTTACCAAAACCAACCATACCGAAACCCATACCCGCAACAAAACACTTTTAGCCAATTCTTCCAACAAAAAGCTTTTACCCAATTCTCACAACAAAACACGTTCCCATTCGACAACCCCAACTACGACTTACAAACCTATATGGGCGGTTCGTCATTACAACCAAATATAAACCAACCTATGTCTCCCATTCCTCAATTTAATCTCGATGAAATGTACTCACCAAAAGTTTTGAAGACCATGGCTCCTGTTCGTGAGGACTCTCCTGCTGAAAAAGCCCCCCAGTTCTGACGAAGAAGACGCCAAAAGAAGGTGGTTCGAAATGAAGATGAACTAAGGTATATTCCATGGATACTTAAAGAAGAAATTGCATTATGCAAAGCTTGGATTTGTATATCCGAAGATAGCGTTCCCGGTAATGCGAAAAAGGAGGTTGGATTTTGGAATGCAGTTTTGACTACATGCATATAGATAGTCCTATAAGCCAGCGTCGGACCTACGATATGATAAACGGGAAATGGAAGACGTTGCATCCAAAAGTTGCTCAATTTTGTGATATGTACGGTAATGTCTTTCGGACGATGGTGAGTGGAGCCGGAGATGGTGATGAAATCCAAAAAGCACTTATAGAATATCAAGTTGAATATGGAACCATTCTGCATTGCCGGGAGGTGTTGAAGGAATGTGCGAAATGGAGAGACATGGTACTTCCGAACTTTGAAGAAATGCAATACAAAAAGAGCAAGAGATACAAGTCTCCGGGCTCTAGTTCAGGATTCAACACGTCGCAGTCTATGCAGGGTGGTTTTAATTTGAATACGCAAGCTGGAAACGACAATGATGAGGAAGTGCAGGAAGTTCGACGTCCAGTGGACAGGGACAAAGCAAAAGCATTGAAGTAGAAATGGGCAGCGTCATCGACAAGTTCAAGATTTTTGAATGAGGAAGCGTCCACTAGGTTGATGGTCAACAAATATACAAGTGTCAACGAGCCGTACCACGACAAAAGACAGAGACCCTTGAAGCGTTTTTGGACATCAAAAGAAAGGAGCTGGAACTGAAGCAACAAGAGTTGAGAAACCGAGAAATGGAACAACGTCAAAAAGACAAAGCATTTTATTTCCAGCCTATTGATCACTTAACTCTAGAAGAACGCGAACGGGTTGAGTTGCAAAGGTGGACGATAAAGGCAAGGTGAAATTTACCATTTTAGTTTATGTTTTAATTATATATATTTTTAATTTCATACATTTACGCGTTTACGTTTTTAATTATTTAGGGAACGTTTTTATTAATTTAATGAATAAAAGCTTTAGTTTTTAATAAATAAAAAAATAGGTTGAAAGGTGAAGTCATGTGAGCTATTGGGAGTAAAAAGTGAAAAAGCGTGAGAGAAAAAAAAAACTTATGTGACGCTAAGATGAAATGTGAAGTGATGTGATTGGTGGGAGTAGTCTTATTAACACAAACTATATGCACAAATTCACTTGTTACAAGTGTTTGCAGCTGAGAAAGGGTAAACTTGTAAACTCATCTCATTAGTCTATAATTACCAAAATTAGGCGTGGAGTGAGACAGTTTTTGGATGATCCTAAAAAAAGACTAATTGCTATTTTGAAAATCTTCATCATTATATTTGTCACAGATGTTTGCATCAATAATGGGTATGTTTTTAAATGTCTCTCCCTCTCTTGAAAATTACTAAAATGGATCAGTCCAATGGAATAACTTTTGGATGATTGTAAAGCAAAACTAATTACTCGTGTCAAATTCTACATCATATTCAGGAATATGTAATGTTTAGTATGTTAAATTTTACGTTCTATAATAAGGCTAGCTAGCTTTTAATTATGAATAACAGATTAAGGCCACATTATTTACACTATAAGCTAAAACAATTGGATTAACTAAGTAATATATACTAGTATATTAAAATGATAAGTTTGATCATTTCGAAGTTATTTAGTTTCATTTCTAATATTGAAATCATAATGATTACACGTGACTTTAGTTTTAGTTTACTTTTAAAAATGTCACACGTTAATGATCAAGACTAAATTGGATTGCTTTCGTTCTCATTTTACTTGGTTTATAATCTTACATTGAATATGTATGCACCTTTGAAAAAAACATTAGAAGTTTTCTTAAAACGCCATTACAGCTAAGGATACTCTTCAATCTTAAGTTTAATTTAAGAGCTAATCGACTATGTCTAGGATCAGGTGAGGAATCGCTACGCATGAAATGATATGGTGAATTACGCAAGAGTTTCATGGAATTATCTCTTAGCTGAAGCTGAGAGATACTCAAATGTAAGAATATCAACTTTCGACACGAATCCAAAATGAAAAAAAGGGTTATACTTATGAGTGAGTCTACCAAACCGTCAAGGCATCAACCCAACTCACCAACCCAAACATGCACGTCCTAAATTATAACCTGTGACGAAATGTGGATTGTAACTCTTGAGGTGCATTTTATCAAACTAAAGAATACTCTTAACAGAAAAGGTTGGGATGAGATATTTTCCAATAAAAATTGGTGTGTTTGACGTAATTGTACATTAAACAAGAAAAGTCCATGTAGTTTGTTTCACTGACGGAACTTGAATACTTTCATTGGGTAGGCCGAAGCATACATTTTTATACATACAAAATAAAAAATAAAAAATTAAGAGTTAACTTGCAAAACAAAAGAAAAAATAATCACAAGAACACTAAAAATGCAACTTATGTTTTGGTTTTTTTATTTCTTTTATGGGGTAATACCCTTAAGGGAAAATTAGTCAAATAGACCGCGCGCCTTGAGGCTTATCACTTTACGGACCACGCCCTTTTTTAATTTGAAACTAGACCAGTTGCTCACCGATTTTCTTGGACCCAACCAGGGGCTGCCATGTGTCTGACAACTTATGACACAAGTACGTATTTTGAAGGTATATGTCATGTATTGTAACGTATTGTTTTTTGGGCAACTTGTATTGTTATTTGGGCATCTTTATGTTTTTGGGCAACTTGTATTTATACACGAGGATAGTTTTGTCATTTCACATTAAAAAAAAATAATCAAACGCCCACACAAAACACAGATTCACATAGTCACACACCTCTTGTCCTCCACATAAACCATCACAACTAACACCACTACAACCTCCCAACGACCCGACGCCACCACCATCCGCCAAGCACCTCCCACACACGCTACCACCATCCGGCGCACCATCACACAACCGAACCTTCTTCGCGAGTTGGCATGTCCCCATGCGGGTAATTCAAATCAACCAAGAAATCTTTTGTTATTATCTACTTAAGTGTCAAAAAAGGACTCCTCTCAAAATTGCTCGTATCCAAACACAATCTTTTGTTATTATTTACTTAATGTGTTTTATCTTCTATTTAATCTGTAATTTTAGTTAAATTTGCATTTGTGGTTGTTCCCTTGATGAAAGTCAAAATTATATCACCCCTAAACCGAAAATCAGGTTTTGTAAATTTCTTAATTTGATGCAATTATATTACGCTAAAAACATGTGAATCGTGCTCGTATTGATTATTGTATCTAAATTATTATATCTTCTTTTATACTCTAGATATTTTTAGGAGGAATGGTGTTTCAATGTGTGACATTGATTTGCAAATGGAGCAACTATAACTTGTTAGGACTTATTTTCTATGATATTTAAGGTATTGTTTGAATTGATTTTTCTAGCATACAAGTACTTCTAACCTTTAAGCTTTTATATCTTATCTTAAGCTTTTCAAGTAGCTGTTGAAGTTTATATCTACTATTTTCAGTCTAAAAGGGACGTTTGGACGTACTTTTTATATGTCCGCAAAGACTTGGATGTATGGGTTGATTTGATGTAGATGTTTAGACCAAATTGATGCAGATTGAGCTTTAGCTATGAGAACGAATGCTTGAATACTTCTGGAACCACAAGGTTGAATACACAAATTGATAGCCGTCTTTCAAGGTACGATCCTTAATGTCCGTTTGACCCATAATTATTGTCAAATGTTCACTTGTGAATTCTTTTTCTTTCAACTTTTACTATATGTATTTTTACTTGTGTTATATATTAGTCGATTATTATAAAAAAAATTTAAATCAACGGCATTTCTTTTGTAAATACCCCGTGCACATATACAAAAACAGTTATGGTTTGGAAACCACTTCTATATTGGTTATGTATACTTTATTAATATTTGCTATATAGCAGAATATAATATTTGGTTGCCCAAAAGTATATCACGGTACATGTCCTTTAGTGTCTTTTGTTCCCAATCACTTTCTTCAATACAATTTGTTTAACAAAATCTTTCTTTCTTCTTTTGGTCTATTGACTTCATATCTTTATCCCAATCTTTCTGCTTTTGTTTAGAAAATATGTCCGACAATATCCCACTGGATGTTCAACTAGATATCATCTGTAGGCTACCTCCTAAGTCTATACTCAACGTAGTGTTTGCAAGTTATGGAAGGCTAGTATAGATTGTGGAAGCTTCATCTTTAATTACTGCTCGTCGTAATAATGAGTGTTTATTTACGCTAACATTCGATATGGGTGACCAAGGTTTTGTGTTAGCTTTAGATGAACAACTAATTGCTACGCCACTTAATCTGATTTAATGCTTTCATCTATGATTGCGCTTGGCAATTCTAATGGTCTTTGGTGTTTTGTCTATGGTTCTAATCTAATGATCGTTATTTGGAACCCCGCAATCAAAAATCACTTTGCGTATTTGTCCCGGTTTACACGCATCAAATCGAACGCCAAAAGATTTGTTTTGTTTTGCCGTCCGTCCGGACACTCTTGACCCGACGATCGTGAAGGTCTCCTATCCCTGCTTTCGAAAGTGGTTTCGTATGTGCGTCTTTTCTTTGAACTCGTTAAGGTGGACAATCCTTGAAAATTTCCACCCCACGAAACTATCAAATTGAAACGTAAAAGTCATGCATTTGTAGGTTTTTATCTATTGACTGGAGTGAAAAGTTAACTAATGAGGATGGTGTTATTTACAAGATTTATATGTTGATTTCTTTTGATTTGTTAACCAGCCAATTTAAAGTTATAGACCTACCGCAGATTTTAAAAATGAACTCCCGCCCATTCAATGTTTTGATCTTGGAACCTCTCTAGTGATTTTGACTCGATCATTGGTGAAGATATTCCATTGTTTTTATGGATGGTTGTTGGGGATTAATGGTTCTTCCATAACATCATTTAGAAGCCTATTCGCCATCCCTACCCTATATTCGGTTCGTTTGCTTGGGTTTACAAAGGATCAAGCTCCAATAGTGGAAGCGTACAACAACAATCATTTGGGTCACCAAGATTTGTGTACAACAAAGAACTTGAATTATTTGTCCGCATGGGAATGTTAGGAGATGCGGGATCTTTCTACATCCCCATACAAAGAATCTCTTCTTTTGTTAAATCAAATGCACCATGATGTTTATAGTATGTTTTATTTTTAACTTATCATTCTATTAATGTTTTATTTTTAACTTACACCATTATATTCATGTTCAACATGTGTTTTTCAAGTGTTAGGGATCATGCTTAATGGGAATGAAGCTTTTGGTTTTAGTACGATGTCCGTATGTGAAGGAAGCATGGAGTGGTTAGCTTTTTCTCATGCTTGGTGAATTTTATAAATCAAGTGGTTATATATTATGTAACCATTAAACTCATAATTATGTAGTAATCGTAATATGTAGTAGGTTGTCTTTATGAAAAGTTGTATGTCAACGTATTTACTATTTCCTATGTTCTTTAATCTCATTATACATCTTTGTTTAACGGAGAACTAGCAGCTTGTTTCCTATAAACAATGTGGCAACTAACTATTGCACGTAGGGCAACTTCTTTTCATTATTGACTACTTTTATAAACCAAGGAGTCCTTCTAGTTGTTACAACTGTATTCTACAATCAACTAATAACTACCAACTAGTGACTATGCACACTTGAAAATAATGATTTACCATTCAACACTAGTACAATTTAACTAGCGTTGTAAGTTTAATACTAGCAAAGACTAAACCGATGTGCCCATTCAGCCCGAATAGTAAGAGCAACACCTACACAAGGGCACCGAGAATGGTATCAGCAAAGACCTGCACACGGGCAGCACAAACACGCCATACACAACAAGATAACGATCGTGGCATCATTTCGTTGATGTGTTCTATCACAAGCAAAGGGTTAAAATAGCTAGCAAGAGTAACCAAATCGGCAGTAAGTATACAACCAATTCAGTTTATTAGCGGTAGTAAAAATAAGTATAGCGGTAGTAAAAATAACTAGCAGTTGTAAGTTTACAAGCACTTCAGTTTTACTAGCGGTAGTAAAAATAACTATAGCGGTAGTAAAAATAACTAGCAGTTGTAAGTATACAACCACTTCATTTTATAATTTGAGATATTGAATTTAAGTAATCGTGCATAAAAGCAGTGTAGCATTTTTTTTACGCTTAGAAATGTCGCATATAGCTCAAAATAGTTAACTCAAATGAATGTAACTCTACACATCTGATAACATGATGCCGTTATGTGCTTACGTCAAGCTGAAGACGTCGTCGTTTTTAGAATAAGTGATGCTCACACCACATTGATTGTGTAATAGGTCCGCCATATTACCATGGCTTACTAAAATATACCATTTCGTAATATTTTACGGACCAAATTTGAAAAGTTTGTATCTTGGGCGCGCGAATCAATGAACCAACCCAACAACCACATTTAATGATCATAATAACACACCCTCATTCTGACCATCAATTGCAAATCAACAACCCTCATCCAAAGCCTCCTGCCGAGAATTAAAAACCAACAAATTTCCTTGAAAACCATGTCGCTTCGAAGCTAATGTCACCAAGATGAGAGATTATATTAGCAACATGCCAAATATAGTGATCGGTTTGAATCGGTTGCCAATAAAAGAAGGTGAGCACCTCTATTTTATCTACAACCGAGGTTTAAGTGGACCTTGCTCAATGAAGTCATAATTGATGAGGATTTCTTTTATTAATTAACATATAAGTTTGATAGGAGGCATGTTACTAGACTTTTAAATCAGCTTACGGTCCCATAAAAAAGTTTGTCTTCTCTGTAGATCCCAAACCGTTGTCCTGAATGGAAGACTTGAATTATGAAGAGATTCGTGATTGGCTTATGTTTTTGGCACTGCAAGCAATTGAGGACCGACAATTAGAAACGGTATGGACAACCAATTACATTGCCCAACAACTTCTGGCGTATTGAATTGAAACATCTTGAAATTCATTGTTGTGATTTTCCTAGTTTGGTGTTTTTCACAACTTTTCCAAATTTATTGAGCTTAGAATTGTGTTTAGTCAAATTTCTAACCGTACGCTTTGGGATTTAATTGCTGGTTGTCCCTTACTAGAGTCTCTTAGATTGGATGTTGAGAGTACAAACGGGATGAAACTATGAAATCTTGCAACTCTTAGGAATTTGAAGAAGTTACATTTGTCATTCGGTATTTTGAATCGTCACGACATCATAGCATCCAATATCTTTCACTTGACAAGACTTCCATCTCTTGAGACCCTTACATTGGATTTTGACTATTGCATGGTAAGACTGTTTTAAGATTTACACTTCTAATTTTACAATGTTAAATATATGTGTAACTGTAACGACATTTAATCTTTGAAACTAACCCAAAAGTCGACCTGTTGTAGTTGACGTGATGGTAATTCCAGGATGAATGTCCCTTTGTCGTTTGTATCCCTCGTGTTGGATCGATATACTCTGACCAAACTAACTATGTAGCTTGTAAGGGTTTAGCAACCTTGGATAAATCCTAAATTACTAACAATGAAACACGGATATTACTCTATCAAGTATGCGGAAACTACTTCAATAAAGCTAAGAAGAATAACTTTAAACTTCAACAATTATATTAAAACTTTGAACCTGCTTGTTATACAGATTCACTAGCAACCCTAATAACTCTAATATCGTACTTGCATGTAAGTCGTATCTCTAATATTCTCTAATGTTGCGTATCTCTAATGCCAATCTAGGGGTCCTTTTATAGGCATAAGGAGTACCCTATTCGGTTTACAATTACAATCCTTGTACGACAAGTAATACTAATTATAATCTAAGAATATCCTAGAATTACATAGCTTTCCATAAACGATATAGCAGTCCTTTAGCCTTTGCAAAGTTTTGACACAAGCAACATTTTTGACTTTCTTCAAGACTTTATATTCCAACAATCCCTAACTTGAATTCTACTTGCTTGATTTCAAGTTGTTTTTGTATCTTTAACATCTTTTGTCTTCAAGGAAAGATTGTGTCTTTATCTTCAAAATTGTTTGTACTCTCTCGCTTGTATTATTATCATCAAAGTAGTCTTTATAAGCAATCCTTTTCAAAGAATCATTATCGCAACCTTCATTTTTCCAGGCTTTCAGAACATATGGCAAATTGTACATCGATCATAAAGTTTCGGACTATTCTCATCACTTCCGGTGTGTTAACTCCTGAGAGTGAATCATTAAAAATTTAATGGATTTTGATGTCTCTTTACCAAAGCTATTAACTCTGGAGTAGCCAATGTTTAGGTGTGTAAAACCATGGTACATTGATAACCATATGATTTTTAGCAAATCATCAACTATCAACGGATTTGTTAAGTCTTTACCAATAGCCGTTTGCTTTTGGACTAGTTAGTTCTTGCAACCATGGTGAACTAATTACCATATAAATGGTTTTTCCACAGCCTTTACCACAAGCCATTTTCTTGTGGGCTAGCCAACTCTTTACTATTACAGATATGGTGAGTTGAAAACCATACAATTTTTAGTAAATTGTCAACTAAAAACGGATTTGATAATCACATCGGAGCCGTACCCTCATGATGAGTCAAACTCTTTCTTGTTTATTAAACATGGTGAGTTGATTACCATTAGATGTTATTCTCAAAACAATTTGTTGCTGTTTATTTTGTGCTTCAAAAAGTATTTTGCACTTTACAAAAATTGCTTATTTATTTTTTTATTAAAAGACTTTTATGGTTTTGTCGCAAGCGACTTTGGTAAAGTATCTGTTTCTCCAGCCAGCTTTGAATAAAGTACCGATTTTTCAAAAATTTATATAATTAAGAATCATACCAAGATTTATACATCATCATCAGCCATAGTTGTCCATTTGATAAACAATTCAATGACCATAAGGCCTGTTGCATTCTCCTGCTCAACCTCCATACCATGATCTAGCATTCTGATAATAAGATCTCTTGTCAGTGGATATCTTTTTTCTGCTAGCATGTGAATCATGGTCCCATCTTCTAACTCCAAAACATGCACTCCTGATTCTTCAAAGAATCTCCAGCTAGTAATCTCCCAAATTTCTTGGTTGTTCCATTGCATCGTGCTGCTTGTTTCTTCGCTCTCCAGATAGTTATAAGATCTCCCAAGACTAAGCCAACTGATGGAATATGCTCACAATATTCTTGCACTAGTTGATACAGAAATGATCTTCTCTATCTATCATATGCAAGATATCCCATAACAAATTAAATACTCTAAAGCTTTCATCTTCTCTATGGAACATAAGATAGTCTCCTTCCTTTGATTCTACAACTTCAAATGTAGACATCTTAGACTTCTTTTCAAAGAACTTTTGACTTAGGATGCTCAAAATCAACAACCCTTAGATAGTTCCTCACTCATCAACTCAGACTGTTCTCAATTGTATCTTCTTTGATGTTTGTTCATCATCAGTTGTTCTCTTTCTCTTTAAACTCCTTTTTCTTGCATCCTCATTCTGCTTTTCATCATCAAAATGAATAATACCTTCCAGTTCCTTTTGATAAGCTTCTCTAACAAAGATCATACAAATCTTTCATCTCTATATACTTCAACTTATGTAATCCTGTATATCCTCTACCCTTTAGATAAGCCATCATGGCATTTCTTTCCTTAGCAATACTCTGAGGTCTTCTAGGTATAACCGCTGGCTTTTCTGGTAGAACATCTTTAACATTCAGTTCAGCTTGTAGCTTTCTAGAAGCTTCTTCATTTTTAGCGACTTTAATAGCCCTTAGTTCTGCTAAAGTGAGCTTCTTCTTCTTCTTTGTTTCTACCAGGTTACCTTTTCCTTTGTCTTTAGGATCTAAAGTAGGTTGAGAAGATGATTGCAAGACTTGAGGTTGTTCTTCAACTCCAGGAATACTAACACCTCTTGGTCTTGACATATTCATCATTATCTGAGCAATGGTCTCATCATCACTAGCAGTATGTTCTACTTTAGATGTACCAGCTTCTTCTTCATGTAAGAGTGTTGAAGGACCAGCTTCTTCTTCAAAGTTTAAGGTTCTTGGTGTAATGAGCTCTTGCCTATAAGTTCCTTGAAGAGCAGTACCTTGATCACCAGCACTTTGAACATCAGTACCTTGATCACCAAGACTTTGTACACCGTACCTTGAGGCTCTCAAGATTGAATATTAACTTGAGCATCGCATCTGAGGCTCAGTACTTTGAGGTTCAAAGATCTTTATAAGGTTCAACATCTGTATCTGCATGAGGTTCAGCATCTTCATTCAAATTTTCTTGCTCCAATATCCTCCCCAATTGGAATGAAGAATGCTTGTGAAACTTCTTGTCCTTAGAAGCCTTCTTAAATTTCTTATCTCTCTTCTTCTGAGACTTGACCCACAATCTGTGATGTTGAACTAATGGCCAGACAAATTTCTTCAATCTTCTAAACTTGGTGGTCAGCTTCAAAAGTTGTGCAGCTTGAGCTTCATAATCTTTCTTCAATCTCAATAACTCCCTTGTCAAAGCATAGTTATCCAGAACGAATCTCTCAGAAGTCATATCTCCCTCATCTCCTCCAGATGTTTGAGACCCATCTGTGGAAGTATAATCATTGGGAGAGGATGGTGGGTTGACTGCTGGTTCTAAATCATCATGGGCAGTACTTTGCACAGATGCAAGATTGCCTTGATGCAAGATGTTGAGGTACTTCGTGCTCGATGGAGCAAGATGTTGAGAAGCAAGACCTTCCCTTGAAACCGAAGGCTCATTATCTTCACTTGAAGCAGCTTCATCTCTAACAAATTTTGTACGACTTCCATCATATGAGCAGTTAAAGGTGTATCCCTTCCAGAAAATTTGTCACTTTTTCTAGCCATGAAAGTGAACACCTTTGGTGGAAGTACAACAACAGGTAGCAAGCTTGAAGATTTAGGGATATCCTTAAGCTGTTTGTTCAAAAATAATTGAACAAATCTTGGGTACATTAAAAACGGTGAACCATTGGAGATATGAGATAGCATACCATCAAGAATCATTCTGGAAAAGTTAAAGGGTTGATTGGTAGCTAATCCCACTAATGCAGAGGCGATATTTGATCCAAATTGTTCCCATGAAGTACTCTTGGGACTTAAGCAATGAAGCAAAACATGAACTAGATACTTCCATTGAGGACTAAACAAGGGTTTCTTAAAAGTTGTTTCAGTGAGTGAACCTTCATACCCTATGTCTCGGAGTGTATCCCAAAGCACTTGTTTGTCAAAACGAATAGCCCCTTCCTCATCATCAAACAATAAATCTTCCCTAATTGTGGCTTCACTAACTCTAACTATCTTCCCAAAGCAACCTTAGCTGAATATAGGAGTCATCATCTTGCATATGAGATCTAGCAGTAGCCCAAAATTGTTGAATCCATGGCTCAATGATATCAGGTTCGACCAATAGAGCATAATTGATTGATGATCCAGGTAGGAAATCAATTATGTCATGAAAAATGACATTAGACGATGTCTTGTCCAAGTTAGCAACCATGTTGTGCTTACTAACAGTGTTACGATTAGCCATTGTATGTTGTTATAAGTGAGAATGGTTCGATGAATAGTGAATGTTAATGAACAAAAGAGAGAGATGGATGGATAAGTATAAAGATGAGAGGGAAAATCGGAGGGTAGTTATTTATAGGTAATATTTAAAAAAATCAAAGCCCAATTAATAAAGTTACCGTTGTTTGAATTTTACCCCATATTTTGACCGTTGGAACAGTAGGTTGACAAGATCCAAAGCTTTCACGTAAGCAAGACTTTCAAAGCAAGATTTCAGATAAACTTAAAGCAGTACTTTCCATCCTCTTCACAATAGCAAAAACCTCAAAAAGCATTGTATAGCCTCCCCCCTTAAACAATGCATAGGACTAACTAACTAACTAATAAGTCCTCCCCTTAATTGTAGATTAATAGTTAATCATACCAATACTCACCACTAAATGATTGAATCTTGAAACATCAAATCCCTTTGTGAGTAGATCAGCTACATTATCATCTGTGTGGACCTTGACAACATTAATGAGCCTATGCTCATAACAATCTCGAATAAAGTGATGCCTAATTTGAATGTGCTTGGTCTTGGAGGGATAAACAAGATTCTTCACAATGCAAATT
The DNA here is from genome assembly GCA_910596185.1 of Chrysanthemum makinoi. NCBI lineage: Eukaryota > Viridiplantae > Streptophyta > Magnoliopsida > Asterales > Asteraceae > Chrysanthemum > Chrysanthemum makinoi. The sequence continues at coordinate 189,015,550 of OU343223.1, forward strand.
GTACTCTCATTGTAAATGTAGATAGGAGTATTCTTAAAATTGAACCCATAATCTAAGAGTTGATTCTGCATCCACAGTACTTGTCCACAAATACTGTGCAGAAGAAATATATCGCTTCAGTGGATGATGTTGTTGCAATGGTTTGTTTCTTACATTGCCAAGAAACTAATCTTCTTCCAAGATATTGGCATCCTCCAGTGGTTGATCTTCTATCATAATTATCACCTGCATAATCAATGTCTGAAAAGGCTTCCAAGTGAAAAGGTGAATCCTTAGGATACCACAACCCTAACTTAGGTTGTTGTTTTAGATAACTAAAAATCCTCTTGACGACATTCATATGAGAGACCTTAGGTGAGACTTGATATCTTGCACATAAACATACAAAGAAACATGATGTCGTCTAGATGCAAGTATACATAAGACAACCAATCATTGATCTGTAAAGTTTGACATCCACAGCTTGTCCATCTTCATCCTTTCCTAATGAGTTGATAGCTTTAATAGGTGTTGTGGCCGGCTTGATAGTACTGAAGTTAAACTTCTTAAGAATGTCAGTGACATACTTATCTTGACTAATAAAAATTTCAGTACTTGATTGTTTAACTTGAAGCCCCAAAAAGAAAGTCAATTCACCCATGGAACTCATTTGAAATTCTTGTTGCATGAGCCATTCAAATTCTTTCACCATTGACTGTTTTGTAGCTCCAAAGATAATATCATCTACATAGACTTGAACAAGCATGATGTCCTTTTTGTCTCTCTTGATAAACAAAGTCTTATCAATTGCTCCTCTTCTGTAGCCATGTTGTAATAGAAAAGTGGAGAGTCTCTCATACCAAGCTCTAAGGGCTTGATGAAGGCCATATAGAGCCTTAATAACTTTGTAAACTTTGTTTGGATGAGCAGGATTCTCAAAACCAGGAGGTTGTTTTACATAGACTTCCTCTGTAATTTTGCCATAAAGAAAGGCACTCTTGACATCCCTTTGATAAACAGGAAAGCCCATATAAGATGCAAAAGCAAGGAATAATCTAATGGCTTCAATCCTTGCTACAGGAGCAAACACTTCATCATATTCCACTACTTCTTCTTGTCTATATCCTTGTGCAACCAATCTTGCTTTGTTCTTGATGACATTCCCTCTTTCATCTCTCTTAACTCTGAAAACCCATCTTGTGCCAATTACTTTCTTTCCATCTGGTAAATCACATAGTACCCAAACGTCTTGAAGTTTGAATTGAAGAAGTTCTTCTTGCATGGCTTCAACCCAACTCTCTTTAGTTAATGCTTGAGCTACAGTCTTGGGTTCTTCTTGAGAGATAAAGCAAGTGAATAAGCATGTTTGTTGATCCATATGATTTAGACTGTTTTGTTTATACACAAAGCTAAGCAAAGCATTATGAGGCTTAGAAAAACCTTTAGCTTTGGTTCTTTTGAGCACCCCTGATGTAGAAGGTCAAATGATTTGACCAGCAGGATGATCTTTATGAACTCTTAATGTAGGAGTCTGTGGAACTTCAAGATCATCATCCAAATTTGTGAAATCAGCTCCTTCATTGGAATTTGAGAAAATACCTTCAGCATCTAATTCATCATCGTCTTCTAACCCGTTTGGATCATTCAAATCATCAAGTACTGTCGATTGGTGCAAAGAAGACTTTGATCCAAAGTACTGTGATCCAAAGTACTATGAGAGTAGTCTGTAGACTTACCCTTTTCTTTGCTTCTTCATAAGCTCTTCTTTGATCATCCTCATAAGATTGTGCTATTGTTTCTTGAAAAAGCATCCTACTAAGCTCATCTTGGAGAACTTGATCTTCATCAGACAATGTGGATTTTGGTTCATCAAGATTTTTCTCTTTCTCAATAGATATAGGTTCTTCATCGTGAACAACATCGTCTAATATTGACTCCATGAACAATGTACTGTAAATCTTCTTCTTTGTGAACAACTTGATTTTCTTCTCTGACAGGAACATAGTTCATAGAAGGAGTCAAAACATCAAGATTAAACATCCAATCAGGACCTTTACCTTTTTTATTTTCTTGATCTTCTAAAAATTCAACATGAAGACAGTCTTGAACCTTTTTGGTAACCTTGTTGTACACTCTAAATCCTTTGCTATTGGTACAATAACCCAATAAGTATCCTTCATCTGACTTGCCATCAAATTTTCCCAAAGTGTCAATAGTATTGAGAATAGTCAGAGGACAGCAAAAAGGTTTCATAAAACGAATGTTGGGTTTGTTACCTATAAGCAACTCATAAGGTGTCTTCATCTGAGGTTTAGTGACTGATACTCTATTTAACACATAACAAGCAGTACTTACATCTTCAGCCTAAAATTGAATAGGTAATAGAGAATCTGAAAGCATTGTTCAGGCTGCGTCTATCAAGGTTCTGTTCTTCCTCTATGCAACACCATTTTGCTGTGGAGTTCTAGCAATGCTAAACTCCCTCTTAATCCCTTTCTTGGCACAAAATTCATCCAAAAGATTAAACTTGAGCTCCTTAACATAGCGAACATTCTCAAAGTCTATGCTTCCTGCCTTGATGGTTCCTTTCCCAGTAATTCTACCTCTACTAGGATCATTCCCAAAAGCAACTCTTCCTCCAAAATATGATTTAAAATCTGACAGAATCTCCTTGTCTCCTGTCATGCTTCCAGAGAAACCACTATTAACAATTAAATGATATTTAAGCTCCTCTTCGGTTGCCCGCACGAAGATGAAAAGTTAGTTTTTTAGGAACCCAAGCCATTATCGACTTGTGTTCCCTTTGGAGTGACATACTTAAATTCTTTAAGTATGTAATCTCCAATCGCTTTTGAAAACATGATCAATTATTTTCATTTGTTCCAAAACATGTGTTGGTTTTTCAACAAAACTCTCTTTTTCATCAAAATTTCTTTTTCTTTTCAACAAAATTCCCTTTTTCACCTTTTACTTGTGAAAAAACGCTTGTTCCCCGTCGACTTTCTTTCTTGACCAGTTGGTTTAAACTTTTTGTGTAGATTTCTTTGATCTAGATACTCTATTTGAGGTGTAACGCCTTCTAGGTTAATAGTAATTGGATCTCCTAGGGCTTTCATTCCAAAAGTGCTAGCAGTACCTTGATTGGGTGAAAACCTAGCGCTTTGAGAAGGTACCGCTGAGAAAACTTTGTCTTACCGCATCTTGAAAGTGTTGCTTGAGGGTACTGGTGGTTTGGAAAAAGATATTTTCTAGTGAGGGTACTTATAGTCTTTTGAAAAATTACTATGGTTTACCCTATGTGAATGATTCCAAACTGGTTTATTCTCCCTTGGCTTATGGTTGGTAGATGTGGTCTTTGGGAAATTTCTTAAATATTCTGAGTGAAAGCCACAGTCCTTAATCAAATGATCAGGACTATAACAAACAAAACATAATTTTTGACCCGTAATCCCAAAATTTATTCCTTTAGTTCTATGACCAAAACTATCCTGACTTCTTGGTGAATGACCAAAACTATCCCAAAAAGATTTAGCAATATTTTGAAAAGTTTTTCTTGAAGGTACTGCTGAATGTGTAGCAGTACTTTGAGTTGAAGGTACTGCTGAACTCTTATCATTATCATCCTTAGGTTTCTCAACTGCTTCTCGTTGGGGATCAGAACTAGATGGACCGAATTAGATTGACCTAAGTTTTTCTCAAACTCTAAATTGTCTATTCCAAAACAAGAAACATCCGTCTATGTGGTTGAAAACTACCGTTGGTGGAGGAACCATTATAACCCTTATCTTTCTTAAATTCATGAGGTGTTTGACTAATTGATTCCTCATTACTAGATGTGTTTTTCTCGAGCTAATGAGTTCATCATCACTAGTTGTTATCTCCTCTGAATCAATTTGTTCCTTATCACTAGGTGGGTGCTCTTCTCAGATTGCTAAAATCCATACCAAAACCTAGGCCGCTTTAATGTGTGCTCTTTTATGTTTTTCAACAAAACTAACATGTGAAAGGCCAGATTCTTTCCAACTAGCAAATTTCTCTAACAATTCATCCTTTCTTTAGTCATCTTTTCAAGTTCAGAAACCTTACATCCTAACTTCCATTCACTCAATTTTAATTGATAATCTTGTTGCTCATATTTTTCTGCCCAAGCAATTTCATTATTTTCATGAGTTATTATTTTGGCTTCCATTGACTCTAAAGTTATTTGATAACCAGCTACCTCAGACCTATCCCTTCTACAATTATCTCTTTCAGTTACATAATCTTTAAGCACTTTTTGATAAAAATCATTACACTTAGAACATACCTCAGAGATAGTGGGTGAACTTGGTGAAGTAGCTACCATAGCGAGCAGAACATGTTCTTCTTCACTTTCCATGCTCCAATCAAAGCTTCCAAGGCCATCTCTTGATTCTAAAGCAGTAAATCCTGGTTCCTCATCAAAAGCTGTGCTCCAGTCAAACTCTTCCATTGCAATCATAGTAGGTTACCTGGTTCATCATCAAATTCAGACTGGTCAACCTCTCGATAGATTTTCTTAAGCAACCAAGGCTTTTGGTTTTGGTTCAGTAATAGGAACTTCTCTTATTTCAAGCTTGGGTTTCTCAATCATCTTGTTTGCCTGATATTTAGCAAACTTGCATTCTCTTGCAAAGTTTCCAGTTCTTTGACAATTAAAGCATTCAATCTTGGACTTGTTAAATGTTATACCCTGTTTGGGTTTGAAGTCAATGCCTCTTCCTGTTTTCTTCATAAACTTCTTGATCCTTGCAAAGGATCATGGCAACTTGCCATCTTATGTCAATTTCTTCTAGATCATCCTCTTCAATTTGCATCAAATCTTCTTCATAAGTAACAAAGGTGGTTTTGTCGAGCAATGAAAGAACATATAACATCATCAGAGTTGATGGTGTTTGATGGTGATGAGGTGGTAGTAGTCTTGGTTGTGCAAATATTCGCTTTTTCACCAACAAGATTTGAATAGGATAAGCAGTACTTTTAGTGGAAGTACCTCTCTTCGAAGACACAAAAGCAATACTGTAAGATTTTGAACTTGTTTGACCATTCATCTCATGCTCATACACCTTTAAATTGTAGTAGAGATCATCAAAGTCCATAGTATCCAAACCAGATTGTCCTCTAATCATAGTAGCAACCACATGCCATACGGATGGAAAACTTCTTAAGAACTTCAAATTAGCATCTTCAATAGATACCTTTGCTTCATATAACTCTAGCATACTAAGGAGATTTTGGAATATGTCATAGGCAAAGATCAAGACCTTCTCTTTCACCAACAAGTGAATGTTTCAAATTGTTGCCAACAGATTTCTATGCATCTTCTTGGAAGCATCATTACCTCCAAATCTTGTCTTGATAGCAGCCCATAGTTGTTTTGCATCCTTAGCATCATGAAACTTTTGCAGGTGACCATCGTGAATAGCGCATGCCAGGATGTTGAGAGCCTTATCTTGATTTCTTTAGTCAGCTGGCAAGGTAGGCCGAGGTGGTTTAGGTTGTCCAGAACTTACAGTGCTCTTCAAGAACGATATTACTATTGACAATCACATCCCATAGTGCATGGTCTGTAATAGCAATGTATTGCCTCATCTTCATGCTCCAGATCAAATTCTTCCTTCTTGATGATAGGAATGGTGAGGTGATGGATGGAGTGGGTGCGTACCGACATCTTTAGGGTTTGTAGTTAAATCGGTTTTTAGGGTTTCTTCTTAATCAGAGTTTCCACACAAGCTCGATACCACTTGGATCGATATACTCGACCAAACTAACTATGTAGCTTGTAAGGGTTTAGCAACCTTGGATAAATCCTAAATTACTAACAATGAAACACTGATATTACTCTATTAAGTATGCCGAAACTACTTCAATAAAGCTAAGAAGAATAACTTTAAACTTCAACGATTATATTAAAACTTTGAACCCGCTTGTTATACAGATTCACTAACAACCCTAATAACTCTAATATCGTACTTGCATGTAAGTCGTATCGATAATATTCTCTAATGTTATGCGCACTTAATGCCAATCTAGGGTCCTTTTATAGGCATAAGGAGTACCCTTAGTTTACAATTACAATCCTTGTACGACAAGTAATACTAATTATAATCTAAGAATATTCTAGAATTACATAGCTTTCCATAAACGATATAGCAGTCCTTTAGCTTTTGCAGTACTTTGACACAAGCAGTACTTTGACTTTCATTAAGCAAAGACTTTGACTTTCTTCAAAGACTTTGACTTTCTTCAGTACTTTATATCCCAACACCTCGTTAATCTGAATCTAAAAGAAGTTGATTTTGGCGAGACTGTTATCGTGTCACTCACCGTCCAAATGATTCGCTGATCTCCAAACTCGAAAATGCTGGAAACCAGAGTAAGTGTAATACTTTATTTCAGACGTATCAAATAAACATCCGTAAACTGGCATGTTGTTGTATCTCAATACTATTTGATTTTCCAGGCTGCACACACGCTTAGTGTTTTACCTTTGGAACAACGTTCATTAGATTTAGACACAACCACATTTAGCCATGGGCGATTCGACCGAATTTTCAATCCTTTCCTAGATCACAGAATGAATTACACATAATAAAGTTTATACTTGCTTGTTCCACGTCGTTAAAGAAAATGTATATCAGGGCAGCGATTTGATGGACGATGGTTATGATAATATCAAGAAGAATTAGGAGTTCGCTAGGAAGCTGTTGAAACTCTCCCGATCTTCCGTCACGCCGCTGTAAAATTATTCTAGTGGTTGTAGTTTTATGTATGGGTTGAATACCGTGGTCAATTAAATTTGTGTACAGAAAGTTTGGTGTGTCTATTTATCAAGGGGTTATATAATATGTAACCATTAAACTTATAATTATGTAGTAATCGTAATATGTAGTAGGTTGTCGTCTGTATGAAACGTTGTATGTCAACGTATTTAGTATTTCCTCTGTTTCCATTATCCATTTTTATTTCATCTCGCCAACTAGCGCTTGTTTCCAAATATCAATTTGGCAACTAACCTGTACGTAGGGCAACTTCTATCACTAGCCATTGTTATAATAACTAGGGTTATGCAGATAATACTAGCAAGTAAGTATACAACCTATTAGTTTTTAGCAGAGTCGAATAACTAGCAGTAGTAAAAATTAACTAGCAGTTGTAAGTATACAACCAATTCATTTTATAATAACAGATATTTAATTTAAGTAATCAATCATAAAAGCATTCTACCATTTTTTGACGTTTAGAAATGTCGCGATAAACCTCAAAAAATCAACTCACTCTACACATCTAATAACATGAAGCGTTATGTGCTTACGTCAAAGTGAAGATGTTGATGTTTTTACAATGGGTACTACTATGTACACCAAAAAGGTAAATCTAAACCTCGGTAGTTGCGCTACTTTTCTTTTCTCGGATTTTGCAAACTGTAATTAAGTGGGACTTTAATTGGTCAAAGGCTAAAAGTCGTTTGGCACCTCATGATAAATATTTTCGTCTTTCCTTTCATTACCTTGTATTTTTTTTATAAGTTCTATACATTAATATTATCAACAATTTATTTCTATTGCATGTTTAACGTTTTCATTTCTAATTTCGCAAGAAGCTTATATTAAAATAATAATCAACCAATTGTGGGCATATACTCTTTAAATATGATCTCGTAACAAAAAAATAATAATAATACCAAAATTAGATGAAATAAATAAATAAATAAATAAACAAGGTAATATTTGTTTTTGTTACTTTTATAACAATTTTGTGGTTTTAAAATCCACCTAACAAAAATTATGTAACTTTTTAGTCTAACTAGTTATAATAAATCCATTCATCGCCTTTCATAGTTTATTTGAAAACAAATATTAATGTTAACAAATTAAATTCACATTAATTACTCCACTTCCCAGTTACCAATTTTATATTTAAGAAGAGATAAAGCTAATTAATAGCTATGGTCTATAAAACACCAATAAGTTATGGTCTATAAAAGACCTAGATATATTATTAATACACGAATACTCTGAATAGTATTAGCGATTACAAACTTGAAGTGTATCGACTCTAAATATGACGAAAAGTTATATCAAACTCTAGTCTAGGACCTTCTTTTATAGGCTAAGGAGTCCTTTACAATATACAGTATGTATTCTACAGGATAATTATACTTAGCATACTTATCTAATACAAAACATCCTACCCAATAAATTCTAGAATGTTACAAACCGACACAATCATACTAGCGTGGAAAACTACATTATTAAAGTGGTACGCGACTTCACGGTGTTGGTATTTTGCCTTTCTCTAGTGAGGGCGGAATCCTTCTTGTTTGCTATCATTTTCTTGAAGGATTTCCCGGCTTGCTTCCTCGGCCGTATTTTTCTATGGGATTCCCTGAGAAGTTCGATAGGCCTTTCAAGGGGTTTCCCGTGAAAATCCTCCCACTGCCGGACTGGAAGAGCTTTTAGTGGGGTTGCTTTTCCATCCCACAGCTTTTATTTTAGAGCAATAGAACCATAAAGAATCGAAAAAACAAATTCACACACGACGTGATAGGTTTGAATTGGAGTGAGAGGAAAGGATCAGCGTCATAAAATACACCAATCATCCCCACGCTAGCATGGGATTTTTTTCTTGAATTTTTATGTGGTTTGCTCTTTATTTTATCCCGGCCAAGAAGCTCGTCATTTTACCCCAGTTATCCAACCCGACTGCCAGATTGGTAGACGTACACTTGCTTCGAGAAACGGGCTGCAATCAACAGAGGACTGAGACCATAATTTTCAGCCGTGTTGTTTGCCTCTCTTTGCATTATTTCTATCACTTTCGACCCAATACCCATGATATACTTCCTTCTTCCGCCGAGAGAGCGGGTTAAGGAACTCGCCTGAATTTGAACATCCCAAATGGCTATTGGGAGTCTAATCGGTTTAAACTCCCACCTTTGGTACGCCATATGGTCTGGGCATGCTTCCACAAACTTCAAAGGACACGGGGTTTGGGTGAAGGAATTTTCTAATGAGATGGGTTATTAGTCGCCATTTACTTGAAGTAGTCATTTAAGAACATGTTTTAGCCGCCGCCATGTTTGTTTTGGGGAGGCTATGTAGGCTTTGAAACGACCGGCAACGCCGCTGACTACGGATGGTTTTTGTACTATGTACCATCGGATCTTATTAACATCTTCAACTTCTCTGGTGTTTCTAAAATCCCACAAACTATTTTTTGTTGGTGAGATTTGTGGTTGTTTTGTTTTTTAATGTGCTTTCCTTTATTTACCTCGCGTATTTATAGCGAGGATTTTACTCGTTTCTTGCACGGTATCATTAATTTTCATTTATGTTTTGTGGGTAGGCACGCGTCTAGGCTCCTACCTGGGCATCTATTTTTCTTGCTGGATTTGTCATAAAATTTCTAGGGAAGTAACGTGAATATTTACTTGCAGATTTTCTCTCCTTTTTTGGTATTTGGAGAAGCCTTATCCGTAATTACAAACAGTTTGAATTTATCGGTTTATTATCCTTTTTTGTACTGAAAGTTTGCTATGTCTGTATATATATTTTTTGGTAAAATGTAGCTTCCACATCTGTTGTTAGTTTCGGAAATGTTGCTTATGCACGTTTGACAAACTGAAGTAAATCATTCATATCGGCGCTTTAAATTTCACTTTTAAAATTTGAACTTCAAATAGTCAACCTTTTAATTTCAAAAATGTACGATTTTTAGGACTTTTTATTATAAATGATTTGGAAAACAGAAACAAAGTTGATATTTGCGTCGACACTAGCGGTGGTTTCAAACACTAGCGTGGTTTGTTAAATCAGTAGTGTGGTTGCGTATTCACATATGCATATAATTGAGAATTTGTTCAAACCCTGTAGCCTCCTTTGGTTTTTCCAAAAACGCAACCATGTTGTGAGTTGCAGCAGAACAGTTGGGCACCATTGATGTTTATTCGAAATTGATTGAGACAGATTGTTAGGTGTTGTGAATTATGATGTGTGTGGGTCTAAACTATGTTTTGCCCTAGCAGTTGTAACTCTTTATTTTTTTTATCCCCAATTGAATAAAAATTAATTTGTACATTCAAAACAACTGTTTTAACTCTTGTAGCAGTTGTTAGTATTTTTGGGCGTATTTATCTCTAATTGTGCTATTCTAATCAGCAAACGCAACCGTTATCGTCATCTACTATCTAGACACGAAAATTCTGACAATCAGGTTTATCTTATTGGGAAATTTCGTTTGAACCTCAGGCCACCGTCCAATTTGCAATCTGGGCAACTAAATGCCATAATTGGGCAATACTTGTTGTACGATCGGGAAACCATAATTCTTAACCATAAGATCATAAATGATAGACTTAACAACATTAAGTTTTCCATAGAAGCCCTATCGCATGGTTGGCAGCATAAACTCATAATTAATTTTTAAAGGCAACAAACATTCATAACAAGTGCAACCATGCATCAAAGGCATGTGTTGTGTTGTGTTGCGATATGATTGGTTGTAACCTTATTGTTATTGGCTAAAAGAAATGTGTGAGTGATTTTGTTGCAACAATCTTTCATTTCCTTGTGCACTACCCCCTTTTTTCTATGATCTCGAACCCTCTTTCAGTTTTCGTGATAGAAACACGCTTTGTTAGCTTCCTTCTTTTTAAAGGTGTTGCACTACCGCACCGCAAGCCAGCGTCCTCTTCCTGCCATACCATGTTTTTGAAATAAAATTGTGACAAAGCCTGTATCTTGTGCACAATGTAGACGTCCATGGATCCATTCTCATCCGCAAGGTCATACATTCGTCGAACGTCATTGTCTTTGTGCAACAATGTTAAACCATCTTCGAGTGCCTTATTTGGTGCAGCATAAAATAAAGCCCATTTTCCCCCTCCAATATCATTCAAAACATGATCAAGCACCCTGGTAAATGCACCCCTGGTGGAGCTAAAACACCGATGAGAAGGCTAACCGCCTACATAGTGGAGTGGCTGAAATTCAAATTTCCCGTTGTGGTGAACTTTAAATATGACTTCTTTGGTTTCCGCCATGCCCTATAAAACATAAACCCTAATAACAATTAGAATCAACCACTAGACTTTAAGGGGTATAGTGACCATACCTATTAAACATAAACCCTAATAACAATTTCAATTACTTTTAATTAAATAAATATTTAATAATAGAATATAAAATATAAAGCTGCACAGTTATTTATATTCATATACTCTATAAATATATGAAAGAATAAGTTAACAAAGTACATATGGGGGAGTACAACAAACCTGGATTTGTTTCTAAAAAAGAAGAAAAGGACAACGATTTTTTTATTTGGATTCTTCAATGAAAGTCACCTAGGGTAAGCATATGGCAACTTGATGAAAAACGTTTTACTATTCTGACAAGCGTTTGAAGCTATTGTCAAAAAGCTTTTGTATTTATTAAACTTTCATTTTACACCCAACATTAAATATGTTATTGCAAAAGTTTTTGCGTGAGTAGTTGGTTTTGCAAAAGCTTTTTACCTCAACCATTTAATTGTATTCAATGCAGTAAGTCTTTTATGACTTGATGCATTGCTCATGCTCGAGGATGTGTGGATGTTGATTGTTGAAGATTATTAAATTGATTTAATAATACAAAAACCATTTCCCAAAAAACAACTGACATCCTTACCTTTAAACAGGTGAAAACAAAATAGCCAAATGCTAGAGTTCACAAAAAAAGTCAAAAAAAGTAAAATGTAGAGGCCACTGATACTCTAACTCTTAGTGACCACAAAAAACCCATTTGCAAACACCAATTTAAAGTTACTTTGGATTATTCACACTATACACCAATTCAAATTGTCAATAAATAATACCGCTGTCTACATAAAAACTAAAAACACCATTTCATTTGTAAAATTTACCTTTCACTTCTACTGTGATATTTTAGTCAATTAACATTTAGACCAATTAGATTATCAATCATCACAATCATTTACGAAATGTCGTGTTCTTTGTGTCAAGATGGTACATGCACTCCCAATAGAAGGAAATTTTAGAGAGAAACAAGAGCTGATTGATAAGAGGAAGAGAATGATTGAACAACTTCCAAAGTATGAATTTGAGTATGAAGATATGAAAGCGCGTTTCAAGAGGATCGAAGATGATAATGCTAATTTGAAAGCAACGTGTGAAGAGGCGATAACTGATTTTAAGATTTACAAAGATTATAATGCCGATGCTGGGCGAAGTATGAAGAGATGAAAACAAGTTTTAAGAATTTGAAAGGTCATAATGTCGTTGTCAAAGCTAAGTATCAAGAGATGGTTGAATGTGCCAAAAAGCTTATCAATATACTCAAAGAAGTTGCGATGACGATGTTTTTAGGATTATGAATGTGTTTTGTATATATTTAAGAATGTGCTATTTTGGACTTATTTGGTATGTAAGGTAATAAGTATTTATCTAATTAACAAGGTACTAGATTACTGCATCAAATTTTATGTTATGATTTTATGATATCATTTGTGAAAACATAAATAATCAAAATAATAGCTAATCTCGATATTCTTCACATGCGAATATACTCTAACTAAACTTAATTACAATAATAAACTCAAAATTCCATTAGTTACTGATATTATTCACTAGCAAACATAAATTTTCCAAACCTCAAATAATCAAAGATAAACTATGATTTATGCGATCTAAAAACATCAGATAGTCAACATAATAAACAAACAAGAAAACAATATCTAAATAAATCAATAAACATCTTCACATATGCAAAAATAGATATGTAATAAAAAAAACATTTAATGAGATAGTCAAAAGTAACAAACAAAAACTATCTAATAAATCAATTAACATCTTCACATGTGAAAAAAATAAATATGAAATTCAATTAACATATTCACATGAGATAGTCAACGCCGGATAAAAGTTGTTAAAAACTGAATCAGATTCAAAATAAATAAATAAAAAATTACAGAGTCAATACCAAAGTCAACGGCGGATATAAACAACGCCGGATTCAATTTGAAAATAGATGACGGAGATGACGGAGACGACTGAGATGACGGAGATGCGATTACTATCCATAACTGGTTCTATTAGAGTTTGTGTGTGTTTTTTAAGTGTGGCTCATATGGAAGGTAAAGAACCAGTAATAGATGATTCTTTAAAGGCTGCAGTTGAAGAAAAGGATAATGAAGGGTGCAGGAAACCACTGCCAGTATTGCTGCATCCACTGCTAGTATTGCACTAACCACTGCTACTATTATTTTACCCACTGCCAGTGCAGACGTTTCCACTGCAGAGTCAACCACTGCTACAATTATACCCACAACAATAACACCAACACCAAAACCAAAAGAGGCTAACAATGAGATTGCCATACAATTGGTCAACCAAAAGCAATCTCACCCTATCCCTGCACCTATTGCTAAGAGTCTAAACATTGATGAACCTGTGCAGAAAGATGTAGTTACTGAAACTGATATTGGAAAGGGTAAAGGGATTGCAGATCCAACTTTGGTGTTTGAAAGTACAGAGGAGCAGATAGCTTTTGATGAAAAAATTGCTAAAAGATTACATATGGAAGTAAATTCTAAAGAAATTGCTAAAGAAAAGGAAAGGGCAAAGCAAGAAGAAGCCTCTAAACAAGCTGTAGAAGAGCGGTAAACGGAACAGATGTATTTTACCCTACATAATTACGAAAAGTAGTTCAGTTTACTCATAATGATTAACTTAGCTTCTTAGTCCTAAAAAGGGTCAACAAAAACCAAAAATAATTCAGGCCATATAAGGAATCTATACCAACGTCGTAAACAATTGCATAGATGATGCATATAAACCACTCCTTATTAGTCTACAAACTGCCACTAAATTTTTTAATGAACCAAGTAATGTTACATACTTAACTAACGATATCTAAGGTATCATACCCTACATAATTACGAATCAGATACACATAAAAAAGAGCAATGGATTATAAAATGGAATTAACACCTATCTAACATAGGTATTAATCGAATAACAACAATGATTTATTATAACATAGAACCAATTGGAAATAATCATATGTAATAAACAACGAGAAAAATATTTACGTACCATATTTGGGAACATTTTTTTAAAACTTGATCAATCGAATGTGGTTTGCAATCAACAATGTAGCTTTATAGATGGTGACATAACTGACGTTATAAGGAAGACAGTGGGGGCGAAGAAGACGGTTTGATTTGTGAAAATAGTAAGTAAGAATGCTTTTGTGCGAGAAGCAAAAACAGAGAAAAACGGTAACTATGGATGTTTTTTTGGTAAGTGACTATTGGATTTTGAATATAAATCCATCGTATTTTTACTATTCAAATGTGTACTTTTTGTCTAACGTATTAAATGACGATAAAACCCTTTTTAAAATATACGGTTGCCCCTTTTTAGTTCAAAACAAAAACAATACATTACACATACAGGACACTTGTCACAATGTCGATGAGTTGCCCAATGACAGTAGTTGCCCTTGGTCCATTTTCAAACAAAAAATAAAAGTGGTCCAGAAAGTGACTAGCCTCAGGGCGCACGGTCTATTTGCATCATTTTACCTACCCTTAAACTCTTAAACTTTTAATTATATTGCTCTAACAATCTTTGACTTTGAGGGGCCGGGACCTTTTCCTACCTCCACAAAGGGTTGTTCTACTATACGTGCACTCCTGGCAACCCCTCGGCTCGCTTCTGATTATAACCCCTAAATAATGTAACATATACATTTGAAAATAGAAAAATATAACATCATATCCACCGTAACTCCTTTTCATAAAAGAATAATCATGACAAGAAAAACAAGAAGACGTGACCGTGTGTGGCTACCTAGCGGAGATAAAGAATGTTTCGAAATAATATTAGTAATTTTCAGTAAACTGGATAATTTTCGGAAATAAAGAGCGAATTAGTTGAATGGCTTATAGTCTAGTTTGCTCAAAGTTACACATCGATTTCTTGCTAATACTAACTACTGATATGATTACCAAAGGGTTTGTGTCACAATGTAAGCTCTTTAATCAAATGGTTGTTGGTTCAAGGGTATGTTTGGTAAAATTATTGCAGTACATATCGTATGCTGTAAATTTTCAGAATGAAATGTGTTGAAAAGTTGTTAATATGAGCTACAAGCTGTATATTTTTTTTGAATAAAAGTGTTTGGTAAATTAGCTGTTAAATGTAATTATAATCATAACATTATTTTATGTTTTAACAAGCTCCAAGATATTTAAAAGTTTTCATGAATTTTCATTTTAGAGCTACTTGTTTAAAATAAAAGCTTAAAGTTGACATATCCAAACGGAGCTATTTATTTTAGAGGAGATTATTTTTGTAACAAAAAGCTTACAGCTCAAAAAAAGCTACGTGCCAAACAAGTCTTGTTGTATGTAAAAAATTTCAACAAGGTGGTCAAGATGGTAAAATTTATTTACTTTTATCACTAACATGTGAAAAGTCTACCACTTGAATAATGTTTGGTGCAAATAAACCGGAAGAGTCAAATTAGTCAATCAAAAAATCCAAATCGTGAGCCAGAAAAATATATGTAACTTTAATTTGTGCTCCACATTCCTCAAGTAGGAAGTGTCAAGTGTGTAATAGTTTTCCTTTTGGGAAGAGTCTTTTCCCTAAATTAGTCAATCAAATAGTTTTCCTTTTGGGAAGAGTCTTTTCCCTAAATTATTCAATCAAAAAATCCAAACCATGAGCCAGAAAAATATATGTAACTTTAATTTGTGCTCCACATTCCTCAAGTAGTGTCAAGTGCGTAATAGTTTTCCTTTTAGTCCCTCAAAGACCAAGTATACGAAAGATGAAAGCAAACAATCTACTGTAATTTCTAAGACAAAACGGTGACAGACCAAGTTCGTAGTTACGAGCAAACCATGATGACCATTCATCAAATTTACTTTAACAATTATTTGGTAATTCCTAACAGTAAAGAAAAAAAAAAACTAAACGTAAGCAAAAGTTTTCTTAATCGTTTGCTCGATTAACTGTTTCGTAGAGAATCTTAATTCATCATTTTTTACTAGATGTTTTCCTTTAAAATTTGAAAGTATTTTTGATTCTAGAAAAGAGGCATATAATGAGGTTCTTTGATGTCCAACAATGCATCATGACGTATAAAGTGTGGAATTTTGTTGTTATAAAACTCGTAATTAGAAGCTACTTAATATTTAGGGTAAAAGCTAAAAACACGCAACGTGATTTTTCAGAACTATCTATGTACGCAACGAATTTTGAAAATTATCATCGCGCTACTTGGAACAATGCACATGCATCGTAATAACAAGTTACCAGACAGCAACCAGTCGGGAGATTGGCGCGATGTTCATTGACTTTTATTTTCGGTTGTTCTCGAATGGTCCTTATGGTCATTAACTTTCGTGATTTAGTCCTGCTTTTTCCGCTTCATCCGTTGTCGCTTAGTTTTGCCGTTTCTTTTTCTTACGCTTATCGGTTTTCATCCGCTTTTTTTTCTTATTTTTCTTTGTCCTGCTTTTCTTACGTTGTTAAAAGCGCAGTTTGTCTTTAGTTTTATTGCTTTGCCATGCCGGTTCGACAAAGTAATTTTTTTTACTTGCAGATGTTTGCTTAATTGCTTTAAATTTCAGTTATGTTGAAAATTTTTCCAAAAAAAAAATTGGATTCCGTTATTTTTTTGAAAAATAAATAGAAAAAAAAAAATTTGAATAAAAAATTTCAAAAAAAAAAATTTGAATAAAAAAAATATTTTTCAAATATTTAAAAAAAAATATATATATTTTTCAAATATATATTTTTTTAAAAAAATCTTAAAAAAAAAATTGAAATTTTTTATTTTCAAAATTTTCAAATATTTTTTTTAAAGATTTTTTTAAAAAATAATATATTTGAAAAATATATATATTTTTTTAAATATTTGAAAAATATTTTTTTTATTCAAATTTTTTTTTTTAAATTTTTTATTCAAATTTTAATTTTTTCAAATTTTTTCAGAATTTATTTTTTCAAAATTGCGAAAAATTCCAATTTTGGAAATTTTTTTCTTGGAAAAATTTTCAACATATTGAAATAGTACAAAAACGAACAAAAACGTAAGAAAACGGACAAAATGTAAGAAAAACGGACAAAAACGAATTAAAACCGATAAAAACGTATTAAAACGAACAAAACGTAAAAAACGATGAAAACAGTAAAAAACGAAAGAAAACGGATAAAACGGACAAAAATGTAAGAAAATGGCCAAAACGATGAAAACCGATAAAACGTAGAATAACGGACAAAACGTAAGAAAACGGACAAAACGGATGAAACGAAAAACGGACTAAATTGAAAGTTAATGACCATATGGACCATTATCAAACTTTTAACCAAAAATAAAAGTCAATGGATGCGACTGTGAAAGTCAACGCAAGTCACAGGGACCATTTCTCCATTTTGAAAGTTTGTGACCCGTAACTTGTTAGCTACCGGCCATATCAAGGCATATCGTTCAAATTTGAAAGATGTTGCGCATACAATGATAATTTTAAAATTGCTATGCTATATTGATAGTTCAAAATCACGCCATGTATTTAAATTTTCACCCTAGTATTTACACCTAGTCATCAAAATATGCTATAACCATTACAAACCATAAAAACGTATTGTTTATTTTATAGTCATATAATCCGAATGGGAAATTTGATCAAAGATACTTCACTATGCACATTCCATCATTCAAGTGCTTTAAAAGTGCATTTTTTTTCAAATATTCATGTTTCAAAATCAAAAATATCATAACTACTCTTTCTCTCTTAATCTGCTCACCTTTTTACATCGGAAACTACAATTCAAAACGATAGAAATCAATAAATACGATTCATTCAATATAGCAAACAATAAAATTCAATACATGCGAACGTCTACAACAACAATCGATATACATTTGCGATATCCGGCGATGTAAATGTGTTAGATGCTTTACTTTCCCGATAAATCTTCTCTGATTTTCTTTCACCTATATACATTAAAGTCCTGTTTAATTCTAGATGCACCATGTCTGATTTCATTCCCATCAATTGCATTCCTTATTTTTTCAATCCAAAGTGCAATAAAAAAAAAAAGCCATGGTCACCTCACACTGTTTACCTATTGCGTTGCTGCTTCTTCCAACTCATAAATTAATGGCTTTCTTCTTCATTTGTTTTCTTTACGTCTTCTTTGCATATCTAGAAGTCATAGGGGATTCACGCCGATATACCTTGAAAGGGGTTGTCGTCAAGCATAGCCTCTATTTGAATCCTTTTTGCAAAGTTAGTTGTTGTGAGGTGGATGATGATATATACATGAAAATAGAGTTCTAGAAAGACGAGTTGTAGGATATACATTCTGTCCATTAACCTCATATGTTTTTTTGGAGACATAAGTTACGGAAAAATAATCATTTGGTTGAGTCACATGTTAAGGCCCCTGGCACTTCACACTAGGTTGAGCGGTCACTCAACCATTTCACTTAAATCTCTCATCACTTCAAACCTTTGGTGATGAAAGCTACCTGATGATCAACTAGAGCTACCACTTCCGCCTTACCCTCGTAACCATCAATGGCATATGGTGATCTTGCTTTCGAACATTTGCCATCCTTTAGCGTGTTGTTAAGCTGTCTAAAAAAAAATTATTCGCTATCATACCACGGTCTTATGTATCTTTACATTTCGGACAATGTAACTTCGACTCTAGATGTTTTAGTATGTTGTACTTTTATTGATTTATGATTCTTGCGTTGTAAATACCCGTTGTATTTGACGTGGTACTTTTATGATTATTACAATGCACATGTTTGTCATAGCACAAGTAAAACTTCATTAATACATAATATTTACATTCGACGACACCGTATGAACATAATTTAAAATCCTGATTATTACATTTATTTTGCAAATAACAACTCCACTACCTGCATCCACGTCACCAAAATGGACGATGGATTCAATGAAGATGATGTCTTAACCTTCTCATATTGTTAGATTTAACACAATTATGATGTTTCAAAGGCTTAAACATGTCCTCTTCACTTTAGCAATACAGTATAGTGATCAGTTTAGGGTTTTTATTACTAATCTTAGGTTACTGTAACAAACTGCAAATTTTCAGGTCAATGCTATTTACAAAACACAAATATTTATTTTGAAGTTTACAGGAGAACATTTTACGCATAATTTTCTAGTTAAATCGTGTAAACAAGAAATACCCTCTCGTGCACTACGACTCCGTACCTAATTTTGGTCTACATATTTTTAGTACATTGAAACATTTATAAAGCTCATTCATTACCAGTTCAAACTTTTATTACAATTTCAAGTGCATATTCACTTATTTAATTTAATTAAGTAAATAAAAGCTTTAAAATTCTTGTGCATGAGATATACCCAATGTTCTAAAAGGCGTGAGGCGTGCATCGGCATACCATCAAGCCTACAAGCCTTTATGCTTTCATAAGGCGCAGCTTAAAATGCAAAAATATATATTTATGTATTTATAATTTTAGTATTTTTAAGAAAGCAATTTCAATAATAAAGTTCAATCCAAATAACCGTTCAAATATGAGGCCAAAATATTAAGTTTGAAATAACGGCGCCCAATAAGGAAATAGCCCAAATACTAGAAATTCAAGCCCAAATCCGTAAATCCATTAAATTTTTCTTAAAATGGCGCCACGCCTACCAAAAGGCGCCTTTTTCACGCTTTTCTTTTCGCCTTATCTCACGCATTTTCACACGACGCCAGACCTCGCCAAGCATTGTTCATTTCAGGGCCGGTGCCACGCCGCACTTTAGCTTATTTGGTGACGCCATGGCGCGCCTTTTAGAACACTGGATATACCCAATACTCTTACTAATAATTTTTATTATATTCTTATACCTATTAGAGTGCTACAAAAATTCAAAAAATATTTTACTTCACCTCTTGGTATTTATTTTACTATACGTACTTAAGTGATATATAATTATTTTAAATTAACAATACAATTTAAATACCCAATGTCTGCTCAAAATACATGTATACAATATTTTACTAGCGCTTACACTTTATTCTACTTTCTGTACACTTCTAGCCATTTTCTACACAAACTAACTAATAAAAATGCAAAATAAATGTAACTAGTCATTGGATTTCAACTACCTAGTTACGGGACAAAATAATAAATGAGGCATGTCTTCCCCCTCCTCCCCCCTTATTTTTGGCTGCATAACCAACCAAACACACAAGAAACTTTTATTTCAACTTAATGTACTTTTATGTTTATATTTTATAAAAGGGAATGTCTAACCATTCCTAGCACGGTTAAGATTTTTTCTTGTGATTTTACATAAACGCCCTAGAGTTAGACACAAACATGCATATTTGGACTTTATTCACATAAATAATTATAAAAATCACAAAAAGATATCTTAACCAATTCTTAGGCATTTGCATATCCCTTTATAAAAATATCTAAGGTTTATGTATTATAAAAGGGTAAACTAGCACTACACACGTGCAAGACTTAGAATTTTTTTATAACTCTCTCCTCTACATAATAAGTTTTGGCCAAGGGTGAAAGAAAAGGGAAAATACATCGGTTTACTTTTTTGAGCTTATAAAGTGCTTATTTGGGTTTATAAAATACATATTGGGTGTTTTGGAGTGCCAATTGGGGACACATTGTTTTTGCTACTGTTGTAATTATATATCAAGACATTCAAATAAATAATCACAAAATCAATGTAGAATCGTTGCGAAGCGTAGGATTTATTAATGAACAATTAATTAACATAAAAGAATATGCGATTTTTTCTTGATTCTAGCCGAAACAAGAATCAAATCCACAAACTAGCAACGGATGAACCCTAATTTTATTTAGTTAGGATTATATGAATTACCCTTTACCGTAATTCAATCCAAGATAATAACATAGTGTGTTATTACTATATGTTGTAATAATACACGCATTAAACCGAATTAAAGTAATGCTAGTTTTTATAAAACAAATAACTATGTTTGTGGAAAAAGAATGTGTCGACACCTTAGGGGTGTTCGACCGGTTTTGAGGACAAGAAACACACACACAAAACAATTTTTAGGGTTTAGTTATGAGCAAGAGATGGAAAAATAAAACCCCAAGCCTTGTTTATATACCCAAGCAAACTTGGTGAACAAGTTGGGTTTTTCTTTCCTTGTTTTGTGTCCCTAGGCCGATCGGGTTAGGAGTCCCCAAAGGATTCCGAACCATCCAACTTTGCAATTTAGTTTTTCCATAAACATTTAACCACGTTAATCCATTACATTAATTACTTAACGTCCGTTAGTTATTTTCGCTTAATAAATAAATAAATACAACATTTATATTTAATTATTAACTTTAAATTCTCATACGTAAAGTGTGCAATCCCATAGTCTCTAGTTCGATCCTAACTCACGTCTACTAATTTATATCCATAAAACCAACAAATTTACTTGGATATAACTTAATAGAGTGATCACATTCGGTTAGCGTCTAGCAACACTTCGATGCCTCTAGTACAACTCTCTATAGCAAGGCTCCCCTGGAAAACTTTTAATGATTTCTCATTATTATTATCCTTTTGTTTCTAATACTACGTTAAATAAAGATATGGAATTAAGTCATTCTTTATAAAACTATTATGTTTCTCATTTGTAAGTGATTGACCAAGATTACCGAATCATCTAAACATATTTAGGGGAGATTTGGGTGCGGCCGGACAAACATCTTGTCATAACCCTACGAAGGCAAAGAAGATTAAACTCCAAATAAATTTGAAGGAACAAATTCTATCTTGACTACAAGAATAACCCACAAATTTTGTAACATTTTTGAAAACAACCCTTATGACTACCATTCGATAGCGTTAAGTTGCTTCACGAAATGCACTACATTCATGACACTTATCCGGTATCTCAAGTCTGAGGATAACTATTCATAATTTACTTATAACAATATACACAAAGTAAATTATGTAGTTGGGATAAGTCTTATATTCAATTCATTGAATATCATCTGAAATTGATATGCATTCTCGTCAATATACTTTCAAGTATATTCTACCACATCTCTCAGATTTGTCTTAATTTAATGATACTCCCATATCATTAATCGACAACGGACATTTAGAATAAATTAGTTATTCACGGATTAAACCTGCAAATATAGGACAACAATATTATAAATGAAAATAAACATAATCCAAACTTTATTTCATTAAAATAATAAATGTTTTACAATATCCTTTATTCAAATACTAATCACAGTTATGCATGAAACTTTTAGCTAAACAAAGTCCAATTTCATTGGCAAGTCCTACAAGCTTGTCTTTAGCTAAAGCCTTAGTGATGGATCACTAAGTTATCATCTGTGTGAACTTTCAATAGATTTATTTCACCTTCCCGGACTTGTTCCCGAACATAGTGATACTTCCGTAGAAAATGTTTGGTGCCCTTCATGACTCCAGGTTCATTGGCAAATATGATTGCGGCAGAATTGTCACAATACATATCAATAGGCGATTCAATTGAAGGCATAACACCAAGCCCTGAAATGAATTTCCTAATCTAAACAGCCTCCATTGCGCCTTCCGAAGCAGCTATGTATTCGCTTCGTGCAGACATCGCATCAATCGTACTCTGCTTCTTGCTCTTCCGGTCAATCGCTCCTCCATTGATGACAAAGACATAACCCGTCCGAGACTTCGATCATCTTTATCACACGCCAGACGCATCACGGAACTGTAACACCAAGTTCGTGTGCGGATTTCCTCCATACACTAAAAACATATCTTTTGTATTCCTAAGATACTTAAGAATATGTTTAACAACAATCCAGTGAAGTTCACCCGGATTGATTGATATCGACCGGTCATGTTTTGAGCGAACGCTACATCTGGCCTTGTACATCTCACAGCATACATAATAGATCCTACAAAGAAGCATAAGGAACTTTCCGCATGCGTGCCACCTCAGCAGGTGTTGAAGCACACATATCGCTACATAAGCCATGCTTTACTTCCATCGGCAAATATCCTTTCTTGGAATTTTGCATATTGAATCTCTTCAATATTTTATCAATGTAAGCGCTTTGACTTAAACCAATTAACCGCTCTGACCTATCTCGGTAGATCTTGATTCCCGAATATATGCGGACTTCTCCTAAATCCTTCATGGAAAAACATTTCCCAAGATATGCCTTAACATTTTGCAAACTTCGAATGTCTTTTCCCATAATTAATATGTCATCGACATAAAGAATTAGGAAAATTACATCACTCCACTAACTTTGTGATATACACATGGCTCATCAAGATTTTGAATAAATCCATACCTTTTGATTTCTTCATCAAATCTTTTATTCCATTGCCTTGATGCTTGTTTCAATCCATAAATGGACCTTTGAAGTTTGCATACACGGTTTGGAAATTGTGGATTCACGAACCCCTCAGGTTGCTTCATATAGATGTCTTCATCTAAGCGACCATTTAATCCATTTGCCATATCTCATAGTCATAGTATGCTGCTATAGCTATGAGAATTCGATAGCTCTAATGTCCGCTGAGGAGAAAAGGTCTCCTCGTAATCAATGCCATAAGTTTGAGTAAAACCTTGCGCAACTAGGCGAGCTTTATAGACGTGTACATTGCCATCCATGTCAGTCTTAATCTTATAGAGCCACTTACTTCCAACCACCGTGGTGTTTGGAGGTAAGTCAACCTCTACCAGGACTTCATTTTCTTTCATGGATTGCATTTCCCCATTCATTGCAACTTGCCATTTTTCCTTATCAGGACTTGCCATGGCAGCTTTATAACTAGTAGGCTCTCCAAGATCTCCTAACATAGTTTCCTCAACCTCACGTTAAGACATAGACGTTCAGTGCACGTAGTCCTTACGGATCTCTGAACGGGAATCACTTCAACTTCGGTGGAGGACCCGGACTATCGGGTTCTCTGGGAATGCGTTAGTATTTTCGAAGGTAATGCATCTTCATGATCATCTTCCGGATCATAAACTCTCCCAGAATTCTTGAGATCACGAGATCTCTTTCAAGAAAATCTCCATACCTAGCAGCAATTACTTTATTATCAGGTTGGATAGTAAAAGTAGTAACCCATAGTTTCCTTAGGGTATCCTACGAAGATACACTTCTGAGATCTTTGTTGGAGTTTATCTGGCGAGTCACGTCTAACATACGCAACCCCGGACCTTTAAATAAGACAGGTTAGGAGCTTTACCATGCCATATTTCATATGGTGTCTTATCAACCTTCTTTGTGGGAACAATATTTAGAATCGACAGTGATTCCAAAGCATAATCCCAAAAGGATAAAGGTAGAGTGGTAAGATTAAACATAGATCGTATCATGTCTAACAATGTGCGATTTTTTCTCTCAGATACACCATTTTGTTGTGGAGTATATGGAGAAGTGAGATTCTGGACAATTCCATTCTCAGCTAAGTAATCTTTAAACTCTTGGCTTAGATACTTGCCTCCTCTATCGGATCGAAGAGCTTTAATCTTCTTTCCCAATTGCAGTTCTACTTCCACTTTGAAAACCTTAAATGTTTCAAACACCTCATGTTTATGCTTAAGTAAATAAACATAACCATAACGGCCGAAATCATCAGTAAAGGTTAAGAAGTAGCTAGCACCTCTCTTTGACACATGTCTAAGTGGTCCACACACATCGGTATGAATAAGACCAAGTAGATCGAAGCCTCTCCATATTGCTATGAAAAGGTTTCTTAGTCATCTTCCAGATATGCATGACTCACATTTATCAAATGATTCATCATTGATATTTTGCAAAAGCCCTTCTTGTTGCAGCTTATGCATGCGAGCCTTGCCTATATGAGCAAGTCTACAATGCCAAAGATAAGAAGAATTCAAGTCTAACTTTATCTTCTTGTTAATGCTAAACATTGAATTATTATTATTGTTAGATTCATTTCCAATCACATCAATTTCAAACACACCATTCAGAGTAATTGCTTTAAAATAAAATACACCATTTAAAGAAACATCAATTCCATTACTTGAAATAGTATGAGTAAAACCATCATCCAACAAAGCTGAAAAGGAAACAACACCTCTAATTATAGAAGGTGCGTAATGACAATTGTTCAATAACAGTACCAAGCCCGAAGGCAATACTAAACTAAACGTTCCTACGGCTTCAACAGCTGCATGTGCGCCATTTCCCACGTGCAGATATTGCTCCCCATAGGCAAGCTTCCTTTCCACTCTAAATCCCTGCAGTGTATTACAAATGTGAATACCACAACCCGTATCATATACCCAGTAATTATTATGATTTAGAGTAAATAATTCAATGACAAATAAATTACTGAAGAACCGGCCCAAGGACCCTTCGTACTTCTTTTTATTTGCCCGCAATTCATCAAGATAGAGAGCACAATTTCTCTTACAATGCCCAACGCTCTACGAGTGGTGGCATGCTTGATCCTTTTTAGGATTTTCCTTCCTAGGAGTAGGGTTCTTCTTGGGTTGAAGTTGATAGGCCATCACCTGTTTGCCTTTGTCAACCTTTCCCTTACCCTTACCCTTCTTGTTGTTCGCTGCGGTTTTGGCTTATTAATCCTTCCACCCTGAATAGCAAGTACCTGGGCGGTAGGAACCTTTTGAGGCAACCCTTTCTCATAGTCAATTAGCAATGCGTGTAGGTCGTAAGAATCGTCTTCCCCACGCAGTGCATATTGAAATTTATGACAAAACCATTGAAATCCTTGTTAAGGGATCGATTAATCGATTCACGACCATGTCATCATCATAAGTTTTGCCAAGTGCTTTTAGCGGTCCATGTAACCTTTCATTTCCGAGTACATGAGCACTTACGGTTTACCCTCACCTTGCCTACACTGTGTAACGTGTCGGTCAAGTCATAAATCTCGGACAAGCCGGTTTCTCAAACATAGTTCGAAGTTCATTGAGCATATTATATGGGAAATAATGTTCGAACCGCTTTTGAAGAGCAGATTCCATTGTTCCCAACATAAGACAAGCCACATCATTATGACGCTTATACTCAAGTTGCCAAGCATCAATTTGAGCTTGAGTAGCATCAGGACCAGTTGGTTGTTCAGGGCAAGGTTCATAAGGATATTTCAACCGGTCAAGCAACTCTGAGACAATTCTCAAAGAGGTGCCAATCATTGAAATTCTTAGAGCGGTCAACTTTTCTCGATCAAAAAGCTTTTGAACGCATAACTTAGTGCTTGTTAGTGTTATCGTTATTTTGAGCCATTTCTACAGAAAAAAGTTCAAGTATTAGTATTTTCGATAATACAACTTTTCAAGAAAATAAAATATACCCAACGGTAATATAAACATATAACCATTTAATTTTCTCGAAAACTAGGATCCAAATTATCATAGGTTCATTACATCAGTTGATCTGCTAGCTACGAACGCATATAATAAGGTAATCTGTCGAACATTAATTGGGAAACAATTTCCAACTCCTAGATCATTATGGGATTTATATTTTCCAACGCTATTGCAAATATAAACATGTTTCATCCCATCTTATGCCATTGAGTCCAAGTCTCACTTCCTACTCAACTTAAGTGTCTAACTTAAAGAACTGCAAATATGTCCATGTAAGGTCTCACTTTACATAGAGATTTACCTCTCCATCACAATCTAGCCAAGTACTCTCATGACATAAATTGCAACTTCAAGTGTTCCTTTTAATTAGATGGCATATATCTTAATTTAAAAAGGGTACTAGTTTTGATTTTATGTGGTCAAGTCAAATATGTACAAAGATGTCATGCATTCATCTTGTAGCATAATTTTAATAAAAAACTTTTTATTACCAATTCATAAAGATCAAATTATCAAAGTTTTGATTGAGGTATTGGGTTCACCAATCAAGGAATTTAGTATTAATTATCATTCATTATACCGTACTTTTGCATAAGTGTAAACACTTAGTGTTTCGGATAATTACCACCGAAGTGGCGCATGGAATTAAAACTAATTCGCCCTTAAGATGAGCTTGCACATTTTATGGCTTACTAAGTAGCTCCGCTCGAACTTACAGAGGGCGAGGACCGGTAAGCGCCAAGCATAACCTAAGACATCCTTTCAGTGTGACTGTGCGCACTTCTTTATTAACCCCTTTATAGTTCATTCTAATGGGTGAGCCGTTCAGACCATTTGTACCAAAGTCACCAATCAATTAAACTATTGAAAACTTAACTCTTCCAAAATGAATCAAATTTCGCCATTGTTTAGTCCGTATTATTTTTCTATTCAAAAATTACCCTTTGCTTAAACTGTCGCACATAATAAACAAACAAGTAATACCAATAAAAAATAAACTACTAAAAACAATGCGCACATAATAAACAATTTAAAACGTGTAAACAAGTAGCCACATGCAACTTATTCGATAAAACCCTATTAATAATCAATATCTAGGTTAAATTTAATGTATATATTAATTAGGGCTTTCACTCCAGCGATAGAAAGTGAGCCACATACATCGACGAATCGATTGCGTAAACCCATAATTAATAATATACCAAATTGAATAATTGATTCATTAATTATACATAATTGGAGTCTTCCCCAATTCAAGATTTATCGTAATTAAATATGTCTCAACAATTAAACAATTTTATCAAAGCAACTTATCCATGACTAACATGCATGTATAATCATGGATATCATAACAATTATACACATAAGTCACAAGATCGCATATAAAAAATTCCATGACACATAACAAATTATTCACGAATTAATCACGTAATCAATATTAATTATAGGTTTTAATAAGGTTAGCAAACAATTTTCAAAACCCTAAAATTTATACATGTGTCGAACTAAAAAAAATTAGAGAACGCCCCAATTAATAAAAAATCGACCAAACATAAATTAAGCATAAACCCTAGATAAACATAGCAAACAACATACAAGTATTTGTTTTATTACGCGTTTATGTAATTAATTACTCATTAAAACCAATGACTCGTGATGCCACTGTTGTAATTATATATCAAGACATTCAAATAAATAATCACAAAACATCAAAGTAATCATGCGGAAGCGTATATGATTTATTAATGAACAATTAATTAACATAAAAGAATATGCGTACCTTTTCTTGATTCTAGCCGAACAAGAATCAAATCCACAAACTAGCAACGGATGAACCCTAATTTTATTTAGTTAGGATTATATGAATTACCCCTTACCGTTTTGTAATTCAATCCAAGATAATAACAATAGTGTGTTATTACTATGTTCTTGTACACACGTACTAAACCGAATTAAAGTAATGCTAGTTTTTATAAAACAAATAACTTTGTTTGTGGAAAAAGAATGTGTCAACACCTTAGGGGTGTTCGACCGGTTTTGAGGACAAGAAACACACACAAAACAATTTTTAGGGTTTAGCTTATGAGCACAAGAGATGGAAAAATAAAACCCCAAGCCTTGTTTATATACCCAAGCAAACTTGGTGAACAAGTTGGGTTTTTCTTTCCTTGTTTTGTGTCCCTAGGCCGATCGGTTAAGGAGTCCCCAAAGGGATTCCGGAACCTTCCCAACTTTTGCAATTTAGTCCTTTTCCATAAACATTTAACGACCGCTAATCCATTACATTAATTACTTAACGTCCGTTAGTTATTTCGTTTAATAAATAAATAAATACAACATTTATATTTAATTATTAACTTTAAATTCTCATACGTAAAGTGAGCAATCCCATAGTCTCGAGTTTGATCCTAACTCACGTCTACTAATTTATATCCATAAAACCAACAGCTACAACTACTAATCCATCATCTACAAGTAAGTCTAATTTTTTTTTTAATACTTTCACTTATGTATTTTATGCACTTGATATGCTTAACTATGTAATTATTATGTTTAAATGTTTATTTAAACTCATTACATACAAATATCCTCCTATATATATGTTTGTAAATTTTTATGTTTAAAACAAGTACATATATACTTGGCAAACTTATTTTTTTGATAAAAATGAGTACTTGTGAGTTCCTTAACATTTTTGTTTAATTTATAAAATTTATAGTTATAAAGAGGCTTGATAAGTGATTTCTAATTATTTCATGATATTATGCATTTTTATTATGTTAATTATTATTATTATGTCATTGTATAAATTGTTGAAGAATTGGTGGAAGAGTTAGGATAGTTTTTGGAGTTGATTTTGAGGTAGTTTGATTATTTAGGGACATTAAAATCATATTTTGGAAATATATATAAGGGGCTGTCCTATTTTAGTTTCCATAGAAAAATGAGTTTTAGTGATATAGGATTTGACTAAAACAATAGAGAATAGACTTTATAACAAAAACGTGATCGCTTGAACGGATAAAAACGAACTTATAACGAATAAGTTACGAGTTTCTAAAGTTTCAATAACTAAAATTATTTTGTGAAAAATAGCTAGCTGTTAGGATTTTCCATGGGGTAAAACCGGACCTTAATTATAAACCGATTAGCCGAGACACTAAAAATATGTTAGTATACCCACATACGTTTGCGGGGATAGGTAGAACGTCTAAAACGGAGTTAAAACGAGAAAGTTAAGGCTCGTAAAATTTTTGATGAAATAAATTATTTTAACAGCTTTTGTAAAATAAGACGTGCTGTCAGAATTTCCCGCCAACACTTTGACCCGTTTCTAGTCCGATACAGGGAAAAATTATAAAGGACTTTTGTAGAACCTGTTCTTACCTTTAAATCCAGCGCTCACGTCCTAACTCCTAATAACGAAGAAACTACGGTCAATATAAGTTATGATGGAAATATATATTTTTCACTATTGACAGCTTTCGTCAAAACTGTCGGAAGTTGTTTATGGACGTTTTAAGTGTTTTAGAGTCATAACGAGCCAAAGCGAACTAAGTAAAAGTTGTATTATTGAGTGTATACTTTATTAACGTGTCGGAATTTTTCTAAGGAAATTATTAACAAAGCGATATAAGTTAATTACGGAAAATACTTGGAGTAATATTATGAAATATATTACGTATCTATTAACAATGTACTTCGGCAAAACTATAATTTCTCTACTAAACCATTTTGCAAACATATATGTACTATTTTATAAATTGCATACATTACACATCACATTTGCCTAAGATGACTTAAATATTTCCAGGTCGCGGTAGAGTTTTTCACACGTGAAAAGTCATTTCATTTCTCGATATCCATTGACTACATTGATCACTTACGGTGAGTTTCATAGCTTCACTTTTACATTATTTATACTTATTTCGAAATACTCGGGGTGAGATTACTATGCTTGTTTTTACATTCGGACATAAATACAAAATACCTTACACATTGCCTAAGTACGAGATTAGCCATAAAGTCCCCACATTTTAGTGAACCGTTAATTACTTATGTAAGGATATATGTTGTGGATAGATCTATTGGGTTGACACCCCCGTTCGGGTTGGGTTGCTCCAACTGGTCAAACGAATGCATATCATATGTATTATCTTTTGAATAATTGTTTGGCTAACACTTGTTTGGGGCAAATTTATGCTTGATTGCATACCTATTAAGTTGGGCTTCGGTTCACGGGCTTAGGACAATATGTGTACCTTTTGTGCCTAAATACTAAACCCTGTCGTTTGAACAAATGATTTTATCACTTAAACCTATGAACTCACTAACTTTTTTAGTTAACACTTTTAGCATGTATTCTCAGGTACAAGATTATTGACTGACATTACATGGAGCAAGAGTATTCGAGTCACTATTGCAGTTGCGTCACACGGAGATTTCCTGCATTACTTATACGTTTGATTCATACCAAAAACTTATTTAGCGTTAATTTTGGGAAATACATTTGGGAACTTTCTTTTGTAAACTCTGTTATGTTTAAATAAATCAAATGAAACATTTTCAAACGACTCACGTAGGTCGTTCGATATGACTGTAACTTTGTACCATGAATGTCACACTCCGGTTACCATTCCGCTGCGACCCATTTTGGGGGTGTGATAGTTACACATAATTAAATAATACTATCAAATTAATATGTGGTAAACATATTAATTAGAAACCCTAGCCACGGATCCATGCATATGTTACAGTAAAATAATTAACTATTATAATAGTTAGAATGTGTACCTTTGATTTGCTCGGCATGATCATTCTAGAATACTCGTACAAGGAAGCTGCAGGTATCCATTGGTACTGGTCACGTTTGGAAACTGTTAGATAGTTCAACCTGTCGTATAGGTGATCCTGGATCACCAAAACTGATCGAACGATTAAGGGTTTGGAAAATCCTTTGGCGAAATTAGTCAAAGGGTTTGGGAAACCCTTAAATGCACGTCGACTAAAGGGTTTCGACCCTCCTTGGGGTGTGCACCGATCGGTCGAGCAAAAGGGAGATAGTGAGAGGGTTTAAGGTTGTGTGTTGGTTTGTAAATGAATTAAAAACAAGAGGAAGTGCCTTTGTTTATATAGGCTTCTGGTCCTTGTTCCCCAAATATTCTCCTATGTTTCACTTAAACCCTTATTCTCCCACTTTGTTTACACTTTAAGTTATAAAATTTATAACTAATTAAATTAACACAGTTAATTTAATTCTCTCGACCATTAATATTTATTACGACAATAATAAATATCTACTTCCACTTGTGATGCACTGGTGTGATGCTATATTTACTGGACGTGGTTTACTTATATATCGTTAAATATATACTTACGTATATAATATAAGTGCACATAATTCCTTCATACTCCTACTTGTGCAACATAAGTATATATTCATGTAATCACTGACTTACAATAGTCCCTAGCAAGACAAATAAAATGTTACTGGCTCATAAGAACTCTCACACCTTGTAAGTGTACTTCCTCGATCCTCATCAGTTTCCACAACAATTGAATGGTGTTCTTAAAAGAATAGAGACTATCCTTTTGCAAGTGATATTCTTCAACATACTTTCTATTCTCGTTCTCATTTCTAGGCAACATTAACATGAAGTACATTCATTCAACGAGGCTACACAATAATACTCAATGTTGTCTACGAGGGGCCCAAAATATCTTCTCTTATTTTTCATAGAGTCTGCAAATCTCTTCTTAACAATTATACCACTTATTTTTACCTCCCATTGAATCCAACACTAGTACACAACGTTACACTATTACGTGTAATGGGAAACTAAGCCAAAACTCAATGAAAAATAAAGACAGTTAACCCAATGTCTCAGGTGTGAAGGATATCTCGCGGAGACTAACTTTTGATCTAATCCATGATGTTGTCTCATCGTAGGTCACTCAATACTTAGTCCCAGATTTAAGTACTCGTGAATCTGTGCCTCTCTTATTTCCATTCTCAGGTGAATAAGAGATCAGGCCCATTCACAATAACTATAAACCAAGTCGTGACTCCCATGATACACAAGCAGTTATGGTACGGTTTTAGAATTGTGACTATGCACTAGACCAGGGATAAAAAAAACACACAAATGTTTTTGATTTTAAACTTAATGCATCATGAAAAACGAGTTCCTAAGGCTCATACATAAACTATAAACCATTAAGTCCAAACTAATCTAATATAATAACTAAGCATTATCGAGGTACTTAATTCCTATAAACTCTGCATGTCTATTGTGTTTAGCTTGAGGCAATATTTTAGTCAAGGGATCAGTAGCACTCTAGGATTCCCCGGTCCAAACGGGTTCGGTTATCGGTCCCCATCGGGTACATGTTTTTTAGCCATCCCTAACCGGTACTGGTCACATTTGGAAACTACTAGATGGTTTTGCTCGTCACGCAGGTGATCCCGGATCACCAAAACTGATCGGACGACCAGGGGTTTGGATAAATCTTATTATAATCGATCAAAGGGTTTGGAAAATCCTTGATGGCACGTCGACTAGGTCGACTGGATGGTTTCAACCCTCCTTGGGTGTGTGTCGATCGATCGAGCAAAGGGGAGAGGGGGAGAAGGTTTAGGGTTATGTGTTGGTTTGTGAATGAATGAAAACAAGAGGAGTTGCCTTTGTTTTTATTGACTTCCAAACCTTGTTCCCCAAGGATTCTCCCATGTTCCACTTAAACCCTTATTCTCCCAACTTTTTTTCACTTTAGGTTATAAACTTCATAACTATATGAATTAACCCGTTTAATTTAATTCTCTCGACCTTTAATGTTTATTACCACAATAATAAATAATTACTTCTACTTGTGATGCACCGGTATGTTCCCTTAGTGCCTTATTTACCGGACATACTTCACTTATATATTATTAAATATATAATTATGTATATATAATATGTGTACATAATCCCTTCAATCAAGACCTACAACAGTATGAATACTCGATAGAACCAAATGACATGATTTTGTTTTGTAATTTTTAATGGTAAACTCGGTTCTTCATATGTATTTGCATGATGTTATTTTGGCATTTAATAATAGACAGTAAACCAAATCGATGTATATCGCAATGGGTTAAAGTAAGTGATGTGATGTGAGTAACATCTTTTGCATGATTAGCTTAAGATATGTTTTCCTGATATTGTCAGAATGTCATTATATCGTTGTCTTTTTCTGTATAATGATACATTATGATACATATTGATACTGACAATTTTGACTAAACTGTCTCTAGTGTCAAGTAAAGATGGATCGTCATCATTTCTCTTAATATTTGTCTTTTAGGTTCCTAAGATAGATACGCGTGCAATAGCTTCTTATATTAATCACAAATACGAATAAGAATTGGAAGGTTAACTTTTTATGCAAATTAACTCAAAGAACTTGCAAAATTCAATACAACATCATTGCTATTAAAAAGTTATTCATATCGTTACTAATCAAAATTTATCACAAAGTATGTTATAATAGACATCATAAAATAATAAAAAATTATTACAAAGATGAAACCAGAGAATGAGTTGAAGGGACATGAACCAAAAGATTAACTAAAGGAAGAATTGAAGGGGACAAAGACATTTGGATGAAAATTATTAGTTCTATTAGTGCAGCTCGTCTTTAGTGTGTCATGAGATCAAGCGCGACACGGTCTCAATTGCTTCCTCGCCAGCATTAGGGAGAGTTTTGGAACAAAAGATTACCCATCACCATGCCTCTCTGTGAACAAACTTAAATGTTACCTTATAATGAAATGACGACTCCAACGCACACGATGTGGAGTGATCAAGACTTGTGGAGCAAAAAGATGAAGTTTGCATTGCTCGTCTGTTAAGTGTTGAAGGCTTATGATTAAAATCGGTCCAATAGTCTTACCTAGTAGCCCAAAAGTTAATTACATTCACACAACATATTAGTTACATTTGAGATGTGACATGTGCATTAGATACTTTGAATTACTAAGAGAAAAAGTTACAAAGCCAAAACATTGAAAATAATTATTAGAAGGGATGTTTAAGGATGAATAGTAAACCATACTATTTATAGGGAAAGAGAATGCGATATCATGTGACAAAAGCGTGTTACTTCGTATCGTAGCTACTCGTTTCCTATCGATGTTCCTTAAATCTAAATGGATTAAATAAGCTTTAAAAAAATGAAAATCGGGATATCGAAGTATACATTGCTTATCGCTAGACTATTGATGGATATTCATTTGTATCGCTATATTTTCCGACAAATCATATTTGTCACGGTTTCTAACCAATACTATATCGAAATCAATCTCAGTTAAAGAGGAAAGTATTCTTGATTGATCGGTATGATTATTAGAATGTAAAACATAATAAAAATAGAGATGTTGAGACTTTAATTGGCTATGGGGTGCGAAAAGTAAGAAAGAAAGTAAAAAAACATTAAATGAGTTTTTTTGAAAGCTTTTTCTTTTTTATAAAAACATGCAAACTTAAATATTACACTTTTGAAGCACCTGTGTCAGAGAGAGTGAATAGCACTTTCGTTAAATTTCCCTTCCAAAATTACATTAATAAATTCATGCATATACAAACACTTTGAAATACACCATAATCACTTTTTATAGTTGATTAGGTTATAAAAGAGTGGACAAAGAATGTTAGAATTTTGTGGTGTGTTAATGGTTATGCTCCTAGTCAATCTGAATCGCGTGATTATATTCGGATTAAAGCATTTCGACCTATACGTTTCGGGTTCACAAAATCTTTAATCATATAATAAAAGTTGGCAATTGACTTCTAAGGCACGAGAAATCAATCGGAAAATGTTAGAGTATTATTAATGTTATGTTTTGTAAATGATACTAGAAATGTGGTTATAACCACCCATTGAATTCAGTTATTTTTTATTATTTACCAACCATTGTGTTGATTAGTAAAAGGCCGGAAAAGTCGCGACAGTTGGTTTTGGAGGGTAAAACCATTAACAATGATTAGTAAAACCCCAACAAGGGGTGTTGCCCTTGACCATGCAAGGGGACGTGGCCCTTTTGACTCACGCGTCTTTGTCGTTGTGGTATCAAACTAACTATGATGAATGTGCATTTGGTAACTTTTAACTCGTTTTGAGCTAAACTTTTATAAAGCTGTTGGTCTCATATAAAACACAATCATCTAAAATAATTGATATACTAAAATTACCAACATAGAATATTTGTGAAACATTCGGGAGTATGTATGTTTATATTCGTTTATCAAATAAACGAGCGAGCATAAACAAGCTCTTATGCAGTTGATTGACAAAAACATATCAGAAAGTAGCTTTCCTACAATTGTAATAAATTAGTTACACCTAATTAAACAACTAAAAACTCTGTTAAAAAGAAATAAAAATTAAACAACTAAAAACAACCATCAAGAGAACGAAAGATTATGTATATTTTGGATATTCTATGCTTGTTCGTCTATATTCATTTACGCTTTTATGGAAGAACGTAAACAACCATGATCAAACATTTTTTTTATTAACGAAAGAACATGAACAAAAACATGAACACAAACTTTTTCATTTACGGTTTTAATAAGATGTTAAAAGTTATGACTATGGTAAAACTTTGATTGTTCGGTTAAACTTGAAAAAACTAATATGGTCCGTAGTCGTTCGCTTCACGTACATGGCTACTTTTTTATTTTTTATTATTTTCTTAGCAGTAACTTACTAACTCATATTAGATATATTCAGCTAATCAATTTCACAATGTAGTAGGACTTAAACCCATAACCATTTAGTTATACTAGCAGGGTACCCGCGCAATGCGGCGGCGGGTACCCGATGACTAATTTTGTGGCGAGCAAATGTTTTCCCTTAAATCAAAAACCTTAGGGGTGTTCATCGGTTTGATTATTGGGTTGTTTGGTGTTCATCGGTTTGATTATTGTGGCGAGCAAATGTTTTCCCTTCAAACCCGGTGGGTTGACCCCGTTTAATTT
Organism: Chrysanthemum makinoi; assembly: GCA_910596185.1. Lineage (NCBI taxonomy): Eukaryota > Viridiplantae > Streptophyta > Magnoliopsida > Asterales > Asteraceae > Chrysanthemum > Chrysanthemum makinoi. Next base: position 189,051,958 of record OU343223.1, read on the forward strand.
GACCCGTTTTGACCCAACCTGTCGGGTTGACTTGGTTTAAATCGACCCGTTTTTCGACGGGAACGGTTCAACCGGTTGAACCACCCGGGTCGAACCGGGTTTCAAAACATTATGTTTAATCCCAAATCTTTAAACTTTTATTATTTTTCGTTTAGAACTCATAAACTCTTTTTTAACACAAAACGATATGTCGCTATATAAATATATTATATATATAAGTTTTTTTTCCAAAAACGATTATAATGTTTTACAATTAAAAGAAAATATGTGCCCGCTAGTGCACATTTAACTTTTCAATAGGCTAAATACGCATATTTAAAAAAAAAGAAAAAAAAAAAGAAAAAAGATTGGGCTAAATGTGCCCAAATCTTTTACAAAATAGCTAAAATTAGCCATTGTTTTTTTATTTTTGGCTAATCACATTGATACTAATTTTGGTACTTGCGTTCTTCTTAACAACGACACAATTAATCTCATCCTTGTTAGTTTACGCGACAAGTAACGTGTGGTGTTAGTTTTTATCTCATAACTGATGTAATGTTTACTTTCATTTTCATTAAATGTTTATATATGTTGTTTGATAGATGTTAAGAATTTTGTCTAGACTTTAGTTATCGTATAATACAACCGTTTGCAATCGCATTTTCATGGGTTCACGTTGTATTTTAAACGCTACACAAAATACTCATCACAATATCACAAATCATTAATTATCTGATGCTAGAAACTGTTGCCGCTAGGCGCGGGTACTCGCCTAGTTAAAGTAAAGTATTTCCTCCAAATTTTTTTAAAAAAAATGTTTACTTTAATTTATTTACTTTTCTTTAATAAAAAATCTCAAAAATACAGTGTAAAAGCTACTAAAATAAAAGACAATAGTGTTGGGCTTAGCATATGGGCCTCTGTTGGGTTTCTAACTTTGACCTAAATTTTACAGCTTCTAGTGCCGTCTAAAACTATAGTTCCTATTAAAGGCCATACAAGCCGACACTTCTTCATTCATCTCCTACATTAAATTCTTAGTCACTTTTTTTTTTTTTTTTTTTTTGTTAATATTTTTTTCTGGGTTTTATTTGTTTCTTAAGTTTGTTTGCAAATGATGATGATTTAGACAGGGACTCTGCACTCCATTGGAGTTTGATGATTTGTCTTATGGAAAATCTATCTGATGCATAAACTAAATAACTTTTTTTTTTGTTTTTTTTCAGTTTATATTGTGTTAAAAAAAGTGGCCTGTGATGTATCTAAGATTTGATGATATTTCAATATGATTATATATCAAGAATAATGAATCATCGCAACCGAGGCTACGTTACTCCGCCACCACCATCATCACCTCTACCTGTCGTTACTCCGCCATCTGTCCGCCACCACAGATTGAGATATTGATGGTAGTCTAAGGTGGTCAACGGTGGGACCAGGTATTTCCGGCGAGAGGTGGCCACAACACAATACAACATTGAACTATATATTTCCAGTGAGAGTGATCACATATATTATTCGGTTCTAAATGTTAAGTTTATGCTTTGATTGTTCTTCTTTTAGGTGTTTTTATAGTTGACCAGGAAACAAAACCGACACATAATTAATATGTGCATTAATGTGGTGTTTTCTTTGCTTAATATGTTGTATAATATGCATATGTGGTTGTAAGTCTGAAATTTTGTGCTTTAATGTGTTGTACATCATGCTTTATTACTTGCAAGTCTGAAAGTCTGAAAATTAAATAAGAGAGAGAGTCGTTTGTGCATTATAAGTAGTAGTGATAACATTTTCACACACAAGGTACCATTAGGACACAACCATTTGGTACAAGGCTACTGGTGTGTTTGTTAAAAGTAGCAGTAGCACTGAGCAGTATCTATGAAAAAATAACCACATCTCACCGCTTCTTTAACAAACATTGGAGAATTAATCTTCTTAAAAAATAGCTATAACTCACCGCTTTTTTGTCAAACGACCACTAAAAATTAAAATGTTCATTGTTCACCACTCATCGCCCCAAAAGCTTCTCACGCCTCTACGCCAAACATACCGTACATGTATATGCTTGAACCTTAGAGCATATGCAATGGTTAACGCTGGACCGGCATTATTTGCCGTTAACCGGCGTTAGCCACACCGAGCGCCGCGTTAAACCCACGTTAAATGGCCCAAGTTACCACTCTAACAGGCGTTAAAGGGTAGGGGAAAAAAATCATTTCACCCCTCTACACCATTTCAAATAATATTTCACTTATACCCCCTCAACTTATTCAAATTCAAAATTAAATTATACTGGTTAATTCTGAGCAGGATAAATTCAAATTCAAATTTGAAATTTAAAAATCAAATATGAGCGGGATTTATTCAAATTCAAAATCAACTCCGCATATATATACAACTCTACCAGAGTTGTTTAGAACACACAATTTACACACACAAGTTACACACACACAAAAATGTCTCACAAAGATTTTTCTCAGCAATTCCCAAGTCCACAACAGTTGCCGGAAACTAGCTTTCCAACTCCAACTCAGTTGCCGGAAACCAGCTTTCCAACTCCAAAAGAATTTGAAGTTTACTCAACACCACCTGAAGATGTCTTTCCAGTTTTCCAACCAGAAAATGTATTTTTAAACTCTCCATCTGTTAACAATCTAATTGTTAACACTCCACCTGTGAACAATCCAATTGTTAAGACTACAGCTGTTAACACTCAAGCTGCTAACAGTCCACAGGTGGATCTTGAAAACAATCCATTTGGGTTAAGTGAGGCTTCCCTTCGTCAACTTGAACATGACGAAGAAAACTATAGAGAGATTAGGGAAGATCAGACATGTGAGGAAGCTGCTCGTCGTGAACAAGAAGCAAAGAAAGCTCAATATCTTCGAAATAACTACTTTGACATCATGGAGACAAAGCTCTTTAATGGCGAGTTTTATTCCTCTTCAAGTGACGAGGGTTGGGACTCAGATGATTCGTTTTATTAAGTTTTAGGAGTTTTATTTTTACTCAATCTCGTTGTAGTTTTAATGTTTAATGTACTTTGTGTTTTAATATTTAATGTAATATGTTTTTTTAATAAATGAAGTGTTTGTTTTAGTTTAGGGGTTGAATTTGAAAATATCAAATGTTAAACCTTAACTTGGGATGTTATGATTGTAGGTGTTTTTTGGATGAGTTAAGGTGAAATGTTAAAGCTGATGTGGCGCTGACATGACACGATGTTAAAGTTTAACTTGTGTTACAAGTACTCTTATAAGCATTTTGCTTTTTCGAGTAACATTAATTGGACAATGATGATCTTGGGTATAAGAATAAAATTGTGTGGTCAAACTACCAATACAAAAAATGGCCTTAGAGAATATTGATCCCAATTCAAGCAAACCTCTTATACATTTTATACTCGATATCTCCACTATGCGTATAAATGGTATGAATATGGAGTGGATTTTTCTGGTTTTTTGTGTGTATTTTAAAAGCAATTGTTCGATTATACTCTGAAAGTCAATGGCTTGAGCAGCTATCGGATATGTTTCAGCGTCGGTCAATAAGTCTTTGTGAAAAATAAGCACTGTTTGATCATCTAATTGAATGTGATGGGTATCTCCGTCTAAGCCATAATTATGTTCATTTTTTTTTTCTTTAAACGGCAGTTCATTTAAATAAAAAACTAGTAAGGAGCTAACAATTAAATGAGGTATTTTAACTAATCAGTCCAACAATAATCATACGACCTCTAGACTTGAGTGTAAAAAAAAAATACAAACGAATATTATCAAACATGTCACTTTTCCTAATATAGTGAGAATTAAAAGTGAAATTATTACGGAACCGCTAAATCCATCATAAAGAGGTCGCAGTGATGATGTACATACGATGAATATTCTTTTTAGAGACGTGCCAAGAACTCAACCAATCTCTCCAATAGATGTTAGAAACGAATAAAGGCATGGAGGCGTCACACCAAGTACGAATAAGCCTCCAAATATCTTTGGCAATGTCACACTCGAAAAAATGTGGAGGTTGGCAAGAGATCTTCGGGATTTCGATACCTCGAGACGAGAGATTTAAGCGATGCGAAAGTCTGTCAAGCTACAAACGCCACATGAAGATATTCACTTTGCGAGGAAATCAAAGTGAATATCAACTTGGCTAATCTCGTTCAACATGTCTCTAAGATAAGCCGCATTACGAACACACAAATGTGATCTAGACCAATTCCAACACCATTGACCATAAGAAATACGATCTAAAATGAAACAATCCTTATCTCGCTCCGACTGGAAAAAGTCTATTGAACCTGAGATATAACAGGGAGTATCAAGTCACGTATCTTCCAAAAACGAATGAGCATACCACAGCCCACCTGAAAGCGTAACGAATCATTAGGTAGAATGCTACTTGAATGCAAATGATTAGAAGTCCTCACAATTTTGTCCCAGACACCGTTTGTTTTACACCCAGGATGATCGAAGCCACCATCTTGCCCATGCAAGGCCTTAATAACTTTTACCCAAAGAAGATTCGGATTAAAATGCAATCTCCAATGCCACTTTTGGAGAAGAGCAAGGTTGAACGACTTTAAACTGCCTAACCCAAGTCGCCTTTGTCGAACGGAGGGTAAGAAATTAGACCATTTATCCAAGCAAGTTTTTTCGAATCTTGAGAGCCCCCACCCCTCGAAAAAAAATAGCACGAATTCTTTCCATAACTTTGAAAACTGATTCGGGGACTTTGAAGATAGAAAGGTAATAAATCCCAAGACTACCAAGGACGACCTTAATTAATCTGAGGCGACCCGCGATAGAAAGAAGATTTTCCTTCTAAGATGAGAGCCTCGGGTGGAACCGGTCAAGTAAGAGCTTTCAATTGGAAGTAATGTTCATATTAGAACCGATCGGTAACCCAAGATATACAAATGGAAAGGAACCTGAAGCATTGTATTATTGGCCATAAAAGAAACATTTTCTGCTGGACTCCGATACTATAAACATTGGATTAATGGATATTAATTTTAAGGCCCGAGGCTAGATAAAAAAAACCTGGTTGTCCATGTCGCGGGAGTTCCAATCCGTGGTGATCACGACATCATCAACATAAAATAAATAGTACAATGTAATAGCAGGAGCACCAAACTTAACACCATGAATCAAACCTGGTCGAAATGCGTCTGAAAGAGCCATGTGAGGACCTTCCATGACAAGGATAAACAGAAAAGGCGAGAGATGATCGCATTGCCTCAAACCACGCTTGACTTAAAATTCCAAGGTCGGGCTCCCATTGACCAAGATCGATGTTCTAGACGAAACTAAGCACGCCTTAATCCAGGACCTCCATTTTATACCAAAACCATGATTATGAAGCACAACGTCAAGGTATTTCGAGCTTATGGAATCAAAGGCTTTCTCGAAATCTACTTTGAAGATTAACATCTTTTTCTGACGTTCTTTATACCAATCCATCACCTCACCAAGCATGAGGGGGCTATCGAGGATTTGACGACCCGAGATGAAAGCGGATTGCTCATGGTTAACGATTTTATCAATCACTTTGGAATGCCGATTTGCAAGAATTTTGGCAATGATCTTGTAATGAATACCAATAAGAGAAATGAAACGAAAATCTTTGATGTGAATTGGGTTACATATAATCTTAGGAATGAGAGTGATAAAAGAGGAGTTAGACCCTGATAGCATCTTGCTAGTTGTAAAGAACGAATTCATGAACTCAAAAATATCAATCTTGAGAAGCTCCCAAAATCTTTTCACAAAGGCAAAAGAAAACCTATCGGAACCGGGAGCTTTGTCACTACCACAATCTCATACCGCCGTCTTGATTTCTTCTAGTGAAATATCATTCTCTAAGAGGTCACGATCAAAATTGCATAGATATGAAAAGTTGGTAGCGGAGGGAAAATTAACCATGTTATCATTTGCCTCGAATTTGTCTTTGAAGAAGTTAAGAAATGGTTCAATCTGATGCTACTTGAATTTTAAGGTTTATTGTCGTCATTGCTTTACTTTCTTACCTTTTATGTGTGTAAAGGCATGCATTCCAATCAGGCAAATGGATTCATGCACTATGAATGAACACAATGGATGTAAGGTTTATGATTATAACATCCTTCCTTTTAGTTCAGTCAAGTATAATACTGCAAAATTTAAAATTTCCTTTTTTGGTTGGATGGTTCTCATGACATGTCGGGAAGGAGTCGTGCTAGAGGCAGATTATCAATAATATTGATTAATATGTGGGTGTATTTTTTCAGCTTTCAAAATTAAAATACATGGGGTGCGTCTGTGTTGCCCAGAAACCGTTGAAAATCCTGATGGTGTTCTTATATCTGTTTCTTGGTTTCATTTTTAGCATATAGAGATAAGAAACAAAAAATCATGTTATGTTGTGTATCAATAATCTTTTGTTTTCTGAATCAACGTTGAGCTTTTTTGTAAATAATCAGTGAGTTTTAGTTATCTATTTTACCAGATGCGCATCATTTGTGTACCAATTGTATTTACGTTGTATATGTTTGTATATTTTATTGGTTTTGTACCAATGTCATGTATCTTTGTATACAAGTTGTATCATCGTGTGTCATTTTGTAAATTGAATGATGTTTATTAGTGAGTTTCTAGTTAGATGTTACTAGTTGACGGCCCGACCCAAAGGATGCAACAGGGGCAATGGCACATGGCCCAACAAATCATAGGGCCACTTAAACTGTTATATATCTTTAGTTTAACTCAATTAAAAGGCTTGTTAGTGAAAAAATTTATTTCTTTGACGACAAAACAAGGCACAAATGAGGTTTTTACTATAAACAAGCAAAATAACCCGCGCGTTGCTGCGGGACTCCCATGGTTGTTTTTTTTTTTTTTTTTAATTGTTTAATTTAGACCGATACAATAAGGAACTTTTGTGTCGGGTTTGTAATTTGGCCAAAAAAATATGTGTTTGGAATTCACTATATTACGTTTTTGAGTTATTTTTTTTAAAGGCGTAAATATGATGGTTGTTTTTCATTGCAGTTTTTTTAAACAAATGTGTTGTTTGTATATATTTTTTTTAAGTGAGGAATTTTTTTTCCAGTGTTATTGATGGGCTTAAGTTGTTTTTATTTGGGCCTGAGTTTGTGTAAAAAAGGAATCAATTGTTTTTATTTGGGCTTGAGTTTGCGTAGAAAATGAATGAATGTGTTGATTGTTCCTCTTCTCTATCTTGTATCTTTCAATAATATCGGTGCCCTAAAAAAGCAACAGAAATTGATACATAGATGGCTCCTAAATTTCCTAAATGCCTGAAAATTGCGAATCAAATTGGTGATCGGCGTGTTGATAAAGTTCTTCACGCTATATTTGCGCGGGAAGAGAAAGCTTACAGGGATGATGAAAGCACTTATAATCAGATGATTGAAGAGGTGGAGGCTAGAGTTGACGAAAGGCATGGACTTATTGCTGAGCTGAAGAAGTTTATGGGTGATTCTGTTGTTGATGAGGGTTTGGCGTATCTGAAGGTTGCAGAACAGGAGGATTTTGCTGAAATTGGTCGTTTGATTCGGATGAAACATGATGCTGCTTTAAAAGCTGGTGAGAAATCCAGTGTTATCAAGAAACTTAACAAAATGAAATGATTAAGAATATATAATCTAGGTTTTTAATTTTAGGGGTTTTTGTAATATATGATGTTATGATGGGTAACGGTATTTTGTGATAGTCTCTGGTGTAGAAATGTTATAATTAGCTATTAAGGTTGTATTAGTATTGTATGGTATGTATTTAGGTTAACTGCAGTGTTGCTTATGGTTGTAAGTTATGTAATGTATTTCATGTTATGAATAAAAATATCAGTTATTAGATAATTTGATGTGTTTAATTTTTTTTTCTCAAGTTTTAGTATATAGCTTGGATGTTGCATTGTACAAAGCATGAAACATGTTAAACGATTAGTAGCTGCAAATATAACTGGAAATACAATAAGTAACCATAGTTATTGTTTCATAAGCGAAATTACAAAAGATGTTGCCACATGCCTGTTTTTCAAAGACGTCTAAGGTTTCACATTTATTTTTATTGTACATATGTATCTACAAAGAACAGACAATGCGAACTTGCACTTTTATAGTGCTTACAGACTTAGAGTTATAGTTATGTTGTTTTTCAGTTTTGTTGTCAAAAGATAGTAAGCTTTTCCACATGTAGCTTGTGGAAATTTTGCAGCTAACAAAAGCTGTTTGTCTGTCATGGTTTTTAGTCTTTTTTTTTCTTGCTATCAGTCCTTTCTTCTGGGAAAAGCGCTCTTTTAGTAGATTTATGGCTTGCTTCGCTGCTTATGTCTGATTTTGATCTTGTTTGCATCCCAGTGTACGTTGGTGGTGTTATGTTGATCTCTGTAATAGATTGAAAAAAATGTATGTCAAGTTTGGTTTGTATTTAATGTTTCAACAAATGTTATACTTTATAAAAATGTTCGTTACCTGATGAATGTTGTTCATCTGGCTTGTCTTTGGCTGGTGTTTCAATTATTTCAGGGATATTGGCTGTCATTGTTATGGTATGTGCAGATAGTAAATAATGGTGTCAGTGTATTATCTATTTATAATATTTGTTTAGGAAGCTAAAAAAAAGGAAGTGTTATGTTTGTTAATTTTTGTTTTTACCTGAATCCTGAGTGCCTCCTTGTTTTGATGATCCTGCTTTTTCTAAAATAGGCTGCATTCCGGGTGTATACTCAATGAGGGCGGTTCCCTGTGATGATGTTGTGTTGCCTGTAATATTGAGATGATGTAGTTAGTGTTTAGGAATTCTATAGTTTTAGCATAAAATCTGAAAATAGTTGTATTATTTTTTTTTTACTCTGAGATGCTTCTTCAATTTGTTGTTGTTGTTGTTCTTCGTTATCTAATATGTCGCTAAGGATAAATTCCACTGCTCCTTCTTTGCAAGTAGGGTTATAGTAAAACTGGAAAATATGTTGTTGGCCAACGATGTCGTGAATTTTTTGTGGGAAAGTACGCGGGTCTGGGTTGTCAACTGATTTCACCAAACTGTCGCAGTCAACTCCAACAATTGTATCGGCTTTTGGTGTGAAAAAAGTAAAGTGCGTCGTCTCAGTTGTGTCCGTTATGGTTACTCTGAAATTGTACCTGTATAAATGAGTTAGTTAAACTGTATTTTTGTGAAAGTCTAAAGTTTTAGTTGGTATTTTTGTTGCCTGTAAACTGTTGATTCTAAAATGCCATGCTCTTTGCATTTATAAACATTATCGTCCATTTTAGCTTTGAAGTTGCATTTATTGCATGAGATATAGTACCAGTCACGATCTGTGTTGATACCAATGATAGTGCCTTCGCCAGTGAAGCGTACACCCTGTACTTATTTGTTGTTCTTTGTTAAAGTCAGTTGTTGCATGAATGTATTATCAGAGTGACATTATAATGATATGTTTTGCAATAATTTACCTGGTAAGGTTCCGGATTATGAGCAAGGAGTTTTGATAAAGGGAAACGATTTCTTTTTTTTTCTTGTTCTGCATCATTCAACCGATATCTGATTACATTGAGAGGTGCTTTATACTCATATAGTTGCTTGTACCTATTTATTGTATACATTATTATAAGGTAAAATTAAAAAAAAAAAAAAAAAAAATTGTGGTTTATATAGTAATAGGTAAGTATGTAAGTCTTACTGTGCTTGATACTGACTAAGCTGCGGAATTCTTGGGTTTATGTAGTAGTAAGTTGCTGGTGTTGAAGATAATTGCAAAGCTACAAATGTAAAATATGCATATGTAAAATTTCTATGTATTTTTTGACGTAAATTGTATGCAAGCGGTTATTGTTTTATATTAACATACCTCTGTCCCGATATTTTGATACTTTGCATGATGAAACAGCTATTATGATTGGCCTTTCAAGTTCATCAATGGCATCCTTTGGGAAGGTTTGTGCAAGGTGATCCCATAAGGTAAGTTCCACAAAGTTTCGACTGTTTGAATTGTAATTTTAAAATGCAAATGGTGTTAGTGTAATATAAGATTTTTTATGTAAATTTTTTTGGTAGGTTTAGTGAAAATACTCACTTGAGATTTTCGATCCCGACTCTTCGTATCAGAGATTGGTTTTTGTTAGGATTTCCAACTTTCTCAGCTTCTCCTGAGTTTATGTAACAGCCAATGTAGTCTGCAAAAATGAAGGTATATTTTGTCATTCTATTTTGTTAAGATATTTTTTAAATCATGGAAAAAATTAACTTTAAAATTTTTTAAATATCACCTGTGAGCACTGGATGTGTTTTTTTTGTTTTATCTTTGGGGTCAACAATTTTGGCAGGCAACTGATTGTAGGAGATGAAGTTGAAATAATGGAGGGGGAAAGTTTGAGACGATATTTTATCAAATTTGGTTGTCTTGCTGAACGAAATGGATGTTGGGTTTTCAAGAGTTTGTTGCCAGTTTTCTGTTTTGACACATTCGAACCCTGATATGCGGTATGCTTCGCCAGGTATGAGTATAGCTTTGAAATGGTCAATGTCATTTGCTTCTGCGTTTCCTTCTATTGCATCTCCCTGAATATATTATTTGATAGTTAGAGTGTTGAATTACGATAATTGTTGTATAATTTAGTTTATAATACTTACCTGTCTATCTAATAGAATTGCTTTGTAACATTTTTCTATTATGCTTGGAGGATCTCTTGCTGTCCATGCACGATACACTTTTAGTTCAATAATTTTATCTTTCATGTCTGGTTTTAATTGTTGAATGGTCGACGTCGCCATCCTGCAATCAGCTAAGAATAAGATGTTTACTATCGATGTTAGATGATAATAAATAAAGTAATGCAATTTAATTGTAAACAATAATTATGTAAAGAATAATATTATGACACGTAAAGTATGCAATTTCTATCTATTGTATAATGAAATGTAAAAAGACCTTTGGTTTACTAATCTTTTCTAAGAAGTCTTTATACACTATATTTTTTGTCACCGTTGTTGGGTAGTTGTTTTGTTGTTTAATTAGCATTTTTAGACCGTAAGGCGTTGTAGATCTTGAAAGAGCGACATAAAGCTGTCCATGGCCAAATTACGGTTCTGGAAGATAGATTCCAATCTTCTTTAGGGACTGCCCCTGGCTTTTGTTAATAGTCATCGCTTAACACACTTTAACTGGAAACTGCCTTCTTTTGAATATGAATGGAAAGTTAGGATCTTTAGCAGTTAACGGTATTCTTGGAATGAACACTTTTTCACCCATTCTTGTTCCTGTAATGATTTATGCTTCAATTAATTTTGATAGTAGCTGAGTTACAATCATTCTTGTGCCATTACAGAGGCCGCCGCCCAAATTAACGTTTCTGAGTAGCATAATAGGGGTTCCTACTTTGAGTGTAAGGTTGTGTGCGGGGAGACCTTGGAATCTGAGTGTGTTTAGGTATTCAGGTGGGTATAGTAACTCATTCTCAGCTCCATTTTTTGCTAACGGAATTGCTTCATCCATACTTAAGTAAGTTGTACTTTCTCGTTGTATTAATGACATAATTTCTTTGTTGATTGCATCTGCTGTTTCATTTTTCGGACAAACAATCGCTTTCTCTTATAGAATTTTTGCAGTCGGTGCATACAAAGTGTCTTTATCATAGATAAATTTGATAAGTTCTGACAATCCATTATCGTTATCTGGAATAAGGCACTCTTCAGGAATTGTGACCCAGCTAGCATTGTGTAGGTCTTCTTCGTCAGGTTCACCTATTTTACCATCTCCAAGATCAAGCAGCCATGATGAAAACTGTCTTGTTTTTTCTTTTTCGTCTTCACCAATCTGTGCCTGCATTAACCTCATATTCTGTTTAAGTCTGTGTACTTTGAAATGTGGCCAAAGATATGATGCTGTTATACACGCACCAACTATGTCTGCCTTTGTTCCTTTTTTTTTTACTGGTAGAGTCTGCCTGAAGTCGCCGCCTAGCATTATCGATTTTCCACCAAACAATTTATCTGGATTGTTCAAGACATCTTTAAGAGTTCTATCAAGAGCTTCAAAACACCTGCGATCATTCATTGGTGCCTCGTCCCAAACAATCAATTCGGTTTCCGATAATAGTTTTGACAACAACGTATTTTTTTTATATGTTGCACATTGATTGCTCTGTCAATTCAAGTGGTAATTTGAATCTTGAATGAGCTGTTCGACCCGTTGGAAGTAATAAGGATGCAATTCCTGAAGATGCGACAGCTAAGACAATCTTCCCTTCTGAACGCATTGTGTTGATAATCGTCTTCCATATGAAAGTTTTGCCCGTTCCTCCGTGACCATATACAAAGACCAATTGTTGTCTCTTTTCACCTGATGATTGTACAATAAGGTTATAAATTTTCTTTTGTTCCTCATTAAGTTTGACAACAGAAACTGCCACGTCTTTTTTCAATTTATCTTGGTCGTAATTTTTCTCTTCCATCAGCAATCTGTTGTTGAGATCGTCAATTAGATGCCGCGGGGGTGGTGTGAAGCCAAAATCTGTTATTGACTTGCAGCAACTGTTCAATATTACTTCTAATTCATATAAAAGATACCCTTTTATTTCTGGATGATTTATGTGAAGATCTTTTATATGAACCATTGTAGATGCTTTTCTTGGAATATCATCGACCATGTGTCTCCAATGTCTTTCAAAAAGTTGCAGCGGATTGGCCACGTCACAGTAAATCAAAATATGGGCAAACAAAGCACGTAACTCTGATGCTGTTGCTGATGCTTCGGCTTCTTGCAATGCGATGTCCCATTCTTTGTCATCTTCAAGCAGTCCTAACGCCTGGCATGCTGCGCGGTAGTTTGGCAGTATGTGTTGGTTTACTTTGCGCACGTCAGCGAATAATTTGCAGCCTTTTTGATGAGACAGAAGCATTCTAAAGTAGAAAAGCTCACCAGCTGAAGGATGCACATATGCCAATCTTCCAACAGACGACTTGTTTGCGCGTTTTCTTCTTTTCCATGTTTTCAAATTTTCATACCAAACAAACTCTTTTGGAAAATCTAGATATGTTAAATGCCATCCTTCTTTGTATAATGTGTTAAACGTAAACCATTCAGTGAGTGTTGTTAGCTTACTTCCATTATCACCGACAATATTTGACAAAGCTTCGTTTTCTCGAAACCGTATTTCTTGCATATCTTCTAGATGAACAACAAGAATCTGCACTGCTGGTTCTCTGTGATGAATTGGGAAATTCAGTATTCGCCAACATGCCTCGTGTGGACATACAAAACGACCATTAATAAAGTTTTTGATTTCGTCTATCTCTATCTTTGGACTATTTGCTGATGTAGCACTTTCGCCTAGCGGCTTTATAATCTTTGCAGCGACCCGATGGGCGCCTTTCGATATGTATTTGAACAAATACTTTATCAGCATGCTCCAGCCACAATATTCTACGTTTATATGAGCGTTGAACATAAGGCAAAGTAATCGGTTATATGGGACAATATAACTATTGTCCAACCGTATGCCTGCTCTTGTAGCATAACCATGTGTTTTTCGTCTTCGGTAATGCACATGGCCATTTTCATCAAAAAATGTTTTGTCATTGTATTTTTTGGGAAAGTTCTTGCTACAACTACCATCTTGCATACATGGCGCTTTTGTGTTAGCAGCTCCGCAAGGTCCATGAACCATCATATCTGTGACTATCTTGTAACCTTTTGGATCGCATAGCCTGTCTAGTAATTCTGCAGAGATGAACTTGTCAATATCCTCAGCTGACGTTATTTTACTGTCAGGATGTAGCCATAAGAGTGTGTGACAATGAGAAAGACCTCGTTTCTGGAATTCTATTGTATAGAGAACTGAAAAATAAGATTGTGTAAGTTGTTAGAGAGGATACAAAGAAATTGTTGTCGTTTTGTATATTTTGTTATTGGTTTTTTAAATGGGTCAATTATTTTTTCAAATCATGAAATGCAACAAAAAATAAAATAATGTATTAGTACCTCCTGTTGTGCGTCCGAATATTTTGCCATCTTTGAGTATTCTTATGAAATCGTCAACTTTTTGTTCAAAAACACGAACCACGATATCAGCTCTATCCGCACTTGTCAGCTCTGGATACCTTTTCATGTATCTCCGGATTTCTGGCCAGTTGACATTACATGTGAATGTAATGAAGTACTGTGGATTCCCAAGTACTCGACAAATGGCGAGGGCATCCAAATAGTGGCTATACATGTATCTTGGTCCTCCAGTGAAACTTGCAGGTAGAATGATTTTTTTTCCTATTTCAGAACCATTGTGATCTCCCTTGGACATGGCATCATAGATACATGCTAGATACTCTGTACGAATAGTATTTTGTTTAGCTCTTATGAAGTCAAGTCGATCTTGTTCAAGCGCACAATACACAGAAACCACATATTGCTGGAAAAGTCTTCCACCTCTAAACAGTAAACCATACTGATATGGCCGCTCATGGATCTGATACATGTAGTACATGTTCATAGATAATTTCTTCGTGCGCTCGTCTGAAGTGGTTGATTTAACAGTCATTTTGGTATTGAAACCTGGTTGACCATATATAAAGAGTAGAGGGAATTGGAGCGACATGTAAGATGAATGTAGTTTGTTTATTCGCTGTGGATGTTCATCTTTTTTTTGAATAATAACATTGTAATCTGTGACACTGTTAGGGCCACTTTCAAATAGTATAGCCCCAACCATATTTGAAGTTGGTAACTGGTATTCGCGACACCCATCTACATTGTAAAGCACTATTTTAAATTCAGGTGGACTTTCGTTTGCACAAACATCTCTTGCAGTCCTGAATAATCTGACCAATTCATTGTGTTCATCAAGAACATGCACCAACATTTCGACAATTTGTGCTTTAAGTCTCCCTGAATTTTGGCCACCAAAAGATTTCATCCTGTTTTCAATTTCATTCTCTGTATCATATATGTATAGCTGCAAGAACCGTGGATCTTCACCATCAGATGGATAAAATGATCCTATCCAATGGTAAATTTGGCCTGAGATCTTGAAGACATATGGTCCCTTGCCTTGGTTAATTGTATCATCTATTTGTGCACCAAATGATGTCATACTAAACATCTGATTATAAGCTCGAATGTTTTCCAGAAAATCTTTCTCTTTGAATAGGTGCTGAATAATTTCTGGTGGGTCTAACTCTTGTTCGAGTTTTATTTTTCCACCGGCGCAGCATCGATTATATTTAGGTATTCTTTGTGCAGAACGGCTTTTTAATCTCTCATTGTACCAAAAAGCCGCACCACAATGTTCGCATCTCCAATCGGGGTCTCCCAAATCAATGTATGAAGACACTGTGTTTGGCATTAAATTAGTATCAGTAAACGTATTGGTATTTGTGATTACAGAATGCACAAACTAAATCAAAATGGTGTTTATGATTTTACCTGTAGAATCTATTGATGCTCTACTGTTGAATCTGTTAACAGCAGTAAATTCTCTGTGCTTTTCTTCTTTTGTTATCCTGCTTTTTTTGGGTTTGCTTTTTGATACTTCTAATTTGTTGTCTTCATTGATGTCAGTTAACTGTTGTTTGTCCAAAGCAGTTTGTGAACATGACCCTGTTATCAATTACATAAAAAAATTAATAAAAAGGGTTATTCTACTTTTGAAATATAATAATAAAAAAATACTTGCCTTGCATGATTGAGCTTGAATTTGATTTTTGTATAGTATTATAATGTTGATTATTTGTTTGAGTATCACTGTTGCAAGCTGTTGTTGAATCCGAAAGCTGATCATGCGTTGCTGTAATAAAGAAATAGGGTTATTCTACTTTTGAAATATAATAATCAAATGTGGCGACTATAATCAGTTATAAAGTTTTTTAGAAAATACTTGCCTTGCATGATTGAGCTTGAATTTGGTTTTTGTATAGTATTGTAATGTTGATTATTTGTTTGAATATCATTGCTGTAAATTGTTGTTGAATCCGAAGGCTGATCATGCTTTACTGCAATAAAAAAATCACTTGTTATTATTATTTTAAGCGCACGAAAATCATAATAAAAAATAAGAAAACACTATGATGTAAGTGTCATTATAAGACTATGTGTATATATAACTTCTAACCGCCATTTTTAAATCATTATACAAATAATTCATACCTTTAGTATTCACATTTGGATATTCTTTGGATAATTGTGCACCACATGCAGGTTGAAACCTGGCGTTTTCAGTATTTGTTTTTGCTTGGTAGTATAGTTGAGTACTATTTTCTTTGCAACTTAGTGTTGGATTTTTGCAAACAACAGGATGTTCTCTAGCTTATTTTTTGTCACTTTTAATAGTAATGATTCTGTTAGAATAATGTGATTTACCTTTATTTGCATTGGTTGAGGCGTTGTTAACTTGCAAAAGTGAAGATGAGATGACCGGATTCGAGGATGGTTCGGCACAAATCCTTTTTGCATTTGGAGTTTTTAAGGTAACATTTGCAGGCCTTTTTTTCAATTTTATTTCACACGGCAAAAGCACATTCGCCTCTTCACCATTTGTATAGTGATAATAGGATAACGGTGACTGTTGCCGTTGTAGCTGGCTCCTGTTTCCTTTGTAATATTCTCCTGATTTTTTATAAACGACAGGATGGTCCCATACACCTGTAAAAATAAGAACAAAGAAAGTTAAATTAGTTATATATAATCTTATCAGCTAATTTTTTGCGAGTTTTAGCAGTAACGATTCGATTAGAATAATGTCATTTACCTTTATTTGCATTATCTGAAGCGTTGTTAACTTGAAAAAGTGAGAATGAATTGGGAGAATTCAAGGGTGGTTCGTCACAAATTCTTTTTGAACATGGGTTTTCCAAAGCAACATTTGCAGGTCTTTTTTTCGTTTTTCTTTCACACGGCAAAAGCCCACTTGCTTCTTCAGCATCTGTGCATTGATAATGGAATAATTGCGGTTCCTGTCGTTGCTGCACAGCTGGACGATATTCATCGGATGTTGACGGAGAAGGTATGGGAAACGCTGTTGTAACATCGTCGTCGTTGCTAATCGACGGACTCCTCATTTTTTTCCTCAACGCAACATTAGGTGAGAATGTTGCTTTTACATTTGTATAACCATGTTGGTATGTCCCACCGTCTATACCTTTATTTTTTTTCTTTTTTTTAGGCAACCATCATATATTTGACAGGATGTTTCTTTATTAACCACCAATTGCTGTCTTATAAGTTTGTCGGTTTCATTTTCTATTTGGCTTTCTTTTATTAAAACTAGACAACACTTACTATAACTATTTTCAGATGATGTGGATGCATTCGTGATGCTGCCAAAAGGAACTTTATATGAAGTTACATGGGTTCCCATCTCACAGTAACTTATGTGTAACACGTTGAAATTGTATATACATGTACATAAACAGCTGATTTTGATATTTTTATTTTTATTTTCTTCACTTTTTCTTTTTCTTTTTTTTTATCTTTTTTTTCCTCCTTTTTTGTTTTATAATTTTTTTTCTTCCAGAAATAATGGTTACCCCTTTTGAAACATGTGAAACAATAACCAAACATGATTAGAGAGCATGAAACATAAAAGAATAAGAATGTAAAAGATCATAAATGCTACAAACTATCATTAATGTGGTAATAAAAGTAGAAGCATATGTTAAGATAAAGAAATCTACCTGATATGATGTAGTCTTTTTGAGATTGATTGATTTGTTTGTAAATTTAAGGTTTATTGGTGCACTTATGATTCTCTAGATTTGGATTGTATGTAATATCTTTGTCTCTCTTATCTTCAACAACTGTGTACTTAAGAAGGTTCTACAGAATAACCAAGTACATGTGTCACATGGAGATTTCTTTTTCGCAACAACCATATATACGTTTTCGTATCTTTAGTAGCTTATGGGTGAACAAGAAATGTGCAACACCATGTGGCCAATAGAATGCCGCCACACTTGTGTTTTTGGGTACTAACGTGTGTATAAAAATATAATAGACAAATCACAAAGTGACAACACCGCATGTATAGAATGTATTTTTATACTACCCAAGAACGGGTGTTAGTATATATTATAATATTTGAGATTTCCATTATATCTACAAATATATGATAAATAAAATATTAAAGAAAGAGCATTAGGTTTGTTTAATAAAAGCATTTTATTACTGGTTATTTTTATGTGTTTAAATAATTATAACCATCTTAGTATTTTCGGTAAAGTTCTTACATATTATTGTTTTTTTAGTTTTTATTTAGGGCCTCTTTTTATTTATGGCACTGGGTCACTGAATTTCACGAAACGTCTTTGCTAGTTGTGTATCATCATTGTGTTCCAAGCGTATAGTTTTTTTTATAAGCATATATATCACGTATATATGGAAAATACATTTGTGTATTACTTACATGCATAAAACCAACCAATAAAATGTACGAAAGTTGATCTTAAAATGTGTGTATAAGCAACTGGTGACGTGGTAAATCTATAGAAAGAAATAAAAAAATGTATAAAAATAACTATTCGTGAATTACTGAATCGTGTGTAAATGCTCATATCAGGTCGATAAATCTGAATTTTAGAAGGGTCGGGTCTAAGATATAATTTCGGTCCAACCCGATATATAGTTTTATGTGACGGTGAACATGAGGCGGTTTGGGGCAGTTTTTGGTTAAAATCAAACCCCGAACCGAAAACTTTGATTTTTAACAATTGCATACTGTTTGGTTTCGTTTTTTCGGTTTTTTCTATTAAATCAGTTCGGTTTCAGTTTTTTGTTTACTTTTGGATTTACCGATAAATAAACTACTTAGTTAAAACCATCATAACTCTTGCCATATTTCCTCTTGATTTCAATCAATAAAAAAAAAATAATAATAGCAAGTTTCCCATCAAATATACAAATTTTGTTTCCACATAACAATATTCAAACGAGATTAATATTAGCATCATATCTAACAATTAAAAACTGTCGCAATAATCAAAATAAGTTAGAAAAATCAAAATATGGAATACAAAGCCACAAAGGGAGTAGCCTTGTTTCTAGCCAAATTAACAAAATTTAACACTTCGAATCTCAAAATCTACCCTAATAGAGTAATACAAACTAACAATAACACATTTTTATATATCTCATTGAAAAACATGATTTAAAATATTAAAATTGGAGTTAGGGCTATCACTTATCATATTCTAAGGAGAACCATGATCACATTGTTTAAGTTGAGAAGTAAAAAAGTCGAATGCGGAGTATCGTTTTGTACAATTATAATGTCTTTACAAAGCAATTGTGTAGGGCTTGGATTTTGTTGAGGGCAATATAGATTTTGGGTTCAAGGCAACCTAGAAAGATTACCAATAAGAAAATTTTACACTAACGTCTAAGGCTATTGGGCTCACCATAAAGGGCACTACTCCCTTCAATGTATACATCCCTCCGCCTTTGCGTAAAAGATTGAATGAATATGAGGTCTGTTATTTATTTTTGTGATATATATATATATATATATATATATATATATATATATATATATATATATGTATGTATGTATGTATGTATGTATGTAGGAGAGTGTTAATGGGAGATCAAACTTAAAGTTGTAAAAATAAGATCTAGTCTAAACAACCACTAAAAACTTTTATAAAGAATCATATTAGCAATAATTCCCAAAAAAGAAAATATTAATACGAATTAACATTTTAGCAACTAATAACCAACTGATACATGAGTTTGGATTAGTGATACACAATTATAAATTTTATAACGATATATCAAATTCTCAAAAAACTGATATCTTATACATAAACTGATACACATAATGCATAGCAACCACAAAATAAACTAATACACATACCAAAACCTGATACACATTACACGTCAAACCAAAGTGTATCACCTCGGATTCGTCAATTTTAAAAAGAAAACCGTTGGAACTTTAACAATTTTAATTGTAATTAACAAAAAATTTAATTTTATTTTAACAAAAGTGTTAGGATTTAGAAAATCCATGCAGAAGTGTCGGTCACCCCAACATATGTTTAGCATATTGCAGCTCGTAGACATAACAGTATATTAGTTAGATTATTAGTAGTATAAGTAACACCGTGGAAGAAGGACGAGTCTTTACCCACTGTATGCCTGATCCACAGCCCGAAGAAGGGCGTAGTCATTTGTATAAATAGCCCTCTCCTCACATGGGAGAGGGTTGGATGTTCACTTACTAATCTATCCTTTCCTTTGGATTTTATCTCTCTAGAACATCTAACTTTCTCTCTCTAGAACTCACTGTATACGCCCCATATTATTGTTTGTTTGTATGTTTGTGAAAACCAATATGTTACAATTGGTATCAAGAGCCATGGTTTGATCACTCATCTTTCATGTTCTTGGATTTCTAGTGGTATTCACAAGGTTTTTGGGTTTGAATGAGTTTAGAGTAGTTTGCATCATTTGGATCATTTCTTGTGTTAAAGTTTGAATTTTGATAGTACTTTTGTGTTTAGAATCATTATAAGTGTTTAGGTTTTGGTTTTGAAGGCCTGAATCATCGTGGTTGGGTTATTTTTGGATTGATAAGTGGTGTTTTTGAAAGTTTTCTAGCATGCGACTTGTGTCTCGAATAGACTTTCTTCTATGCGATTTGTCTTAAACACTAAGTGATTTGTCTTTTTAGTGAACGCTTTTTGAAGCGATTTCTCACACTTTGTATGTGATTTGTCATTTTTTGTGAAGCGATTTTTCTAGTATGCGATTTATCTATTGAGACAAAATGACAAGAAAGGACAAAGTAGTGGAAGTAGTGGGTGTACTTGTGTACTATGCGATTTGTCAGTTTATGCGATTTGAGTGTTATGCGATTTGTCTGCTAAGCGTTTTGTCAAAATAAGCGTTTTGACACTTATGCGATTTGTCTAGGGTGCGATTTGTCTAGGGTACGATTTGTCTGGGGTGCGATTTGTCTGAAGCGAGTTGTCAAAAGGAGGATTGTTTGAAGCGATTTGTGCTTAATAGTCTGATATTTTATTAAAAATTAAGACTTGACATATGATATTAACACAATGCCTTACACCACTGATCCCATAATCTCAAATATGCTCAAATTACATGATAATGTGGACAACAAAGAAAGTATTTGTTACTCTGAAAGTTTAACCATGATTAATTCAACCAATGATGATCTAAGATCTTCATACTCTAAGTCCAATGAGAAAGAATTGCACCTATTCATGCTACAGAATACCATGCAACAGGAATGCGACATTGAGCCCTATCAGTAACTTTACTCTCACCTCATGTTACTTCTACCCATAACAATGGAATGAACATGTATTGCCCTATTCCGTCAGGACTTATCCCCATTAACAGGAACTTTGCTGTTAAACTTAGAACAATTGGAGCTACAACTTGACAAAGAAAAGGTTCAAAAGGTTGGTTCCAGTGCTGCACTTCAAGTAATCTACAAACAATTTCAGCCATTCATCATTGGAGAATATTCATCAGATTATGATCAACACATGACAGAAATTTCTTTCAAAAGACACACTGGAATGGAAATCCATGAGTTCATTGAGACATTTATCCATCTTATGGACAATGTGAAGAAGTACATTGAGGAAGCTACCCAAAACAGTGATTACATTGAGGAAGCTACCCAGAACAGTGATTACATGAATGAATGTAAGATGCAGTCAATGGAGAGGTGTGATGAGTTGGGTAACCTATCGGGTATTGCTGAAGTCAAAATTACAGACACAAAAAAATGGATGCAACAAGTTGTTCAGAAACTCTTGCCTCACAGAAGGAGGATGCCGAGTGCAGAATGATGAATGAACAAACATTGGGTGAAGAATCTTCGGTAACTATTATAAATAATCCATCTGTGTTTAATTTTGTGCAAACTAATGATCTTACAGAACAAAATGCTGATGAATGTTCTGTAACTGAGGCTGAGTCAATGATAAAACATATCATGACTAATAACGTGGTTGATAAGAAAATTTTCGACAAACTTTCAAACAAATACTCAATTCTTGAAAAACATTGCATTTCTCTGGAAATTGCAATACAACGAAATGAAGAAAGTGTATGAAGCTCAAGAACCCGAAGTACCCGAATGCCCAAAGAGAGAATAACCGATAACATTGAAGTAGCAGGCCGAATCACTGATTATCTCTGCGGATGTCAACTCCGGAATAAGTGATTATATATCTGAATAACTGATTAAGCTCTCAAGTGAAACAGCTGAGTGTCCCCAATTGGGGGAGACTGAAAAGTCAGATTTAATCCCCAATTAGACTTGCTCACATTCTTCAGCAAGTTGATTCTCACAGATACATCTGAGCTAATGATGTTCTTCTCAAAAGATTTCTAGTATTGTATACGGGCTTACAAAGAGTTGCTGATTCTGAAGTATCAAAACCAGCAAGGGGGAAGGAGACACGCATCTAAACGCGAGTAAACTTGATGAACTTAATACTTCAAAGTGATTGAAGATATCCCGTGAAGACAAATGTCATTACCGCGGAAAAACTCAAGGTTTGACTCATGGCGTTTAGTGTTCTTATTCCAACTATGTGGGGGAAGAGATGAAAGAGTTAGTTTCTAGTGATAAAAGAGGTACACAAGTGTGTGATGATTTCTATGTTATCGCAATCATCAGATGAGAGAGATTGTGTACATTGGGGACGCTCAGTTGTTTCACTTGAGAGCTTAATCAGTGATTCAGATATATAATCACTTATTCCGGAGTTGACATCCGCAGAGATAATCAGTGATTCGGCCTGCTACTTCAATGTTATTGGTTATTCTCTCTTTGGGCATTCGGGTACTTCGGGTTCTTGAGCTTCATACACTTTCTTCATGGGAGAGAAAAGTATATGTTAATGCAAATATCGTCATTAAACGTTATTTATATTTTTTTTATCTTTACCTAAGTTTTGTTAACGAAAAAAGTAAATTTAATTTTTATAAAGCTTAAAGCTTGTCAAGTTTAATAGATGTTAAAACAAGCTTTTTCAAACAATATCTTCATCACTCAAGCATTTACATTGTGATTAATCATATCTTAATATGACTCTAACCATAATGTATGATAGTAGTTTTTAGAATGTTTTAGTTTCTTAAAAACTAAACATTACTTATGTATTTGCATATTTCTAAAAATAGAAAAACAACACATGACATCATGTGATGCATCATGGAAATCATTGGAAGATTTCATTAGATATTTTGTGTAGATTTGGACTCTTCATATCTTACACAATCTTGCATAGATATGGTTGACTTTGGCAAGATCTTGATATCTTGCTGTCAGACCTCGGCGGCACCAAAAGCCATAACGGGCGGAACCCTTTTAAGGGGTCCGCGGTCCGTGGTGGCTGCTGATGGTTTTGGCTATAAATAGCAAAGCCAAACCAAGTAGTTTTTCATCCCTTTCCATCATACTCTCATACATATCTTCTCTCTAACCTTTCTAACTCAGTTTCATATCATATTAGTGATCTCTTTTGTAGCAAAGAAGATCAAGTCACATTCAAGCTTCAACGATAAGTTGGAAGTCTTGTTTGTTTAGTGTTGTATGATCTTGTGTTGATTCATACTTCATTGTTGTACTAAACTATCATAATCTTGTGAGTGTGAGTGGTTAGTATTTTAGTCCTCAAAATACATTGTGTGTGGGAGTGGTTGTACCCTTGGAAAGAACTCGACATTTAGCTTAGTGTCAGAAATAGTGTAAGCGAAGTGTAAAGGTTTCTCCACAGTGAAAGGAGCTTGTTGACTAGTGAAGTTAAACTCTCGAGTGTGAGACTCGGGGAGTGGAGTAGGGCAAGGAGAAAGAGTCCTTGTAGACCGAACCACTATAAACAACTTGTTGTGGTTTGATCATTTCTTTCCTTATTTACTCTTTACATATTGCTTACATATTTCATTAACATATCAAAGATAAATATCAATTGATCTTTCAATAAGATTCAAAACAAAGTTTTTAATTGGTAAACTATTCAAACCCCCTTCTAGTTTTCTACAATTGGTACCAGAGCCTCGTTGCTCAAGAATTTCTAAAATAATTTGTATTTTATAAACTTGAAACGATCCATGGATTCTGAAAACCATAAAGAAGGTCAATCTATTGGAAACCAATGGATTTATCTATTGGAAAAACCGTTTTGAAACCAATGGATTTATCTATTGGAAAAACCGTTTTGAAACATATGTAAAATCAAAAGATATAGATCTTTGGTTTGTTATTGTTAAAGGGGATTTTAGTTCTACAACAAAGGATATTTCGGTTGATGAACAAAAGAAATTAATTGCTAAAAATAATGAAGCTAAAATGGTGCTTTATAATGCTTTGCCTAGAAAAGAATATGAAAGAGTTTTATGTGTGAAACCGCCAAAGATATTTGGGAATCTTTGATTGTTACACATCAAGGTAATTCACAAGTCAAGGATAACAAAATTGATCTTCTTGTTCAACAATATGAACAATTTGTTATCCCCGAAGATGAAACCATTGATTGTGGCTTTGCTCGCTTTAATACTATTATTACATCACTTAAAGCACTTGATGAATCTTTTCGTAGTAAGAACTTTGTCAAGAAATTTCTTAGAGCACTCCATCCGAAATGGAGAGCTAAAGTGACCGCTATTGAAGAATCAAAAGATCTCTCAAAAATGTCACTAGACGAGCTAATCGGTAACCTCAAAGTACATAAAATGGTGATGGAGAAAGATTCGGAGATCATCAAAGGAAAAAGAGAGAAGATCAAATCCGTTGCTCTAAAAGCAAAGGCGGAATCAAGTGATGATGACGAATCTTGCTCCGGTAGTGAAGATGAGGAGTATGCCATGGCCGTTAGAGACTTTAAAAAGTTCTTTAGAAGAAGAGGAAAGTTTGTAAGACAACCTCGAGAAGAAAAGAAGCCATTCCGAAAAGATCGGGATGACAAAAAGGGTAAAGGTGAAAGAAAGTGTTTTAGATGTGGTGATGCAAGTCATCTCATAGGAGAATGTCCCAAGCCACCTAAAAGCAAAACTCAACGAGCTTTTGTAAGTGGTGCTTGGAGTGATAGTGAAGATGATGAAGAGTCAAGCAAGGAAGAGATCGCTCTAATGGTACATGAGTCAAACGAGGTACATTCCGACTCTTCTTATTCTTCTATTGATGATGACACTTTGCAAAAACAATACAATCAATTGTGTGAGCTAAGTCTAAAAATCATAACTAAAAATAAATTTTAAAAAACTAAAAAGGAATTTTTGGAAAATGAAGTCTATGAGTTAAAAGAAAAAGCAAAGCGACTAGAAAAGGGAAAAGCAAATGTCGATGGGTGTAAATCATGTCAAGAGCTTAATCTTGAAATAGAAAAACTAAAGCTCATGCAAGATGTTCTAATCGAACATAATTCTAAATTTAAAAGGTTTAACAAAAACATAGCTCTTGCCGATGAAATAGTTAAAATTCATAAAACACCAGGAGACATGAATGGACTAAGATTTAATGAGGTATTAATTCCAAAGAGTCAAAACAAAACGGCCGAAAAGGACGAACAATCTGTCAAAACTGCTGCAGTACAGCACGGACCAGACGGACCCAAAATAAGGGTTCCGTTCGTTGACCAAAATGGTGCCGTGGGTACTTCAGCAGGACATAATGTTTGTGATACGGACCGTAATGAATTTGTCAAAGTAACAAAGAAAACCAAGGATAGTGTTAAACTAAAACCAGCTGTTACATCAGGAGTAGAACTTGCTAAAAATGAATTTAGATAAAAAAAACTACTCAACAACAACATAAAACACCTTTTGCCAAACGCCCCTTTCCTAAGAGCAACCGCAACGTACAACCCAACTACCAACACAACGGTTGGAATCAAAACTTTCCTAGACCATATCAAACCCCAGATTACATGTCATGGAACTCTTACCCATCGTTTCCATACATGAATCAAATAAATGGTATATTTAACCCAAACGGACCCATGAGATATTGGGGACCAAATGCTTGAGTTATTCGCTTCTTAGGTATACTTGAAAGTTGGATTGAAACCTGATGAGTGGATAAAAGATAGTGGATGCTCACGACACATGACGGGCAACAAAAGTCTCTTCTCATCATACCAAGAGTATGACGGAGGTAATGTCACTTTTGGTAGCAATCTCAAAAGAAAAATCATTGGCAAAGGTACGATCGCTCATAACTCCCTAACTATTGAAAATGTTGCTCATGTAGATAGGTTAGGATTTAATCTACTTAGTATTAGCCAATTATGTGATAAAAAGTATAAAGTACTATTTGATGAAAATGGTAGTAAAATACTAAAAGATGGTATCACCATAGCTAAAGGAGTTAGGAAAAATAACATATACGTCATGAAAATAGATAAAACATCTAATGACAAACTTTGTCTAACAACGTTAGATGATAGCTCATCTCTTTGGCATAGACACTTAGGTCACGCTAATATGAGACTTATACAAAACCTATCTTCAAAAGAACTAGTTAGGAATTTACCAAAACTTAAATATGACCAACACTTTTGCGACGCTTGTAAAATTGGTAAACAAACCCATAGTAGTCATAAATCTAAAAATATGGTGTCCACATCTAAGTGTCTAGAATTATTGCATATGGACTTGTTTGGTCCATCCGCTATAAGAAGCTACGGAGGCAACTTATACACTTTGGTCATAGTAGATGATTACTCAAGGTTTACCTGGACGTTGTTTTTGAAAACCAAAAATGAAGCTTTTGATAAATTTGAAATTCTTAGCAAGAAAATTCAAAATCAACTAGGTGTTAAAATTGTGTCGATCCGAACGGATCATGGTCGTGAATTTGACAACGAAACTCAATTTGGAAACTTTTGTGATACAAATGGTATAACACATAACTTTTTCGCTCCACGAACACCTCAATCAAATGGAGTAGTAGAACGTAAAAATAGAACAATTCAAGAAATGAGTAGAACAATGCTTAATGAACAAAACATTCCTCAAAAGTTTTGGTGTAACGGCGTTGACACTTCTACATATATTTTGAATAGAGTCTTAATACGTCCTTTCTTAAACAAAACACCATATGAGCTTTATAAAGGTAAAAAGCCAACTTTAGGATATTTTAGAGTTTTTGGATGTAAATGCTTCATTCTTAATACTAAAGATTATCTCACCAAGTTTGACCCAAAGTCTTATGAAGGTGTATTTCTTGGTTATTCTCAAACTAGTAAAGCTTACATTGTCTTAAACAAAGAAACAATGATAGTCGAGGAATCGTTGAACATAACATTCGACGAAAGTCCACCTACCTCTAAGACATCACCTTTGGTAGATGATGAGTTAGTTGAAAGTCAAATGATAGAAAGTCAAGAAATAATTAAAAATGACAAGGAAGATGAACCATTAAATAAAGAAATTATAAACATCAAAGAATCTAAAAGTCATCCTTTAGAAAAGGTCATATGACAACTTAATCAAAGAACCTTAAGGTCACAAGCCCAAAATCAAAGTAATTATTTTTATTTTGTAGCCACCATTGAACCGAAAAACATAAATGAAGCAATAAAAGATGAATCATGGGTAATTGCCATGCAAAAAGAGTTAAACCAATTCGTTAGAAATCATGTTTGGAAATTAGTTCCAAAACCTAAAGATCAAACTATAATTGGAACGAAATGGGTTTTTCAAAATAAAATGGATGAAAATGGTGTAGTATCTAGAAACAAAGCTAGGCTTGTTGCACAAGGTTATAATCAACAAGAAGGGATTGATTATGATGAAACTTATGCACCGTAGCTAGACTGAATCTATTAGAATATTACTTGCTTATGCATGTGCTTATGACTTTAAATTATTTCAAATGGATGTTAAAAGTGCATTTCTTAATGGGTTTGTTGCTCAACCTCCCGGTTTTACCGACTTTGAGAAACCACATCATGTCTTCAAACTCAAGAAAGCATTATACGGTCTTAAGCAAGCACCAAAAGCTTGGTACGACCGACTTAAGACTTTTCTTGTTGATAACAAATACACTATGGGATTAGTAGATAATACTCTTTTTACCAAGAAAAAGGAGTCACATATTATCATTGTTCAAATATACGTTGATGACATCATATTCGGATCAACTTGTCAAGAGCTATGTGATGATTTCTCTAAAATCATGCACGACGAGTTTGAAATGAGTATGATGGGTGAATTAAACTTCTTTCTAGGACTTCAAATTAAACAACTAGAAGATGGCATATTCTTTAACCAATCTAAATATATAAAAGACATGCTTAAGAAATTTGGTCTTGAAGATTCCAAACCAACTAAGACACCCATGTCCTCGGACACTAAACTCACCAAGTATGAGGAAAGTGAATCCGTAGATAACACTAAATATAGAGGAATGATTGGTAGCCTACTCTATCTTACGGCTAGTAGACCCGACATTATGTTTAGTGTTTGTCTATGTGCTTGCTTTCAAGAAAACCCAAAGGCATCACACTTAGAAGCCTTAAAAGGATTTTTAGATACATTAAGGGAACAACGTGTTTAGGATTATGGTATCCCAAAGGAACGGGTGTAGAAACCATAGTGTATGCCGACTCGGATCATGCCGGTGACTATGTCGATAGAAAAAGTACAAGTGGTATTTGCACTTTTGTTGGACATTGTCTCACCTCATGGTTTGCAAAGAAGCAAACGGCTTTAGCCATCTCAACTACTGAAGCCGAGTACGTCTCAGCCGGAAAAGCATGTCAACAAGCTCTTTGGATGAAGCAAGCTCTCGTAGATTACGGAATTCATCTCAACGATATTGTTATACTTTGCGACAACAAAGGAGCCATCGATCTCAGCAAAAATCCCGTTCAACACGCTTGTACAAAGCATATTGAAATCCGTCATCACTTTCTTCGCGACAATGTTCAAAAAGGAAACATCTCAATCGAGAAAGTATCCTCCGAAGACAACATTGCCGACATCCTAACTAAGCCTCTCAAACGAGAACCATTTAATCTTCTTAGACTTGGTTTAGGATTAATGGAACCAAACATGTAGGATAAACATAGCCTAAACCTTAGAACAAACAAAACAAAACAATTTTGTTTTATACCTGCTACTGTAGCCACGGCACCAAACGACAACAAAGACGGAACCATCTTTTTGGTGCCGTCTGGTCCGTGGTGACTACAGAAGCAAAACTGCTACCTACAAAACATCTTCTTCCTTAAAACCCACTTTACCAAAACGTGTAAACATTAAACCCAACTCATTATTGACACCTTCTCACCCACTAATCACAGGAGATAACGTCATTGTAAGTATCCTAACTATATTTTATCTCTTAATTCTGAGTCTAGGATTCTTATTTGTGCACAAAATCACTACATGGGGTTTGTATATATTCTTATATAAAACATGGATTCAATTGGCAAATTGCATAACTAGTCATTGAAATTAGGTACTACATTATCATATTGCATAAACAAATCATGCTTCCGACTAATCAATAGATAATGACTATAAGGCTTTATTCAAATAACCAAACACCCTATGTCAAAATATTTTGAAAAGCTTCTCACTTGTAGGAAAACAATTTTTCATTGTTAATACAAATAGAAACGTTAAATTTTCATCAATTGCATGCTCTTGAATACTAAAGGTATTGCATAACTAATATGCATTCTCGGGTATATTCAAATGAAGCCATATTAAATTAGGAGCATTTGGGTTATCTCATGGTATTTGCCAAACACCCCACTAAAACCATTCTTGTGCATAAAATGAGTCGAGATAACCGCAACTCCAAATCGTTTTCATATAGGCACACACTAGAACCAAAACGTTAAGTTTATTATCATTTTTAACATGTTAATTCTTGCTCCTAGGAATAACCATGGTAGCCGCACGATTCTATGATCACAAGGATACCCTTAGCTACATTCCCAAACATCACAAAACCAAAGGACTCACCAAGGAACAAGTCGAAATCTTTAAGAGTCTAGAGACTAGGTATTTCCATGAGGGTAGAACTATTCACTCCTCTTTTATCAAAAATACCAATCTCCGTGAAGAGCTAGCCGCTATTCAATTCGATTGTCTCCTTGACATCGATGAACCTATTTGTCCTAGGTTTGTGTTAGAGTTTTATGCTAGTGTCACCGGTTTCATTGACGAAGATGATGAGTTTAGCCTTAGGTTTAAGATCAATCAAAATGACTACACCATCTCCTTAACCAACTTTGCTCAAGTGCTAGGAATTCCCAACCGAGGGACATGTGTCTACTCGGATAAGTGGTCACTCACCATCCTTGATGCAATCAATGACCGCTCTCTTCCCTACCAAACACCTTTAGCAAATAAGGATGTCATCCGTGAGCACCTATTCATCCCAAGGGGAGATACAACCCGAGTCACCCGAAAAGGAAAAGAAGTGAACCGAGATCCATATGGAATGGAGCTCAATGAACTTAAGCCCGAATTTAAGAAATGGGAAGAACTACTTAGAGCCAATGTCATTAGCACCATAGGGAATAGGGATCACATCAATGCTTACCTTTGCCACATGCTCTACAACTTGTCCACCCGTCAACCATTCAACTTAGCCTACTACATCGCTAGGAGAATGATTGATATCCCTACTCAAGGATCGGTTGCTCTTCCGTACGGGATGCTTCTCACCTGTCTCTATATAGCCTATGCCCCAATTCCACCAAGCCCAAAAGGGATGCACCTTCACTATGAGCTCATCCCTCATATTTTTGTGCCCTTAAGTGACGAGAGAGTTGCTAAGACAAAAGGCAAGAAAGCAAAACCTCCAACTCCATCATCATCATCATCAAATAGCTCCGAGGATGGTCTTCCAAACTCTCGCCTTCCACCTCATGAGTATTATGCACTCTTCCCGAGATCGAGAATGCATCAACGGAGTTCAAGCAAACCAAGGGGATGTTCAAGTGCCTTGGTAGGATGATGAACAAGATTTACAAGAAATTGGATAAGTAAAGGTCCTTTTAAGGAGTGTTTGGAACAATACATTATCTTTAATGTTTGATACAATTTGGTTGTTTTTATTTTGTAGGATGATAATATAACTAAAAACAATGATGTATGCTAACAATCTTATGCAGGGGGATAACACAAGTATGCTATCAAATTTTACCCATTTTCACTATAATGTGAAAATCACTTGGCTTCGCTCAAAATCTATGCTCCACTATGTTTATGTATGTGTTATTAACTTTTCCTAACTAGAAGTAATTAATGTCACATGTTTTGAGCAAAACTTCAGGTTTCGGAAATATCTCCGACACTTAAAAATGCGTTCTGTCTGCTTTTCTAGTGTCCACGGATCAGACGGCACCAATTTTTTGGTTCCGTCTGTTATGCGAATTGGTACCGCCGTACCTGTACAGGCGGACCAAGCGGCACCCTTTTAAGGGTTCCACCTGTGTAAAATTTTGGTGCCGTGGATCCTCCAGGTAATTTTCTGAATTTCGGTTATTTCGACATTCCAAATTACCATACATTGCTTGTAAGTTAATCTTAACTAGTTTGTACTCATATTAGAACTAGTATAACATACTTAGGCACATAAGAAATCCACTTCCCACCAAAATTCAAAAATTTGAAAAATTCACCCAAGGAGCCCTTTTGCATAAAGGAAGGAACCAAAATTTTGGTACCTTGCAATCCGTGGGTAATCTGATTGTTAGGATCTTACAATCATTAGAACACATTTATTGCAAATCTTTGCCTCTTCACTCCATCCCTCTTGTATGGCTTGACTTAGGTGATATGACTAGCATTTAACCCACTTCCAAATCATTAGGAACCTCATCCCTTCTATGGTTTAACATCAAATCAAACACATTTCTCTATAATCTTTCACTTCTATAAATTAAGAGGTTTTACCATGATCGTCTTCACACCTTCTTCATTCTTACCATCAACTAGCAAAAACACAAGTCAAAATGACAAAATCTTCACCTTCAACCAAGCCTTGCAAGAAAACCGCTAGGATTAGCGTAAGGCCTTGTTGTTTTGTCAACTTGAGCTCCTCATCCGAGTCATCTCCACTCACAATCTCATCTCCCATAAGGGATGACACAAGCCTAACCTTGGCTACTCCTACTCAATCACCCATTGTCATCACCACTCCACCACCCACAAAAACACCAACCTCACCACCACCGGCACCTCTCCAAACATCAAAAACACCATCACCACCAAAGTCTCCAACCCTTATTCCTTTGGAGTTATTTTCCACACCTCCCACTTCTCCAAATCCTTTCTTAGAGGACTTGGAAGATTTGCCTCCTAGGCCCAATCATCCACCACCATTGCCATCATTTGGCACCATTGAGCGAATCGCTCATGAGTCTCCTAGACCCTCGTTTGATCCAAACGCCCCGTTAGGGCCAAGACCTCTTCTCTTCCACCCCGGATGATAATCCCACAAGAGAGGAGATTCAAGCGGAACTCCAACATCTCCACCAATTAAAAAATATGGTGGATTCTCACCTAAGTGAGACTATGCAAATGCAAAATGCTTTGCTAAACTCCACAATCACCACCCCAAACACCACCACCAACATCAACACATCTACCATTCCACCACCACAATCTCATCAACCATACTGCCCCTAGGCATGGTTGCTCAACTTGTGAGCAAACCGCCCAAACCGTTGATCGGACCCGGGTAATGGTCCATGAATTCCAAGAGGAAATGAGGTTCATCCTCAATCACATCCTTGAGCGACTCAACGCCCTTTCTCATCCACCATCTCATTAGAATGGTCATAGATTAGCTTTTCTAAGCATTTTTTTTATTTTATTTTTCTAGGATTTTTTTTATTGTACTAAAACACTTCATTATGTTCTCTTTTCATGGTTTTTAAATCATGAAAAATTTTAACTAATGAATGGTGTTTTCTATATTGTTGGTGCTTATTACATAGTGTTTGGAAATGCTTGTGAATGATGATTATTACTAACAAATCTTTTTGTAGCTTTTTCACAATCCATGTATCTTCCCATTGGCACCCAATTTAGGGGGAGCTTTGATCAAGGGGGAGATAATGACTCGGGCTCATTATCCATTCCAAGATCGCATCTTCTTTTTGTTGAGACAAAAAGGGGGAGAAATATATAGAACTTGATTATATTTGACTTTTCTGAAAAAGTCAAATTGCATACAATGACTTTCTGAAAAAGTCAACATGATACTTCATTGGTAATACTTGACTTTCTGAAAAAGTCAACTGCATACTTTGACTTTCTGAAAAAGTCAACATCATGCCTCAACTAGTAAAGACTTTGACTTTCTGAAAAAGTCAAACATCATACACTTGCATTATCATTTCTTTTTCAAGTTCTAAAACTAGTATTTTTATAATCTTGTACAATCTTTGTATCTTTTATAAAAATAAAATTTATATTTTGTCCTCAACAAAAAGGGGGGAGATTGTTAATGCAAATATCGTCGTTAAACGTCATTTATATTTTTGATCTTTACCTAAGTTTTGTTAACGACAAAAGTAAATTTAATTTTTATAAAGCTTAAAGCTTGTCAAGTTTAATAGATATTAAAACAAGCTTTTTCAAACAATATCTTCATCACTCACGCATTTACATTATGATTAATCATATCTTAATATGACTCTAACCATAATGTATGATAGTAGTTTTTAGAATGTTTTAGTTTCTTAAAAACTAAACATTACTTATGTATTTGCATATTTCTAAAAATAGAAAAACAACACATGACATCATGTGATGCATCATGGAAATCATTGGAAAATTTAATTAGATATTTTGTGTAGATTTGGACTCTTCATATCTTACACAATCTTGCATAGATATGGTTGACTTTGGCAAGATCTTGATATCTTGCTGTCAGACCTCGGCAGCACCAAAAGCCATAACGGGCGGAACCCTTTTAAGGGGTCCGCGGTCTGTGGTGGGCGATGGTTTTGGCTATAAATAGCAAAGCCAAACCAAGTAGTTTTCATCCCTTTCTATCATACTCTCATACATATCTTCTCTCTAACCTTTCTAACTTAGTTTCATATCATATTAGTGATCTCTTTTGTAGCAAAGAAGATCAAGTCACATTCAAGCTTCAACGAGAAGTTGGAAGTCTTGTTTGTTTAGTCTTTTATGATCTTGTGTTGATTCATACTTCATTGTTGTACTAAACTATCATAATATTGTGAGTGTGAGTTTTAGTATTTTAGTCCTCAAAATACATTGTGTATGGGAGTGGTTGTACCCTTGGAAAGAACTCGACATTTAGCTTAGTGTCGGAAATAGTGTAAGCGAAGTGTAAAGGTTTCTCCACCGGTGAAAGGAGCTTGTTGACTAGTGAAGTTAAACTCTCGAGTGTGAGACTCGGGGAGTGGAGTAGGGCAAGGAGAAAGAGTCCTTGTAGACCGAACCACTATAAACAACTTGTTGTGGTTTGATCATTTCTTTCCTTATTTACTCTTTACATATTGCTTACATATTTCATTAACATATCAAAGATAAATATCAATTGATCTTTCAATAAGATTCAAAACAAAGTTTTTAATTGGTTAACTATTCAACCCCCCTTCTAGTTTTCTACAGTATACTTCGGGGTTATTCTTTGAATATCGGACTTAATCTACTACTTCGATGTTATAAGGTTCTCTGTCTTTGGGTATATGTGTATTCGGGTTCTTGAGCTTTATTCCAAGAGACTGGCGGCATCAATTCAACTACTTGGGGGAATTTGTCTCTTGACACCTTTTGGTATGGATTGCTTCAGACGTCAGTAGAAAAAAAATATGAGAAGATTGTTTTATGTGTGGGATGATACGTTGCTATTCAATTGGATGATATAATCTCGAACGAAGAATCACGATGATTATTCTTAAAAAGAGCAGCAAGACCGATGATAATGGTGTGCTTCTTTGTGCACCTGGCTAAGGCAAGCTTGAAATAGAGCTTCGAATCTGCTTAGCAAAAGTATTTTTCGGTTTGGGGGGAAGCTACCAAAGTCTCTTTCAGATGATTCAATTTCTTTCTTCAATACACGGGACCTCGAAATCTTTGGTGGTGAATGGTTAAGAGATGATGACTTCTATCTTCTACAACGGGGCTGCTTGATATCCTTATCTCGGTACTCGTATCATCATCTTCTTAAACTATATCATCTACTCTATCTGTAAATATTTATCAAAAACAAAATAGAAAAATATAAAACCAACAAAAACCCATAAAAATCAGAAAATTTAAAAATACCAAAAATATTGTTTTCTAATGACATGTCTTCTGGTATCGATAACATCTACGGTCTTAGAAATGTCATTCAATAATGGCACGGGACCATAGATGAAGTTCGAGCAGGTGGTGTAAATATTCTTTTCCAAAACATGTCTCAAAATATGGCTTGCAGTTACTTCAGGCTGTAACCCGTGCTTAAACCATGGCTTGCTATTATTTCAGATAGCAACCCGTTCTTCAAGAAAGGAAAGTGTTACGCTAAACCAACTTTCAAATATTTCGTGCACTTATCCTAAAACAAAATGAGGAAAGTATGTCGAAGGACCGCTGTTCCTACTCAAATATTTTTCCTTCTAAAATTCTTCAGAAAAATATTTGTTTTAGCAAAATGGTGGTAAATGAATTGCTTGAAAATCAATCAGAATCAAGTTTTCATAAATTTGCAAAACCCAATCAATGACTTCAGCTTATTTAAAACTTTTGATAGAATGAGTCATTGATTGAGGGGGAGAATGTTTTCAAATTTATATCATCTATCGAGCTTATCTAATTATCCTACGTGCTTAACTGAAAAGGATTTTGCCTATGTCGAAGGACTAGGAATCTAGGATATGATTATTAGGATTAGATGATTAAAGTTTGATAAACACATTATTCCCATGCGTTTATATGATCTGATTGATATGTTGAATTGACTTTTATTAGTCGATTATTGTTTGGGTGTTGTCGACCACCATATATTTGTTTGTGTTGACTAACATATGTAGATAAGATGGTTTATAAGAATGTTCCTGATCCGGATCCCACAATAGAAGATGATTGGAGGCCGAAAGGAAAGGGAAACTATTTCTTGGGTCGACAAAAGAAGAAACGGAGCTTAATTGGATCTCTATGGATAGTTGGCACGATATATGCAACTTAAGAGGTCTCACTGCATCAGCAGATGGTTTTCTTCCAGCCTTATAGCAACAACAGAAGCAACTTAACCAGCTAACGTATCTTTGTGCAGGATTAATAGTGATGATACCATGTTCGTATGGTAGAAAAATATTTGTTTTGAAAATAATTGGACTAAACTTTGGAAATCAACCGGACTTCATTTTATCAAAACTTAAGTCACTCAATCAACGAATACGGTCATTGATTGAGGGGGAGAGAGATTTCAAATAAAATATTTTCAAACGATATTTCTTCATAAAAGTCCGTTTTGTACTATATAAAGTGGTGATCTAAATATTTAATGTTAGGTCATGGTATGAATTTTCTTTTGAATTAAGATCTTTCAAAATGAAACTTTTTCTGTTCTTGTTTGATTGTGATTTTTTTTTTATTTTACTTAAAGATCTCTTAAAACTATTATACCTGGCACTAACAATCTTTAATGTCTAAAATTGGTCCATATAAGTCATTTTTCAAAATTAAATCTTGCCACATCTTTCCCCAAATTTTTCTAAATGATTTAAATCAACTGGGATCACAAATCTCAATTGGTTTGAAATTTTTGATCGGCGGAGAGATCGTGATATAAATCTCAAATCGGTTTTAAAGGGTGGTTGTTTCAAAAGCACTCCTTCCTTCATGTGCCAAACGATTTCAAATACATAATGCACATGATTGAGGATGAGCATTTAACCAAAAACCAGAAGAGATTTTAAACTAGGCACAAGTTCTCCCATGTTTTCTAAACCGTATTAAATCACTTGGGATCCAAAAATCTCAAAGGGTTTGTTATTTTTGATCGGGGGAGAATTTGTGATTTAATTATGAAATCTGATAAATAATGATCGATTTGATTCAAATGTGCAGGCTGCTCTCCCATATGTGCTAAACGCTTTCGAATCTCGTAGCACATATTGAGGGGGAGCATTTCAAAAGAAAATAAACTTTCAAGGTACAAAGATTTTTATGTTTCAACATAAGTACCTAGATTGATTTTCTAATGGTTTCTTAATGGCAAATGTGATCGTGGAAGTTCTTCAAAAACCTCCATCCTCTATGTGTTAAATAATTTCAAATAACCAACGCACATTTTGAGGGGGAGAATTTACCAAGAAAATCAAATGGCTTTTTCCACGGAAATTGTGATCAAGAAATTATTTCAAAGAACTCTTGCCTCCATGTGCTAAAGAATTTCAAAATCATATGCACATGTTGAGGGGGAGCATTTCTAAATGATCGAAACAATTAAGGTACAAAATGCTTTGATATTATATCACAAGTACCTTGATTGATTCTCCAAATGATTTTTCAATTGGTTTCAAGAAGAGAAAGAACAATACCAAAAGACCAACCAATTTACTTTATGCATGGTGTTATAAGGATGGTTAGGTTAGGTATTCGTTCCCACGATCCCGCTAGAGCCGGAGGGATCTACCCAGGGACAATCCACTAGATAGTGTAGAGTCCTTAGGTATGATGAAAAAAGGAGAAAATGAGAATATAGGAAGAGTAGGCCTGTGAGACAGAGCTAGTAATCTGGAACAAACCCAACAAGGTTCTAGTAATGAAGTCTCGGTAAGCACTGAAGGGGTTGAAGAATGAAAAAAAAATGAATGTGAAAAAGGGTGAAAAGAAATAGCCCTCCAATAATTCAACCTTTGGGCAAAACCGGTTCAATACATATGCCTCTACTGTGGTTACTACGGTAACACCGTATTGAAGACAAGACGTCATGGACCCAGTGACGCACTGCACTAAACTTCCCAAGCTACTCAAGTTCCTCTTAAAAGGGCTTGTTTCATTCTCACGGGGAACCTACATAATCTATCGACTTTTCTTAGAGATTCTTGATATTGAAGAAGGAGACCCTCTCCCTAGTCTCCGGCATAGGAAACCAAATATGCACGATTGAGTCTAGAGCCAAGAGACCATCAATAAATCTCATCAGGACACATAATTAATGAAAACTCACTGTTTCACACAACGTGGAAAGTTAGAATATATTTTAAGAGTCCTACGCATTATCCTTGTGATATTGCCAGAACATCCGAGTGATATGTTAACATATTCACAATGAGGATGGAAAGCCTTCTAGAGCCAACATCATACATGCTCTTGGTGGGTGGCATGTGAGATATATCAAATAGATCAAACATGTGATAACTGGACAGAAGCGATGGGGCGATTCATATTTTGAATCAATCCTGGTTCAGGAATGAATTGACGAATACCTTTGAAAAACCTATCGTTGTGCTTAAAAATTCTTTTCTGTAGCATATCGAATGTGTCTTAATGTTTCAAAATTAAAAAGGGGTATTTATGATTGATAACTGATTTTCCAATAAAACCTTCGTTGTATTGCAAAACCCTTTTTATTATGCAATACACGATTGTTTTTCAAATCATTTTTCATCAATCGCTGAATCTCAATTATTTGGTTCACTCACTCTCCAATTGTTGTCTTCTTTGAGACGCGTTCCGTTTGAGAACAACTCGGCGATACTGATCACACCAAGTATTTGTACCTTGATCAATCCGAGAAGAACCGTGGGCGTAGTAATACTCAATTCAACGAAAGTGATCAAAGACACTTTCATGCGCTTTTATTGCTAACTGTTTTCTGCAGGAACACCCGACGGTTGCAGGTGATCAGATTTGAGATGTCAATTCATAGCCGCATGCTCACACAACACGTTCATTTCAAAGAAATCATGATTAGTGCATATCTTCATCAAGTGACTCTGATATTTTCACTCCATGCTTCTGCTACGCGGTTGCAAATGTCATGAATCAACAAAGCTTCACAACTCGATGAGAAGATATCATGATCCGTAATGTAAGCATGCGTCTGGTCCAAAGTCACAACTTCACATGTTGGCAATCCTACATCGGATGATCTGGAGATTATGTGTTGCAGATGATCTCAATGAAAGCTCCTGATCACATATCAAAGAATCACTTAAAGCCAAAGAATCACTACTATAATAATGATGCTAAAGTGTGAAGCTACAAAGTCTGAGCTCGAGCATTAAATTTAGATTAAATGCTAGGACTTTCAATGTGATTATTGGGGTGACCTCCCTTAGGGGGAGATTGTTAGGATTTAGAAAATCCATGCAAAGTGTCATTCACCCCAACATATGTTTAACATATTGCTAGCGTAGACATAACGGTATATTAGTTAGATTATTAGTAGTATAAGTAAACCTTGCGTGGAAGAATGATCGGTTTTTACCCTTTGTATGCGATCCACAACCCGAAGAAGGGCGTAATCATTTGTATAAATAGCCCTCTCCCCACAAGGGAGAGAGTTGGATGTTCACTTACTAATCTAACCTTTCCTTTGGATTTTATCTCTCTAGAACATCTCACTTTCTCTCTCTAGAACTCACTCTATACGCCCCATATTATTGTTTGTTTATATGTTTGTGAAAACTAATATGTTACAGAAAGTGTCAATTGTCATATTTTTAGTTGTATCTCATTTTTACAACTTTATGTTTGATCTTATTTGATCTAAATTCTCTCTCTCTTTATATATATATATATATATACTAGTGGCAAAACCCGTCCGATGGACGGGTATGATTTGTGGTTTTTATTTTTAGGATTTAGTAGAACAAATATATACTAAAAAGTAATTAAAAGTTAAATGAAACGGTTAAGATCTCTAATTGATGTTACCATAATCTATAAAACGGCTAAAAGCAGGTAAGTATTTTGATTTTTGTTTTTTATTTTTAGGGATTAGGTGAACAATTATATACTAAAAAGTAATTAAAAGTTAAATTAAACGGTTA
The DNA here is from genome assembly GCA_910596185.1 of Chrysanthemum makinoi. Lineage (NCBI taxonomy): Eukaryota > Viridiplantae > Streptophyta > Magnoliopsida > Asterales > Asteraceae > Chrysanthemum > Chrysanthemum makinoi. Next base: position 189,091,905 of record OU343223.1, read on the forward strand.
AGAATTATAATTGATGTTACCATAATCTATAAAACGGCTAAAAGCAGGTAAGTACTTTGATTTGTGGTTTTTATTTTTAGGATTTAGTAGAATAAATATATAGTAAAAAGTTATTAAAAGTTAAATTAAACGGTTAAGAACTATAATTGATGTTACCATAATCCATAAAACGGCTAAAAGGAGTTAACTACTTTCTAACATTTTGTTATAAACTATATTAATCATGAACATCTTTTACATTTGATAATATTATTAACATTTACTATTATTATTTTGTTTTTGTTAACTATGTTGATTTAGTTACTAAACCAAGGTCTCAAAGAAACGTCCTAATTTGCGTACTTGGGGTAAGACACGTCGGAGTTGATTTTTGGAGCACAAATTAGAAACCAACAATGGATGTAAAAATAAATAAATATACAAAGTTTTTTTCTTGATCAAGCGAGACAAAATTGGTTCAATGAAATATAAGTAGCCAAATGATAATGAAAAATACCTTTTACCAAAAAAAATGATAATGATCTATAAAAAAATGATAACGAAAAGTTTGACCTTGCAAATTAAAATAAGAAAACTAATAGAGAGAACACGAATACATTTTATCGCACAACATGTTTATGTTTTATAAGAACATGACTATAAGCTTTTCTTCATCTAGTATACCAATTAATTGTTAGTTACGTGCAAAAGGATTTTATGTTAAAATTCAAAAATCATGGAATTTAAGTCCACTTCTGTCTCCTTGTATGTAGTTAATAGTTTATGATTAGTGTTTCAATATGGTCAATTTATTTTGGTGAAGAATAGCTTATTTTACTTAATATTTTAACATAATGGATTATCTTAAAAATAGATCATCTTAAATTCCATGTTAATATAAATCTCTATTTCACCCAATAAAAATAGAATAATAGGGTTAAGCTAGAAGAGATATAATTACGCTCTTTATCATTTGAAGAATGATAAGTAATATTCAGATTTCTTACATCAACTAATTGTTGGATTTTCCTAAACTAACTTAAACTAACTGTATTGACACTAAATGATTCAAAAGAACCGTACATATAATATCATTAAAGCAAAAACTCATAATAAATTATTATTACGACTTTAAAACCGCATTATATGTTTGGACATGAAAGAATGATTTTGCTTACAAGTTTGTAAGAAAATAAAATTTTCAAAATTCTTATATGACTCGTAGAGGAAAAATGTTGCAACCAGACCATACAAAAGAGTTAAATACCAATGTAAGAATTTTTAAAAAAACGCATGGTCATTTTAGATGGGATTAAGAAAATCCATCTAGAAGCAGTTGAGGACTATTCTTATGATAAATCCTCACTTATCAAAGTGTTATTATATTTATTAGTTTTACAAAATTGCCTATTGATTAGGATACAGTCACTTTCTATTTGTATATATTGTAAGCTTTTGAGAACAGATCACAAGTGTAAGACATATACAACAGGTTAGCAAGTCTAACTACCATGTAGACTCTCTAAACAAGCTTACATGTTATAATGAAGCTAAAAATAATTTATCTATATAATGTGTGTGTTAAATTTTGGGGTATCAATCTGTGGCAAACATATCATTCTATCAATTGCTAATGGCTTTCAAGTTATGTTCATTGCAGAGATTCTACAGGGGTTAATCATGGACAAAGAATAAAAGGTTTAAAGTTTCAAGATGCTCGTTTCTGCTGAAGCTATACCCATTTCTGCTGATGAGTCATTTATAGCCGTTAGAGGGGTCTTTGTGTAACTTAATCTCCTATTTAATAAGTCCCTTAATCTAGAGTTAGATATACTGGTGTGTGCAGTCATTGTTACACACTCTTTCTCATCTTTCTCGATCATTTCATTGATCTTGTCTTGTCTTTGTACTTACATGATTATTGTCTCATTGACATTAATCTAACCTTGTAACATTTTGGATACTATTGTAAACTTAATCTAAGCTGACTATTGTGGCTTAGGTTTGAATAAAGGTTCTATTGTTCACCTTGTGTTGCTTATACTATCGTACATGGTATCAGAGCTTCAGGCTCATTGATTCTCTTCGGAAACAAATTGGTGGTTTGGGGTTATTGCTATTGGCGTAATCACTTTATCTTCTACTTACAATTAGCCCTAGACTAAGTGAATCTAGGGTAATTGTGATTTGTTCTTTCCGCTGCATATTTCTCTGTAAGTCTAAGTCTTATCTCTTCTTCAAACATACCGTACTTAAGTCTTTGTGGGTGCAAACGGGTAGACTAACATCTTGATCTGCCACCTTTGAGTGGTACGAATACCTGCTCCGGTTTACCCTAGTCCAGGCTTGGTGCTTGTTGTTTCTTCTATACAAAGTCTTATTTATTTCTTTATCTGCCTATCTGCTCTTGTCTTTTATTTCTGTTTGTGTTTTTGTCTATATTATCATATCTGTCTATCTTATTGTTTGTTCTATGGCTATTGGTGATGATAATATTAAGGGTGGTGGTTCTTCCTACGAGAAAGCTTATCCTTTGGTGATGCTTTGTATTTACACCCCAATAACACAAATGGTACACCCATTATTACTATCAAACTCACTGGAACTGAAAATTACAAAATATGGAATATGGCCATGACTTTTGCCTTAAGGAACCATAATAAGTTAGGGTTTATTGATGGTACTTGCATAAGAGATGATTCGAACCCTAGTCTTGCTAATCAATGGGATACTTGCAACTCTGTTGTAGTTACTTGGATCCTTAACTCTCTCAGCCCTGAACTTTTTTTGGTGCTATATATGCTAAAAACTGCCATGAAATGTGGAATGATCTTAAAGATACCTATGATAAGGTTGATGGTTCACTATCTTTAATTTACATAAAAATATAAACTCTCTTAGTCAAAGTGGGTCCTCTCTTGTTGATTACTATAACAACCTTAACTCTTTATGGAAACAATTTGATTGTATGATTAGCTTGCCTCCTTGCACTTGTGAGGCTGCAAAACATTTTGAAAAACACAATCAGTTAATCAAATTAATGCAATTTCTTATGGGTCTTGATGACTCTGTTAATACAAATATCATCATTAAACGTTATTTATATTTTTGATCTTTACCTAAGTTTTGTTAACGACAAAAGTAAATTTAATTTGTATAAAAGCCTAAAGCTTGTCAAGTTTAATAGATATTAAAACAAGCTTTTTCAAACAATATATTCATCATTCAAGCATTTACATTTATGATTAGTAACATCTTGATATGACTCTAATCATTATGTATGATAGTAGTTTTTAGAATGTGTTAGGTTCTTAAAACCAAACACTACTTATGTACTTGCATATTTCTAAAAATAGAAATACAACTTATGACATCATGTAATGCATCATGGAAATCATTAGAAGATTTCATTAGATATTTTGTGTGGATTTGTACTCTTCATATCTTACACAATCTCACTTAGATAGAGTTGACTTTAGCAAAGATTTGATATCTTGACTGTCGGACCGGCGGTACCAAAATGGTACACGGGCGGAACCCTTTTAAGGGTTCAGCGGTCCGTGGACGCTCCTGTCCACTTTGGCTATAAATAGCAATGCCAAGTCAAGTAGTTTCTCATCCCTTTCTAACATACTCTCATACATATCTTCTCTCTAACCTTTCTAACTCGGTTTCATATCATATTAGTGATCTCTTTTGTAGCAAAGAAGATCAAGTCATATTCAAGCTTCAACGAGAAGTTGGAAGTCTTGTTTGTTTAGTGTTGTATGATCTAGTGTTGATTCATACTTCATTGTTGTATCAAACCATCATAATCTTGTGAGTGTGAGTGGTTAGTATTTTAGTCCTCAAAATACATTGTGTGTGGGAGTGGTTGTACCCTTGGAAAGAACTCGACATCTAGCTTAGTGTCGGAAATAGTGTAAGCGAAGTGTAAAGGTTTTCTCCGCCGGTGAAAGGAGCTTGTTGACTAGTGAAGTTAAACTCTCGAGTGTGAGACTCGAGGAGTGGAGTAGGGCAAGGAAAAAGAGTCCTTGTAGACCGAACCACTATAAACAACTTGTTGTGGTTTGATCATTTCTTTCCTTATTTACTTCTTACATATTGCTTGCATATTTCATTAACATATCTAAGATCAATATCAATTGATCTTTACAATAAGTTTCAAAACAAAGTTTTTAATTAGTAAACTATTCAACCCCCTTCTAGTTTTCTACAATTGGTATCAGAGCCTCGTTGCTCAAGAATTTCTAAAATAACTTGTATTTTATAAACTTGAAACGATCCATGGATTCTAAAACTTTAAAGAAGGGCAATCTATGCAAAGACCACCACTCTTTGAAACCAATGGATTTATCTATTGGAAAAACCGTTTTGAAACATATGTAAAATCAAAAGATATAGATCTTTGGTTTATTATTGTTAAAGGGGATTTTAGTTCTACAACAAAGGATATTTTCGTTGATGAACAAAAGAAACTAGTTGCTAAAAATAATGAAGCTAAAATGATGCTTTATAATGCTTTACCTAGAAAAGAATATGAAAGAATTTTTATGTGTGAAACCGCCAAAGATATTTGGGAATCTTTAATTGTTACACATCAAGGTAATTCACAAGTCAAGGATAACAAAATTGATCTTCTTGTTCAACAATATGAACAATTTGTTATCCCTGAAGATGAAACCATTGATTGTGGCTTTGCTCGCTTTAACACTATTATTACATCACTTAAAGCACTTGATGAATCTTTTCGTAGTAAGAACTTTGTCACGAAATTTCTTAGAGCACTCCATCCCAAATGGAGAGCTAAAGTGACCGCCATTGAGGAATCAAAAGATCTCTCAATAATGTCACTAGACGAGTTGATCGGTAACCTCAAAGTACACGAAATGGTGATGGAGAAAGATTCGGAGATCATCAAAGGAAAAAGGGAGAAGATCAAATCCGTTGCTCTAAAAGCAAAAGCGGAATCAAGTGATGATGACGAATCTTGCTCTGGTAGCGAAGATGAGGAATATGCCATGGCCGTTAGAGATTTTAAGAAGTTCTTTAGAAGAAGAGGAAAGTTTGTAAGACAACCTCGAGAAGAAAAGAAGCCATTCCGAAAGGATCGGGATGACAAGAAGGGAAAAGGTGAAAGAAAATGTTTTAGATGTGGTGATACAAGTCACCTCATAGGAGAATGTCCCAAGCCACCTAAAAGCAAAACTCAACGAGCTTTTGTAAGTGGTGCTTGGAGTGATAGTGAAGACGATGAAGAATCAAGCAAGGAAGAAATCGCTCTAATGGCACATGAGTCAAATGAGGTACTTTCCGACTCTTCTTATTCTTCTATTGATGATGACACTTTGCAAAAACAATATAATCAATTGTGTGAGCTAAGTCTAAAAATCATAACTAAAAATAAATTTTTAAAAACCAAAAAGGAATTTTTGGAAAATGAAGTTTATGAGTTAAAAGAAAAAGCAAAACGACTAGAAAAAGGAAAAGCAAATGACGATGATTGTAAATCATGTCAAGAGCTTAAACTTGAAATAGAAAAACTAAAGCTCACACAAGATGTTTTAATAGAAAATAATTCTAAATTTAAAAGGTTTAACAAGAACATCGCTCTTGCCGATGAAATAGTTAAAATTCATAAAACACCAGGAGATATGAATGGGCTAGGTTTTAATGAAGTATTAATTCCAAAGAGTCAAAATAAAACGGCCGAAAAGGACGAACATTCTATCAAAATTGCTGCAGATACAGCACGGACCGTGACGGAACCAAAATAAGGGTTCCGTCCGTTGTACAAAATGGTACCGTGGGTACTTCAAGAACGTAATGTTCGATACGGACCGTACTTGAATTTGTTAAAATAACAAAGAAAACCAATAATAGTATTAAACTAAAACCGCCGTTACTTCAGGAGTAGGACTTGTCAAAAATGAATTTAGATCAAAAACTACTCAACAACGATATAAAACTCCTTTTGCCAAACGCCCCTTTCCTAAGAGCAACCACAACGTACAACCCAACTACCAACACAATGGTTGGAATCAAAACTTTCTTAGACCATATCAAACTCCAGATTACATGCCATGGAACTCTTACCCATCGTTTCCATACATGAATCAAATGAATGGTATGTGTAACCCAAATGGACCCATGAGATATTGGGGACCAAATGCTTGAGTTATTTGCTTCTTAGGTATGCTTGAAAGTTGGATTGGAACCTGATGAATGGATAAAAGATAGTGGTTGCTCACGACACATGACGGGCAACAAAAGTCTCTTCTCATCATACCAAGAGTATGACGGAGGTAATGTCACCTTTGGTAGCAATCTCAAAAGCAAAATTATTGGCAAAGGTACGATCGCTCATAACTCCCTAACTATTGAAAATGTTGCTCATGTGGATAGGTTAGGATTTAATCTACTTAGTATTAGCCAACTATGTGATAAAAAGTATAAAGTACTATTTGATGAAAATGGTAGTAAAATACTAAAAGATGGTATCACCATAGCTAAAGGAGTTAGGAAAAATAACATATATGTCATGAAAATAGATAAAACATATAATGACAAACTTTGCCTAACAACATTAGATGATAGCTCATCTCTTTGGCATAGACGTTTAGGTCACGCTAATATGAGACTTATACAAAACCTATCTTCAAAAGAATTGGTTAGGAATTTACCAAAACTTAAATATGACCAACACTTTTGCGACGCTTGCAAAATTGGTAAACAAACACATAGTAGTCACAAAACTAAAAATATGGTGTCCACATCTAAGTGTCTAGAATTATTACATATGGACTTGTTTGGACCATCCGCTATAAGAAGCTATGGAGGCAACTTATACACTTTGGTCATAGTAGATGATTATTCAAGGTTTACTTGGACGTTGTTTTTGAAAACCAAAAATGAAGCTTTTGATAAATTTGAAATACTTAGCAAGAAAATTCAAAATCTTCTAGGTATCAAAATTGTGTCGATCCGTACGGATCATGGTCCGGAATTTGACAACGAAACTCAATTTGGAAACTTTTGTGATACAAATGGTATAACACATAACTTTTCCGCTCCACGAACACCTCAATCTAATGGAGTAGTAGAACGTAAAAATAGAACAATTCAAGAAATGAGTAGAACAATGCTTAATGAACAAAACATTCCTCAAAAGTTTTGGTGTAACGCCGTTGACACTTCTACATATATTTTGAATAGAGTCTTAATACGTCCTTTCTTAAACAAAACACCATATGAACTCTATAAAGGTAAAAAGCCAACGTTAGGATATTTTAGAGTCTTTGGTTGTAAATGCTTTATTCTTAATACTAAGGATTATCTCACCAAGTTTGACCCAAAGTCTTATGAAGGTGTATTTCTTGGTTACTCTCAAACTAGTAAAGCTTACATTGTCCTAAACAAAGAAACAATGATAGTCGAGGAATCGTTGAACATAACATTCGACGAAAGTCCACCTCCCTCTAAGACATCACCTTTGGTAGATGATGACTTAGTTGAAAGTCAAATGATAGAATGTCAAGAAATAATTAATAATAACAAGGAAGATGAACCATTAAATAAAGAAATTGTCAACATCAAAGAATCTAAAAGTCATCCTTTAGAAAAAGTCATAGGACTACTCAATCAAAGAACCTTAAGGTCACAAGCCCAAAATCAAAGTAATTATTTTTGCTTTGTATCCACCATTGAACCAAAAACCATTAATGAAGCAATAAAAGATGAATCATGGGTTATTGCCATGCAAGAAGAATTAAACCAATTCGTTAGAAATGATGTTTGGAAGTTAGTTCCAAGACCTAAAGATCAAACTATAATTGGAACAAAATGGGTTTTTCGAAATAAGATGGATGAAAATGGGATAGTATCTAGAAACAAAGCTAGGCTTGTAGCGCAAGGTTATAATCAACAAGAGGGATTGATTATGATGAAACTTATGCACCGGTAGCTAGGCTTGAGTCTATTAGAATATTGCTTGCTTATGCATGTGCCTATGATTTTAAATTATTTCAAATGGATGTTAAAAGTGCTTTCCTTAATGGGTTTATTAACGAAGAAGTGTATGTTGCTCAACCTCCCGGTTTCACCGACTTTGAGAAACCACATCATGTCTTCAAACTCAAGAAAGCATTGTATGGTCTTAAGCAAGCACCAAAAGCTTGGTACGACCGACTTAAGACTTTTCTTATTGATAACAAATATACTATGGGATTAGTAGATAATACTCTTTTACCAAGAAAAAGGAATCACAAATTATCATTGTTCAAATATACGTTGATGACATTATATTCGGATCAACTTGTCAAGAACTATGTGATGATTTCTCTAAAATCATGCACGACGAGTTTGAAATGAGTATGATGGGTGAGTTAAATTTCTTTCTAGGACTTCAAATAAAACAACTAGAAGATGGCATATTTTTTAACCAATCTAAATATATAAAAGACATGCTTAGGAAATTTGGTCTTGAAGATTCCAAACCAACTAAAACACCCATGTCCTCGGACACTAAACTAACCAAGGATGAGGAAGGTGAATCCGTAGATAACACTAAATATAGAGGAATGATTGGTAGCCTACTCTATCTTACGGCTAGTAGACCCGACATTATGTTTAGTGTTTGTCTATGTGCTCGCTTTCAAGAAAACCCAAAGGCATCACACTTAGAAGCCTTAAAAGGATTTTTAGATACATTAAGGGAACAACGTGTTTAGGATTATGGTATCCCAAAGGAACCGGTGTAGAAACCATAGTGTATGCCGACTCGGATCATGCCGGTGACTATGTCGATAGAAAAAGTACAAGTGGTATTTGCACTTTTGTTGGACATTGTCTCACCTCATGGTTTGCAAAGAAGCAAACGGCCTTGGCCATTTCAACTACTGAAGCCGAGTACGTCTAAGCCGGAAAAGCATGTCAACAAGCTCTTTGGATGAAGCAAGCTCTCATAGATTACGGAATTTATCTCAACGACATTGTGATACTTTGCGACAACAAAGGAGCCATCGATCTCAGCAAGAATCCCGTTCAACATGCTCGTACAAAACATATTGAAATCCGCCATCACTTTCTTCGCGACAATGTTCAAAAGGAAACATTTCAATCGAGAAAGTTTCCTCCGAAGACAACATTGCCGACATCTTAACTAAGCCTCTTAAACGAGAACCTTTTAATCTTCTTAGACTTGGTTTAGGGTTAATGGAACCAAACATGTAGGATAAACATAGCCCAAAACATTAGAATAGTCAAAACAAAACAATTTTGTCTTGTACCTGCTACTGTAGCCACGGCACCAAACGACAACAAAGACGGAACCAAATTTTTGGTGCCGTCTGGTCCGTGGTGTCTACAGAAGCAAAACTGCTATATACAAATCATCCTCTTCCTCAAAACCCACTTTACCAAAACGTGTAAAACTTAAACCAAGCTCATTATAGTCATCTTCCCACTCATTAATCACTGAAGATAACATCATTGTAAGTATCCTAACTACATTTCATCTCTTAATTCTGAGTCTAGGATTCTTATTTATGCACAAAACTATCACAAATCATTACATGGGGTTTTATGTATGCTTTTATACCAAATATGAATTCAATTGGCAAATTGCATAACTAGTCATTAAAATTAGGTACTACATTATCATATTGCATAAACAAATCATGCTTCCCACTAATTGATAGATAATGAATATAAGGCCTTATTCAAACAACCAAACACCCCATGTCAAAAGTTTTGAAAAGCTTCTCACTTGTAGGAAAACAATTTTTTCATTGCTAATACAAATAGAAACGTTAAATTTTCATCACTTGCATGCTCTTGAATACTAAAGGTATTGCATAACTAATATGCATTCCCGGGTATATTCAAATGAAGCCACATTGAATTAGGAGCATTTGGGTTATCTCATGGTATTTTCCAAACACCCCACTAAAACCATCTTTGTGCATAAAATGAGTCGAGATAACCGCAACTCCAAATTGTTTTCATATAGGCACACACTAGAACCAAAAACGTTAAAACTTATTCTCATTTTTTAACATATTAACTCTTGTCCTTAGGAATAACCATGGTAGCCGCAAGATTCTATGATCACAAAGACACCCTTAACTACATTCCCAAACACCACAAAACCAAAGGACTTACCAAAGAACAAGTAGAAATATTTAGGGGTCTAGAATCAAGGTATTTCCATGAGGGTAGAACCATTCACTCATCCTTCCTTGAAAACACCAATCTTCGTGAAGAACTAGCCGCCATTCAATTCGATTGTCTTCTTGACATCGATGAACCAATTTGTCCTAGGTTTGTGTTAGAATTCTATGCTAGTGTGACCGGCTTTAGTGATGAAGACGATGATGAATTTTGTCTTAGGTTTAGAATTAATCAAAACGACTACACCATCACCTTAGCCAACTTTGCTCAAGTGCTAGGAATTCCCAACCGAGGAACTTGTCTCTACTCGGATAAATGGTCACTCACCGCTCTTGATGCTATCAATGACCGCTCTCTACCCTACCAAACCCGTTTGGCCGACAAGGATGTCATCCGTGAACACCTTTTTAACCCTAAAAGTGACACAACCCGAGTTACCCGAAAGGGAAAAGAAGTAAACCGAGATCCATATGGAATGGAGCTAAATGAACTTAAGCCCGAATTTAAGAAATGGGAGGAGCTACTTAGAGCCAACGTCATTAGCACCATAGGAAATAGGGATCACATTAACGCTTGCCTTTGTCATATGCTCTACAACTTGTCCACCCGTCAACCATTCAATTTAGCCTACTACATAGCTAGGAGAATGATTGATATTCCAACTCAAGGATCGGTTGCTCTTCCATACGGGATGCTCCTCACCCGTCTCTATAGAAAATTTGCACCAATTCCACCAAGCACAAAAGGGATGCACCTTCACTATGAGCTCATCCCTCACATCTTTGTACCTTTGAGTGATGCACGAGTTGCTAAGACAAAAGGCAAGAGAGCAAAACCTCCAACTCCATCATCATCATCATCAAATAGCTCCGAGGATGGTCTTCCAAGCTCTCGTCTTCCGCCTCATGAGTATTATTCGTCTCTTCCCGAAATAGAGAATGAATCAGCGGAGTTCAAGCAAACTAAGGGAATGTTCAAGTGCCTTGGTAGGATGATGAACAAGATTTACAAGAAGTTGGACAAATAAGGGTACTTTTAAGGAGCGTTTGGAACAATACATTATCATTAATGTTTGATACAATTTCGTTGTTTTTATTATGTAGGATGATAATATTAACTGAAACAATGGTGAATGCTAACAATTTCATGCAGGGGATAGCGCAAGTATGCTATCAAATTTTACCCATTTTCACTATAATGTGAAAATCAATAAGCCTTGCTCAAAATACATATTCCACTATGTTTATATATATGTTATCCGCTTTTCCTAACTAGAAATGTTTAGTATAACATGTTTTGAGAAGAATTTCAGGTTTCGGAATAGTCCCCGACACCTAAAAACGAACTCTGTCCATATTTATGCGCTCCACGGATCAGACGGCACCATAATTTTGGTACCGTCCTTTACGTATTTTGGTACCGCCGTGCACTGTGGCGGACCAGACGGCACCCTTTTTAGGGTACCGTCCGTGTATAGTTTTGGTGCCGTGGATCCTCCAGGCAATTTTCTGAATTTCGACTCTTTCGTGATTCCAAATTATCTTCCATCACTTATAAATCAATCTCAACTAGTTTATACTGTTATTAGAACTAGTATAATTCACTAAGGTATATAAGAAATCCATTTCCCACCAAAATTCAAAAATTTGAAAAATCCACCCAAGGAGCCCTTTGGCATAAAGGAAGGAACCAAATTTTTGGTACCTTCAAATCCGTGGGTGATCTGAATATTATGAAATTCCACTCAATAGAACACATTTATTGCAAATCTTTTCTTCTTCACTCCATCTCTCTTGAATGGCTTGACTTGGGTGATATGACTAGCATTCAACCCACTTCCAAATCATTAGGAACCTCATCTCTTCAATGGTTTAACATCAAATCAAACACATTTCTCCATAATTTTTCACTTCTATAAATTGAGAGGTTTTACCATGATCATCCTCACACCTTCTTCATTCTTACTACTATCTAGCAAAGCAAAACCCAAGTTAAAAATGACTAAATCATCTCCAAAAACTTGCAAGAAGACCGCTAGAATTAGCGTAAGGCCTTGTTGCTTTGTTCATCTTAGCTCATCATCCGAGTCTTCTCCACTCACAATCTCATCTCCCATTAGAGATGATACAAACCTTACCTTAGCTACACCCAATACATCACACATTGTGATCACCACTCCACCACCAACAAAAACACCTACTTCACCTCCACCCGCACCCATCCAAACATCCAAAACACCCTCACCACCTTCACCAAGGTCTCCAACTCTCATTCCTATGGAGTTATTCTCAACTCCACCAACATCACCAAATCCTTTCCTAGAGGACTTGGAAGAGTTGCCTCCTAGGCCAAGTCATCCACCACCATTGCCATCACTTGACTCCTTTGAGCGGATGGCTCATGAGTCACCTCGGTCATCCCTTGACCCAAACGCCCCATTAGGGCCTACACCTCTTCTCTTCCACCCCATTCACAAAGACATTCATGGTCCTTTGTATGGGGATCATTCACTCCCTACATCAATGTCACCTCATCTTGAGGACATTGAGGAGTGTATGTGGGATACCAATCCCACTAGAGAGGAGATTCAAAACGAACTCCACAACCTCCACCAATTCAAAGGCATGGTGGACTCTCACTTGAGTGAGACAATGCAAATGCAAAGTGCTTTGCTTGCTTCCATCATGACCACCCCAAACATTTCCACCAACACCAACACATCAACCATTCCACCACCACAACCTCCCCAAACATACTACCCTCCAAGGCATGGTTGCTCAACTTGTGAGCAAACGGGCCAAACCGTGGAAAGGACCCGGATTATGGTCCATGACTTCCAAGAAGAAATGAGGTTCATCCTCAACCACATCCTTGAGCGTCTTAACGCTCTTTCCCATCCACCATCACAATAGGATGGTTTTAGACTAGTCTTTTTAGTTTATTTTTTCTTTCTTAGGATAATTTTTACTTCTTGTACTAAAAACACATCATTGTGTTCTCTTTTCATGATCTTTACTCATGAAAAATTTTAACTAATGAATGTTGTTTATTATATTGTTGGTGTCATTACATAGTGTTTGGAAATGCTTGTGAATGATCATTATTACTAACATTTTTTTGTAGCTTTATTTTCACAATCCATGAATCTTCCCATTAAAGCACCAAATTAAGGGGGAGCTTTGAACAAGGGGGAGATAATAGCTCGGGCTCATTACATTCCGCATAACCTCTTCTTTTTGTTGAGACAAAAAGGGGGAGAAAATATAGAACTTTGAAATTATTTATATTTGACTTTTCTGAAAAAGTCAAACTGGATACATTTGACTTCCTAAAAGTCAAACAGGAACCCTCATTGATAATACTTGACTTTTCCTAAAAAAAGTCAAACTGCATACTTTGACTTTCTGTAAAAGTCAACATTGTAAAGCCCCTTTTATCACTTATACCTTATCACAACAAGAACACGTCTCACACAAACACCCACGTTATACAAACACAAACGTAGATAAGAAAGATTAAGATGAGAACTTGGTGACTTGAATATGAATTCGTATGTATGTTTAGAGAGATAGAGAGAAGAAAGATGAAAACAATAAGTTGTATATTGCTTCAAGGAAAAACACACACACACACACTCAAGCACACCCCTCAAATGACATACTTGAGGGGTATTTATAGTACAAGAGAGAGGATGCCCTAAGGCTTGGCCATGGGCCTTGAGATGGACTTGGATTGGGCTTGGGTTTCACGAACTAGACAAGGCTAGCTTAACATAACTTATGCCCAATTAGCTTAGCCCAATCCACGAGCCCGTTGACTATTCTATCACGATATCTAACACACGTTACAAAGTTCCTAATCGTGAATGACCATCACTTCTAATAAAAATAATCAAGGCTAACAATCTCCCCCTAAGGGGTGGTCATTCAAAAGATGCTCCACTTGAATAGGTCTTTAATCTTTTTGAGCTTGAACTTTGTGAGTAGATATAGAATAGTCTTGATTCTTTGTTCCTTCATGCTTTGTGATCAGATAATGTGGTTGTCTGCCATTGTCAACTTCGTTGGTTAGGTGTCTCCACGTCTTTCTCCACCATGCTCACACTTCTATTTGACTTTGAGTTTCCAATGATGTAGTTCTCGAGTCTTTACACTTTGTAGATTCTTTGACATTGACGAAGAATCATCTTTAACTTTGAGTTTCCTTTGATTTTGATGAGAACTTTCATGTGTTGTTGGTATGAGCATTTGGCGAGTCTGCACGATCCATCTGCTCCAGAGCTTCCATAAGAAGAAAACATAAAAACAGGTTAGTAATAAGCGGATTCCGGCACTTACAAGTTTGAATTTCGAGGGTGTTAACAGCATAGTGTGAGAACACGTCTCTAATTCTCACAAGGGCCGTTCCTGAACTGAGTCCCACAAGTGAGATAACGCGATATACCGAAGTACATCTACAGTTCGATGAGTTGAGGTACACCGAAGCATCACCCCACGACTGTAGACCGTTTGAGACACACTAAGCGTAATCCATGGAGAATTACCGAAGTGACCTGCTGTCAGGGCTGCTTGATGTTGACCCTGGCAGGAGTTTCCATTCAATCACTGAAGATCACAAATGTGAAACTTCTCATAAATGTTCTGGCAGATTGCTAAGATCTGCGTAGGACTCTAGAATATATCACTTGTGCCCTTAATGATGAACAACAAGCGATGTCATGTCATGTGTTCCTATGAGATCTTTTGATGAATCTTGTGGCTCTAGACTCAATTAGTGCATTTTGGTTTTCCTGAGCGGAGACTAGGGAGAGGGTCTCCTTCTTCAATACCAACGATCTCTAAGAGAAAGTCGATAGATTATGTAGGGTTCCCAGTGAGAATGAAACAAATCCTTTTAAGAGGAATTGAGTGGCTAGAAGGTTAGGTGCAGTGCGTCACTGGGTCCATGACGTCTTTGTCTTCAATACCAGTGTCATCTAGTGACAACCAGTAGCATATATATTGAACCCGGTTTTACGCCCTAAGGTTGAATATGGAGGGCTATTTCTTTTCACCCCTTTTCATTACTTTTCTTTTTAATTCTTCAACCCCTTCTTTCTCCTTTCTCACATTACTCCTTTTTTCAATCATTCCTAAGGACTTCTAGTTCTAAACTATTTGTGATGTCCTTGGTTAGATCCCTCCGGCTCTGGCGGATCATAGGACGGATTTCCTATCCTTAGTCACCTTATAACTCCATGACTGTCCTATTGTTGCCATAAAACCATTTTTCTTGAAAATCTCTCAGAGTGTTTTTGATAGAAAAACATGTTTGGAACACTTCGAGAGTTTTATATTTTCAGAAACACTCCCCTTCACATGTGCTTATAAGTTTTGACAGAAATCTGCACATAGAGGGTAGAGTTCGCACTTTTGAATTGATCGACTTTAAATGAACTAGACCGATTCGAGACACGTTTACATCACTAGAGAATTAGCTTGAAATTATTACCCGTCCTGGTCAAGTCCATAGAAAGTTTCTCGAAATGGTACATTTATTGACTTTGATTACTCGTCAATTCATTGGTTCCGTCGAGTCGAGCTCTTTTGAGATTCAAACAACGATCATTAAACTTTTTGATCACATTTTAATCACGTTTCTCCCCCTCAAAAATAGCATATCCATGATGTTTTTGAAACAAAATGATTAAAAGATATGTTTTTCAAAAATCATTTGGAGAGAAACTGATTTAGCATGAATTTTGGAACAATTTTTTGTTTTATACTCCCCCTTAACGAAAGCATATTTTTCATACAGAAAATTTTAGAATCAATTAAGGGTTTAGAGGGAGTTATCTTGGTACCAAATGTGAGAGATTTTGAAAAATCTTTTTGAAAAATTTCAAATTAATGGTACGCAAGATGAAGATTTTAAAAATCTTTTGAAGATATTTAGAGAAAAATTATCTTCATGTGATTAAGGATAAGTGCTCGATATATATGAAAATCGATTTTGCGTAGCACTTTCCTTTCTTTAAAGATCGGGTTACAGTCTGAAGTAACTGCAAGCCATTATGTTTTTAGGAATAGTGCTTGAAAAATATTTAAAAACCTTTGATTTTGATAAGCACTTTCCTTTCTTTGAAGTGCGGGTCCAGAACTGATGTGTCCAGAAGCCATTAATTTGAAGTCCGGGTTTCGTACTGAAGTATACGAAAGCCATTATTTGAGAAATTTTGAGAAACGACCTGTTTTTAAAAACATTTAAAGAACTCTCGCTCAAGCATCTGTACATACCCGTATCATTGTTGAATGACATTTCTAGAAACGTACAGAATATTGATTATACAAGAGACATGTCGTAGAAGAATATTTTTGGATTTTTGATTTTCTATTGTTTTTGAATTTTTTGAAAGTTTTATATTTTTATATTTTGCTTTTGTTGGTTTTATAAAAGAAATGGAAAATCAAAAATAGAAGATAGAGAGAATGAGAAGAAGTTTTTACAGAATTGGAACCCTCTGATGAGCTGGGTTCAGAGATATTTGAATCACCTGCAACCAAAGAAGAAGAGTTTTCACAAATAACAGTGTTAGAAGTACATGTTTCCTCACGGCGAGGGTGATCACTATCAACGGTTGTAGTGGATTCGACTTCCTTAACATGATGAGTTTCACTATTATCTGTGTTGGTGCAAGTATCAAAAATCTTTCCTGTGGGAATCCATCTAAGACCTACTTTGTGGAAAACTTTTCCCGTGGGTTTCCACCTAAGGTAAGATCTAGGAGTTGTTTTCTTATCAGATGCAGCGGAAGACTCATTTTTGGAAAAACTACGTCCTAAAGAGATCCACCTATTAGGTTTCTGTTTGTTTGACATTTTATCAACGGGCTTGTTTCTATTTGGTGTCTTAGTGGATTGTGCCTCGGCACGAGAATTATCTTTCTTGAGATATTGTAAGGCACATGCATCATGATTAGCTGAAAAGACACATTTTTTACATGTAGTACAGACAAATTCAATATTCTTGTTTAAAACAGCAGCTTTAACTTTGTCACTACAGTCTTTTGGAAATTGATTCTTGTTCGAAAAAGACTTAGAATTCCTAGTGATGTTTTCTAAGGGCATAGCATTTTCTTTTGCGCAACTACTCTTAGATGTAAGCCAATCCCTAGTCTTTTGTAGAGTGTTCCTAGGTAATGGTTTACTACTACTAGCAGTGCCTTGAAATCTTGTAGAATTCATCACCCTAGATGTTGCACCTAAAATTCCGTCTTTTCGAGTCTGTGCCTTTTTCCTAGCTTCTTCTAGATAGTGATTGTTGACCATGTTGTTAGAACCGACAGATTCTTTAACTGGATTTTTGGTCACATTCCGTGTAATATTCCTAGAGATGCCAGGTGAAATAACTTTAGGTTTTTCAGCAACTGCTTTTTCTTTTTCAAAAACTTTTAAAATTCTCTTTTTAAAGGGCAGGGACTGTGGAGTGACTGTTTTTGACAAATCATTTTTCTCATTGACTATTGGAGGAGGCTGAGAAATAGACATTTTTGGTTTGAAAACCGGTTTGGGAACATTTGTTTTCTCCTCAGTCAATGGTTTTGTAAACTTAGTATCCACAGCTTTTCCTTTTAGACTTCCTAGTTGAGCACTCAAAAGATCATTTTGCTCTTTCATGTCCTTGTAAGCACGCTCATACGACAGTTTGTCATACTTGCATTCCTCAGATTTTCGATCAAGTTGTTTAAAATAGGACACGTTTTCTTTTTCAAGTTTTGCAAGAGCATTTTCATATTTTGAAACAATTGCGGAGGTCTCAGACTGGAGTCTTTCATGATCTTCAACAGAATATGTTTGTAAAATAATTGACATGATATCGGTAGTCATCACATCTTCGAAGAGAGAATCATTCAAAGTTTCCAAAAATTTGATGTGTTCAACACTGTCATTAGCTTGCTTTACCAGGGATTTATGGTCCTTGACAAAGTCAGCTGTTTCTTTCAAAAGTGCTTGTTCAACATGAATTACCCTTGCACTGATGGCATTCAGCTGAGGGGCAATTAGAGTTTCAAAAAACTTTTTCTGTTCATTATCAAAACTATTAAACCAGATGTTTGTTGTAATATTGGTTTTAGTTTTAACAGTCTCTTGAAGATACCCAATTCTAGTTTTAACGTCATCTAAAATGCTTCTAGTATCACTTGTGTTAAAAGGATTGTTTGAAGACATTTGTTCGATTTTCGAAAGAGACTTGGAAACTACAACTGGTTTTGAAACTGGTGTTGACACTTTGTTTGAAACACTTGGTGTGGTGGAAAACGTTGACGTTTCTTTTTGATTAACAAAAGTAATCCCATTAATTTTGTTCCATTTGTTATAATCAATCGGTTTAAGATCTGGATTCTTTTGTTTCATTTTTGATCTACTCTCCTCAGCTAGTTCCAACGTTTCAAGAGAATCACGAACAATTATGGGTTCATGCAAAGGTTGTCCATTGTTCAACACATTATGAGATTTTTGAGCTTTCTTGAGGAACGAAGGAGGTGAGTTACCAAGAGCCATTTTATGTGAAGTGTGAAAAATCGGATTTGCTTGATTAGAAAGCATCTTGTTTGTTTTAGCGGAATGACCCGTTGTAAGAAGCAAATTATCCAATTTTTTGATAGTTTCATTTTTATCTAGAATTTCATCAAGAAGAGAATCTTCTCGTTTTGAAAAATCAGCAATCAACTGTTTCTTTTCTTTTTCAAGATCAGAAAACAGTGTTTTTTGTTTAGAAAGTTGGTTGTTTAGATCAGAAATTTCCTTGTTTAAAGATTTTATTTTCAAATTCAGATTCACATCAAGTGTGTCATACTTGAGTTGCAATTGTTGTTCTCTTAAAACAGAATCTCGATAACCAATTTCTAATTCTGAAAGTTTGTTTGAATGAAATTCATAAGCTTTGGCGTGCTCCTTGTAACTCTCAAGCTCAGCGGTCAATTTAGCATTCGCGGCCTTAACTTCGCGATTGACCGTTTTAACTTTCTCAACTTCAATGCCACATTGATTGATTAATGATTCAACATAAGCACGTGTTTCCTCATCAGTCTTAGTATTTTGTGCCACACAGCCTCCACTAGGATCCACATCTGGAGTTTCAGAGTTAGAATTGCTACAACTCGGATTGTCCAGGTATGTATCATAAGTAGGTGCTGGCGTCACAGAATGCTGTTCGTCATGAGTAAACACATCAAATATGACATTGTTATAACATGGATCAATGATTGGTACCTCAGATACTGCGTTGGCGTCATAGACAGGAGGTGAGTCTGACTCCGTGTCATACTTAGCTTCCTGAAGATTTGCCATGAAGATGCAATTCGCATTGAGTTCCTCGAGGTCTTCCAATTCATCCACAATAGCGAAAAAATCATTTTCCTCAGCACTCAACTGTAACCCCGCTTCTTGCTTATCTGCTAACAAAGCAACTTTTCGAAGAAAATCACCAGTCTTCTTGTGCGGTTTAGTGGGACAATTTCTTGCCATGTGACCCACTCCTTGACAGTTATAACACTTAATCTGATTACCCTGATTCACATTTCCATAATTCCCAACGACTGGAGCTGCTACATACCCATTCTGATTACCCACTGCTCTATTCCCAACATTCTGTCCAATCTGATTTCCAACATTCTGACCCAACTGATTACCAACATTCTGACCCAACTGATTACCCTGATACGGAACTGCCTGATTACCCATACGAAATCCAGTAGCATATCCCTGCTGATTCCCAATAACTCCAACCATTTGTCCTTGATTACCCATATTCACACCCGGCTGTGCAATTTGCCTGTTGCGAGTGTTTGATGATATCCTTTGGTTGTTGTTAGTAGGTGTGGAATAGCGACCTTTGATTACTTGACCCAAGAGAGAAATTATTTGGAACATAGGGTCTTCTTGATCAGATTCTAGATCAGTGATTCCTTGTTCCTGGTGTTGTGGATACTGTTGTTGAATGACTTGTTGTTCTGGTGGATAGAGTTGTTGTTGTGGTTGTTGTATGTATTGCTGCAAGTTGTTGTTGTTGGAAGATGATGAAGCTTGTTGTTGTGTATTCACTGGAGGTTGATTCTTTGCAATAAGTGCCAATGGATCATGATTCTTTGCTAATCTTTCTTGCCTGACTTCATTCGCTTCAGCTTGGTTTTGTTTCAGAAAATCATTCAGTTGATCAAAGTTCACCTGATGTAAGTCTTTTGTTTGGTTGACAATAGTGACATATCGTCCCCATTCTTCTGGAAGATTATTCAGGAACTTGATGTTTTGAACGATTGTTCTGGGTGCCAACTTGTTTCTGATAAGCTCATTCATCAAAGTGCAAAACCTTCCATAGTATGATTCAATGGATTCTCCTGGTGTAGATGTAAACTTCTCCCATTCAGTTAGCAGCTTGTTCTCCATGTCTTGTTTACCAATTTCTGTTCCATAACATAGTCGTCTAACACGTTCCCACATATCGAAAGCAGTTTCACAACTGTCTACAGCAGCAAAAATGTCTATTGGTAAACCCAGTTGGACAATATGAATTGCCATGTCATCTGCATCGACTTGTTTCTGATCCTCTTCAGTGTATTCTGATTCAGTTTGAAGATGAGAGGATGGTGGGATGGGAGGTGTTGCATCAGCATTTCCAGGGACATGGACTTGTCGAGGCTTGAAGGGTCCATCCTGAATGGATTTAATCATGAGTTTTCCATTAGGTTTGGTCTTGATGTAACGAAGCATACGACTTGTCCATTGAAGATAACCACCTTTTGCCAACATAGGAGGTCGGTTTTCAGCACCGGCTGCATGAATGTCTTGTTGAGTTGCCATTGATGAAGGTATGATATGATAAAGTTGATGTAGGATCGATTCAACGATAAAGGAGTTGTGGTTGATGACGATTAAGCCCGGTTGAGGTGTTTCGGAAAGTCGTACTCGTAACCTTGGTTCTTAAAAAATTTCGCCCAAAATTTGAAATTCACTATAAAAATCAATTCTAAGGTCGTATGAAAAATTTGAGTTATGACAATTTTGACGCCAAATTTGACCCGAAAATTTTGAATTTAGGCCCAAAAATTTGAATTTTTGACCAAAATTTTCACAGTTAAACCAAAATTTGAATTTCGCGTAAAAATTAAACGTTTAGTATCCTCAAAATTTTTTTTTTATGCGTAGAAAGAGCTTAGGCGTAGAAACAGAAGTTACGAGTAGGAAATGGTTACGAGTAGGATCTTATGCGTAGGAAGCTTATGCGTAGGATTCCATAGGCGTAGGATCTCTTAGGCGTAGAAAGTATCTTACGCATAACCTTAGGCTTATGCGTAGACAAAAAAAGTTAGTTGTAAAACCTTACGTGTAAGTGTGATCTTATGCGTAGAGTTCTACTCGTAAGAGTTTATGCTTATGCGTAAACTTAGGTTAAAAACCAAAAATCCTTTACACTGTCACAGCGTAAGGGATATCCACAAGTCGAAGTGTTCCACACACTTATCCAAGTGAGGGAAGCACTGAGTAACCTTTGAAGCTCGAAGATTCTTCACCAAAAAGTTATGAGTAGAAAACTAGGGTTTTGACTTTTTGACTTCTACTCGTAAGAAATTTCCAATGATTCAAACGATGTCTCTTGCACAGATATCCTTAAAAACACTCCAATAACACAAATCTTTTGACCTTTTTCACCCAAAGTGCTTATAAAAGTTACGAGTAGAAATGACCAATAACCAAATACGAGCTTAAAAATGAAGAAAAACACGTAAAGCTACGAACTTTTTGCAAAAAACTGAAACTTTAGCACCAAATAAACCTTAAACCACAAGAATCTTGAATTTTAAAGTGCAAAAATTAAAGCTTTAAGCTTGACAAAAAACGTATAACGAGAGCCTTTTACGCGTAACCCTTCAAAACAAACACAAACACTCCTAAACCATTGTTAGGCGATTGATACCAATTGTAGGACCTTAGATATATCAACCTTATCACTTTACCAAGCAAACCCAACACACGTAACCCAAGTTACGCGTATAAAACGTGAAACACAAACACAAACAAAGCTTAGAAATAAGATGAGAAAGATGGTGACTTGAATATGAATTCGTATGTATGTTTAGAGAGATAGAGAGAAGAAAGATGAAAACAATAAGTTGTATATTGCTTCAAGGAAAAACACACACACACACACACACTCAAGCACACCCCTCAAATGACATACTTGAGGGGTATTTATAGTACAAGAGAGAGGATGCCCTAAGGCTTGGCCATGGGCCTTGAGATGGACTTGGATTGGGCTTGGGTTTCACGAACTAGACAAGGCTAGCTTAACATAACTTATGCCCAATTAGCTTAGCCCAATCCACGAGCCCGTTGACTATTCTATCACGATATCTAACACACGTTACAAAGTTCCTAATCGTGAATGACCATCACTTCTAATAAAAATAATCAAGGCTAACAAACATCATGCATCAACTAGTGAATACTTTGACTTTCATAAATAGTCAAACATCATACACTTGCATTACCATTCTCTTTTCAAGTTCTAAAACTAATATTTTTATAACTCTTGTACAAAATTTGTATCTTTTATAAAAATAAAATTTATATTTTGTCCTCAACAAAAAGGGGGAGATTGTTAATACAAATATCGTCATTAAACGTTATTTATAAAAATGTCTACTGTTAGATGTCTTATTGCTTTAGCTGTGAAAAACAAATGGCCTCTTTTCCAACTTGATGTTAACAATGCTTTCTTGTATGGAGATCTTGATGAAGATATCTATATGACCATCCCTAAGGGGTTCTGTAATGAGAACAATAAAAATAAAGTTTGCAAACTTGTCAAGTCCCTGTATGGCCTAAAACAAGCTCCCAGGAAATGGAATGAAAAACTTGTCAGTGTTTTAAAGGAAAATAATTTTGTTCAATCTGTCAATGATCATTCTTTGTTCACCAAAACATAGAATAACAAGTTTATTGCTCTGCTTGTTTATGTGGATGATATTGTCCTTACTGGAAACTGCATTGATGAGATAAACCTATTCAAAGAATTTCTAAAATCAAAATTTCATATTAAAGACTTGGGAAATCTAAAATATTTTCTTGGCATTGAGGTTTTAAAAACTGGGAATAACATTTGTCTCTCCCAAAGAAAATACTGTCTTGAACTCCTCAAAGAATTTGGCCTTCTTGGGTGCAAACCTGTGTCCACTCCTATGAAACCCAACTTTGTCCTTCCATACATTCCCACTGCAGATGATCCTTTACTTGTCAACATCACTGGTTATCAGAAGTTACTTGGGAAACTTATCTATCTCACCCATACAAGACTTGACATCTCATACTCAGTTCATTGTCTGGCACAATATATGCATTCTCCCTTGAAATCTCATCCGAATGTGCCCTCAATGTTCTGAGATATCTAAAAGGAGCTCCAGGAAAAGGTCTAAGGTACAATTCTAGCAACTCTGAAAATCATCAGGATATAGTGATGCTGATTGGGCCAAATGCAAGAAAACCAGAAAATCTGTCACAGGGTATTGTGTTTTCTTTAATGACTGTCTGATCTCATGGAAAAGTAAAAATCAAAACACTCTTTCAAAATTTTCCACGAAGCAGTATAGATCTATGTCTACTGCCGCCTGTGAAATCATTTGGATTCAAAAAATCTTAAAGGATCTAAAAGTTGATATTAATCTCCCTGTTAATCTTTTTTGTGATAACAAATCTGCTTTACAACTTGCTGTCAACCCTGTTTTCCATGAAAGATCAAAACACTTTGAAATTGATGTTCACTTCATCAGGGAAAAAATTGCTAGAGGTGTTATAAATGCTAAAAAGATTGGCTCTTCAAACCAAACTGCTGACATACTCGCTAAAAACCTCCCTCGTCTATCAGATAAATTTTTGTGTGAAAAATTGATATTGTTTGATATGTTTGCCCATCAGATTAAGGGGGAATGTTAAATTTTGGGGTATCAATCTGTGGCAAACATATCATTCTATCAATTGCTAATGGCTTTCAAGTTATGTTCATTGCAGAGATTCTACAGGGGTTAATCATGGACAAAGAATAAAAGGTTTAAAGTTCCAAGATGCTCGTTTCTGCTGAAGCTATACCCATTTATGCTGATGAGTCATTTATAGCCGTTAGAGGGGTCTTTGTGTAACTTAATCTCCTATTTAATAAGTCCCTTAATCTAGGGTTAGATATACTGGTGTGTGCAGTCATTGTTACACACTCTTCTCATCTTTCTGATCATTTCATTGATCTTGTCTTGTCTTTGTACTTACATGATTATTGTCTCATTGACATTAATCTAACCTTGTAACATTTTGGATACTATTGTAAACTTAATCTAAGCTGACTATTGTGGCTTAGGTTTGAATAAAGGTTCTATTGTTCACCTTATGTTGCTTATACTATCGTACAGTGTGTAACAAGCATAATACATACCTTTTGCACACGAGCAGTCAACCTTGTCATTGCACTTTTTAGTTTATGAACACCCGATCCAAGTTACGGCCACTAATCTACAGTCAAACCATGATATACAAAAGTATCAACACAGATTTAAAAAGACATGAAGCAACATATGATCTATGAACAATCAGGTCATATGCACAATATATGAACAAAATTCGAAACTAATAAAACGATTAGTACAAAAATTATAATGTATGATATGTAAATACGTACTTACGTATGATAATCCATTATGATCTTTAAAGAACTTTCTTATGAATTTATAAATAGAATATCCAAATGCCAAATTAAACTTTCAATATTGATATGAGAAACTAGACATGGGAATATGGAGACCGCTAATTAATATATGTCATTTCAAAGCATGCATCTTATGGTCTTCAATAATGGAAACCGCAAAATGATATGATTGCGCGTATGGAAAGAAGAATATTATCATATAATACTCTCCAAAAAAAATAAGTACCTTAGATGTAAGCTTATCCAGTGACGGTTAAGCATCAATTTCTATTTCTGTCGTACGAGCGACATGAAAGCTGCAAATCGCCTCTAGGAAAACCTCTAGTGCTCGGAATTCAAATGGAGACTCTGCATGCATTATTAAATAAACCATAAAATAAACATGCTTGAGCAACAGACAAAAAGCTATTTCTTTTCAAACCCAAGATATACAAAAAAAATACAAAACTGAAAATAAAATTTTGCACTAACAGAAACTAAGGCAGAATTCGAATACTATACCATCTTCTTCGTCAGTTTCAACATCATTCTGACCACCCAATTCTCCTTGATTTGCATTTATAATAAGCAATCTCCTACGTAGCTCCTCAACAACTGGTATTACATTATCATCTGAAGGATCTCGAAGCAATACCTACCCCAGAAAATGAAAATAATGGTTTAGTAATCATGTAACAAAGTCAAACTGTTTTGCTGAACCTCCATATGAAAATGATCGAATCCTAGGAACAAAGCAAGATAGAATACCAATATAATTTCATGCTGCAACTAATATATGAACCATCTTCTATATAATACATGCTACGAGCATCAAGATACATCTATCATATATTAATAACTGTTATAGGTTAAAAAGAGATTTAGAAAATTGAATTCGAGTTTCTCCCCTAATAAAAAGGAACCTAGAAATGAATCAAATTAGCAATTGACCTTTAGAAGAGAGTGTTATGAAGAATTTTGATGATTCAATGGTGTGCATCTGAGGAACCAGAAGATTGCTTATCAGAAACACCATTGTGCTCCTCATCATTGCCTTGGATTTGTGCCGGAAGTTGATACCCCGAAAACCCACCTACACTGGAACTAATTCCAGTTATAGGAGACGGGTAATGGAGAGTTAGGCCTTGATGTTGATCAATCCCCACACCGGAGAAAAGATGTTCGTCCACCCAGGCACGAACCTGTGGCGTGTTACTGGACTGAAGGGGTCCCCTCTGAGACTGGCCAAATAACGGCTGCAAAAACAGCATAGTATGTGATGAACCAAACACAAACCCATTCGGAACACCGTCCCCACTTCAACCCATTCTCTTTACATTTAACAAATCATAAAAATTGAATCAGCATTATTTGTTGTCACCTCTAACATCGTTTTCCAACCGAATAAGTTCAACCTTCACCGAGTCCTGTAGTAGATCCTTGACTTTGCATAACACAAGAAATATATTACACCAACCTGGATTTTCTTTAAGTCAGCGTTGAAGTCTGTATTAGATCAGATATTGCAAGTGATTTTTCAAATTTCAAGAACATGGATTGCAACTAACACGAAACCATTTATGTAATTGATATTGACATTAGTTTTGCACGATGTAATGTGAGAAGAAATTGATTTACCTTGAGTGCTTCAACAACCTAAATATGGCCTTTCCTAAATGCAGGACCAAGTTCCTTCTTAACGGGTTTTATAACCACACTCTACAAATACACCACTTATTACCAGCTTGCTCAATTTAAAAGCGTACACATCAACTTAACATGTACAAAAGTTACCTCTACTTCTTTAGGTTGTGCCAGTTTCTCTCTTGCTTTAAGAGACACTCCAATTTTATCCTAGGCAAAAACATGTATCCAAAGCTAAGATGACTTACACCAATTCTCAAAAGAAAAAAATTATGAAAGATCAGAAGCTTATATGCAATTTGAAATAGATGGGTGATAATAGAGGCTTACAAGATCAAACACAGATCTATCAGCAATCAAAAC
Organism: Chrysanthemum makinoi; assembly: GCA_910596185.1. Taxonomy (NCBI): domain Eukaryota; kingdom Viridiplantae; phylum Streptophyta; class Magnoliopsida; order Asterales; family Asteraceae; genus Chrysanthemum; species Chrysanthemum makinoi. Next base: position 189,118,767 of record OU343223.1, read on the forward strand.
ACACTCAATCCAACCGAAAAAAGACTTCATTTCAGCCATCCAGCAATCTTCAACATAGTGATCCATCACATTTTTTTATAGAAGCCTAACATATTAAGGAAAGCTTAGTAGGAGCATAAAACATATGAAGCAAATTGAAGTAGGCACGAATCGAACAAGATCGATAGCATAAGTGACAGCAAACTAATAAAAAAAGTGCAAAAAACCTTAACAAATTTATATCTTCATCTGGTAATTTTGGGATGGGATAATAACATACAGAGCATTGTTAATCCTAAAAAGGCTTGATTTTTATTATAGAAATCCAAGCATATAACATATGGTGCTCAACCTGATCCCTTTCTTTTATTAAACACTGGAGATCAGATTCCAGCTTTGCAATTCGCCCCACATCTCTTTCTTCTTGATGTATTAACTTGGTCTTTTTTTTCAGCCATTTGTTGTTTCAAGCTATCACGCTCTTGAACCAAACCTTTGCGCTTCTTAACCGCCATAGACAACTCCCTTAATAGGGCAGCTTTATCCTCAAATCGTTGAAGATCAACTTACAAAGACCCATTTTGATCTTTCACTGCACTTAGTTCTTCAGATATATTTGTTATCTTATTGGAGCACTTATCCGGTTCCAATGTATTCTCTGCAAGATAGTTCTTCTCCTGAGCTTCCACCACCAATGACACCGTAAGGCAATCAATCTCAGCATGTGCAGCCTCTTTTGTTCTATCTATTTCATCATGTAGCCTGATAGATTCATTTGCAAGCCACGTGACCTTATCAGCAATATCGGATGACTGAAGTTACTCTCCAACACCACTAAATGGCAAAACTTCTTCACACTTTTTAAGCACCACGTCCCTTTGCAATGGGGCTTCTTTCAATGAATTAGCAGCCTCTAGGGGAGTTGATATTTTTGCAGTTCAATCAAACATTTATCTATCTCATTTTTTTTCTCAACAATCACTTGCTTTAGTGAGTCAAGTTGCTGAACAAATGACTTACCTTTGGTCATAGCCAAGTAAAGCTTTTCTTTGGTATTAGCAGCCCGTGTCTTCTGTAATTAAATCCTGATTGAGCTTTTCGATCTCTGAATTCAACATCTCAATTGTTTTCTTGCTTTGCCAAGCTATTCCATCAGCTTACCGTATTAACTTCCAAATAGCTACTTTTATGGGACAACTCATATTCTTTCCTTTTCAGTGAAACAAATTCCTCTCATACGATAAAGACAACTTTTCCCAAGTCAGCTTCAACTTGGTAATCTGACTTAACCTCTGTTAAACACTGGTTTAGCATTTGAGCTTCTGAAAGGAAGCGATTGTAATACTAAATTATAATGGAGGTATTTTTTTCAAGATGAGATAGTTTATCACTAACAGATATAGCCATAAATTCTTCCTCACCGAAAACAGTTGAACAAATAGATCTAATCCTATCTGCAATGGTCTCAACAGAGGAAAATTCGACGACCTTCACATTAAGGTAGATTCTTGGTCATATGAGAGATCCACTAAAGTCATAATATCTCAAAAGAACCATTTCTATAACATTGTATGATATTTAGTTACATATGGAAAAATTATTTAGTAAATGATGTGGCGGGCTTGTTTTTTGAATATTGTTTACAAAAAAAGGTATAAATATATCAAATTTTTTATTGAATGCATTAAGAATGAAAAGAATTAACGGTTAAGAACAAAATATCAAAAGCATAGCCCGCCCTATGAACGAGCAAGCCTTAAAGATATTGTTAAAAAACCACTTTTCAATAAGGGCAAAGGAGAGGATGAAGGATACAAGCTAAGAAGCTCGTCGCCACTGCACAAAGATGATACACTTGTAATATATAACTTCTTAGAAAGCAACAGAATTACATAAGCTGCAAGTAAGAAAAATGAGCACCTCTCTACATCAACCAACTTAAATCGGGATCTCAGGTGGACGATAGCAATTCTCAGTATGCATTCTTTAACCGAGTGCATAACCTTTATCGGGCTTCAGATATATGTGATTGTTAGGAATTAGAAATTCCATAGTGAAGAGTCGGTCACCCCAAATATAATCTAGCATAAGTTAGCTCGTAGACATATCGTTATTTATTGTTTTATTAGTTAGTTATTTAGTTTAGAGCAACACCGTGGAGGAAGGACGGGTCTTTACCCACTGTATGCCTGATCCACAGTCCGAAGGAGGACGTTTAGTTTGTAACTATAAATACCCTCCATGTGCCAAACGATTTCAAATACACAATGCACATGTTGAGGAGGAGGATTTATCCAAAAACCAGATGAGTATTTAAACAAGGCCACATTTTGTCCCATGTTTTCTAAACCTAATTAAATCACTTGGGATCCAAAATCTCAAAGGGTTTGATATTTTTGATCGGGGAAGAATTTGTGATTTAATAATGAAAATTGATAAAAGGTGATCGTTTTGATTTAATTGTGCAGGCTGATCTCTCATATGTGCTAAACGCTTTCGAATCACGAAGCACATATTGAGGGGGAGCAAATAAACTATCGAGGTACGAAAGTTTTTTAAAGTGATTTATAAAGTACATTGATTGAGTTTTCAAATGGTTTCTTAATGGCTTTTGTAATCGTGGATGTACTTCAAAAGAACTCTTGCCTCTATGTGATAAAATGATTTCAAATATCCTACGCACATATTGAGGGGGAGAATTTACCAAAGAAAATCAAATGGCTTTTTCCATGGAAATTGTGATCAAGAAATTATTTCTAATAAATTATTTCAAAGAACTCTTGCCTCCATGTGCTAAACAATTTCAAATCATATGCACATGTTGAGGGGGAGGTTTTCTAAATGATCAAAACTATTAAGGTACAAAATGCTTTGATCTCGTATCACAAGTACCTTGATTGTTTTTCCAAATGATTTTTCAAAGTGGTTTCATGAAGGAATGAACTGTACCAAAAGACCGACCATTTTACTTTATGCATGGTGTTATAAGGATGGTTAGGTTAGGTATTTGTTCCCACGATCCGCCAGAACCGGAGAGATCTACCCAGGGACAATCCACTAGATAGTGTAGAGTCTTTAGGTATGATGAAAAAAAGGAGAAAAATGAGATATGGAAAAAGTGCCGACTGAGACAGAGCTAGAACTGGAATAAACCTAACAAGGTTCTAGTTATGAAGTCTCGGTAAGCACTGAAGGGGTTGAAGAATGAAAAAGAAATGAAATGAGAAAAGGGTGAAAAGAAATAGCCCTCCAATAATTCAACCTTAGGGCAGACACCGGGTTCAATACATATACTACTGGTGTTTACTAAGGTAACACTGGTATTGAAGACATGACATCATGGACCCAGTGATGCACTGCACTACAACTTCCCAAGCTACTCAAGTTCCTCTTAAAAGGGCTTGTTTCATTCTCACGGGGAACCTACATAATCTATTGACTTTCTCTTAGAGATTGTTGATATTGAAGAAGGAGACCCTCTCCCTAGTCTCCGGCATAGGAACCAAATGTGCACTATTGAGTCTAGAGCCAAGAGATCGTCCACAATATCTCATTAGGACACTTTCAATGAAGACTCTCTGTTTCACACAATGTGGAAATTGAGATTATATCTTATGAGTCCTACGCATTATCCTTGTGGTATTGCCAGAACATCTGAGTGATATGCATACATATTTACAATGAAGATGGAAAGCCTTCTGGAGCCAACATCAAACAAGCTCCTGGTGGGTGACATGTGAGATCTTTTCTAAAGATCAAGCTTGTGACAACTGGATAGAAACGATGGGGCGATTCACTCTTGAATCAACCTTGGTCTAGGATTAGAATTGACGAATACTTTTGGAAAAACCATTCGATGTGCAAACCTTCTTTTCTCTAGCACGTCGAATGTGTATTCATTTTCAAACACAAAAAGTATATCTGATTGAAAAATACTTTTGGAAAAACCGTTCGATGTGCAAACCTTCTTTTCTCTAGCACGTCGAATGTGTACTCTCTTATATACAAAAAGTATTTTGATTGAAAATTGATCTTTCTCATAAAACCTTCGTCGTATTGCAAAACTCTTTCTTCTAAGCAATACGCGATTGTTTTCAAATCAATTTTTCATCAATCAGTGAATCTCAATTCGCCTGGTTCACTCACTCCGTGTTGTCTTCTTTGAGACGTTCCGGTTTGAGAACGGCTAGAACAGCTGCGAAAACCTGTCAAGGAGATTCTTAGGAATCCTACCGATCACAGCAGTACTTGTCTTGATCAACGGGAACCGTGGGCCGTGTACCTCAATTCATCAAAAGTGATCAAAGACACTTTCGTGCGCTTTATTGCTAACTGTCGTATGCAGGTACACCCCGACAATTGCAGCTGATCGAATTGAGGAGTCAATCCAAAGCCGCATGCTCACAGCATCCACACTTAATTGAAGAAATCATGACTAGTACTTATCTACATAACCGGCTCGATATTTCTATACTATGCTTCGCTACTGCAAATATCATGAACCAGTAAAAGCTTCCGCTACTCTGATAAAAAGATGTCATGATCCAGAAAGTGTGAGCATGTCGGTCCAAAAGTCACAACATCACATGAAGGCAACACAACTATGGATGATCCAGAGAGATTTGCTGTGGCTGATGATCTCAAAGAAAGCTCGAAGATCATCAAAGATGTGGATCAGTTCAAAGACCTCCACTGAAAGTACAAAGTTATCGGACTTTAAAGAATCACTGCTAAAACACAAAGATGCAGATGTTGAAAAATTAATGTATGCGAGCTCAAGACTGAAGATTAAATATAATGCTAGGATTCGTAATGTAAAACATGGGGTGACCTCCCTTAGGGGGAGATTGTTAGGAATTAGAAATTCCATAGTGAAGATTCGGTCACCCCAAATATAATCTAGCATAAGTTAGCTCGTAGACATATCGTTATTTACTGTTTTATTAGTTAGTTATTTAGTTTAGAGCAACACCGTGGAGGAAGGACGAGTCTTTACCCACTGTATGCCTGATCCACAGTCCGAAGGAGGACGTTTAGTTTGTAACTATAAATACCCTCTACCTCCCAAGGTAGAGGGTTGGACCTTTCATTCATCTTAATCTAACCTTCTATGTTTTCTTTCACTTTCTCTCTTTAGAAAGGTTCCCACTTTCTCTCTCTAAAACCTCTAAGCAATTCGACCCATATTATTGTTTGTTATGTGTTTATGAAATCCAATATGTTTCAGTGATAAGCATAACAAGTTGGTATCAGCGTAAGAAATAAACAGTGCTTACATTAATTTAAGATACTTAACTTATGTTTAAGAATTTAGAGTTGAAACAAAGTAAAAAGAACCTGGATTGTATTTGCCTTCTTCGAACTGGCTGGTTATAGAACAAATCACGAACAACAACTGCAACATCCAAGACATGCCTTAGTGAAGGTACTCTAATCCATGCATAGCTATAAGTAAACTATGGGTTTCAAGGAGAATCACAGAATCAATGTTTGACAGATTAATTTGCATCACCTATCATAGTCTATTAAGAATAACAATTGCAGCTGGTCTTGTATAACACTTGAGTATACATTACATGTTTTGCCAACTTCTTGTCTATCACCATCGATTCCTAGATACAAGCATTTGCAACCCTGAAAAACAAGAACAAGAATCAGAAAAGGCAAACTGTCATTAAATGTTAATATCAAAATTCAGGACATATAGGTACTTGAAAAAGACATCATATAACTCACACCTTTATAACCTTGCGGTAACCGTTTGGCATTTCATGTGCCTTTGTAAAATCTTCCAACAGAGAAACGTCAGATATTGAGCTTAGTGCTTCCCCTCGAAAGCCAAAGCTTTCTGGAACAGTGTTCATACGAGCCAGCTGTTCGAACTTAGAAGTTGCTTCATACAATGCAAAAAATAAACACAATCATATGACTTGATAAGCCAACTATAAAAGATTTCTAGAATCCATTTTTGGACTGAATACGACATGATCGATAAGACTTTCTTTAGTAAGATAGGAATTACATTTAGGCATTGTGAAACTATACAAAAGCAGACGCATATGAGATGTTAAAATCTATATAAACCAGTAAAATTACTAAACTATCCTAATATAAGGTATGTTCAGATACATTTCTTGAATTACTCTATTTATTTAGGATTAATTTAGTTTCCTTCTTTTAGCGTTGTATCATTCCCAATAAATAGAGGTGATTACTTGTTATAGCATTGTGTCCCTGATAAATATAATTTTATTATGTCCATCAGGAGTGTGTGTTTAAGAATCCAAGGTCTGGATATCTATGCTCTTCTGAGCAAGTTGATCAAACACAAGAACAGTTGGCTCATATATGGCCTGTTTGGATATGCAATATGGAATTAATCATCTGATTCTTGCAGCTTTAAATAAAGATAATCTGCTTAGTTGATAAGCCACAAATAAAAGCTATTCCAAGCACTCCTTGACCACCAAATGGCTTTTAGTCTCTAGTGTGAAGTTTGTTTGTATATACTGGTCTCCTAGGATATTTTTTGTTTCAGCTTTATTTTTCTAGTTATATTATTGAAGGAAAACAAAATAATGTCTATATGCCATCCACGATTGTATTTAAATATACTTTAATTGAACCCATAAGTAGTTTTGTTGACTTTAATCAAATTTTGCGTATTCCCCGTCCTAGATATGTGCTTTCCTCTTTGGAGAAGCATCATAATGTTACTCAATCTCGGATTTCACACATATTTAATCGATTTATCATCATCCGAAATGTCCCCTGCTACACCAAAAGCCACCTCTCTTGACTTAATCTAACTTATAGATTGATTACTTTCAAACTCCGAAAACACAATAAACGCAATATTATATCTTTTTGACCAGTTTAGTGAGAAACATTCTTACTCCACCAACCAGTTTGGGGGTTTCAGACGAATTTCCAAATTGCTGTCTACAAAAACTTCATATTCCAGTTTGCAGTCTTATGTAAGGCTCGTGCAAATAGTGGTCTGGACAAAATGAAAATCATTAACGTGGTTGCAAAAGCTGTCCCTGAACCCCACAAAGTTGATCTGAAATAAACTAAGAATAACAAAAACAAAAATGAAATATCTGCTCATATATACCTGCTGCTATAATAGATTTTGTCTGATTCATCTTCTTCCTATTCATGACCGTCAAGTAAACTGCACTTCGTCCCTGAACCCCACAAGTCCATATTTTAGTATTTTTATGAATGTTTATTGCGTTATTATGATTAAATACAATATTTAAATATTCAATAAAACCAATTCAAACCAATCCCCTTGCAGCTATTTTCTTATTTGACCCGAGACTTATTTATAAGTAAGTGGGTCGAAAAGGCCACTAATAGTGTGATCAATAGGAATTCTTATTGAATTCTAATGATTCACATCATGTCAATTAGGGACGATAAAGCTTTTGCTGTAGTCTTTAAATAGTTTCCATTATTACATTAAGATTATCAAAGAAGCAGGATACGACCATACTATTAGTCAATTAGCTAGACTCATTCACAAAGGTCAATGAATATCTCTTTAATATAATAAACAAAGACCAAATGACATATATCTCTATGGTTTCCCTTCATATCAATCAAGCATCCATTACAAATAGAAACTTAAAGGAAACAATAGAACTTATCATTGGCAGTTGTGGACTTACAACATCAGTCCAGGTCCACCATTAACTACTGCTCAGAAGTGACTAATTCAGTAATTTTGCGCAAACCACATGGACCAATGATGTAACTTACTCTTGATATAATAACTACATTAAAGCACACAGGCAATTAGTAAAACACACTTTACCTTCAAATTCATCATCACGATGCTCAACATATGGTTGCTTTTTGGAATTCTCTTTCTGACTGTCTTCAAAGTCTGGTTACTCATTTTCATCGTCAGACGTGAGTTCTTCAATTATCCGGCCCCTTGATTATTTGGCAACAAAGGTCTGCTTTCATGGATTCTATATGCATGTTCATCCATGAAAGGATTTGGTCTTTGACCAAATAGGCTTGATCCTAATGGATTCCTAGTTGAAGACCATGATCATAAATCAAGAGCAAGGTGAGTTCACTATATTTGGTATTTTTTCCCACGTGATGAGCACAAAAAATCTTTACTTACCAGATTACATCCAAGTTTGATTTAATTCATTGCATGCCTGTCAAAACAGTATTCAGTTAGCTACATCATAACTCAAGAAAGCTCATCACTCACTTGGTATGAATAAGCCTCCGTATAAAATAAAACATTAATCAACTATTGATACAAAAGCACAAACTAAGTTCGACTAAACATGATATGAACATTACTTTGACCTGATTTACAACAACCTTGCTTCATAATTATTGACACAGCTCAAAACAAGATCCAATGAAAGTTTCGAAACCTTGCATTGTTGTTATGTTCAGAGAAAAGCTCTGACAATGATAAATATAGTGGACAGATTTCGTAAGCATTATATTGGCATCAATCTTGAATTGATAATTGAATAAATTAAATTATGTAACCCCATTGTTTTTTTGTTCAATGTGTGCGCCTTTGTTGTTCAAAAGTAAACGGTATTAAAAATCAGTGACTCATTGCTTGATAACAACAACAATAATACACACAGTAGACGAGCTTCTTTACCACAAAGTGCCAGATTCAAACCCTCACATCTAACGTCCGGGTGATGAGCATCAATCACGAATTCCAGAGATTTGCGTTGAGGTAGTATTTGGGATGACGTGGCTCTAAAATCCTTGAAACAAATTACAAAACTTCAGCTAATTACTCTCTTTAAGGAAACAATATCCTCGTATATACATACATATGATATGATTTGATGATTACTTCAACCAACTTACTCCTGAAGCTGATCAATAGAAGTTTTCAACTTCTTTTCGAGGACACCAATTCTCTCTTCACAAGCTGAGCTCTCACCTTGTGGAAAACGGAATTTATATCTAGTAAAACTAACCAAAAAACACAGGAACTGAATTACACCAACCTGCAGGAGTTTCTTTGACTCAACTGTCTAAGTCTAACAGCTTCTATTCTCAACGTTTGCCTTCCTTCCACATTTGTTGTTTAACATCCAAATAAATAAGATCAAATATATTTGTCATTAGGGTATTGAGGGAAAATAGGCATACTTTATGTGAGAATAAACACCCATTAGGGTTTGTAGGGGAAAAAAGCGTATTTTTAATATACATGATTAGTGGCTGAAAAGATATGTATAAATTGACAATAATTGTTTGCATAAATTTATAGATTTTGACTTGCAAGATATAATAAAAAAATGTATTGGTCTAGTGGTTATCATGTTTGTTAATGCTACAAACACCCTAGGTTCAATCCTTGCAAGTGACAAAATTTTTAAAAAACAATCCGAAATTTTTAGTAAAATTAATTATTCCGAATTTAAATGTTCTTAATAAATAATAAAATAAAGTTAAAATAAAAAAATATTTAACAACTATCATAAAAATTAATTATTCCGAATTTTAAAATAAAAAAATTTAAAATTGAACATAAATTTAAAAAAAAAATGTCATATAAATTAAATGATGATATGGAATAATGATATGACATTATGGGATGTCAAGTGGCATTATATGCGGCATGCCTCCTTTTTATATATATATATATATATATATATATATATATATATATATATATATATATATATATATATATATATATATATATATATATATATATATATATATATATATATATATATATATATATATATATATATATATAGTTAGGATCAAATAAGAAGATTACTTAAAATAAGAAGGAATAAAAAGAACTATAACCGCAAATCCGAGATGCACCGACCTAAATTAGATGCATTATAACGCACTATAGTATGTTTTCTAGCTTTTAATCAGATGCATATACGTATATTAGATGCATTTCATGATTTCTCTTGTTTTTTGTTCCTCTGCGCGTGCGGAAATCATGAAAATTAATTTGCATCATCTATACATCAAATTAACTTTCGAAACTCAAGATGTTGCATCTATATGAATATAAATGCATCTAATGCAAGTCGTTGCATCTCAAATGCGTGATTTTGGTCACTTCTCACCACTTCTTATTTTAATTTACTTCTTACTGGATCCCTACTCTCTCTCTCTCTCTCTATATATATATATATATATATATATTTTTTTTTTTAAATGTGAAAATCTTATGAGATTTATGTTATTGATTTGTGTGTTTTTAGATATTGTTGGTGATGTTCTTAACCTTTGTATCATATGTTCTTAGATATGGGTTCATTAAATATGTGTTCAAGGTTTCATTTGTTATCAATAAAAGAATAATCATGATATCTATACTACATATAAAAAAAATGTCAAATTTTAAAAAGTGAATGTTGAAAGTCAAAGGTGAGAAAAATGTATGATGTAATTAATATTTCTTATTAAAATACCTTATTTGTTAAAATTACAATAATGTATTCACATTGTACAATGAATTAAAAACATATCTACCAAATTAAAAACAACTAATTAAAATACCCTTACTAAAAATTACAATAAAATTTTCACAATGTACAATTTAAACAATCTACAACATAATCCAAAATATAAAATAATTAAACACACTAATTAATTTTATTTTTAAAACACCTTAAAATTAAAATTACATGTTATTATACAGATTTATACAAATTAATAAAACACACAAAGCTTCATACAAGCTAACAAGTTGATGGTAAATATAGTTTTGTAAATCGGACCAGACCAACAGGTTCAACCGGGAACCGGTGTCGCCACCGGTTCGATTAACTAATAAAAGCCATCTGAAAACGAACCATAGATGACCCGTTGAAACTAATATAAACTGGTGAATCAGGTCTCATCGAGATCTATTTCTCCGGTTAATCGTCACAGGGTACCCGCCGACACAACGCGCGGGTACCCTGCTATACTATATATAAAGGAAAGACCAAATAGTAAAAAGTGAAAAGTTGAAACTGAAAAAGAAAATATTGAAAACATATATTTCAAAAGGAAACTGTTAATATATATAAAAAAACCGGGTTGACCTGGGACGCTTCAAACCCGGTAGGTTGACCCGATTTACTTTGACCCGTATTTGACCCAACCCATCGGGTTGACTCGATTTAAATCGACCCGTTTTTCGACCAAAACGGTTCAACCGGTTGAACCACCCCGGTCTAACCGGGTTTCAGAACATTATGTTTAATCCCAAAATCTTCAAACTTTTATTATTTTTCGTTTATAACCCATAATTTTTTTTAACACAAAACGATTTGTCATTATAAAATCCCGTTGCTATGTACGGATACTCGTCTAGTATTCAGAAAAGAAGAAGACAAGAGTAAAAAAGGTATTTTTTACTTTGGATAAGGACAAATAAATACACTCATAAGTTCTTCACAGAGACAACAGTTATTCACAGAGACAACGAGTGTACTTTCAAAATGTTACGGACTGAATCTGCAATTTGGTCAAAGTGTCAAACTACAAAAGACGATTTTTGCAATTACTGGCCAAACAAAGTTTTTTCTAACTTGTGCCTAGGGGCACAAGTCAGTATGGTAATGGGGCGGGTTTGGGGCGGGGCGGCCATCCCCATCCCCAAATCCAATAACAAAAATCATCCCCAAACCCGCCCCAATCCCCATTGGGGATCTTATCAGGGCGCCCCGTTGGGGCTAGATACTCCCTCAAACCCGCCCCATTCCCCGTTGGGGTCTTATCGGGTTATCTTTTTTGAGCACGATACTCCATCATATTCGTGTCGCTCCTCGTTTATTCTTATTTTTACACTATTAACAATATGATTATATGGAATAACATGAAGAATCGAAAACCCATTAATAATATATTAATAATTGGAATAAATCACAACTTTATTGAATAATATGACACAAAAGAAACTTCTATGATCACAGTTTGAAATATCACAAATGATAAAAACTAACAAAAATTAGATAATTATATTTAGTACGTAAATACTAACACAATATTTTATGTATAAAGATATTTGTATATGTATATGTATATATTTCGGGCCGGGGCGGGGCGGGGCGGAGATGGTATGCCCCGTCCGCGCCCCAAACCCGATAAGAATCCCCGTTAAGGCCCCAAAACCCGCCCCGAAACCCGATAAGCATGCCCAGCCCCGCCCCAATAAGTTCGGGTTTCGGGTTTCCCCGTCGGGTTCGGATTTTTTCCCATGCACAAATTAAGCACCAATAAAAGTACACATAAAATGTGAATCACTGTGTACTTTTTCGTGGGCATGTATTCTTATGGTGCTTAACTTGACAAGTTAAAAAAACCCAAAAGGTAAAAGCTTAAACAGCCAAAATATTGTACTAGAGTATCTCGTGTTTTAGAATCCTTGAATTCTAAACTTGATCTGAGATGTGTTCAATGAAAGTTGTCGGATCGAGCCTTCTTTTCGCCAGGTATGTCGTCCGTTTTCGTTCAGTCGTGTTAGGGTCTCGTTGTATCAACACAAACACAAACGGTGATTGTGGGCGTGCTGATGCTAATTGCCCCCGTGGTCTTTTAAGTTTTTCTAATTTGTATGGCAAGTATCCTAATCCTATTTTGTACTTTTTTTTATAGCCATGGTTTCCAACCTTAATACACGGGGTTTGAACTAACTTGAACTTGAGAGGCCACACATTTTAGTGTGATAGTTACAAGCCCTTGATTTTTATTTTTTATATACATAAAAAAAGTAGAGTATATACTATATAGGGTTTGTTGTCTAATTGAAAGCATTATATATTTCAGATATATTTAATCAATTCCAGCTATTCAGAAGTAGTTATATTAGTATCCCTACGTTGAGGATTAGGCCAACGGGATCACATGAATCTTCTGAATGCCTCTGCTTTTATATGAATATGAATGGAGTTGCCCATGACATGGTCCGAGTCTCTGTTCGTGACAACCATGTCATGGTCGAAGGGGTCCTGAATGACCACGGCTGTAGGATGTATTCTTGCTCCGTTGATGTACCAAAAAACATTGATTTATACAAGATTATTGATATGAAGGCGGAGATGAATGACCAAGGTGAGTTGAAGCTAACAATTCCCAAGTTCAAGCCACAAGAGATGATAAAGAATCAAAGACCTCTTAAACCAGATGAACGCATTTTCCCTCTCAAGGTCAATGCTATAGATTAGTATTTGTGGCTAGATAGATTGATAGATAGATGCCTGAAAACTCATGCTAGCTTATCTAATCCAAATTATGAATACCTTTTTCGCCTCGAAGAATTATATTGAATGACTTCTTGTGGTTATGTTATTTTTTTCTGCGCTGCATTGTGTTGTTGTGATTGAATGTTGAGGATGTAATTCATCTTCCAGGTAAATACTTTTTATCTTAATATGATGTCTCTCACCATCTTTATCTTCCTTTAGTTATAAAATCAACTTTTTCACCCTCCATTAAACACGTCTACGTGCTTTTAAAAAGGAGACACATCAGCCATTTTACCTAAATACATTCTTGAAAAGCCTTTTTTTTAACCTTGTGGGTGTCTACACAGCTATCTTCAAGCCTTCCTACTTTGGACGCACATACCAGGATGCCTGTTGCTTTCAGTGACAACACGTTGCTACTCATCCAAGAACCACCAATCCATGTGAATAAACTTTGCTGTTTTTTTCTCTCCAGTGTTCCTCTAACGTCACAGTTGGAAAAAAGGTATTCACAGTTTTACATCTTCACCGTCTTTTTTCCTCATTGATTATATTTTGCCTTGCTTTCCTACTCCTTTAAGTTCCTTATTTCTGAGTTTAAATATGCTATTTTGTTCATATATGTTTCTTTGTTTTCTACCTCAAATTGTTGATTGGTTTGTTTATTTTGTATATACTTCAACTATGTTTAACAAATTGTTGTTGGCTATATACTTTTGGTGCTGTTTAGTGCAGATGGCGAGGATGGTGATACTAGCAACAATATCTATGTTAAGTATGAATGCTGTTACTTCTAATCTTCCTAATACTGCCGTTTCTAGAAGCAACTTTTATGATCGCAGGTAGATTGAATCTCACTTTTAGTAGGTATCGACCAACTTCTGGTTTGTTTGCTAACTTGTGATCCAGCAAAAAGCTCGCTTCAGTATATTTTTTGATTGATATGGTAGACAGTGTAGCGAGTGATATCAGTGAATGTTTGCTATCTTTTGACCTGTAAATATTTTTGGATTTGATTTTGAAGCCTTAAAATATAATAAAATAAAAATGTTGCAGTACATAAATATAAGCCACAATACTTCTTCTGGTCAACTGGAATGTTTCATAAGTTAAATAAAATTGGTGAAAAATAGCAAAGCAATCTGACCCATTCTTCCAGATGACCCATTTAGACACAAACCTGTTTCAACCCATCATCCAACCCAACCCATAAGTTTTGCCACCGGTCACTCTTTTGAAAGAATGCAATGTTTGATCTGTTTTATTAAATTAATTAGTGTTTAGTTAAGATGAACGTGTTTGACATCATATTCATATACAAAATGAATTGTTTAATTTGGATTCCACTAGACTTGTACATGACCCATAAATTATCATAACACTACTTGATAGCCATCACGGTTTCTAGAAGACAAGTTGCTTCTACCTGCGATCATATTAGTGAGATTCAATCTTCCCTCAATCATATTAGTTGCTTCTAGAAATGGCGGTATTAGGAATATTTGCTAATCCTAGTTAGCATCACCACCCGCTCAACACCTATTTTATAAGTTCATCTCCAATAAGGGGTGACGTGTTCTCCTATGATGGTGATATGGTACGAGCTAGCAATATGTAGACCAATATCTGTTATGTTCTTTTGTTTTGGTAATGGTTATGATATGGAGAATTAGTTTCAATCAGTTGACGGACAGGATTTGTATGTCAGTGCCTGCCAATACAAATATATAGAACTAGGACGGAACCATCGCTGCTACTCTGCGGCTATAAGTTATGTTGGATAGGGTGAATTATAATATTTTAAGTTGGAAGTTCGACCTTCTTTTTTTTGCACATAGTCTATGATAGCTTAACAGTCTGTAATTATACAGTTCATGTCTTAATCTTGACCATGAATAATTGGTTCTCCATATAATTCTTGAGCTTGAGATGCTACCTTGTTTTGGAATGCAACTTGATACCAATTTGAGGAGCTTGCATATGTGTCTTGGAATGTAACTTCTTGTCAGTTTGACTTATATGGTCAAGTAAACTCTTTTTTTAGTCTCACGTGCATGTGGCAGAATATATGATTAACATGTGAGAATATTGAAGCTTACCATTTACAAATCAATGGTATATTTCAAACCAACACTTACGGAAGACATTCACGGGATGTTGTTGCACCGACTGCCAGATTCTCGTCAAGAGAATCAGGAATGACCGCGTACCCTAATCAAGGGCGGAGCTTAGTGAGGACCGGGAAGGGTCCGGTCCCCCTAGGCCTAAGCCCGTTAGTATATTTTTTCGCGATTTCATGTGTTAAAAAAAATATTTTTTAATCTCGGCCCTCCCATCTAATGTTTTTCCGGAAATTTTTTTGTTTCGGTCCTCCCTCAAATCTTTTTCTAGCTCCGCCACTGATCCCAATTGACGAATGGCCGCAGTACACTTGACCAATGGGCTAATGCTAGGTACGCCCCTAGCATCAAGAGTTTGTTGAAAATAAGTAGAGTGATCGGTTATTTCTCGAACAATTTCTGTGAATAGCTCTCGGCTCATACGGAACCGCCGACGGAATGTTCTTGCGTTGAACTGAGGGTTTTTGGAGAAGTATGCCGTCACTAAACGATTATGAGCACCCTCATGATCCCTACGTATGTACCTTTGTCGAACTTTTGGCTGTGATGCTTTGTAAGCCTTCCAAGCAAACTCCACAAACTCACTAAAAACTTCTTCATCGTCGGAAGACGAAGAAGAACTGAATAAAAGCTCGAATGACGACATATTAAAAATTGTGTTTCGTGGGTATTTCGTTAGAATGGTTGATTGAAATTGTGCGTTTTATAAATGTGTTTGAGTTAGTATTTATAAAGTGGTAAAGTTTTTTAAAATAAAAGGTTTTTTTTTTTTTTTTTTTTTTTTTTTTTTTTTTTTTTTTAATGCAACGGTCAAATAAGTTTAAATGGGCGAATAAAGTGGAAAGGTTAACGTTTGAAATATCGGTTGAAAATCAGCCCGATGTTGCGTTTTTGTTTCCAACGACCGATGTCTACATCCCACTTGACCGATGTTAACATCGGTCGTGGTGTGAAATTTCGCTTGACCGACCGAATTGAAAGCAACGATTGCGACTAGCCTAATAGTATACACAATAAGAAGCGTGTGAGATTTTACTATTAATGTTAACCGTATTGATCATAAAATTCTCAAAATATTACATTCAAAAAGTAATATCAGTGTTGAAATAATAATAGCCATATTTGACACATTTATATATAAAACCTTAACTTCTTTGGATAGAAACCTTTTCGAAACAATACCTATTTAGCCAGACCCGCCAATTTCCCACCTCTTATGAAATAGAAACATATGATTTTTCTAACATCGTCTTAATTTGATATACTTTGTTCAATGAATGTACCCCGTAGGTAGTGGAACTTGTCCTCATGCAGAGTTGTGGAATGCCATTGTTGAAAAGGTTCGAAGTATCAAAAATGTTGACAACATTGTGAATTACGGTTTAGTTGGTATGTTGACCCTGGTGGCAGTGCCAGTTTCTACTTGGCAGTCATCATGATGGTTAGAAATATTTGATCATCCAAATATAGACATGTTTAATTGATTTGCATCGTTGGGATATAATTAAAGGTTGCAGGGCTGAGTTTAATCTCAGATAGGTCAAAAGATCGAATAAAAATGTTTTTGCTAAAAGGGGAAGGGTCCAAATGGGTTGAAAGTTGACTCAAAGTCTTTTCTAATAGATACAACCACCTAAATCACATTTATTTGAAATTTTTTGTTTATTAGGGTAACAGTATTTTTCTGGAATTCATAATAAATCTGATTGTAAATGGGGCAAATGGCCAAGTGCTTGCTTGCCCACCGGGTGTTCATGGTATCCAAATAAATTGAAAATCAAACCTGCACCGAACCGAAAATAATCGAATTGGACTTGTAACCGAACCGAATTTGTCAAAACCGAACCGAATTAAATATTCGGTTCTCGGTTCGGTTATGGTTCTAGCAATCTAAACCGAAAACCGAATTCAAATAAATATAAATATTTTTGATATAATTATATATAAGAAAAGATATTAAAACTCTTTCATACTATAAATACAACATTTTTTAAGCTTGAAAATATTTTTTTGATAAAAATCTATATAGATAAATAAATAAATAAATAATTAATTAAAAATATGTAATTCGGGTTATTCGGTTCGATTTTCGGTTATGGGAGTTCGATTTTCGGTTCGGTTTAATCAGTTTTATTCGGTTCGGTTCGGTTTTCAGTTATACCCAGAAAAATAATTTAACCGAAACCGAACAACCCGATAACCGAACCGATGAACACCCCTACCACCCAATCTGACTCATGTTGACCCAAACATTAATTTGCCGGTCATCCCAACCCACCCATTTTTCAACCTCCAGTTAAAATGGTCCATATGCCTTTTAAGTAGGGGAGGCAATTTCCGACACGACTCGAAACCCGACCTGAGACCGACACGAAAATTAGCAGGTTAGGGTTGAGGCTAAATAGGTTTCAGGTCATTTTTGGGTCGACCTGATTGACCCGTTTATTAAACGGGTCAGGTTCGGGTTGAGAGTAATTTAATTGGGTCGACCCGACAACCCGTTTAACTTTTTTTAAAATATTAAAAAGTAAATACACATGTCTTAATGCTAGTTCAAAATAGACGTGTAGTTAAAAAAACAAAAAAGAGTTGTTTGGAAAGTTGAAATATGTACATCGAAAAAGGCGATTCTTGATAACTGAAAAGCTAATTCATCATTGTTGTTGATATTATCAATTTTCACGTCAGTAGTTATCATCTAGTTGTAGCTTTTAACTTCTAATCCTAATATAATACTGTAAGTAATACATTCTTTATTTTTTCCACTCGATTCAACAATCACCATATTCTATATAGCTACTTCACTAATTTAGGTATGGATATTGCCTCATCTAATCATACTTTTAAATATGTTATCTATTTTATTACGCCATGGATAGGAATGTAAATTATATCAAAACATGATAATATTTGGAGCATGTTTTGAACTTTTGATATCCCTATACTTTTACATATACGTTTAAAAAGGTTGACCTGTTTAACCCGTTTGACCTTACTAACCCATTAACCTGTTTGACCTGTTTAATTAAACGGGTTATATGGGTCGGTTCAGGTTAAAAGTAATCAGGTTAGGGTTGAGATTAATGACCCGTTTATATAAACAGGTCGGGTTTGGGTTGATGGTTTTTGACCCGCGAACCCGCTAACCCGAACCACGAACCCGAACCCGACCTGAATTGCCACCCCTACTTTTAAGTCAAGTAGCAAAGGCATAGATGTTTAGCACATGAGATTATGGAGAGATTATGTTTATTTTTTTCAAAAAATAAGCTACTTAAAAAATAATTCTTGTTTGACAGACGTAACTTATAAGAGAATATAAAAAAAATAATCTTTCAAAATCTCTGCAAATAAAAGGTTACTTCATGTAGCTTATAAAAATAATCTATTTTTATAATCTTTTTCAGCAACAACATCAGCACCAGGACAATTTATTTTTGCCAAACATACCCTAAACTGACAAACTCATCTTTACTTGGGCTTAAAAATCGTCATTCTTACCTTTTCAACCTTAAGGAAGTGCAAGTGCATAATCCACAAGAGCATAAGGTAGGATGTCTATCTAGGATGCCACCATTTTGATAAACCTAATCACATAAAGTAATAAATTATTATATCCATTATTTTGGAGATTTTGACATTGTGTGTTGAGTAGTTGCTGTTGTTGATACATTTGATGTCGATGATATAGTTGTTCCGGTGTGTATGTAGGCATATTATATTGGGTATCTGTTGGAATCACTCCTAAACATTATTATCAAGTGTTAGTTAATTCATTGTAATAGGTTGCGCATTTATGGCTTTTATATTTGTTATTAACTGCTAGGCTTATGTAGAAAGCCCATAGGCCTATGCAAGAGCCCAAAAGGACAAGGAAGGGACTAGATATGTTGCCTTAGCTCCCTTCCCCTATAAATATATTGTAACCTCTCCTTGGAGAGGTGTTGTTCATTTTAATACATTACGCATAACATTTCTATATTCATACGTGTGTGTTTGTGTTCAACCTTCCCTTCTTCATCTCATTTCTATCATCTATATACTTGTGTTCATTTATGGTGACATAACAGTGGTATCAATAGCCATTTAGTTGGGTGAAACTCGTTTGTTTTAAAGTTTTGTACCGTATGCGTAAAGCTCACGATATACATCTTTCTTTCGCTTAAAACTTTGATTTTTCACTTATAAACTTAAGATTCTTATGGGTTAGGTTTATAAAGTGTTAAGGTTTCTAGTTTTTGCAAAACGTTTCAAGCTTTACGTGTTTTAGGTTGTTTTTAAACTCGTTTTTGGTTCGTGTACTTAGTTTATGCATAAGCTTAAATCTCATCTTGGTTCATCAAGTTTAAAACTTTCTTGTTATTTTGGTGATTTTGAAGCTGTTTCATCATTAAAAACAAGTTTACAAAACGTTTTAGTGTATAAAAATAAGTTTTGGTAAATTCTGTTGAAGTTTACGCCTAGTGAAACCCTAATCTTACGCCAGGTAGTCTACGCCTAAGTCAGAAGTTACGTTTAGCAGTTTTACGCGTAAGGAATTTTCGTCACGATCTTCAAAGCTGTTGCTAACTCAGTGTTTTTCTTGCTTGGATAAGCCTGAAAAACACTTTGACTTGTGGATATCTCTCACACTTGGACAAGTGTGAAGGATTTTGGTTTAAAACCTAATCTTACGCCTAAGCCTAAAAACTTACGAGTAAGCCCTTTACGCCTAAGTTAACTCTTATGCCTAAGGTTCCTTACTTCTAAGCATTTAGTTTACGCCTAAGCTTACGTTTAAGCCTAAATTTTACGTGTAAGACATAGTTTACGCATAAGCTTCATCAGTTTACGCTTAAGAGAAGTTTTACGCCTAACTTCATCAGTCTACGCCTAAAGGACTTCTTCAACAAACAACAACAAGTTTCATTCGACTACAAAGATCCATCATCTACACAAGTTTCAAAGATGTCTCAACCACCATACCCCAACTACTTTCCTCATGAATATCCTCAACAACAACAACAACATCAACAACAACTACAACAATATCCTCAACAACATCACTATGCTAACTACTTTCAGTATCAGTTTCCACAGAAGTATGCTATGAATGTTACAACGCAAAAGGAACCCACTTGGTTTGCAAAGATGTGTGAAGCTATAAGTAGCCAACAATCCATTCATGAAGCTGGATCCCTTGATAGACCTCCAATGCTCACTCCCGGAAACTATGATCAATGGGTGATGCAGTTCTTTAGGCTCTGTGATCTCAAGAAACCACATGGTAAGTTTTTGAAGAAGGTCATCCTTGAAGGTCCTTTTCAAATGCCTACTACAACAGTAACTGGAGATCCAACTGCTACTCCACCAAGAGATGATGTTACTTCCACTCTCAGAATGGATCAACTCACTGCTGAACTACTACTTCATCTTGAAGCTGATGAACTTGCAATGCAATATATCCTTTTGGGTTTACCCAATCTGATTCTTCGCAGTGTTGATGCTCAGAAAACTGCAAAAGCAATGTGGGATCACATCCATCTCCTAATGGAAGGAAAAGAACTCAATCAAGAAGACATGGAATCAAAACTTTACTTATCATATGAGAACTTCATGATTGAACCAGGGGAATCATTAGAGTCATACTATCATCAGTTTATAGACATCATCAATGACTTGGACAGACACAACATCATTATTCCAAGGATTGCAATCAACACAAAGTTCCTAAGTTGTCTTGGCCCTGATTGGGAAAAGTATGTTACATTCATCCATCAAGCTAAAGATCTTCACAAAGCAAACTACGGGTTGTAGTATGACTACTTGAAGCACCATCAAAAGGAAGTAAACAAAGACAGAGCTCTCCGTGGAGTCACTGCACCTTTACCGGATAATCAAACTCTTGCTTTGTTTACTCAAGCTTGTTATCCACAATTTCCAATGCTCCCTACTATCTTTACCTATCCACCATGACAATCTGCTCAGATTACACCATATGATCCATCACAGCAAGCACAAGAAACTCAACTGGTTCCTTACAACAACAACACTGATTCAACACTCTACAGTGAGACACCGAATGAGGATGCATAAGATTTTGATACGTTGAATCAAGGATTTTTGTTAATTGCTTGAGCGTTCGGGAGATTTGCTAACAAATTCAACAACCGTATGCGTACCTTATCTAACACAAGGAATCAAGCAGTTGTTAACAATGGAAGGGTTGAGGTTCAGAACTGAGGAAATGGTCGTCAGATGGGTAGTGGTCAAGGATTTAATGCTACTGGAAGGAATAACATGGGTGCTCCACAGCAACGGGTTCAAATTGTTGATCAGGGAAATGTTCAGAATGGGAATAATGGTCTCCGATGCTACAACTGCAATGAAAAGGGTCATTTGGCGAACGCTTACCCAAATCCAAGAACAAGAGGCAACGGTTATCACAAGGAGGCTTTACTCTTGGCTCTCAAGGATGAAGCTGGTGGAACACATACCAACAAGGAACAAAGCTTCATGGCTAATGCAGATTCTGATGATGACATGGAGGACTTGCAAGCTAACGTAGCTGTAATGTTGATGGCCAACATGCAAGAGCTCCACATGAGTGACACAGGCCTAGTGCATGACACTGATGGCTTGTCTTAGGTACCGGATCCTAACATATGTCTTATACATGATCTAATATCTCCGCCTGCGTCTGCATCCGACGAGGAACAAAGTGTTCAACATGAGCCTTCTACATCTCATCACGAAGAAAATCAAATGGATCCCGTAGTTACATTTGATGATCAAGATGACCTTACGGTTACCATTGATAATCAAGTTGAACCCGTGATTACATTTGAGGATCTAAATGATGAATATGTTGAGATTCAAGTTGAACAAAATGAACCTTTGTCTAATCCAGATACAGATCTCATGACCTTATTTCAGACCACCCAATCTCATTTGGAAAAGTGCAATGAGATTAATAATAATCTTCGAGAAAAAGTGGCACTATTGACTAAGGATATTCAATGCTATAAGGTGCAACTTAATAATTTTGAAACTAAAGAGAAACGTGAATATAGTTTTGAAGTCGCTTTTGCTAAGTCATATCAAAACGAACAATCTTTAGAAAAACAGATACGTGATCTATTTGTTTCCAAGAATGAATTGCTTTCTCGAATAGAACAATAAAAATTTGAACATAAACAACAAGTTAACAGTCTTACTTCGGAAACTCAAAAAGCCAAGTCTGAGTTGTTATCATGTCAAAAACAGTTTTCAGAATACGATGAAATTGTCGACTCGCAAAACAAAATCAAAGAATTTCAAAATATTGTTTATAAATATGGTGAGTGATGAGTGTGTAAAAACTCATCATTTTAGGTCAAATCTGAACTGCAAAACATCTAAAAACACTCAGAAATGCATCAAAATACTGAAAATATCTCAAAATTGTGTTTTATATGTTTCAGATGCAAAATTATGGAAAACAAATGAAAAACGAACAAAGTTTGCATAATTGGCAGTTTCAGTCCCCCGACTTTCAAAAATTGACAGAAATAGTCCCTGAGCACTTATTTTAAAAAGAAAAGTCACCAAAGGTCCTTTTGAAATCATAAGTTGTCATAATTAGTCCTTTGGTGAAAATTTTCAAAAGTTTTGAGAAATAGCAAGTTTAGTCCCCGGAATTTCAAATCTGGCAAATTCAGTCCTTGTATTATTAGAGATCGTCAATAATGGCCCTTGGATTACTTTTCAGAAGTTACATGAATGGTCCCTACAATTTCAGATTTCACAGCTTTGGTCCTTGGAAATTCAAATTAAACACATTTAGTCCCTAAGCTACACATTGGATCACAAAGCTAGTCCAATCTCATATTAACTCTTTTAACCCAAAATGCTTAGGCCCAACCCGGTCCAATCCTATTCCACCCATCAACCCGGTACCCAACCCGAGTTAAAAACCCACACCCACGACCTTCTTCTTCCTCTTTTTCATTTCCCTCCATAACCACAAACCCAATTCCCAAAACCTACTCTCCTCTTTCTCTGCTTCCCAAAACACTCAACCTGCCAGCATCCCTTTTACCCAGCTACATCACAACCCAAACACTCCACCACCTCTTTTACCCAGTCACCCCCAAATCCCAAACCCACTCACTGCTTTCCCACTCTTTTTCCCACTGCCACCATGGCAATCCAAGTCAAAAAGCACCAATAGATGGCTCGGATTTGTTCCCATCTATACCTACCTAATGGACGGATGGGATTGAGCTCGAAGAAAGCACAAGGACTCTTTTTGGCTTGACTGCTCTTACAGAAGAAACACAATGCAAGAGCAAAAGAAGATTGAAGACCTAGGATGCTTTAGTATAAATTAGGACCCTTGTAGCCATTCATTGGCACCCTTTTCTTAGCTTTTAAAAATCAGTCTTATGTTTTTTTTTTCTCTAATGTAATGTTATCCTTAAATTAATGAAAGTTTTTTTTATAGTTCATTGTTATAAGTTTTTATGCATTCAGTAGAATTTAAAACTCCAAACAAGTGTGGATTAAGTTGCAGCTTTCATCAAGAGAGTTTTTTTTTAAGTTCTGAAACTGAAACTGTTTTAAAAAGGGTGTTTGGGTCAAAAAGAAAAGTGGTCAAGAAATTCATTTTTTCACCCATTTGACTTGCTAAGTCAAATGCCTTTTTGAGTCTTAGATTAGTTGTAATGATTGGAAAATGGTTGCAAAAGTTTGAGTAAGAATTGAAAAAAAAAAGTGTTTTTCTGTCAAATTGAAACTGAATAGGCTGCTGATCTTGGCAATTTTTTTTAGCCTACTTGATGTCCAAAATTGTTAGCAAGTGATTTTCTCAAGTATCCATTACCCAATCTCTACTTGTGCCCATTTTTTTTACTTCTCAGTTACTAATATCCTAGTTTAAATCGAAGTGAAAAACCGTTTCTCGCACCTTTTTTTTTGGTTCTGCATCAGTGGAAGATGGCAAATCAAAACTGATAACAGCTCCAATTTCAGTTGTTAAAAATGTCTTTTTGACCACCATTCAGTTTTTTTAATGTTTGCCATACTAACTTGAGTTTTGCAGCTTGATCTTGGTTGGTATTTCATTGGTTAGCTGAGAAAATAAGCTCCAAAAGTAGCCACTTGGGCTGTTTCAAACCCACAGGTCAGTTTCTTTGGCACATTGCTTATCAGTAGGATTAATAGCTTATTTAGGAATTCTAGTGCTTAATAAGTATGTTTAGACTAGATTAGAATATTGTTAGTTAATTTAGCGCTTATTTGTAAACTTTAGGAGTTTATGTTTAGTCATTAGCTTAGGATTTCCTTAGAATAGATTTATGCCAACTGATTTTCCCCTTTGTTCTTAGTTGTGTGCTTATTATTTGGCTTATTTTAGATTAGGGTGCACCTGAGTTAGCATATTTGTTTCCCCATTTAGCTTATTTAGTATTCCTAGTTGCTTATTGTACCTTTATAAGTGCTTAAAGAGTGTTTGGTAAAATCTGTCCAAGTCAGCAGCTAATAAGCTGTTCCAACAGCTTATTGGAGGCCTTTTACAAGAAAAGTTTTCACAAAATGTTTTTACTTTCACCTTATCTTTGAATTGCAAAAGGCAAAATTGAAAAAAAAAAAAAAATATTTGGAAAAAGTGGGAGACAGGATTTGAACCTGTGTCTCCACACTCAAGCACACGACCACTACACAACAACACACAACCATCTTGCCCTTGGGACTTATCTCGTTGAGTTTTACATAAATAATCCTCTTATCCTTTAAAAACAGTTTTGCTCATAAGCTATTTTTAGCTTATTTCTTGCTTATTTTCAATAGCAACCACCACCTTTTTTTATTTTTCCTAGAATCAGTAATATCTAAAGTAGTTTTTGTGAATTTTTCAGATTTTTCTTAAAACGTTTAGTATTTTTAATTACTTAATTAGTTTAAAATCGTTTTTAATTCATAGAAATTAATTTAAAAGTCAAAAAAATACCCGGTCTTTTTCTAAAATTATTTTTAGTCAATTAGGACGTAGGAAAATTAATTTCACACCCGTAGCCCTTAAATTGCAAAATTTTTACTAATGATGGCTCGGGTCGTTTCCCGGTGTTTACGTTTTTACGTTTTTGCACCCTAGGACTTAGTGTAGCTTCGTTTTATCATTCCTTAGGCTTAGTGATAGTTTATTTTTAATTTATTAGGTTTCCCTTGCCTTAATTACCTTCCCGTTAAATAATTTGTAGAAACGTAATTCAATTCAAACAAATCATTGAAACCAATTCAAGTTCAAATCACGAAACTCAACGAATCCTTCCATTCACACCTCGTTGGGACACGACCCGGGAAATCACTTTTCCGGTATCACTTTTATCACACCCGTAAGGTTTGGTACGTTAACCTTTTTCCTAAAGGGTTAATTTGTCGAATTTTACGATTATTTTGATATACGTTGATATTGTGTTTTTCACCACTCACAAAGTTCCTAAGTTGTCTTGGCCCTGATTGGGAAAAGTATGTTACATTCATCCATCAAGCTAAAGATCTTCACAAAGCAAACTACGGGTTGTAGTATGACTACTTGAAGCACCATCAAAAGGAAGTAAACAAAGACAGAGCTCTCCGTGGAGTCACTGCACCTTTACCGGATAATCAAACTCTTGCTTTGTTTACTCAAGCTTGTTATCCACAATTTCCAATGCTCCCTACTATCTTTACCTATCCACCATGACAATCTGCTCAGATTACACCATATGATCCATCACAGCAAGCACAAGAAACTCAACTGGTTCCTTACAACAACAACACTGATTCAACACTCTACAGTGAGACACCGAATGAGGATGCAGAAGATTTTGATACGTTGAATCAAGGATTTTTGTTAATTGCTCGAGCGTTCGGGAGATTTGCTAACAAATTCAACAACCGTATGCGTACCTTATCTAACACAAGGAATCAAGCAGTTGTTAACAATGGAAGGGTTGAGGTTCAGAACTGAGGAAATGGTCGTCAGATGGGTAGTGGTCAAGGATTTAATGCTACTGGAAGGAATAACATGGGTGCTCCACAAAAACGGGTTCAAATTGTTGATCAGGGAAATGTTCAGAATGGCAATAATGGTCTCCGATGCTACAACTGCAATGAAAAGGGTCATTTGGCGAACGCTTACCCAAATCCAAGAACAAGAGGCAACGGTTATCACAAGGAGGCTTTACTCTTGGCTCTCAAGGATGAAGCTGGTGGAACACATACCAACAAGGAACAAAGCTTCATGGCTAATGCAGATTCTGATGATGACATGGAGGACTTGCAAGCTAACGTAGCTGTAATGTTGATGGCCAACATGCAAGAGCTCCACATGAGTGACACAGGCCCAGTGCATGACACTGATGGCTTGTCTTAGGTACCGGATCCTAACATATGTCTTATACATGATCTAATATCTCCGCCTGCGTCTGCATCCGACGAGGAACAAAGTGTTCAACATGAGCCTTCTACATCTCATCACGAAGAAAATCAAATGGATCCCGTAGTTACATTTGATGATCAAGATGACCTTACGGTTACCATTGATAATCAAGTTGAACCCGTGATTACATTTGAGGATCTAAATGATGAATATGTTGAGATTCAAGTTGAACAAAATGAACCTTTGTCTAATCCAGATACAGATCTCATGACCTTATTTCAGACCACCCAATCTCATTTGGAAAAGTGCAATGAGATTAATAATAATCTTCGAGAAAAAGTGGCACTATTGACTAAGGATATTGAATGCTATAAGGTGCAACTTAATAATTTTGAAACTAAAGAGAAACGTGAATATAGTTTTGAAGTCGCTTTTGCTAAGTCATATCAAAACGAACAATCTTTAGAAAAACAGATACGTGATCTATTTGTTTCCAAGAATGAATTGCTTTCTCGAATAGAACAATAAAAATTTGAACATAAACAACAAGTTAACAGTCTTACTTCGGAAACTCAAAAAGCCAAGTCTGAGTTGTTATCATGTCAAAAACAGTTTTCAGAATACGATGAAATTGTCGACTCGCAAAACAAAATCAAAGAATTTCAAATTATTGTTTATAAATATGGTGAGTCAATCACAACGATTTAAAAGTTCACATTTAAGCCAAATCCAGATGGATATGGGCCAAATCTTGCTGATAACAAACCACGTTTTTTCAATAGAGCATTCAATGCACATCCAAAGTTGTATAGTGTCAAACATGTGCTTGATGAATTTGTTGTGCGTGTCGTTGAATATAATCGTGAAGAGGAATTCGATGCAGAAGAAGAGAGTCGATTGAAAATGGAAAAAGTTGAATATAACAAACCATTTGATTATTCAAAAGGCCCTCTTATAACTTTTGTTAAACAACATGATAATACAAACACACCTTGGGTTATCACACCAATTCCTGAGTCCTCTTCTAATGTTGGTCCCGCTAAACAAGTTGCACAAATTAATGGTCATTTACCTTCTTTAAGTGAAATCACACCATTACCCGAAAGATGTCAAATCCTTAAATATTTTGATACATTTATGTCTGACATTAATATTTTGGAACGTGAAATTGAACCTAATTCGGAAATAAAAGTTGAAACTTTTCAATCGCCTTATGCGCGAAAACAAAGAGATATCTTTCAAAAGTAACTTTTACCCCATGTTCGAAATTTACGTATGTGTGCAATATATTGGGAATGAGATCTTCAGAAAGAGATTGGACTTATGAAAACACTTTTCAACAAACATAGATTTCAAATACTAAAAAGATTTTTTTTGAGAAATCATGTTGATTGACTCTTGGAAGATGTTATCTGTGCTGATACCATGTCACTTGTGTAGTATTATACTGCTGCTTCTGCTTTTGATAATATTGCTGTTAATTCTGTTATTAATGTTGATAATGTTGAGATTGTTCATAATGTGTCTCAAATCAAAACCTTGAAAGCTGAAAATGAGCGTTTGTTAAATGAAATTTCAATTGTAAAACGTCGTCTTCAATGGTGTCAAAAAGATTGTAATAATCGAGAACTAGCTTTGCAAAACAAACTCAAACAGTCGAGTGCTCAAACTTTTGAACCAAAACTCGAACGACTGGATGAGGAAAACGTGTCTTTAAAGTGTCAAATTTTCAAATATGAACAAGAAATTGCCAAAGTCAAAACAGAATGTGGTGTCATATTTAATTTGCTCAAAAAGACTCGTGCTAAAGCGTCAAAAGATCTTGATGATCATCTTGCATACACTAAAGAAGTCTTAAATGTTAATGGCAACATTCGCTCTGAAAACCAAGATTTGTTACACACTATCATAGAGTTGAAAGAGGAGTTGGTGAAACTTAAGAAATATAAGTCTAGTAACACACATGTCCTTGCACCTGGAATTTTTAAAATTGACACTAGGATACCTAATGACAAACCTCAAGATACTAATGTGCTTCCTTCCACTTCTACAGGAGTAGTTGCCTTTAATCCTAGCGTTAGCACTTCATAGCTTAATAGCACAAACATGAAGAATAGGAAGTTGCAATGTAAGAGAAGATCAGTAAAGACACCTGCAATAGAAGAACACATTAGGACTTTGAATAAAACACATGTTGCATCTACTTTAGACATTGCGTTAGAAAAATGTAATAGCAAAAGTGATGTAACGACTGTTGAATCTTCAAGTACTTTGAATGTTTTGTTTGAAGCATCTTGTATTGTTTGTCGTAAAAGCATGTTTTCTGGTTGTCATGATAAATGTGTTGCTAAATCTATCTTATCTCATAAGCGGAAACATAGAAATGGAATTACCTCTAGGCCCACTAATACTCCTAAGTTAGTACTAGGTAAACCGCCTTCTAGTGTTTCTACAGATATCGTTGATGTACCCAAAGAACCCACGTCAACTCCTAGGAAGAGAATATCACCTAGTGCATTCACTAAGACCAAAGCACAAACTAGTTGGACTTGGCAGAGATGGTTACAAAATACACCTGGATTTAAATGGATTCCCAAAGTTATAAACATGTGTGTCTCATCTGTAACTGTAACGGAACCCTCTAACTCTTCGGGTTCCACCTCTACTTCTATTTCACCTGTGTCGTCTGTGTGTATTACATGTGATACAGATCATCCTTTGTATTGTTGATAACGGATGTTCCCGGCACATGACAGGCAATCTCAAACATCTTACCAACTTTTTTCAAAGTTCATTGGAACTGTCAGGATCGGGAATGATCACTTCGCAGCTATCATATGCTACGGAGACTACATCAACGGGAACATCAAAATTAGCAAGGTTTATTATGTTGAAGGTCTAGGACACAATCTTTTCTCAGTCGGCCAGTTTTGTGATGGTGATTTGGAAGTTGCTTTTAGGGAGAAAACATGCTTCATTCGTGATCTACAAGGAAACGATCTTATGTCTGGAAACTGCACTTCAAGTCTTTACACAATCTCAATGTAAGACATGATCGCTTCATCTCCCATCTGTCTACTTTCTAAGGCAACAACTACAAAATCATGGTTGTGGCACAAAAGACTTTCACATTTGAACTTTTAAACCATAACTAATCTTGCATGACACAAACTAGTTGAAGGTCTTCCAAGGTTTAGGTATTCAAAAGATCACTTATTCTCAGTTTGTGAACAAGGAAAAAGCACTCGTGCTCATTTTCCTTCAAAGGTGGAAAACCGCTCTCATCATGTTCTTCATCTTCTTCACATGGATTTGTGTGGCCCGATGCGTGTGCAGATGATTAATGGCAAACGCTACATTCTTGTAATCGTTGATGACTACTCCAGATGGACTTGGGTTTGTTTTCTACGGATTAAGGATCAAGCTCCATAAATGATCATCACCTTTCTCACAAAAATTCAAGTTCAGCTCCGTAACAGAGTTAGACAAGTCAGAACAGACAGAGGAACTGAATTTTTGAACCAAACTCTTCGAGAATACTATGATAAAGTGGGAATTGAGCATCAGAATTCAATTGCACGAACACCATAACAAAATGGAGTTGTCGAAAGATGAAACGTTAGTGGAAGCTGCAAGAACGGTGTTGATAAATGCAAAACTTCCAGATTACTTATGGGCAGAAGCCGTGTCAACTGCATGCTACACTGGAAACCGTTCTATGATAACAAAACGCCATAACAAAACACCTTATAAGCTTATCCATAACATAAAACCGAACCTCAAACACTTTCATGTACTTGGTGCTCTTTGTTACCCGAATAATGATCGTGATGACTTTGGAAAGCTCAAGGCCAAAGCTAACATTGGAGTCTTCGTTGGATACTATGAAAACTCAAAGGGATACCGGATCTGGAATCGTCGTACAAAGTAAATTATGGAAACCATTCGCGCTAATTTTGATGAGCTCACAGATATGGCTTCTGAGCAAAACAGCTTGGAACCTGGACATAACCTTCTCAACTTCCCTCAATCATCAGCTGATCAAACCTTTCAAATTACTCGTCATCAGATGGAAACGTTGTTTGATCCATTGTTTAGTGAAGATTTTGATCAACGTGCTCCAGATGTATCAACTGTTTCCGCTGCTCAACCTGATAATAATCCTTTACCTGATACACTTGAAACAACAACAACTGTTGCTGATGCACCCCCGATTGAATCTCCAACAACAGCCGAACAAACCGCTTCTAATGACAATGACCAGCTGATGATATTCTTAATCAAGATGTACCTGCACCCGCGGATTATGATGGAAATGCGTTCTTTAACCCTTTCGCTACTGAAACGGCAAATCCAGATGTTGCTGAATCTTCTACCAGCCATCTGAATCCACCAAATCTACGCAATGTATACCAACATCAACCCTCCACACATCGATGGACTAAAGACCATCCTCTTGTTAATATAATTGGCAACCCAAACCAACCAGTCGTAACTAGACAACGCCTTCAGACTGACGGAGAACATTGCATTTATGCCCTCACCGTTAGTCAAACTGAACTCAAAAACATTAAAGATGCAATGAATCACGAAAAATGGATTGAATTCATGAAAGAAGAGCTGAACCAGTTTAAACGTTTAGAAGTATGGGAATTGGTTGAAAGACCGACAAGGGTCTACGTCATTGGTCTCAAATGGATTTGGAAGAATAAGTTAGATGCTGAAGGTACGGTTATCCGAAATAAGTCACGTCTGGTGGCTAAGGGTTATAGACAGGAAGATGGGATTGACTTCAAATAATCTTTCGCACCGGTTGCTAGACTTGAGGCTGTACGCATTTTTCTAGAATTCGCGGCTCACTTGAACATCACCGTCTACCAAATGGAAGTCAAAACGGCTTTTCTAAATGGTCAATTAAAGGAGACAGTGTATGTTAGCCAGCCGGAAGGATTCGTTGATCCAGAGTTCTCTAATCACGTTTACAAACTGAACAAGGCTCTCTATAGCCTCAAACAAGCCCCTCGGGCATGGTATGACAAGTTGTCATCCTTTCTCCTTGATAAGCATTTTTATCAAAGGATCGGTCGACCCAACACTGTTTATTCAATATCATGGGGCACACATTTTAATTGTTCAGATTTATGTGGATGATATCATCTTTGGTTCTACCCAAAAAAAGTACTCAAACGATTTTCAAATCTAATGAAAACAAATTTTGAAATGTCAATGCTGGGTGAACTTTCGTTCTTCTTAGGACTACAAGTTCATCAATCACCCTGTGGTATTTTCTTAAGTCAGTCCAAATATGCTCTTGAAATATTGAATAAACATGGAATGCAAAGTTGTGACACCTATGCTACACCAATGGCACATACCAACAAAATTGATGCTGATTTACATGGGAAATTGGTTGACCCTACCAAGTACCGAAGTATTATTGGGTATCTCATGTATCTAACAACCAGTAGACCCGACATTGCATTTTCTGTATATCTTTGCTCCCGTTATCAGTTAAGGCCAACTGAAAGACACCTCTATAAGGCTAAAATAATCCTCTGATACGTAAAGGGAACC
Organism: Chrysanthemum makinoi; assembly: GCA_910596185.1. Classification (NCBI taxonomy): domain Eukaryota; kingdom Viridiplantae; phylum Streptophyta; class Magnoliopsida; order Asterales; family Asteraceae; genus Chrysanthemum; species Chrysanthemum makinoi. Next base: position 189,151,037 of record OU343223.1, read on the forward strand.
ATTAACTTGGGGATCTGGTATGTAACATCCCAAATTTTCGTGATACGCAGTGGAATTCAAACTAGGTGTTACTTCATGGCACAACAGTTATAACAATAGAAAACGAACCCTAATTGAGTCGTTTTAAAAGATTTATCATTCGATTTATATAAATATCTGAGTTTACAAAATGAGGTCCCAGTGGTTTTACAGTTTATTAAATAAGTTTTCGAATGATAATATAGCCTTCTTGAATATCCGTGCTCTTCCGTGCCATCCTCGTAAATTATGAACCTGAGATAAACATGCTAAAAATGTCAACACAACGGTTGAGTGAATCCATAGTGTTTTTATAAAAGTCAGTTGAACACAAGTTGAAAAAGTAGTAAAATTCGTAATATCATAGCACAACATATTGATTTAAGTCTCATGAACGCAAACCTTAACACGAACGCGTCATAAAAATGACGTAAGTTACAGACATCATAGTAATGATGTGAGCAACAATGCCCTCTGGTAGGAGTTTTCCATTCTCATAGTATTCTCAAATAAAGTGCATTTGGTTACCTATCCGGCTAACACAAATGGGGCGTCAACTGCCAATAGATCTATTCACTATATCGCGTTCACTTGTAAATTGATTAATGGTTCATGATATGAGGGACTTTCAGTGGCAGTTGTAAGTAACTTAAGCAATAGCAATCAGGTGTAGGTGTAGCATAGAAAAATACTTGTGTTCGGGTTTGTAGCATGTATCTCCCCACGAGTTTGAGAAATATGTAAGAGTGGGACTATGAACTCACCTCGGTGTTACCGTAGTCTGGATGAAAAAAAAACTAAGTAATGTGAATAAACTGCTCCAACTCGCGACCTGAGTTGGTATGTCATGTTTTTAGTATTCGAGTTCAAGTTTATGCGAAGATAATGCTTTATCGGTAATTGGGTAAACATGAAGTCTCTTCAAAAAGTAGTAATACTTATCATACTTATTTTTATGGCTCGGTTGATTGTTTATAAGTTTTATCGAAACCCAAGTTGTTAAATATGATATGTTTCCAAAATGTTATATTTTTACAATTTTGAATATTTACGGTTTTTACCCTTGCACTTTAAAAATGACACTTTATACCCTCAACTATGGGTTATTGACAAAATAACCCCTTGTACAATTAACTTTGAAGAAATTACATTTTTAGCCCAAGAAAACTTTATCTTTCAAAAATTACAATTTTTATCCTTGTAGTTTTGTAAGAAAAATTTACTTGTTTTAGGCCTAAATCGACAAAAGTAAGGGTAAATATAAGCGAGGCCTTAAGAGGTTTTTACTACACTCTTGATCCCTTCAAGAGTTTGTCGGGTGGTATTTCTAATGGTTTAAACTAGAAGTCTTAAGCTCTTACGGTTTGGTCGCAATAATTTCCCAAAGTAGGGGGTAGGTGCCTTATTTAAAGAATGTTGGTTTTGGTGACAACAAGCCCAAAAGAGGACAAATTCTACACGAGGCAAGTCAATATTTTTACGACGCAATTGATCCTTTAAACACTTTGCTGTAAGCTCTTTAAGATGGTATAGGTCTCATATTTTAGTTATCTTTGGTTAGGGAGAAACAAGCCCGTGAACAAGGTTAGTTGGCCACGTCGCGGTTAAAGAAAAATTCATTTCTGACCCATTAACTTTTACGGTGTAACCTAGGGACATCGTAATAGTTAATTAACTCATATTAAACCATTCTCTAATATCCTATAGCTCATAAGACTCAGATTTTGAAAAATACACGCAAGAGTTATTTATAAAAATCTTTACGAGTCACCTTCTTTTTTATGGATTATAGAAGAGACCATAAGGGTTTTTAAAGACGTTCATGGGGTTTCAAAATCCTTGCAACGAGCTCTTTAAAACCGTGTAACTCTCATATTTTACAATCCTTTAATTAGCGATATATTAATTATTGAAAAGGGCTACTTAGGCTAGTTTTCGACAAATTGAAAATCTCATTTTCAAACCTTAAAACTTTATAACTTTTGGATGAAACCTTGTGACATGACGTTTAACTTATTTTTAATGTTTCTAGAGTAGCTCAAGGTCAAATTTACTAAAAATAACAAAATTCTCAAAATCAATTATATAAGGGTGTGTTTGGTTTTGTGACATGCGACCAAAAAGAAGAGTAGAATTAAAGCGAGATATAAGGGCTTCTTAACCAGGTTATGGGGGTGTTTTGTAGTATCCTAGGAGCTTGTTGAAAGGGCTTAATGGCTGGGCTTAGGGATTGCGGCTTCTAGCTTAAAAGTTGGGCTTAGGAGAGGTGCTTGGCTTGATTTTATAAAATATATATAACAGCTGTTAAGATTTTGATTAAAATTAGCGTTCGTTTTGCATTTTCAGGACCCGTGCTCTTAATTTTTTTGAAGAAAACGTCGTTCCGGACAACTTTCGTGTTTTAACTTTTTGATGAAACGGACCAGAAAGGCCTCGAATTGTGTGCCCGATCTGTCTGTCCACAGAAAGTTTTGGACAGGTTTTTGTAAACTTCGTTAAACCATATATTTTGACTCGTGTGACCGTTTTAGGTGATTCAAGTTTCTACGTTTTACTTATAAAATCCTTTTTAATAGTATGTACATAATATTAAAAGTGATAAAGAATTTGAATGAGTTAAAAAGACTTACAAATCGTTGGTACTCATTAAGGAAGGAAAACACCCAAGGGACTTCTTAAATTGATACTATGGTCTCTCCAAACTTATGACCCGAATTCTAACTTCCTTGTTGCTCCTCTTGGAGTCTTTGATCAGTATGTATATGAGGGTGTGAGTGTTTGTTGTATTCGAATGGGTGGTGAGGAAAAAGAAGGAATGAGGGTCGATTTATATAGGCATTTGATCAAGGCTTCATCCAATGAACTTAAGCAATTTGTACACTTACTGGATGTAATGAGGAGACATGAAGAGGTGTTTCTACATAGACCATGTGACTTGTATGGTGAATGTTGTGGCTAAGTTTCATGGTTCATATTATATGTGTAACACAACCATGTGTCGCATTTTCGACCAAGAATAGAAGGAGCATGGTGATGTGTCTTTGCTAGATGTCCATGAGAGCTACAAATGGTCATAAAGAGAACACAAGGTGTGCATACTTGTTCTATTTAAAGCCTTAGGGCTCGAATGGTTTGAAAGGTAGCTAGGTGTCGCAAGTTTTCACCAAAGGAAGAAGAAGAGGAGTTGATGTGGCTTAATTGTGTTCTTATATATCATAATTATAGTTTAGTTAAGTTAGAAACAAGTTAAGGTTAGTTTAGCTTAAGTAAATGACATATTTAATATACATGCATAAGATAGATGTACCACAAGCATTAGAGAGTTGTACCTTATACTTGTAAATTATAAGAAAATCAAATTTTAAGGCTTGTGCGTTATAGGGTTGTACCTTGTGCTTAAAAATAGGTACATTGAGGTTATAATCTAATTTATATAAGTATAAAATTTTTATTCATTAAAGACTTGTACATAAGCTTGAAAGACTTGTACATTTATATTTTATAAAAATTATGTATAAATTAATTAGGGTTTGTGATTTCGTTAACATACAGTCATAGTTTTGTAAATTAGGGCTTGTAACGGGAAATATCGTAAAGTTAGGTTTTCGTGTTTTAAGAACTTGTACATTAGCTTCAAAGTGTTGTACTTTTGTATTGATGGGTTAGTTACGTGAAATCATAGTTATAACAAATTATGGTTTCATGAAAACTCCAATAGGTAGAAAACGTTTAGTTTGAATGTTTAATAATCGTACATTTATGAAATAACGTAAAGTGGTAAATAAAAGTTAAAAACTTTTATACTTGACGTATAAGGAATGAACTTAAGACATTCTGTTGTTGGTGTGTACATTTTTTTTAAGAATGTGAGTTACGTCATATTAGTTAGTTGTTGTGATTAGATAAACATATAACGTTAAAAAAAATTTAGACGTGAAAAATGGATAAGTATTCTTTAGTTAGAATATCATACAAGTGGAAATTTACCGGTGGTTACAGTCTTACCTCCTTAAGTGGAATCTCGTCCCGAGATTCAGTCTGTGTTAAGTTTTGAGGATGAAATGTGGTTTCACTTGTGAAAGCTTATAAGTTAGAATTTATTGTTTTTACATGTGAATAACACTTCCTTTGTTTGTGTTTGTTTTTGTTTGTGTGCCTTTGCATGTGCTCTCCCCTGCGGCCCGTCACTTTGTTTTTGTTTTCGTTTATGCTTGTGCTTGTTACTTTTTTGTCTTATGCTTTCTTCTCTTCTCCTATCTCTCACCCGCACACCTGCACTTGCCGGAGGTCTCGTTGGAAGCAGTCTCTCTACCCCCGGATTTATCCTGGGGCAGGGGTAGGATCTGTCTACATTTTACCTCCCCCATACCCCGCCCCGGCGGGATTTTGGGTTTGTTGTTGTTGTTGTACATGTGATTAACACTATTCCGAAGATCATATAAACTTAAGAAAAATTTATTTTGAATGAAGATTGTTATTTTATAAGGTTTATCATGTTTTAGTAATTAATTTTGAAAATAACATGGTTCATGTTAATACAAATAAACCGTAAAAATGTTTATTAATATTTTGCGATCTCTTTGTGTTTTGTTGATAACAAATATAATGTTATCATAAGTAAAATTATAAGAATACATGTTATTTTGTAAAGCATTTACATATAGCCATCTAATACAAATTGTTGTAATAAATTATTTGTTGTCATAGTTTATTAGGATGGGTAAAAATCACAACCCATGGATCATATCCATAACCCATGGTATTGACCCATACTCATTTGACTAGATGCATTGCATTTATTAGATACATTTTATCTAATGAAATACCCATGGACCAACCCATAACCCATGACCCATGACCCATAACCAAAAAACCCATGGGCAAAAAGGAGCGTCTCACAGATCCCTAGGTTTAAACTAGACGGATCCCTTAAGGGAGGGATCCGTGGGATCCGGGGAACAGTGGCAAGTTTTGCCTAAGTTTCTTCTAGTGTGATTCTCATATAGGTCCTTCTCTAAGGCGAGATCACGAGCTTACTACAAGTCGTCCAAGCAAGGGGTCCTTGATTGATTTGTTCCTCCAAAAGATTTATGTAGCAAAGATCTTGTACTTGATATTTCACATAGTTGTTGTGTAATAGTCGTGTTGGTTTGGTCCTCCGTGTTACGGACTCGGTATTTAGCTTTGTACCAGAAAAAGGTGTAAGCAACGTTGTGTAGGCTTCTCCGCCAAGTTGAAGGAGTTTGTTGACATAGTGCTTGAACTCTCGAGTAGGTGACTCGGGGAGTGGAGTAGGGCAAGGAACGTGTCCTTGTAGCCGAACCACTATAAATCGGTTGTGTCATTTCTTTCCCTTGCTTTACTTTATTTACTTTTAGATCTATACTTTATCTTCATCCATACGATTTCACATAACATCGAATCTAAAGTTTTTAGAAACTAACTTAAAATCGGCAAAACTATTCAACCCCCCCTTCTAGTTTTCCACAATTGGCATCAAGAGCTAAGTTTATAAAAGTTTTAAAGTAAATCGTATTTTAAAAACTTTTCAATCAATATGGGTTCTGAAAACTACAAGGAAGGGCAATCTATGCAACGACCACCACTACTTGAAACTGATGGTTTTATATATTGGAAAAATAAATTCGAAACGTATGTGAAGTCAAAAGATATTGATCTTTGGTACATCATTGTTGAAGGCGATTTTGAAGCTATAACAAAAGATGATAAAGGAAATTTAGTTAACATACCTCATGATAAACTCTCCGATGAAATTAAGAAAAAGCTTTGCAAAAATAGTGAAGCTAAAATGGTTTTGTATAATACTTTACACCTCTAAAGAAATTTGGAATTCTTTAGTTGTAACTCATCAAGGTAATCAACAAGTGAAAAACAATAAAATATATATATATGTTCAACAATATGAACAATTTTCAATATCGGATGAGGAAACTATAGATCATTCTTTTGCTAACTTTAATACTATAATTACATCTTTACAAGCACTTGATGAATCTTCTCCTAGCCGTAACCATGTTAGGAGATATCTAAGGGCACTTCCATCCAAGTGGAGATCTAAGGTGACGGCTATCGAAGAGTCAAAATATTTGACAATCCTCACCCTTGATGAACTCATAGGCAACTTAAAGGTCTATGAGCTTGTCCTTGCTAAAGATTCCGAAGCCTCAAAAGTGAAAGAGAAGCACAAATCTCTTGCCCTCAAAGCCAAGAAGGCCTCAAGTGATGAAGAGAACTCCTCTTCGGATAGTGATGACGAGGAGTATGCCATGGCGGTAAGGGACTTCAAAAAGTTCTTTAGAAGGAAGGGAAGATACGTCAAACAACCGTATGACGACAAGAAAATATTCCGAAAAAGCAAAGAGGACGAGAAGCCAAGGGATGATCGTGCTTGCTTTAAATGTAGGGATCCAAACCACTTTATTAGTAAGTGTCCCAAATGCGATGATCAAAAGGCATTCGTGAGCGGCTCATGGGGAATGAGCAAGGAGGAGGACGAAGAAATTTGTCTCATGGCAAATGACGAGGTATGTCACGAATACTATAGTAGCTCATCATTAGATGATGACTCATTGCATAATGAATACGATAAACTTTGCAAAATTAGTTTAAAAGTAATCAACAAAAACAAGTTTTTGAAAAATCAAAACCAACGTTTAGAAAAGGAAGTCATAGAGCTAAAGGCAAAATTAAAACATATAGAAAAGGCAAAAATAGCAAGTGGTGAATGTGAACTTTGCGTTCAACTTCAAACACTAGTGGATCATGTGGATTCTAAAATTGCTAGAATGAACACTAATACTTTAGATATGATATTGGATAGTGTTAAAACAGGAAACAACAAAAAAGGTCGAGGTTTTCAGGAAACTAATGCATCAACTAGCGAAAACAAAGAAGCACGATTTGTTAAGGCACTAGAAAAATAAGCCACTGTTGTGGCGGATCCCACGGATCCCGCAAAAACAGAACCGGCTAGTGTACAACCAGGGATCCGTGGGTCTACTGAAGCAAACAGTGGTAATAACATAGCTTCCCCTTCTAGAACCGATTTTGTTATTGTTAATAAGAAGAAACCAGGTCATATTACCACTAGACAACCACCCTCAAAATATAATCCAATTTTTGCAAGAAACAAAGCTCTATCATTTTCAAAACCAAACACATCTAGGAGACCCAATAACGTTTACCCGAGAAGTAACCATCAAATGGGATGGAACCCAAATATGCAAAATGGCTTTCCATTTCAAAACTTTGCACCATGGAATGCATATTCACCTTATCCATACATGTCTAACATGAATGGAATGTTTAACACTAATGGACCCATGAACAAATGGGGACCAAAATTTTGAGTTAATTGTTTTCTTAGGTGTGCTTAAAGGTCGACCTAGATCCGGATGAATGGGTTAAGGATAACGGGTGCACGAGGCACATGACCGGCAATAAAGATCGATTCTCCACATATGAATCCTTCAATGGAGGAAATGTGGTGTTTGGAAATAGCAAAAGCAAAATCATCGGTAAAGGTACGATTTCTAACAAATCTCTAACCATTAACGATGTGTGTCACGTAGAAAACCTAAACTTTAACCTCTTAAGTATAGGACAAATATGCGATAAAAAGTGCAATGTACTATTTACCGAAACCGGTAGTAAGATATTAAAAAATGGCATAACCATAGGAAGAGGAATTAGGAAACATGGAGTCTATGTCATTAAAATTGGTAATGAACCTAAAGACAAACTTTGTCTTACTTCTATGGATGATACTTCGACCTTATGGCATCGAAGATTGGGTCATGCCAATATGCGACTTCTTCAATCGCTATCATCCAAAGATCTAGTAAGAGATCTACCTAAATTAAAATATGAACATCACTTTTGTGATGATTGTAATGTAGGAGAACAAGTTCATTCTAGTCACAAAGCTAAAAATATGGTGTCTACAACTAAGTGTCTAGAATTACTACACATGGATTTATTTGGTCCATCCATTGTCCAAATTTATGGAGGTAACTACTACACTTTGGTCATAGTGGATGATTACTCTAGGTACACATGGACTAAATTTTTAAAGAACAAAACCGAAACGTTTAATTACTTTGAAATATTGAGCAAGAAAATTCAAAGACAACTAGGAAGTCCTATAGTGTCTATTAGAACGGATCATGGTAGGGAATTCGATAATGAAGTGAAATTTGGAGATTTTTGTGACGCTAATGGTATTACTCACAACTTCTCGGCTCCTTGCACTCCACAATCGAATGGGGTAGTTGAAAGAAAGAATAGAACCCTACAAGAAATGAGTCGCACAATGCTAAATGAGCAATCCATACCTCAAAAGTTTTGGTGCAATGCCGTTGATACTTCAACGTACATACTTAATCGAGTCTTCATTAGACCAATTTTAGGTAAAACTCCATACGAGTTACTTCGAGGCAAAAAGCCTACGTTCACTTTAGAGTCTTTGGTAGCAAATGTTTTCTTCTTAACACTAAAGATTACCTCACAAAATTTGATCCTAAATCAACCGAATGAATCTTTTTAGGTTATTCTCCTAATAGCAAAGCTTACGTCATATTAAATAAAGAAACAATGAAGATAGAAGAGTCATTAAATGTAAAATTTGATGAAAGTCCGCCCAAACCCTCTCCACTTCTTGTCGATGACGAGATTGTTGAAAGTGAAGCTATTATAATAAAGAAAAAGATAAATGAAGAAGAACAAGAACCTTTAAATAATGAACTCTTAAATATTAATGAGTCCAAAGATCACCCCATAGATAAGGTCATAGGAAAGTTAAACGAAAGAACCTTAAGGTCTCAAGTCCAAAACCAAAGTAGCCTATTTTGTTTTGTTTCAAGCATAGAACCTAAGAATACACAAAAAGCCATAAAAGATGAAAGTTGGGTAATGGCCATGCAAGAAGAGTTAAATCAATTTGTTTCTAATGATGTTTGGACACTTGTCCCTCCACCTAGTAATCAAACCATAATAGGAACCAAATGGGTTTATAAAAACAAGTTAGATGCAAACGGTGTAGTGTCTAGAAACAAAGCTAGACTCATTGCCCAAGGATATAACCAACAAGAAGGAATAGACTTTGATGAGGCCTATGCCCCCGTGGCCAGATTAGAGTCTATAAGAATACTTCTTGTTTATGCTTGTGCTAATGATCTTAAGCTTTATCAAATGGATGTCAAAAGCGCTTTTCTAAATGGTTTTATTAATGAAGAAGTATATGTAGCTTAACCTCCGGGCTTCATCGATTTTGAAAAACCCAAACATGTGTATAAGCTAAAGAAAGCCCTTTACGGTCTCAAACAAGCTCCAAAAGCTTGGTATGATAGACTCAAGTCGTTCTTAATCAAACACAACTACACCATGGGATAGTTGATAACACACTTTTTACTAAGAAAAAGGAGTCACATATAATCATTGTTCAAATATATGTAGATGATATTATATTCGGATCTACTTGTCAAGACATGTGTGATGATTTCTCTAAAATCATGCATGACGAGTTCGAGATGAGTATGATGGGAGAACTTAGTTTCTTTCTTGGTCTACAAATCAAACAAGTAGAAGATGGTATCTTCTTTAATCAATCTAAATACATTAAGGAAATGTTAAAGAAATTCGGTTTAGAAGAGTCAAAACCAATTAGGACACCAATGTCATCCGACACCAAACTAACAAAAGATGAAGACGAAGAATCCGTTGATAACACAAAATATCGTGGCATGATTGGTAGCCTTCTCTACCTCACGGCTAGTAGGCTGGATATCATGTTTAGTGTTTGTCTATGTGCTAGGTTTCAAGAAGACCCTAAAACATCACATCTAGAAGCCGTAAAAAGGATATTTAGATACATTAAGGGTACGACTCAATTAGGATTATGGTATCCTAAGGGTACGGGAGTAGAAACAATTGTATATGCAGATTCTGACCATGCAGGTGATTATGTTGACCGAAAAAGTACAAGTGGGGTATGTACTTTTATGGGATGTTGTTTAACATCTTGGTTTTCAAAGAAACAAACGGTATTAGCAATATCAACAACCGAAGTTGAATATGTCTCTGCCGGCAAAGCATGCCAACAAGCACTATGGATGAAACAAGCGTTTGTTGACTACGACATTCATTTAAGTAGCATTGCCATTCTATGTGACAACAAAGGTGCCATCGATTTAAGCAAGAATCTGGTTTTACATTCTCGCACAAAGCATATAGAGATTCGTCATCACTTCTTAAGAGACAATGTTCAAAAGGGGAACATCTCTAATGAGAAGGTAGCATCCGAAGACAACATAGCCGACGTTGTAGCGGGAACAATTCAACCTACTTCGTCTTGGTCTTGGTCTCATGAAACAATCGTCGTGATTTAATTTTTAACTCTACAAGGTATATAAACACTAGCCTTCTTCTTTCTGAGTCTAGGATCTCTATTTCACGCACAACTCACAAGCAATACGGGAATTTTCAAAACCCAAGATAAGTTTTTCACTTATAACTCATAATTTTCTCTTCTTTTTCTTTCAAAATAAGTACAAGTTGCAAACACGAAATTACATACACATCTTCTTTTCAAAGAATAAACGTTTTTTCGCACATAGAAACCTCTTTTCAAAATATTTTCCAAAATGATACCTCTTCCCGTATCAATTTCACAAAAGCAATTTCTCACGTCTAGGACAAATCGCTTTTTCATTCTTAACACAAAGTAAAAACCTGTTTTCATTGCATCTCTTATCTTTTGAATGCTAAAGATGACACATAACTAATATGTGTTTTTGGGTACACTCATTTAAGCAACAATGAATTAAGAGCACTCGGGTTATCTCACATAATAGTATGTCTTTTCACTTCTAGTTTATTTTTCTTTTCTTTTTAGGAGTCGAGATAACCGCAACTCCAAATAGTTTGCATATAGACACACACTAGGCATAAATGTTTCCAAAAGGAAAATTTTGAGCTGCCTGAATCACCAGTACCACGGATCCCAGCCTTAATGCTGGACAGATCCCTCAAGGGAAGGATCCGTGGGATCCGTGAGACAGAAGTGTTAGCCTTAATAATATTTAATAGAAGTGATGGTCATTCACGTTTAGGAACTTTTTAACGTGTGTTAGATATCGTGCTAGAATAGTCGATGGGCTCGTGGATTGGACTAAGCTAAATGGCTATTAGTTAAGTTAAGCTAGCCTTTTATTATTTATTATCCAATCCAAGTCCAATGCAAGCCCAAGCCCAAGCCCATAAGGGTAATATGTAAGGAAGTATAAATACCCCCCAAATGGTCATTTGAGGGGTGTGCTTGAGTGTGTTTGTGTGTGTTTTTCTTTGAAATAAAAATCATCTTGTTTTCTTCTTTTTTTCTCTACACATAAACGAGTAACATCATCAAGTCACCATCTTTCCATCTTAATCTTTCTTCTTTACGCTTAAAGTGTTTGTATTTCGTGTGTTACTTGTGTGGTAAGTTTGGTAACGTGATAAGGTTGAGAAAAACAAGGTCCTACAATTGGTATTAATCGCCTAATAATGGTTTAGGAGTGTTTGTGTTACGTTTTTTTGGTTAAAGCTTTTAAAAAGTTGCGTTTTTTTATATAAAACGTGGGCTTTTGTTAAATTTTTTTGATTTTTACGTGTTTTTAAGCTTAAAGTTGTAGTTTTTATTGATCATTAAGTGTTTTGGAAGAAGTTTGTGCAAAAGAAATCGTTTAGAAACGTGTTTTTGGGTGAAAATTAGTGTTTTTGACAAAATTTGGGCATTCTACTCGTAAGGTCTTCAAAGTAAAAAAGTCAAAACCCTAATCTTACTCGTAAGCATTTCTACTCGTAAGAACCAAATCCTACTCGTAAGCATTTGGTGAAGAATCTTCGTGCAACAACGGTTACTCAGTACTTCCCTCACTTGGATAAGTTTGTGGAATACTTCGACTTGTGGATATCTCTCACACTTGGACAAGTGTGAAGGATTTTGGCTCGTAAGCAAAACTTACTCGTAAGCAAACCTTACTCGTAAGCAAAACTTACTCGTAAGCAAAACTTACTCGTAAGCAAAACTTACTCGTAAGCAAACCTTACTCGTAAGCAAACCTTACTCGTAAGCAAATCTTACTCGTAAGGAAGTCTACGCCTAAGCATATCCTACGCCTAAGCATCAAAGTTTATGCCTAAGCTCAAGTTTACGAGTAAGATCTTAAGCAAAACTTCAAACGGCCATAACTTTTGAACCGTAACTTCGTTTTCAGCGTTCTACCCATCAAAACGACCATGAGAACGAGAAGAATAGCACGCCAAATGAACTACAACGCTCCGAACAGAAGTTATTGAGGTTTTTAAGTTTTCAGACCAAATTTTCACTACAACAACCGAGCTTAATCTTCATCAAACACAACTCCTTTATCGTTGAATCGATCCTACATCAACTTTATCATCAATTACCTTCATCAATGGCTACTCAACAAGACATTTATGCAGCCGGTGCCAAAAACCGTCCTCCTATGCTGGAAAAAGGTGGATATCTTCAATGGACAAGTCGTATGCTCCGCTACATCAAGACCAAACCTAATGGAAAACTCATGATTCAATCCATTACGAATGGATCCTTCAAGCCTCGAAAAGTCCAAGACCCTGGAAATCCTGATGCAACACCTCTCGTCCCACCATCTTTTCGTGCTCAAAATGAATCAGAATACACTGAAGAGGATCAGAAGCAAGTCGAAGCAGATGACATGGAAATTCACATTTTCCAACTGGGGTTGCCAAGAGACATCTATGCTGCAGTAGACAGTTGTGAAACTGCTTTCGATATGTGGGAACGTGTTAGAAGGCTTTGTTATGGAACAAAAATTGGTCAACAAGACACGGAGAACAAGCTGCTAACTGCATGGGAGAAGTTTACATCTACTCCAGGAGAATCCATTGAATCCTACTATGGAAGGTTTTGCACTTTAATGAATGAGCTTATCAGAAACAAGTTGGCACCCAGAACTATCGTGAGTAACATAAAATTCCTAAACAATCTTCCAGAAGAATGGGGACGATATGTCACTATTGTCAACCAAACAAAAGACTTACATCAGGTGAACTTTGATCAACTCAACGATTTTCTAAAACAAAACCAAATTGAAGTGAATGAAGTCAGGAAAGAAAGATTGGCAAAGAATAATGATCCATTGGCACTAATTGCAAAGACTCAAACTCCAGTGAATACACAACAAAAAGCTTCATCATCTCCACTAACAACAACTTGCAGCAATACATTCCACAACCACAAGCTGTTATCCCTCAACAACAATTCTATCCACTAGAACAACAAGTCATTCAACAACAACATTATCCACAATACCAGGAACAAGGAATCACTGATCCTCAAACTGAACAAGAAGAGGCTTTGTCAAATGCATTTGCATTTTTGAGTACAGCATTCAAAAGTCGCTATTCCACACCAACTAACAACAACCAAAGGATTTCATCAAACACTCGCAATAGGCAAATTGCACAGCCGGGTTTGAATAAGAGTCATCAAGGACAAATGGTTGGAGTCATTGGGAACCAACAGGGATATGCTACTGGATTTCACATGGGTAATCAGGCGGTTCCGTATCAGGGTAATCAGTTGGGTCAGAATGTTGGAAATCAGATGGGTCAGAATGTTGGGAATAGAGCAGTGGGTAATCAGAATGGGAATGTTGCAGCTCCAGTCGTTGGGAATTATGGAAATGTGAATCAGGGTAATCAGCTTAAGTGTTACAACTGTCAAGGAGTGGGTCACATGGCAAGGAATTGTCCTTCTAAGTCGAAAAAGAAGGATGCTGCGTATCTTCAGAAAGCTATGCTGTTAGCACAGAAGTCAGAAGCAGGGTTGCAGCTTAGTGCTGAGGACCATGACTTTTTTGCAATTATGGATGATTTGGAAGACCTAGAGGAAATCAATGCAAACTGCATCTTCATGGCAAATCTTCAGGAGACTAAGTACGACACTGATTCTGACGCACCTCCTGTTTATGACGCCAATGCAGTATCTGAGGTACCAATCATTGATCCATGCTATAACAATGTCATATTTGATGTGTTTACTCATGACGAACAGCATTCTGTGACACCAGCACCTACTTATGATACATACCTGGACAATCCGAGTTGTAGCAATACTAACTCTGAAACTCCAGATGTGGATCCTAGTGGAGGCTGTGTGGCACAAAATACTGAGACTGATGAGGAAACACGTGCCTTATTTGAAACATTAATCAATAATTGTGGCATTGAAATTGAGAAAGTTAAAAAGGTCAATCGCGATGTTAAGGCCGCGAATGATAAATTGACCGCTGAGCTTGAGAGGTACAAGGAGAATGCAAAAGCTTTTGAATTTCATAAAAACAAAGAGTCAGAATTAGAAATTGGTTATCGAAATTCCGTTTTAAAAGAAAAACAGTTGCAAATCAAGTATGACACACTTGATGTGAATTTGAACTTAAAAATAAAGTCTTTAAACATGGAAATTTCTGATCTTAAAAACCAAGTTTCTAAACAACAAGCAACTTATTCTGATCTTGAAAAAGAGAAGAAACAGTTGATTGCTGATTTTTCAAAACGAGAAGATTCTCTTCTTGATGAAATTCTTGATAAAAATGAAAAAATCAAATAATTGGAAAATTTGCTTGTTACAACGGATCATTCAGCCAAATCAACCAATATGCTAATAAATCAAACAAATCCATATTTTCATACCACTCAAAAAATGGCTCTTGGTAACCAACCTCCCTGTTTCCTCAAGAAAGCTCAGAAAGAACATAATGTTTTAAACAATGGCAAGGCTTTGCATGAACCCATAATTGTTCGTGATTCTCTTGAAACGTTAGAACTATCTGAGGAGAGTAGATCAAAAATGAAACTCAAAAATCCGGAAATCAAATCAATCGACTACAACAAATGGAACAAAATTTCTGGAATTACTTTTGTTACACAAAAAGAAAAGTCAAAGTTTTCCATCACACCAAGTATTTCAAAAAAAGAGTCAACACCTGTTTCAAAACAAGTTTCAAAACCAGTTTCAAAACCTGTAGTTGAATCAAAATCATTGTCAAACATGGAACAAATGTCTTCAAACAATCCTTTTAACACAAGTGATGCCAGAAGCATTTTAGAAGATGTTAAAACTAGAATTGGGAGACTTCAAGAGACTGTCAAATCTAAAACCAATATTACAACTAACATCTGGTTTTCTAGTTTTGATGATGAAAATAAAAAGTTTTTTGAAACTCAAATTGCCCCTCAGCTGAATAACATCAATTCAAGGGTAATTCATTTTGAACAAGCATTTTTGAAAGAAACAGTTGACTTTGTCAAGGACCATAAATCTCTAGTAAAGAAAGCTAATGAAAGTGTTGAACACATCAAAGTTTTGGAAAATGTAAATGATTCTCTCTTCGAAGATGTTCTGTGTACTGATATTATGTCTATTATTTTACAAACATATTCTGTTGAAGATCATGAAAGACTCTAGTCTGAGACCTCTGAAATTGTTTCAAAATATGAAAAAGCTTTTGAAAAACTTGAAAAAGAAAATGTCTCATATTTTAAACAACTTGATCGAAAAACTGAGGAATGCAAGTATGACAAACTGTCGTATGAGCGTGCCTACAATGAAATGAAAGTGAAAAAATGATCTTTTGAGGACTCAACTGGAATGTCAAAAAGGAAAGGCAGTGGATACTAAGATTGTAAAACTATTGACTGAGGAGAAAGAAAATGTTTCGAAACCAGTTTTTAAACCAAAAATGTCTATTTCTCTGCCTCCTCCAAAAGTCAATGAGAAAAATGATTTGTCAAAACCAGTCACTCCACCTGCCTTGCCTAAGCTAAAAGAAAAGATTGTTGAAAATGAAAAAGTGGTTATCGAGAAACCAAAAGTTTTAGCGCCTGGCCTTTTTAAGATGAGTATCACTAATGCGTCTGCCTCCACATCTAAAACATATGGAACAAACGACATAAGTTTAGATAAGCACTCCAAAGAGACTAGGAAAGCTGAAACCACTTCTCTAGATAAAAATATGAATCCTGATGAGTGTGCCTTACCTTCTACAGGACTAGGAAGCACCTCTAGGAGCAGCAGACTAAAGCCTAAGAGCAATACAAGGAACAATAGAGTCTCGCATGCCTCTAAGAGTAGTAGCTTGTATAAAGAGAAGAAAGTAGAAGAACACCCTAGGAATTTACCGCTTTGTAATAAGAAAGACATTTCATATGAATGTAATGAACCTATGAACTCTGCTAAGTTTAATGAATCTGTTTGTTTAACTTGCAAGAAATCTTTACCTAATGTTCATGATGATTGTGTTTCTAAGAATAAGAATGTTAAGCCTGTTCAGAAGAACGTTCCTAAAAGATCTTATGCTAAACCCATAGGAAGACTAGTTGCAAGATTTAGGTCTTACACTACTGATAGGAAGCATAGTCTTTGTTAATGCAAATATCGTCATTAAACGTTATTTATATTTTTGATCTTTACCTAAGTTTTGTTAACGACAAAAGTAAATTTAATTTTTATAAAGCTTAAAGCTTGTCAAGTTTAATAGATATTAAAACAAGCTTTTTCAAACAAGATCTTCATCACTCAAGCATTTGCATTGTGATTAATCATATCTTAATATGACTCTAACCATAATGTATGATAGTAGTTTTTAGAATGTTTTAGTTTGTTAAAAACTAAACATTACTTATGTATTTGCATATTTCTAAAAATATTAAAACAACACACGACATCATGTGATGCATCATGGAAATCATTGGAAGATTTCATTAGATATTTTTTGTAGATTTGGACTCTTCATATCTTACACAATCTTGCATAGATTTGGTTGACTTTGGCAAGATCTTGATATCTTGCTGTCAGACCTCGGCGGCACCAAAAGCCATAACGGGCGGAACCCTTTTAAGGGGTCCGCGGTCCGTGGTGGCTGCTGATGGTTTTGGCTATAAATAGCAAAGCCAAACCAAGTAGTTTTTCATCCCTTTCTATCATACTCTCATACATATCTTCTCTCTAACCTTTCTAACTCAGTTTCATATCATATTAGTGATCTCTTTTGTAGCAAAGAAGATCAAGTCACATTCAAGCTTCAACGAGAAGTTGGAAGTCTTGTTTGTTTAGTGTTGTATGATATTGTGTTGATTCATACTTCATTGTTGTACTAAACTATCATAATCTTGTGAGTGTGAGTGGTTAGTATTTTAGTCCTCAAAATACATTGTGTGTGGGAGTGGTTGTACCCTTGGAAAGAACTCGACATTTAGCTTAGTGTCGAAAATAGTGTAAGCGAAGTGTAAAGGTTTCTCCACCGGTGAAAGGAGATTGTTGACTAGTGAAGTTAAACTCTCGAGTGTGATACTCGGGGAGTGGAGTACGGCAAGGAGAAAGAGTCCTTGTAGACCGAACCACTATAAAAAACTTGTTGTGGTTTGATCATTTCTTTCCTTATTTACTCTTTACATATTGCTTACATATTTCATTAACATATCAAAGATAAATATCAATTGATCTTTCAATAAGATTCAAAACAAAGTTTTTAATTGGTAAACTATTCAACCCCCCTTCTAGTTTTCTACAATTGGTACCAGAGCCTCGTTGCTCAAGAATTTCTAAAATAATTTGTATTTTATAAACTTGAAACGATCCATGGATTCTGAAAACTTTAAAGAAGGGCAATCTATGCAAAGACCACCACTCTTTGAAACCAATGGATTTATCTATTGGAAAAACCGTTTTGAATCATATGTAAAATCAAAAGATATAGATCTTTGGTTTGTTATTGTTAAAGGGGATTTTAGTTCTACAACAAAGGATATTTCTGTTGATGAACAAAAGAAATTAATTGCTAAAAATAATGAAGCTAAAATGATGCTTTATAATGCTTTGCCTAGAAAAGAATATGAAAGAATTTTTATGTGTGAAACCGCCAAAGATATTTGGGAATCTTTGGTTGTTACACATCAAGGTAATTCACAAGTCAAGGATAACAAAATTGATCCTCTTGTTCAACAATATGAACAATTTGTTATCCCTGAAGATGAAACCATTGCTTGTGGCTTTGCTCGCTTTAATACTATTATTACATCACTTAAAGCACTTGATGAATCTTTTCGTAGTAAGAACTTTGTCAGGAAATTTCTTAGAGCACTCCATCCGAAATGGAGAGCTAAAGTGACCGCTATTGAAGAATCAAAAGATCTCTAAAAAATGTCACTAGACGAGCTAATCGATAACCTCAAAGTACATGAAATGGTGATGGAGAAAGATTCGGAGATCATCAAAGGAAAAAGAGAGAAGATCAAATCCGTTGCTCTAAAAGCAAAGGCGGAATCAAGTGATGATGACGAATCTTGCTCCGGTAGTGAAGATGAGGAGTATGCCATGGCCGTTAGAGACTTTAAAAAGGTCTTTAGAATAAGAGGAAGGTTTGTAAGACAACCTCGAGAAGTAAAGAAGCCATTCCGAAAAGATTGGGATGACAAAAAGGGTAAAGGTGAAAGTAAGTGTTTTAGATGTGGTGATGCAAGTCATCTCATAGGAGAATGTCCCAAGCCACCTAAAAGCAAAACTCAACGAGCTTTTGTAAGTGGTGCTTGGAGTGATAGTGAAGATGATGAAGAGTCAAGCAAGGAAGAGATCACTTTAATGGCACATGAGTCAAACGAGGTACATTCCGACTCTTCTTATTCTTCTATTGATGATGACACTTTGCAAAAACAATACAATCAATTGTGTGAGCTAAGTCTAAAAATCATAACTAAAAATAAATTTTTAAAAACTAAAAAGGAATTTTTGGAAAATGAAGTCTATGAGTTAAAAGAAAAAGCAAAGCGACTAGAAAAGGGAAAAGCAAATGACGATGGTTGTAAATCATGTCAAGAGCTTAATCTTGAAATAGAAAAACTAAAGCTCATGCAAGATGTTCTAATCGAACATAATTCTAAATTTAAAAGGTTTAACAAAAACATCGCTCTTGCCGATGAAATAGTTAAAATTCATAAAACACCAGGAGACATGAATGGACTAGGATTTAATGAGGTATTAATTCCAAAGAGTCAAAACAAAATGGCCGAAAAGGACGATCAATCTGTCAAAACTACTGCAGTACAGCACGGACCAGACGGACCCAAAATAAGGGTTCCGTCCGTTGAACGAAATGGTGCCGTGGGTACTTCAGCAGGACAGAATGTTTGTGATACGGACCGTAATGAATTTGTCAAAGTAACAAAGAAAACCAAGGATAGTGTTAAACTAAAACTAGTTGTTACATCAGGAGTAGGACTTGCTAAAAATGAATTTAGATAAAAAACTACTCAACAACGACATAAAACACCTTTTGCCAAACGCCCCTTTCCTAAGACTAACCACAACGTACAACCCAACTACCAACACAACGGTTGGAATCAAAACATTCCTAGACCATATCAAACTCCAGATTATATGTCATGGAACTCTTACCCATCGTTTCCATATATGAATCAAATAAATGGTATGTTTAACCCAAACGGACCCATGAGATATTGGGGACCAAATGCTTGAGTTATTTGCTTCTTAGGTATGCTTGAAAGTTGTATTGGAACCTGATGAGTGGATAAAAGATAGTGGATGCTCATGGCACATGACGGGCAACAAAAGTCTCTTCTCATCATACCAAGAGTATGACGGAGGTAATGTCACTTTTGGTAGCAATCTCAAAAGCAAAATCATTGTCAAAGGTACGATCGCTCATAACTCCCTAACTATTGAAAATGTTGCTCATGTAGATAGGTTAGGATTTAATCTACTTAGTATTAGCCAATTATGTGATAAAAAGTATAAAGTACTATTTGATGAAAATGGTAGTAAAATACTAAAAGATGGTATCACCATAGCTAAAGGAGTTAGGAAAAATAACATATACGTCATGAAAATAGATAAAACATCTAATGACAAACTTTTTCTAACAACGTTAGATGATAGCTCATCTCTTTGGCATATACGCTTAGGTCACGCTAATATGAGACTTATACAAAACCTATCTTCAAAAGAACTAGTTAGGAATTTACCAAAACCTAAATATGACCAACACTTTTGCGACACTTGCAAAATTGGTAAACAAACCCATAGTAGTCATAAATCTAAAAATATGGTGTCCACATCTAAGTGTCTAGAATTATTACATATGGATTTGGTAGGTCCATCCGCTATAAGAAGCTACGGAGGCAACTTATACACTTTGGACATATTAGATGATTACTCAAGGTTTACTTGGATGTTGTTTTTGAAAACCAAAAATGAAGCTTTTGATAAATTTGAAATTCTTAGCAAGAAAATTCAAAATCAATTAGGTGTTAAAATTGTCGATCCGAACGGATCATGGTCGTGAATTTGACAACGAAACTCAATTTGGAAACTTTTGTGATACAAATGGTATAACACATAACTTTTCGGCTCCACGAACACCTCAATCAAATGGAGTAGTAGAATGTAAAAATAGAACAATTCAAGAAATGAGTAGAACAATGCTTAATGAACAAAACATTCCTCAAAAGTTTTGGTGTAACGCGATTGACACTTCTACATATATTTTGAATAGAGTCTTAATACGTCCTTTCTTAAACAAAACACAATATGAGCTTTATAAAGGTAAAAAGCCAACTTTAGGAAATTTTAGAGTTTTTGGATGTAAATGCTTCATTCTTAATACTAAAGATTATCTCACCAAGTTTGACCCAAAGTCTTATGAAGGTGTATTTCTTGGTTATTCTCAAACTAGTAAAGCTTACATTGTCTTAAACAAAGAAACAATGATAGTCGAGGAATCGTTGAACATAACATTCGACGAAAGTCCACCTCCTTCTAAGACGTCACCTTTGGTAGATGATGACTTAGTTGAAAGTCAAATGATAGAAAGTCAAGAAATAATTAAAAATGACAAGGAAGATGAACCATTAAATAAAGAGATTATAAACATCAAAGAATCTAAAAGTCATCCTTTAGAAAAGGTCATAGGACAACTTAATCAAAGAACCTTAAGGTCACAAGCCCAAAATCAAAGTAATTATTTTTGTTTTGTATCCACCATTGAACAGAAAAAATAAATGAAGCAATAAAAGATGAATCATGGGTAATTGCCATGCAAGAAGAGTTAAACCAATTCGTTAGAAATGATGTTTGGAAATTAGTTCCAAAACCTAAAGATCAAACTATAATTGGAACGAAATGGGTTTTTCGAAATAAAATGGATGAAAATGGTGTAGTATCTATAAACAAAGCTAGGCTTGTTGCACAAGGTTATAATCAACAAGAAGGGATTGATTATGATGAAACTTATGCACCGGTAGCTAGACTCGAATCTATTAGAATATTACTTGCTTATGCATGTGCTTATGACTTTAAATTATTTCAAATGGATGTTAAAAGTGCATTTCTTAATGGGTTTATTAACGAAGAAGTATATGTTGCTCAACCTCCCGATTTTACCGACTTTGAGAAACCACATCATGTCTTCAAACTCAAGAAAGCATTATACGGTCTTAAGCAAGCACCAAAAGCTTGGTACGACCGACTTAAGACTTTTCTTGTTGATAACAAATACACTATGGGATTAGTAGATAATACTCTTTTTACAAAGAAAAAGGGGTCACATATTATCATTGTTCAAGTATACGTTGATGACATCATATTCGGATCAACTTGTCAAGAGCTATGTGATGATTTATCTAAAATCATGCACGACGAGTTTGAAATGAGTATGATGGGTGAATTAAACTTCTTTCTAGGACTTCAAATTAAACAACTAGAAGATGCCATATTCTTTAACCAATCTAAATATATAAAAGACATGCTTAAGAAATTTGGTCTTGAAGATTCCAAACCAACTAAGACACCCATGTCCTCGGACACTAAACTCACCAAGTATGAGGAAGGTGAATCCGCAGATAACACTAAATATAGAGGAATGATTGGTAGCCTACTCTATCTTACGGCTAGTAGACCCGACATTATGTTTAGTGTTTGTCTATGTGCTCGCTTTCAAGAAAACCCAAAGGCATCACACTTAGAAGCCATAAAAAGGATTTTTAGATACATTAAGGGAACAACGTGTTTAGGATTATGTCACACCCCCAAATTACCTGTTTTGCAGCGGAATGGAATTCCTGGGATTGACTGTCATAGCATCACAATCACAGTTATATTGAACGACCTAATGTGTCGTTGGAAAATACATCGCTTGAATTAATAAAAACATTCAGAGTTACAAAGATAGGTCCCAAATGAAAGTTACTATGTGCGGAAAATAAATTTGTTATAAGTCAAACGATGTTTTTAAAGTTCATAAAACCCAAGTAAGACGCGTCGTCATCGCGACTCTATGATATGTCCACATGCATGCCATGAAGTGTATGCCTTAGATACCTGAGATAAAACATGCTAAAAAGTGTCAACACAAAGGTTGAGTGAGTTCATAGAGTTTGTGTTGAAATGTAAAGACTTTCAAAATCGTTTATGCAGCAAAGGCATTGTAAATCCACTCAGTTCCAAGTTCCGCCCATACAAAACTTGCAACCTGTGTGTTCACAACCCACTGCCGAAATGTGATATAGTTTATGTTCAAGCGCATGATGTCAAATGAATTCATATAACGGCACATTACTAAATCTATCAATATTCAATTGACATAACACATATGAGTGTTGTTTCAAATAATTCCAAGACCAATTAGCTCAATGAATATACCAAGACCAATTAGCTCAATGATTATACCAAGACCAATTAGCTCAATGAATATACCAAGACCAATTAGCTCAATGATTATACCAAGACCAATTAGCTCAATGAATATACCAAGACCAATTAGCTCAATGATTATACCAAGACCAATTAGACCATGATTGTACAAAGTCCGTTAGTACATGACTATACCAAGTCCGTTAGTTCATGAGTATACCAAGTCCGTTAGTTCAACATTATCCAAGTCCGTTAGATCGTGATCATACCAAGTCAGTTAGCTCAATGATTCATGATATAGAAATTCTAAGTATGGCGATACTGTTACTTCGTATGACTAACATTCAGTTCAGATAAACATATAGTTTGCAAATAATCATGTTTGCCATAAAAGTTGTTGAGCATGTATCTCCCCCAAAGAGTTTAATAAAAGCATTAAAACAATTGAAAATGGGGCTATGAAAACTCACATGATGAATTGGTATGATGACAAGAGTGAGTACACCGAAATGTAGCGTGATACTTTAACCTTGACCTATTATGAATGATATGATACTTAATGAGTTATGATGTAATGATATGCATGCATTACGTATGTTATTTATACCATTTGTGAGTTTTGAAAATAATACTCTTCGTCGAAAAATACTCTTTTGACGTCTTGACCATTCTTAAATTACTTCACATGTATTTACGTTGAAATGATATCCGACGATAATCATTTGGTGATTTATTAAGAGAATATAACTTTTCGTCGTAAAATAATGTCGTTGAAATTTCCATGAAAGTGACTAAAACGGCCTCTAAAAGCTAGTCGTAAAATGGTGCACGTCGAGCGCTAGGAAACAAACTCAACGGTTTTGGGAAGCTTGTATCATAATCTCAAAGTTTTAGTACATGAGTTTTCGTCATAGAGGTCTCGAACATAAAGATAATAGAGGTTAAATATGGTGATTTTGTCCAAATGTGGTTTAAAAAGTGAGTTTCGGCAAAGTTTAAGTAACCGTAAATAATTTATTACAACTCCGCTATACAAACGGTTGGTCGTTTTGAAAAATATGCTTGGTGATCTCGATTTTATTAGAAGACATCTCGTTACAAAAAGTTCTACGTCCATGTTAAAAACGACCCGCAACATGGTCCCTAGTTGCCGAAGTATATGTTTAATAGAAAATATATTAATGTTGCTAATAGAATAAAGTTACGGCAACTTTTGTTTATCGTGTGTAATTTGCTCGTTACAAGTCCGTTTTCTACGTTTTCTACATCATTAGATTCGTGTCAAAGTATACTAATATATTTTTGATAATTCGACAAAATTTATAAAGCTTAAGACTCATTTTTGACTCGTAAAGAGTGACATTTTCATGCTGAAATTTCCAGAATTTATAGTTTTTGACGCTCAACTTGAAAAATTCATAACTTCTTCGTTATAGCTCCGTTTTAATCCGTTCAAGCGGATACGGTTTCGTTTTAAAGTATATTTTCTAAATATCTAAGTCAAATATTTTTACCTACTGTCGGATTTTCCAGAATTTCAAAATAAGGACAGACCCTTTTCAAAACGTGTCGAAATGAGTTTTTCTCGCGCCGAAACTATTTCAACCCATTCAAAACAACTCCGAAGCTATTCTAATCCTACCATACACCTTCTTAGGGTGTCATGGGTTCCTAGACATCATCAAGACCAATATATAACAAGGGATAAATTATAGGATGACTTATATATATAAAACTCTAAAAATCAATGTAAAAATGGTATAAATATCCACAAGTCTTGCATGTTTTGCTCAATAATGATGAAATAGATATGAAATGAAAATGAAAGATGTAAAATGAAAGTGATATGCTTACTAGTTACTTGATGAGGTTTATGGACAAAAGGTTTTTCCTAATCACTTGAGGTTTGTATTACAAAACCTTTGTAACAAATGATACTAGTGTGTATTAAAATTTGTCTTGAAAACTTGGAGATGATCCTTTCTTTAGGTCCCTTGGCTGCCGAATTTCTAGAGAGAAAAGAAATGGAACTTTGGTCTTGTTTTGGTTTACCATTGAATAAATGAAGTGAAAGTAAAGTTGTATAATACTTTTACTTAGATATTTTGCAAACATCACTTTGTGACTCATCATCTATGTCGACACACATATGAGAACAACATTTGAGTTTTGTTTTTGAGTAGCTTTTACAAGTATAAGTGTTTTATTTAGTAAGTTATTTGAAGTTAAATGATAAGTTGTAGTCCCTTTTGAATATTTAGGGTAGCGTTGGATAAAAATAAATTTTCCACGGGTCAAGATAAAATATATTGAGGTCATAAAAATTATAAAAATACGTTTCTTGAAAGATTTGAGTGAATAAATATTTATCGGGTTGAATTTAAGGAAATCGTCGTAATTATATAAATATAACAATTTATATACAAAATAAATTTAAAACACTAGGTAAACTCATAATATTATTTTTATAACTTAATATGAGTATAAAAATATATCGGGATGATTTTTGGAATTAATGGATCAATTGTTCAAAATAATTAATTACGCGATAACGTTTATTTAATAAAAGTTATACGTTTAATGAAAAATGCAAACCATGCATAATATTGATATGAAATGATGACAATGATGTTAATGAAATGTAGACTAAACTTAGTCTATATGAAATGACCTCGATGATATGATCATGAATTCACAGCTAAACCATTACGGTTACGTGAATTTGATGCTCGTAAACCTAGTTTACGATAAATGATGAAATTGTGAAACGTGAATTGTTTTGAGAAATGACCTGAAAGTACGAGTTGTCACATTCGCCCATCCAAAAAGGAATTCAGTCCCTGAATTCAGTCCATGTTGTTCTCTACGGTTTAGGGTTTGATGTGGCAAACTTTCCCATTCTCGAGCAAAACCTTCAAAAGACTTTTAGGTAACCGATTTTTACTTAATCTCACAACTCATCAAACAAGAACTGTCATGAGATTAGGCTAAATCGGTTTGAGTAACGGGTCTTTTGAAAATTTGGCTCGGTCATGGAATTGCTTACACATATAAGCCTACTACTCCCTTCATTGCATGATTCTTCCTGAATTAGACATAGGTGATCAGGCTATGTATAATTTAGGAGTAACTATGCAATGCTTGGACTAATCGACTCATATGATGTTTGGTGTTGAGTCAACCGATGTTAAAATTGTGATAGGGAATGACAGGGCATTCTTCATGTCAAATTCTGATGTGAGTAAAATGGGATGGGTATTTGAAGGCATCTATGTGACAATCGATTTTGAAATGAAAGTAAATAACTCGAAAAAATGTACGTATAAACCGCATGTAAAGTGAACATGCACTTATGATGAAATGATGAGATGCTATGATGATGTAGTTATAGTCTAGGGTCAATGATGCAACCTAGTTCTCTATAACTGAAGCTCTGATACCAATCTGTCACACCCCCAAATTACCTGTTTTGCAGCGGAATGGAATTCCTGGGGATTGACTGTCATAGCATCACAATCACAGTTATATTGAACGACCTAATGTGTCGTTGGAAAATACATCGCTTGAATTAATAAAAACATTCAGAGTTACAAAGATAGGTCCCAAATGAAAGTTACTATGTGCGGAAAATAAATTTGTTATAAGTTGTGACAACCCGTACTTTCAGGTCATTTCTCGACACAATTTATGCCTCACTATTTCAACATTTATAGTAAACTTGGTTTACTTGTTTCAAATTCGCGTAACCTTTATGGTTTAGCGGCGAATTCATGATCATAACATCACGTACATTTCATATGGACTAAGATTAGTCTACATTCCATTGACATCATTTGCATCTCATTAGTTCATTCATGACATTTCATTTCACATTTAACGCGTAATTTTTATATTAAATAAACGTTCTCGCGTGAGTTATTATTTTAAATATTTAATCCATTACTTTCAAAAAATGATCCCGATGTATTTTTAAACTTACATTTAGTTCATAAAAACTATATTTTTAGTTTTCCTAGTGTTTCAAATTTATTTGGTATATTAATCGTTAAAGTTAAATTATTACGACACTTTTCTTAAAAATTATACGATAATTATTTTATCACTCAATTTTCACAAGGAATGTATCTTTACAATTTTTATTATCTCAATACATTCTATTTTGGTCTATTAAAAACTTACTTGTACCAAAAAGTCACAATTATCTACAATTACTTACACCTTTTATTACAAATACATATTTATACAATTTATAAAAAAAAAAAATTATATAGTTGGGAACCAAGATCCCCAAAATCCGGTCCATGGAGGGTGGTGTTAATAATTATGGCATGGTCTTTGAAAGTTAAGATTTACACATTACTTAAAAGTCCTACATTTTCAATTTTCTCATTTCATTCTAATAATACACATAGTCAAGAAAAATCATTTTCTCTCCTTTGTTCTTGCTTCTCAAAACCGGCCATCATATAGGAATCAAAGGGATCAAAAATTTTTGCTAGTTCAAGCATTATAACAATCTAGTTATTACTCTTTATATGGTTTTGAAATAAAAACCAAGGGTATTTAGGATTTACCTTGTTACTTTCACCTCATCATATTCATTTGTAAGCATATTTCTTTCATTTTCATGTTTCCTTATCATTTCATATTCATCTTTTCATTTTTGGAGCAAGTATGCATGTTATGTGATTTATACCATTTTATTTCATGATTTTAGAGTTATTTATATACTTTGGTCATCCTATAAATATTCCTTGGTATTCTTTGGTCTTGATGGTGATTAGGAACCCATGACACCCTAAGAAGGTGTATGGTAGGATTAGATTAGCTTTGGAGTTGATTTGAAGGGATTAGAATAGGTTTTGTTCGAGAAAAACTATTTTCAATACGTATTAAAAAGGTTCTGTCCTTGTTTCATTTTTCTGGAAAAACCGACAGTTGGTACGAAACTTTGGCCTTGAGATTTAGAAAATATACTTAAAAACGAATCCGTGGCCTTTTGAACGGATAAAAACGGAGTTATAACGAAGTCGTGGTGAATTTTTAAAGTTTGACGACGAAAGGTATACTTTTCAGAAAATTCAGCAATGTTATTAGTTTGTTCGGGTCAAAAACGAGCCTTAAGCTTCACAAATTATTTCGACTTGTCAAAAACATATTAGTTTACTTCGATACGAAGCTAAGGACGTATAAACGTAAGCAGGATTTGAAACGACAAAGATATGCACTTTTCATAAACTTGCCGTAACTATTATTTTCTGAAAATCTATATTATTTTTACGATACAAGTATTTTAGTAGCTGTAACGTCCATGTTGAGGACTGTTTTTAGCAAGGTTGTGAAACTTTTTGGAACGAAATGTCTTCTAGTAAAATCAAGTTCACCGGTCATATTTTTCAAAACAACAAGCTGTTTGGAAAGCGGAGTTGTAGTAAATTATTTACGGATGTTCAAACTTGGCCGAAACTCATTTTCTGCACAACAATTAGCCAAAACCACCATCTTTAACCCTTAATATCTTTATGTTCGAGACCTTTTGGACAAAAACTCCTGAACTGAAACTTTTAGATATTGATACAAACTTTCCAAAACCGTCGAGTTCGTTCTCTGACGATTGACGTACACCGTTTTACGGCTAGTTTTCCAAAGCCATTTTTGTTAATTTCATGAAAATTCCGACGACATTGTTTTGCGACGAAAAGTGATAATTTCACTATAAATCATTATAAAACCATTGTAGGATGACATTTTGACGTAAATACTTGTAAAGTGATTTTTGATTGGTCAAGACGTCAAACGAGTATTTTTCGACGATAAGTAATATTTTCAAAACTCGCAAATGGTATAAATAACATACGAAATGCATGCATAACATTACATTGCAACTCATTACATGTCATATCATTCATCATAGGTCAAGATTTGCGTATCACATTACATCTCGGTGTACTCACTTTTGTCTTCGCATCATTCCACCAAGTGAGTTTTCATAGCCCCTGCTTTTACTTGTTTTCATAACTGTTTTGGGGGAGATACATGCTCGACTATTTTCAATTACTTTCATAGTTACTCTAATCATTTAAGGATTTCTGTGAGTTCGTAGCCCCACTTTCTATTACTTATTTGTCTTACAAACTCTTTGGGGGAGATACATGCTCAAACTATTTTCACTTACATTCACAAGTACTCTAAACTTTTACATACTACTGTGAGTTCATAGCCCCACTTTTACTCTTTTAACTGTTTTACAAACTCTTGGGGGAGATACATGCTACATTTTAAATTGAACACAAATGCTTTGAACTGTATGTTACATCCGAATGTTTTATTGTCACTAAGTATTTGCCATGTTCGAAGTCCCTACATCATGCACCATTAGTCACTTGCGAGTGAGCGCGAATATTGTGAATAAGCCTATTGGAATTAACACTCCCGATCTTATTGACCCAGTTAGGGGAAATCGAGCGCACTATATTTGAACCAGTAAGGTAATTTGGCAAGTTACCTATTAGGGCGGCGATGAAACGATGATTACCAATTTTTATTGGTGCGATGTTTACGCTTTGGTGTCATGAACTTAGTGAAATAAATACGATGTTGTTTTTAACGATGAGTGTGAAACAATTTAACTCACACTACGATGATTGTGTTCAAACGAATTAATTAAACCTATGGTTTTACGTCGAGTTAGGTACTATTGTGAATTCATTTGACGATTTCTGTTTGAACATAAACTATGCATATTCTGGCAGTGGGTTGTGAACACACAGGTTGCAAGTTTTGTATGGGCGGGACTTGGAACTGAGTGGATTTACAATGCCTTTGCTACATAATCGATTTTGATAGTCTTTACATTTCAACGATTTACAATGCCTTTGTTGCATAAACGATTTCGAAAGGCTTTACATTTCAACACAAACTCTATGAACTCACTCAACCTTTGTGTTGACACTTTTAGCATGTTTTATCTCAGGTATCTAAGGCATACACTTCATGGCATGCATTTGGACACCTCATGGAGTCGTGGTGACGACGCGTCTCACTTGGGTTTTACATACTTTAAAACATCGTTTGAATTGTAACAACTTATTTCCGCACAAGATGATTTTCAATTGGGACCTATCTTTGTAAACTCTGATTGTTTTATTAAATCAAACGATGTATTTTCCAAACGACACTTTAGGTCGTTCAATATAACTGTGTTTGTGATGCTATGACAGTCAATCCCCAGGAATTCCATTCCGCTGCAAAACAGGTAAATTGGGGGTGTGACATAAGTCAAACGATGTTTTTAAAGTTCATAAAACCCAAGTAAGACGCGTCGTCACCGCGACTCTATGATATGTCCACATGCATGCCATGAAGTGTATGCCTTAGATACCTGAGATAAAACATGCTAAAAAGTGTCAACACAAAGGTTGAGTGAGTTCATAGAGTTTGTGTTGAAATGTAAAGACTTTCAAAATCGTTTATGCAGCAAAGGCATTGTAAATCCACTCAGTTCCAAGTTCCGCCCATACAAAACTTGCAACCTGTGTGTTCACAACCCACTGCCGAAATGTGATATAGTTTATGTTCAAGCGCATGATGTCAAATGAATTCATATAACGGCACATTACTAAATCTATCAATATTCAATTGACATAACACATATGAGTGTTGTTTCAAATAATTCCAAGACCAATTAGCTCAATGAATATACCAAGACCAATTAGCTCAATGATTATACCAAGACCAATTAGCTCAATGAATATACCAAGACCAATTAGCTCAATGATTATACCAAGACCAATTAGACCATGATTGTACCAAGTCCGTTAGTACATGACTATACCAAGTCCGTTAGTTCATGAGTATACCAAGTCCGTTAGTTCAACATTATCCAAGTCCGTTAGATCGTGATCATACCAAGTCAGTTAGCTCAATGATTCATGATATAGAAATTCTAAGTATGGCGATCACTGTTACCATTATGACTAACATTCAGTTCAGATAAACATATAGTATGCAAATAATCATGTTTGCCATAAAAGTTGTTGAGCATGTATCTCCCCCAAAGAGTTTAATAAAAGCATTAAAACAATTGAAAATGGGGCTATGAAAACTCACATGATGAATTGGTATGATGACAAGAGTGAGTACACCGAAATGTAGCGTGATACTTTAACCTTGACCTATTATGAATGATATGATACTTAATGAGTTATGATGTAATGATATGCATGCATTACGTATGTTATTAATACCATTTGTGAGTTTTGAAAATAATACTCTTCGTCGAAAAATACTCTTTTGACGTCTTGACCATTTTTAAATTACTTCACATGTATTTACGTTGAAATGATATCCGATGATAATCATTTGGTGATTTATTAAGAGAATATAACTTTTCGTCGTTAAATAATGTCGTTGAAATTTCCATGAAAGTGACTAAAACGGCCTCTAAAAGCTAGTCGTAAAATGGTGCACGTCGAGCGCTAGGAAACAAACTCAACGGTTTTGGGAAGCTTGTATCATAATCTCAAAGTTTTAGTACATGATTTTTCGTCATAGAGGTCTCGAACATAAAGATAATAGAGGTTAAATATGGTGATTTTGTCCAAATGTGGTTTAAAAAGTGAGTTTCGGCAAAGTTTAAGTAACCGTAAATAATTTATTACAACTCCGCTATACAAACGGTTGGTCGTTTTGAAAAATATGCTTGGTGATCTCGATTTTATTAGAAGACATCTCGTTACAAAAAGTTCTACGTCCATGTTAAAAACGACCCGCAACATGGTCCCTAGTTGCCGAAGTATATGTTTAATAGAAAATATATTAATGTTGCTAATAGAATAAAGTTACGGCAACTTTTGTTTATCGTGTGTAATTTGCTCGTTACAAGTCCGTTT
This sequence comes from Chrysanthemum makinoi, assembly GCA_910596185.1. Lineage (NCBI taxonomy): Eukaryota > Viridiplantae > Streptophyta > Magnoliopsida > Asterales > Asteraceae > Chrysanthemum > Chrysanthemum makinoi. The sequence goes on from OU343223.1 coordinate 189,182,714, forward strand.
TCTACGTTTTCTACATCCTTAGATTCGTGTCAAAGTATACTAATATATTTTTGATAATTCGACAAAATTTATAAAGCTTAAGACTCATTTTTGACTCGTAAAGAGTGACATTTTCATGCTGAAATTTCCAGAATTTATAGTTTTTGACGCTCAACTTGAAAAATTCATAACTTCTTCGTTATAGCTCCGTTTTAATCCGTTCAAGCGGCCACGGTTTCGTTTTAAAGTATATTTTCTAAATATCTAAGTCAAATATTTTTACCTACTGTCGGATTTTCCAGAATTTCAAAATAAGGACAGACCCTTTTCAAAACGTGTCGAAATGAGTTTTTCTCGCGCCGAAACTATTTCAACCCATTCAAAACAACTCCGAAGCTATTCTAATCCTACCATACACCTTATTAGGGTGTCATGGGTTCCTAGACATCATCAAGACCAATATATAACAAGGGATAAATTATAGGATGACTTATATATATAAAACTCTAAAAATCAATGTAAAAATGGTATAAATATCCACAAGTCTTGCATGTTTTGCTCAATAATGATGAAATAGATATGAAATGAAAATGAAAGATGTAAAATGAAAGTGATATGCTTACTAGTTACTTGATGAGGTTTATGGACAAAAGGTTTTTCCTAATCACTTGAGGTTTGTATTACAAAACCTTTGTAACAAATGATACTAGTGTGTATTAAAATTTGTCTTGAAAACTTGGAGATGATCCCTCTTTTTGGTCCCTTGGCTGCCGAATTTACTTGAGAGAAAGAGATGGAACTTTGGTCTTGTTTTGGTTTACCATTGAATAAATGAAGTGAAAGTAAAGTTGTATAATACTTTTACTTAGATATTTTGCAAACATCACTTTGTGACTCATCATCTATGTCGACACACATATGAGAACAACATTTGAGTTTTGTTTTTGAGTAGCTTTTACAAGTATAAGTGTTTTATTTAGTAAGTTATTTGAAGTTAAATGATAAGTTGTAGTCCCTTTTGAATATTTAGGGTAGCGTTGGATAAAAATAAATTTTCCACGGGTCAAGATAAAATATATTGAGTTCATAAAAATTATAAAAATACGTTTCTTGAAAGATTTGAGTGAATAAATATTTATCGGGTTGAATTTAAGGAAATCGTCGTAATTATATAAATATAACAATTTATATACAAAATAAATTTAAAACACTGGGTAAACTCATAATATTATTTTTATAACTTAATATGAGTATAAAAATATATCGGGATGATTTTTGGAATTAATGGATCAATTGTTCAAAATAATTAATTACGCGATAACGTTTATTTAATAAAAGTTATACGTTTAATGAAAAATGCAAACCATGCATAATATTGATATGAAATGATGACAATGATGTTAATGAAATGTAGACTAAACTTAGTCTATATGAAATGTCCTCGATGATATGATCATGAATTCACAGCTAAACCATTACGGTTACGTGAATTTGATGCTCGTAAACCTAGTTTACGATAAATGATGAAATTGTGAAACGTGAATTGTTTTGAGAAATGACCTGAAAGTACGAGTTGTCACAGATTATGGTATCCCAAAGGAACGGGTGTAGAAACCATAGTGTATGCCGACTCGGATCATGCCGGTGACTATGTCGATAGAAAAAGTACAAGTGGTATTTGAACTTTTGTTGGACATTGTCTCACCTCATGGTTTGCAAAGAAGCAAACAGCTTTAGCCATCTCAACTACTGAAGCCGAGTAAGTCTCAACCGGAAAGGCATCTCAACAAGCTCTTTGGATGAAGCAAGCTCTTGTAGATTACAGAATTCATCTCAACGATATTGTTATACTTTGCGACAACAAAGGAGCCATCGATCTCAGCAAAAATCCCGTTCAACACGCTCGTACAAAGCATATTGAAATCCGTCATCACTTTCTTCGCGACAATGTTCAAAAAGGAAACATGTCAATCGAGAAAGTATCCTTCGAAGACAACATTGCCGACATCCTAACTAAGCCTCTCAAACGAGAACCATTTAATCTTCTTAGACTTGTTTTAGGATTAATGGAACCAAACATGTAGGATAAACATAGCCTAAACATTAGAATAACTGATCTGGTCCGAACCGTCAAGTCAAACAGACTTAAAACAGCTTGGAACCAAATGCAATGAGGATCAGAGAATACAGTGGATTCCCAGGTCGTTAAGTCCCACGGAGACTCAATGGTGTGTAAACACTAGATCAGACGATAGAATGATCACTAATGATAGCGATCGGAAAAGATTTGGATAGAATATTACACTACTGAAAAAGTTAATAAATTAAAGCGACTTAAATACAAATTAAGAAAATTAAAAAGATAAAAGATATTAAATAAACGCTATCACTATATTAAAATGATGTTTTTGTTTTTATGATTTTACGAAACTGAAATTAAAATCTACGCGACGTACAAATTAAAAAGTGAAACTAAGTCAATATTAACCCTAAAAATATGAAAATGATGTTTTTACAATCCTAATGATAAAAGAAAATTTATGGAAAAAGAAAATTATTTTTATAACTAATTATCTAATTAAAAACTATTTTTAATTATTAAATAACTACCTTAAATACAAGAAAATATGAAATTAAGCCAGAAAAATAAGATTAAGACTTGGAAAAGTCTAAAATATCAAAATAGACTTTTCAAAACTATTTTTGTATTTTTATGACTATTTATCTATTTTCTATGAATTTTAAACTATTAAAAACTAATTTAATTACTAAAAATTACCAAATGAACTATGAAAAATATGGAAAATTACTTTTTCTACTTTTTATATTTATCTAAGCCTGAGAAAAATGAAAACTTATATTTTTGGACCTTTTCTGAATTTTTTGTATTAAAAGCTAATTAAAAGTGCTTAAAAACTAATAAAAATCAAGAAAAATAGCAAAATGACTTAGAAAAATATGAAAAATTCAGGAAAACTCTAAAATTATATTCTAAATCTGAGAAAAATATAAAAACAGGTGCTTATATGGAGAAATATAGAACTGATGTGGAAGTGTTACTTGAAATAAGCACTTGATAAGCCAAAAGCTCACCAAAAGCTACCACACTGATAAAGAAGCTATAATAAGCCAAATTAACCAAAATGCAATGAGTTCCAACAAGCTAATACCACTGATTCACAGGTTTGATCAGATTTGATGATTGAGCTTTTAAAAGCTAAAACAGTTTCTGGGTACTAACTTTAGACACTAGCACAAGCTTAGAAATAAGCTCAAAATGAAAACTACTGGTTGGAAATTGGAAAAGACCTGGGTGAGACCAAGTGTACCAAAAATCATGCCATGAGAAGCTCTAATAAGCCCTGTGCACAAGCTTCAATATTGGTGAAAAGCTCAGTACCACTGATTCAGTGGTGCAGGGCAGTTTGTGCTAAAAGGAGAAGCTTGTTTGAAGCTTCTAAAAAAATTGTAAAATTATACTAAAATGCTACTGAGTAACAAGACCAGGTCAAGTTTCTAAAATGCCAAGATTCACTTGATAAGTCCAAAAAATAAGCTCATGAAAATTCCTTGTAATTAGGCTCAAAACAGATTTTTGCCAATTTTTGACTTTTGAAGAAACTTGAACAGTTGACTAAACTGAACTTTAGATCCAATTTTATGATTGATTATGATTTGTTATGATGTAATGAAGCTATTACAACCTTTGTTTATGTAATTTAAACACAACACAAGTGATTTGATCTTCAAATATCCAACAGTGAACCTGTTGGATGCTAATGATATGGATTTTGACTTTTGCAAGTTATAAGGACAAAAGCAAGACAGATATGAACTAGAATATGCTATACTAACTTAAACCAACAAGTTTTATCTACTGAGTGAGCCTTGAACACAGTTAACTCAGCAATACCAAACACTCCTATAATTGACTGTTATGCCAAATTATTGAGATAGCAACTGATTACACTGAGAGTAATGATCAAACTAAGTTCTAATATCTTAAATACAACTTACAGAACAGATAAAAACCAGTTATAGCTACAAATAAAGATAATGCAAAGAAACCTTAAAATTCACTTACAAAGAGTCCTAGCCACTATGGCTTGAAACAGTTAACCAGAGGACCACTAACCTATCTCAATCAACCCACTAGACCTAAATCAACCCATTTCCACATCTGAATCAACCATTGACCATCTCCATTGCCATATTGACCCTTTTTGAGTTTCTTTTACCAAAATCCAACTATGCTTAAAACTGAAATATAAGCTTATATAAAGCTATTAGAAGCTTGTATAAGCTTTTAGGAATTGAGTAATGAGCTGTTTGAAGCTTTTGAATGAGATTTTGAGATGGAAATTTTCAACAGTCAACTTAACAACATGAATATATAGTGAAACTTAAATTAGCACTTGAAAATGATTTATATTGATTTAATAACTTAAAAAGAGTACATTACAACTGAAAATTACAGGTTTTATATTAAACTAAAGCTTTAAGTTGAAAAACGACATTAAGAGAAAATTAAAAACTAGAAGACTCTCCCTCCTTGCTTCCTCTTGCCTTTCTTTTATATCCAAACTCCTTGTATCTCTCCTCTGAATGTTTCCCAACAAATCTTAGCCATTGGATGGCTAAGAATAATCCTAGCCGTTTAAATGGATTATTTGGCGCCAAATCTTGATTTTAACAGTTGAGAGTTGAGTGAAATGGGGGAGAGGCATTTATTGCATTTGGAGTTTGGTGGAGGAGGGGGGAACAAGGAGGTGTTGATAGTTGGCTGGGTGGTTGAGATGGTGGGCAGACAGGGGGAGGGAAAACAGGGAAAGAAGATGGGCGGGGTGTTTGGTTTGACTGGATTTTGACCAGTGGGGTTAATATCAAAAGGGGGGTTCAAAATGGTATTTGACAGGGGTCCAAAGTGTATTGACCAGGCCAAATGGGGTTTTGAAGGGTTTAAATCACAAGGACCTTAGTTGTAACTTCTGAAAATGCAAGGACTACTGCTGCCATTTTATAAAAGATGTTCCAAGGACTAAAAGTGACACTTTCAAAAAGTATAAGGACCAAACTTGCCATTTTCCATTTTCCAGGGGCCATTTCTGCCAATTTTCAAACTTGGAGGACCATTTTTGTAAATTTCTCAAACTTTGTATATTTTTCACCAAAGGACTTATTTTGACAACTTATGATTTTAAAAGGACCTTTGGTGACTTTTGCTTTTGAAATTATGGCTCAGGGACTATTTTTGACAATTTTAGAAACTTGGGGGACTGAAACTGCCAAATCTGCAAACTTTGCTCATTTTTCATCTGATTTTAAACATTTTGCATCTGAAACATACAAAATGCACTTTTGAGATATTTTCAGTATTTTGATGCATTTCTGAGCATTTTTAAACGTTTTGCAGTTCAGATTTGACTAAAAATGATGAGTATTTACACACTCATCAATCCCCCACACTAAACTATTGCTAGTCCCTAGCAATCTTTTGAGAAAAACTTAATGGTTTTGCATCTCTTTACCAAAAGCCATTACTTCTGGAGTAGCCAAATGTTTCAGTTCAAGAAAGAACCATGGTACACCATAACCATCGATTTATTGGCAAATCATAAACCATATAACGGATTTGATGTGTCTTTACCAGAAGCCGTACCTTACGGACTAGCCAACTCTTAGATAAATTATCAGAATTATCTTTGGTGAGCTGAATACCAATTATGGTTTTTCCACTGCCTTTACCACAAGCCATAACCTTGCGGGCTAGCCAACTCTTCACTTTTTAGGACATGGTGAGTTGAGAACCATACAATTTTGGGCAAATTGCAAGCCATATAAACGGATTTGAGAAATATTTACCAAGAGCCGTTTGCTCCTGGATTAGCCAATCCTTTTGTCTTACAGACATGGCGGACTGATAACCAAATGAGTAAGTGTAGAACACTTACTCCAAAAAAAATTTTGGCCAAAAACGGGGGAATTGGTATAATTATATGATAAAATTCGTGAGAATTCCCCCCCACACTTAGAAATGAATATTGCCCTCAATATTCAAAGTACCGGCGGTTATGCCGAAACAAAGAACGTGAAAGGGAAATACTACGGCCATTATTTAGAAAGAAGAAGATTTTTTTTGAAAATATATATACAAGTGTGGGGCATCTCCCCCACACTAGAGTGGTAGAAAGTAGAAAGAAGACAGAAATATGGGTGAAAACCCATATGGCATGCTACTGTTTTTGATTCCCGAGTCGCTAGCTTGACTCGATCCCCGCATTCATTGGTTCATGGGGAAAGTTTGTAAATCCGGGACAATCACAGGGGGAATGTCCTCTCCAAAGTAATGCTTCACTCGATGACCATTCACTTTAAAATTAGGACCATCGGGTTGAGATAACTCAATGGTACCATAAGGATAAACCTTAGCGATAGTAAATGGACCAGACCAACGGGACTTGAGCTTTCCCGAGAAAATCTTCAATCTTGAGTTGAAAAGAAGGACTCGATCACCGACGTTGAAAACGCGGTTCTTGATTTTTGAGTCATGAATCTTCTTTGTCTTTTGTTTATAGATCAAAGAGTTCTCGTAAGCTTGATCACGGAGTTCATTTAATTCATTCATTTGAAGTTTCCGATGATCACCAGTGTCTGAATATCAAAGTTAGCATGCTTCAAGGCCCAGTATGCCTTGTGCTCGAGCTCTACCGGTAGATGACATGCCTTCCCGTACACCAGCTTGTAAGGAGTGCACCCGATGGGTGTTTTGTAGGCTGTACGGAAGGCCCAAAGTGCGTCATCTAACTTATCCGACCAAGAGGCACGGTTTTCGCCAACCGTCCTCTCCGAATTCTTTTATCCCCCGGTTAGAAACTTCCACTTGCCCACTTGTTTGGGGGTGGTACGCATAGAGTACGGTGAGTTACACCATACTTTTGCATGACTCTTGCAAATTGGTCATTGCAGAAATGCGTACCACGATCACTGATTATGGCTCGTGGAGTTCCAAACCTAGCAAATAAGGATTTCAAGAATTTCACAACAACTCGGGCATCGTTGGTGGGTAAAGCCTTAGCTTCAACCCATTTTGACAAGTAGTCAACGGCCACGAGAATGTATTTGTTTCCGTGAGAAGAAGGAAATGGCCCCATAAAGTCAATGCCCCAGATGTCAAAAATCTCACACACTTGAATAGCGTTTTGCGGCATTTCATTCCTTTGTGAGATATTCCCGTGACGTTGACAAGCGTCACAGTTTTGACAATTCATGGGCATCCTTATAGATCGTGGGCCAATAGAATCCGGAATCAAACACCTTCTTGGCGGTGTAGTTGGGGCTATGATGTCCCCAGTAGGTCCAGAATGGCAAGCCTTGAAAATGTCAATAGCTTCCTGACCATACACACATCGCCGGATGACTTGATCCGCACAGATTTTAAACAAGTAGGGGTCGTCCCAGAAATAATGTTTCACATCTTTAAAGAATTTATTTTCTGTTGGGACGACATCCCTTTCACCACAAAGTTACCCGCATGGTAATTTGCAAAGTCCGCAAACCATGGGGTAGAAGAGTCTCCACGAAAAGAAACCATATTGAGTGTTTCGAGAGGAAATGTTTCATTTATTTCCTTTTTCTCAAACACATCCTGGTGAGGGTTTTCTAATCGGGAAAGATGATCAGCAGCCAGGTTCTCAGCTCCTTTTTATCACGAATAATGATATCAAATTCTTGTAGGAGGAGAACCCAACGGAGCAATCTCGGCTTTGCATCTTGTTTTGCAAAGAGATATTTGAGAGCCGAGTGATCCGTATACACCACGCATTTTGTCAAGATAAGGTATGGCGAAACTTTTCAAGCGCATACACCACAGCTAATAATTCTTTTTTGTAGTGGTGTAATGGGTGAGCTTCATCATAGTTTTGCTGCGTAGTGGATTGGCTGAAAATGCTTAGTTTTGCGTTGCCCCAAGACTGCACCGATAGCAAAATCACTTGCATCGCACATGAGCTCAAAGGGTAAATCCCGGTCGGGGGCAACTAGAATGGGTGCTTCCGTAAGCTTTTTCTTAAGTGTTTCAAAAGCTTCGATGCACTCAGGAGAAAAGATAAAAGGAGCATCTTTTTCTAGAAGATGGGTCATAGGCCGAGCGATTTTAGAGAAATCTTGAATGAATCGACGATAAAACCCGGCATGACCTAGAAAACTCCTAATACCTTTGACGGTAGTAGGATGAGGTAATTTAGCAATAACATCAACTTTTGCTCTATCAACCTCAATCCCATTCTTAGAAATCTTATGGCCAAGGACTATGCCTTCTTTGACCATAAAGTGGCTCTTCTCCCAGTTTAGACATAGATTGGTGTCTTCACACCTTTTAAGCATTTTGTCTAAGTGGGAGAGACATGTATGAAATGAGTCCCCAATGACCGAGAAGTCATCCATAAACACCTCCATAGTTTCCCCGATCATGTCGTGGAAAATTGTCATCATACATCTTTGGAAGCGTGCAGGAGCATTACATAAGCCAAAAGGCATACGTCTATAGGCAAACGTCCCGTATGGGCAGGTGAATGTGGTTTTCTCTTGATCCAGCGGATCAATGGGGATCTGAAAGTAACCCGAGAAACCATCAAGGAAACAATAGTACTCGTTCCCTGCTAATCTCTCAAGCATCTGGTCCATGAAGGGTAGAGGAAAATGGTCTTTACGGGTGGCTTCGTTTAACTTTCGATAGTCAATGCACACACGCCATCCCGTAACCAATCGAGTCGGAATCAACTCGTTTTCTTCATTCGTGACAACAGTAATGCCACCCTTTTTTGGAACGCAATGAATTGGGCTAACCCAAGGACTATCAGAGATCGGGTAAATCAGGCCGGCATCAAGAAGTTTGAGAACCTCTTGTTTGATAATCTCGTGAATCTTAGGATTCACCCTTCTCTGACTTTGGACTACTGGCTTGAAGTCATCCTCCATTAAGATTTTGTGAGTACAAAATTCAGGGTTGATACCCTTAATATCGGAGAGTTTCCAAGCAATTGCTTGCTTGTGTGACTTCAAGACCTTTATGAGAGCAGTTTTCTCCTCCTCAGTCAAGTCTTTAGCAATTATGACTGGTAATTTATCATCACCCTCCAAGAATGCATACTCAAGATGAGGAGGTAGGTCCTTAAGTTCAACCTCGGGAAATTCTTCAGTGGATGATTGCACTGATTTAGTTTCCTCAATCGTGATCTCCTTCGGAGGGAGTGAAGGTAATGGATCTTCATTAAGCAATTGCTCAAGATAGAGAATATCCCCCTCCGAATCATAAACACCATCAACTCCAGGCGGAATTGATTCATCAGTAGCCAGAAATTCATCGATCTCTTCCAGAAGGAAGTCACCTCCCTCAAACGGAGTGAGAGAGGGGAAGAGTCGGCAATGATAGGTTGAGAAGATGTGGTGGAATTGGAATTTCCACTCACAGAATTATGAAGATAACCAAGAAACTCTTGAGAGTACTCCTCTGAAACAATGTCAATTAAATCGACTCGATTAACTGATTCAGTATCATAATTTGAGGAGTACCTCGAAGTTTGATCGAGGTTAAAGGTAACGGCTTCATTACCACACGTAGAGTGATCTCTTGCTCAAACACATCAATAAGGGCACGGCCGTCCTCGAAATCCGCCCAACAATGAGGGGAACTCGAGGGTCGACATCGAAATCAACGACCACAAAGTCAGCTGGAAAATGAAACTTTCCTACTTTCACAAATACATCCTCGGCGATGCCAAGAGGGGCCGAGATAGAACGATCTGCAAGCTCAAGAGTCATGCAGGTAGGAATAAGTTTCGGAAGAGAAAGTTTCTTCCACACTGAGTAAGGCATCAGATTGATGCTTGCACCAAGATCGGCGAGGGCAAAGCATTCAATCATCCCAAGAAAAACACAAGGAAGAAGAAATTTTCCGGGATCTCCTAGCTTCTCGGGAAGCTTTTTAACAAGACAGCTGAGCAATTCTCATTCAAAGGAGTCTTAGCCATTTCAAATAGCTTTTCTTTGTTGCTCAACATGTGTTTCAGAGTAGATGCAAACTTGGGCATTAACATGATGGCATCCGCGAAGCTTATGTCAAAGTGAAGTTCTTGGAAAATTTGAAAGAATTTTTCCATTTGATGACTAGCTTTCTCGCGGAGCTTTTGCTCATGTAAACGTGAGGGATAAGGAATAGAAGATTTGGATTTCTGATTCTCAACAGGAGCTACAGGAGGTTCAAAAACAACTCCTTGATTTGACTTGGGTTTCTGGACCACTTGAGGTTGGACTACCGACGGTTGGACGTGTGCGGTATTCCGTGGACTTGAATAATGCACCTTGTCCGTTGTTTCCTTGGTAACTTGACTTATTGCCACGGAGGAGGGGCATTGGAGTCGTAGGTCCATTGTGTTTTGGAGGTTCGCTTTCCACTACCTTCGGGATAGAAGAAGAAGAAGAGGTAGTAGGAACAGCAGGTCCAACATATGAAGCACCACCGGGTTGTGATCGCCTTTGCATCGCCCCTCGGATTAGCGATCGTGTTGCTAGGTAGAGTACCTGAGCCCGAGGGTCGATCATTTAAAGACTTCTTGATGTCAGAAATCTGGCTGACCAACAACCGATTCATTTCCTCTTGGGAGTTCATGAATTGTTTCACAGCTCATCGGATGATGGTCAGTTGGAACAATGGCTTGAGTTTGCACAGGAAAATTCTGGCCTCTATTGTTAGGATTAGGGCCTTGGTTGTGAAAATTTCCTTGATTATTGGCAGGAAAATACCCTTGGTTGAAATTTCCCTGACCTGGGTTTCTATTGAAATTTCCTTGATGTTGGAAACTTTGATTCGATTACGAAAACCGTTGTTTGGATTGAAGTGACCTTGGTTTTGAAAACCTTGGTTTGGTCTGTTTTGATTCTGATTACGGTTTTGATTGAAACCGGGAGGTCCAGAGTAGTGGTTAGGGCGGTGGTTGGTCTCTGAGGAGCACGATATTGATTGCCTCCTTGATTAGGCATCCCGCCCACAGCATTAGCTTCAAAAGGGTTACCATCGGTGGCCATACAGTTATAGTAAGCATGGGGGCCACCACAGGTAACACAGACTTCCACTTTCTTAACTTCAGCAGGAGGTGAAGTTTGTGGAAAAGAGACTTTCTTCTAGTTGGAGAGAACCAAAGCTTGGATAGCTTCCGTGAGTTTATCAATCTTAGCATCGGTGCTAGATTGACTCACGAGCGATGAAGAAGAAGGACCAACACTGACTTGGGAAACAACCGGCTTGCTTCGTGCGGTCGGACTATAGACTTGTTTTCGATTATCGCTAAAGCTTCTTTGACAGTTTTGCTAAGGAAATTTCCTCCCGCGGAGGAATTGAGAGAATCTTGATCAGATTGACTCACTCCATTGTAGAAAGTGTCGAGTTGCATCAACTCGGAGAAACCGTGGTGAGGACATTTGCGAAGCAATTCCTTGAAACGATCCCACGATTCACTGAAGGATTCATCAAACTTCTGAGTGAACTTGATGATTTCATTTTTAAGACTTGTGGTCTTGGAAGGTGGATAGAATTCATTCACAAATTTCTTCACCAGATCTTCCCATGTCTCTATTGATTTAGGGAGTTGTTTTTCAAGCCAAATCGGGCTTGCCCTCAAGAGCGGGAACGAAGAAGCTTACTTGACATCGGAAGGGACATTCTTATACTTGATGGTAGATGCAATCTTGTTAAACCATCTTATATGAGCATGAGGATCATCCCGCTCAAAACCGTAGAACTGATTTGAAGTTACAAGATTCAGTAACCTGGTCTTGAGTTCAAAATTTTCAGCCACGATGGCCGGTACAACGATAGCATCTCCATACCCGTCGATGGGTGCCTGGAGAAGCTCACACATAGGAATCTCATCCGCCATGATAGCGGAAGTAGTGTGAACAGTCCGGATCTCGGATCCGACTGATGGAGCAGAAAGTCTACGAACACGCCTTCTTGGAATCTTGATAAGCTCACGAAATGGGCTTACAAATCTAGAAGAGCGAGTGCGCATACACAAGAGTTAACTCTAAGGAAACTCAGAGTTAAGGAGAGAAATGGAATTATGAAGACGTTTGTAAAAATGGTGGTGAGAAGAATATTTATGGGTTTTCTGGTTCTGAAACGTCGATATCACAACAAAATCAATTAACACAAATTCGAGGCAAAACAACAGTGAACTTAACCAATAATCCAAGATGAATGGCTTCTTTAAAAAAGGTACACCAATCACAAGGACACAAAGGCAAGTTTTATATCTTTAGTTCGGGAACTTATTATGGTCGCACCCCCAGTTAGGTAGTGCACTGCCTTGGTTTGCGGTGGTAATCTTTTAAGTTGTTAATATTAAAGAAAACGACGAATCTTTTTGTATTTTTATTTTTGATACATATATAGAAACAAAAGGAAAATATTTTTGTTTTTTATACGTTTTTGGCTGTTTTTGGGTTTTTGGATTTTTTAGAAGAAAATATGGATATATATATATATACAGAGATGGATGATATAAACAAAGAGTGAGGATTCAAACAACTAATCTGCTAAAACGGAAGATAGATCAGCACAGCTCCCCGGCAGCGGCGCCAAAATTTGATCTGGTCCGAACCGTCAAGTCAAACAGACTTAAAACAGCTTGGAACCAAATACAATGAAGATCAGAGAATACAGTGGATTCCCAGGTCGTTAAGTCCCACGGAGACTCAATGGTGTGTAAACACTAGATCAGACGATAGAATGATCACTAATGATAGCGATCGGAAAAGATTTGGATAGAATATTACACTCTGAAAAGGTTATAAAATAAAGAGACTTAAATACAAATTAAGAAAATTAAAAAGATAAAAGATATTAAATAAACGCTATCACTATATTAAAATGATGTTTTTGTTTTTATGATTTTACGAAACTGAAATTAAAATCTACGCGACGTACAAATTAAAAAGTGAAACTAAGTCAATATTAACCCTAAAAATATGAAAATGATGTTTTTACAATCCTAATGATAAAATAAAATTTATGGAAAAAGAAAATTATTTTTATAACTAATTATCTAATTAAAAACTATTTTTAATTATTAAATAACTACCTTAAATACAAGAAAATATGAAATTAAGCTAGAAAAATAAGATTAAGACTTGGAAAAGTCTAAAATATCAAAATAGACTTTTCAAAACTATTTTTGTATTTTTATGACTATTTATCTATTTTCTATGAATTTTAAACTATTAAAAACTAATTTAATTACTAAAAATTACCAAATGAACTATGAAAAATATGGAAAATTACTTTTTCTACTTTTTATATTTATCTAAGCCTAAGAAAAATGAAAACTTATATTTTTGGACCTTTTCTGAATTTTTTGTATTAAAAGCTAATTAAAAGTGCTTAAAACTAATAAAAATCAAGAAAAATAGCAAAATGACTTAGAAAAATATGAAAAATTCAGGAAAACTCTAAAATTATATTCTAAATCTGAGAAAAATATAAAAACAGGTGCTTATATGGAGAAATATAGAACTGATGTGGAAGTGTTACTTGAAATAAGCACTTGATAAGCCAAAAGCTCACCAAAAGCTACCACACTGATAAAGAAGCTATAATAAGCCAAATTAACCAAAATGCAATGAGTTCCAACAAGCTAATACCACTGATTCACAGGTTTGATCAGATTTGATGATTGAGCTTTTAAAAGCTAAAACAGTATCTGGGTACTAACTTTAGACACTAGCACAAGCTTAGAAATAAGCTCAAAATGAAAACTACTGGTTGGAAATTGGAAAAGACCTGGGTGAGACCAAGTGTACCAAAAATCATGCCATGAGAAGCTCTAATAAGCCCTGTGCACAAGCTTCAATATTGGTGAAAAGCTCATTACCACGATTGATTAGTGCAGGCGTTGTGCTAAAAGGAAAAGCTTGTTTGAAGCTTCTAAAAAATTGTAAATTATACTAAAATGCTACTGAGTAACAAGACCAGGTCAAGTTTCTAAAATGCCAAGATTCACTTGATAAGTCCAAAAAATAAGCTCATGAAAATTCCTTGTAATTAGGCTCAAAACAGATTTTTGCCAATTTTTGACTTTTGAAGAAACTTGAACAGTTGACTAAACTGAACTTTAGATCCAATTTTATGATTGATTATGATTTGTTATGATGTAATGAAGCTATTACAACCTTTGTTTATGTAATTTAAACACAACACAAGTGATTTGATCTTCAAATATCCAACAGTGAACCTGTTGGATGCTAATGATATGGATTTTGACTTTTGCAAGTTATAAGGACAAAAGCAAGACAGATATGAACTAGAATATGCTATACTAACTCAAACCAACAAGTTTTATCTCTTGAGTGAGCCTTGAACACAGTTAACTCAGCAATACCAAACACTCCTATAATTGTTTATGCCAAATTATTGAGATAGCAACTGATTACTTGAGAGTAATGATCAAACTAAGTTCTAATATCTTAATACAACTTACGAGCACAGATAAAAACCAGTTATAGCTACAAATAAAGATAATGCAAAGAAACCTTAAAATTCACTTACAAAGAGTCCTAGCCACTATGGCTTGAAACAGTTAACCAGAGGACCACTAACCTATCTCAATCAACCCACTAGACCTAAATCAACCCATTTCCACATCTGAATCAACCATTGACCATCTCCATTGCCATATTGACCCTTTTTGAGTTTCTTTTACCAAAATCCAACTATGCTTAAAACTGAAATATAAGCTTATATAAAGCTATTAGAAGCTTGTATAAGCTTTTAGGAATTGAGTAATGAGCTGTTTGAAGCTTTTGAATGAGATTTTGAGATGGAAATTTTCAACAGTCAACTTAACAACATGAATATATAGTGAAACTTAAATTAGCACTTGAAAATGATTTATATTGATTTAATAACTTAAAAAGAGTACATTACAACTGAAAATTACAGGTTTTATATTAAACTAAAGCTTTAAGTTGAAAAACGACATTAAGAGAAAATTAAAAACTAGAAGACTCTCCCTCCTTGCTTCCTCTTGCCTTTCTTTTATATCCAAACTCCTTGTATCTCTCATCTGAATGTTTCCCAACAAATCTTAGCCATTGGATGGCTAAGAATAATCCTAGCCGTTTAAATGGATTATTTGGCGCCAAATCTTGATTTTAACAGTTGAGAGTTGAGTGAAATGGGGGAGAGGCATTTATTGCATTTGGAGTTTGGTGGAGGAGGGGGGAACAAGGAGGTGTTGATAGTTGGCTGGGTGGTTGAGATGGTGGGCAGACAGGGGGAGGGAAAACAGGGAAAGAAGATGGGCGGGGTGTTTGGTTTGACTGGATTTTGACCAGTGGGGTTAATATCAAAAGGGGGGTTCAAAATGGTATTTGACAGGGGTCCAAAGTGTATTGACCAGGCCAAATGGGGTTTTGAAGGGTTTAAATCACAAGGACCTTAGTTGTAACTTCTGAAAATGCAAGGACTACTGCTGCCATTTTATAAAAGATGTTCCAAGGACTAAAAGTGACACTTTCAAAAAGTATAAGGACCAAACTTGCCATTTTCCATTTTCGGGGGCCATTTTGCCAATTTTCAAACTTGGAGGACCATTTTTGTAAATTTCTCAAACTTTGTATATTTTTCACCAAAGGACTTATTTTGAAAACTTATGATTTTAAAAGGACCTTTGGTGATTTTTGCATTTGAAATTATGGCTCAGGGACTATTTTTGACAATTTTAGAAACTTGGGGGCTGAAACGCCAAATCTGCAAACTTTGCTCATTTTTCATCCGATTTTAAACATTTTGCATCTGAAACATATAAAATGCAATTTTGAGATATTTTCAGTATTTTTGATGCATTTCTGAGCATTTTTAAACGTTTTGCAGTTCAGATTTGACTAAAAATGATGAGTATTTACACACTCATCAATAACCAAAACAAAACAATTTTGTTTTATACCACTCTTTGTAATACGACACAAAGCGACAACAAAGACGGAACCATCTTTTGGTGTCGTGCAGTGGTGACTTCTGAAAGCAAAGCGCTACCTACAAAACATCTTCTTCCTCAAAACCCACTTTACCAAAACGTGTAAACATTAAACCCAACTCATTATTGACACCTTCTCACCCATTAATCATTGGATATAACATCATTGTAAGTATCCTAACTACATTTTATCTCTTAATTCTGAGTCTAGGATTCTTATTTGTGCACAAAATCACTACATGGGGTTTGTATATATTCTTATATAAAACATGGATTCAATTGGCAAATTGCATAACTAGTCATTGAAATTAGGTACTAGATTATCATATTGCATAAACAAATCATGCTTCCCACCAATCAATAGATAATGACTATAAGGCTTTATTCAAATAACCAAACACCCAATGTCAAAATATTTTGAAAAGCTTCTCACTTGTAGGAAAACAATTTTTCAATGTTAATACAAATAGAAACGTTAAATTTTCATCACTTGCATGCTCTTGAATACTTAAGGTATTACATAACTAATATGCATTCCCGGGTATATTCAAATGAAGCCATATTGAATTAGGAGCATTTGGGTTATCTCATGGTATTTTCCAAACACCCCACTAAAACCATTCTTGTGCATAAAATGAGTCGAGATAACCGCAACTCCAAATTGTTTTCATATAGGCACACACTAGAACCAAAACGTTAAGTTTATTCTCATTTTTAACATGTTAATTCTTGCTCCTAGGAATAACCATGGTAGCCGCACGATTCTATGATCACAAGGATACCCTTAGCTACATTCCCAAACATCACAAAACCAAAGGACTCACTAAGGAACAAGTCAAAATCTTTAAGAGTCTAGAGACTAGGTATTTTCATGAGGGTAGAACCATTCACTCCTCTTTTATCAAAAATACCAATCTCCGTGAAGAGCTAGCCGCTATTTAATTCGATTGTCTCCTTAACATCGATGAACCTATTTGTCCTAGGTATGTGTTAGAGTTTTATGCTAGTGTCACCGGTTTCATTGACGAAGATGATGAGTTTAGCCTTAGGTTTAAGATCAATCAAAACGACTACACCATCTCCTTAACCAACTTTGCTCAAGTGCTAGGAATTCCCAACCGAGGGACATGTATCTACTCGGATAAGTGGTCACTCACCATCCTTGATGCAATCAATGACCGCTCTCTTCCCTACCAAACACCTTTAGCAAATAAGGATGTCATCTGTGAGCACCTATTCATCCCAATGGGAGATACAACCCAAGTCACCCGAAAAGGAAAAAAGTGAACCGAGATCCATATGGAATGGAGCTCAATGAAATTAAGCCCGAATTTAAGAAATGGGAAGAATTACTTAGAGCCAATGTCATTAGCACCATAGGGAATAGGGATCACATCAATGCTTACCTTTGCCACATGCTCTACAACTTGTCCACCCGTCAACCATTCAACTTAGCCTACTACATCGCTAGGAGAATGATTGATATCCCTACTCAAGGATCGGTTGCTCTTCCATACGGGATGCTTCTCACCCGTCTCTATAGAGCCTATGCCCTAATTCCACCAAGCCCAAAAGGGATGCACCTTCACTATGAGCTCATCCCTCACATTTTTGTGCCCTTGAGGGACGAGAGAGTTGCTAAGACAAAAGGCAAGAGATCAAAACCTCCAACTCCATCATCATCATCATCATCATCAAATAGCTCCGAGGATGGTCTTCCAAACTCTCGCCTTCCACATCATGAGTATTATGCATCTCTTCCCGAGATCGAGAATGCATCAGCGGAGTTCAAGCAAACCAAAGGGATGTTCAAGTGCCTTGGTAGGATGATGAACAAGATTTACAAGAAATTGTACAAGTAAAGGTCCTTTTAAGGAGTGTTTGGAACAATACATTATCTTTAATGTTTGATACAATTTGGTTGTTTTTATTTTGTAGGATGATAATATAAGTAAAAAAAATAATGTATGCTAACAATCTTATGCAGGGGGATAGCACAAGTATGCTATCAAATTTTACCCATTTTCACTATAATGTGAAAATCACTTGGCTTGGCTCAAAATCTATGCTCCACTATGTTTATGTATGTCTTATTTACTTTTCCTAACTAGAAGTAATTAATGTCACATGTTTTGATCAAAATTTCAGGTTTTGGAAATATCCCCGACACTTAAAAATGCGTTATGTGCGCTTTTCGGTGTCCACGGATCGACGGCACCAATTTTTTGGTTTCGTGCGTTATGAAATTGTACGCCGTGCATATGCAGCGGACGGGCGGCACGCTTTAAGGGTTCACGTGTAAAATTTTGGTGCCGTGGATCCTCCAGGTAATTTTCTAAATTTCTATTATTTCGACATTCCAAATTACCATACATTGCTTGTAAGTTAATCTTAACTAGTTTTTACCCATATTAGAACTAGTATAACATACTTAGGCACATAAGAAATCCACTTCCCACCAAAATTCAAAAATTTGAAAAATTCACCCAAGGAGTCATTTTGCATAAAGGAAGGAACCAAAATTTTGGTACCTTGCAATCCGTGGGTAATCTGATTGTTAGGATCTTACAATCATTAGAACACATTTATTGCAAATCTTTGCCTCTTCACTCCATCCCTCTTGTATGGCTTGACTTGGGTGATATGACTAGCATTTAACCCACTTCCAAATTATTAGGAACCTCATGCCTTCTATGGTTTAACATCAAATCAAACACATTTCTCCATAATTTTTCACTTCTATAAATTTAGAGGTTTTACCATGATCATCTTCACACCTTCTTCATTCTTACCATCAACTAGCAAAAACACAAGTCAAAATGACAAAATCTTTACCTTCAACCAAGCCTTACAAGAAAACCGCTAGGATTAGCGTAAGGCCTTGTTGTTTCACCAACTTGAGCTCCTCATCCGAGTCATCTCCACTCACAATCTCATCTCCCATAAGGGATGACACAAGCCTAACCTTGGCTACTCCTACTCAATCACCCATTGTCATCACCACTCCACCACCCACAAAAACACCAACCTCACCACCACCGGCACCTCTCCAAACATCAAAAACACCATCACCACCAAAGTCTCCAACCCTTATTCCTTTGGAGTTATTCTCTACACCTCCCACTTCTCCAAATCCTTTCTTGGAGGACTTGGAAGATTTGCCTCCTAGGCCTAATCATCCACCACCATTGCCATCATTTGGCACCATTGAGCGGATCGCTCATGAGTCTCCTAGACCCTCGTTTGATCCAAACACCCCGTTAGGGCCAAGACCTCTTCTCTTCCACCCCATTCACGAAGACATCCATGGTCCTTTGTATGGGGATCAACCACCCCCTACATCAATGTCCCCTCACATAGAGGACATTGAGGAGTCCATGTGGGATGATAATCCCACAAGAGAAGAGATTCAAGCGAAACTCCAACATCTCCACCAATTCAAAAATATGGTGGATTCTCACCTAAGTTAGACTATGCAAATGCAAAATGCTTTGCTATCCTCCATAATCACCACCCCAAACACCACCACCAACATCAACACATCTACCATTCCACCACCGCAACCTCATCAACCATACTACCCCCTAGGCATGGTTGCTCAGCTTATGAGCAAACCACCCAAACCGTTGATCGGACCCGGGTAATGGTCCATGAATTCCAAGAGGAAATGAGGTTCATCCTCAATCACATCCTTGAGCGACTCAACGCTCTTTCTCATCCACCATCTCATTAGAATGGTCCTAGATTAGCTTTTCTAAGCATTTTTTTATTTTACTTTATTTTACTTTTCTAGGATTTTCTTTATTGTACTAAAACACTTCATTGTGTTATCTTTTCATGGTTTTTAAATCATGAAAAAATTTAACTAATGAATGGTGTTTTCTATATTGTTGGTGCTTATTACATAGTATTTGGAAATGCTTGTGAGTGATGATTATTACTAACAAATCTTTTTGTAGCTTTTTCACAATCCATGTATCTTCCCATTAGCACCCAATTTACGGGGAGCTTTTCACAATCCATATAACCATGTATCTTCCATTCCGCATCGCATCTTATTTTTGTTGAGACAAAAAGGGGGAGAAATATATAGAACTTGGTTATATTTGACTTTTCTGAAAAAGTCAAACTGCATACATTGACTTTCTGAAAAAGTCAACAGGATACTTCATTGGTAATACTTGACTTTCTGAAAAAGTCAACTGCATACTTTGACTTTCTGAAAAAATCAACATCATGCCTCAACTAGTGAAGACTTTGACTTTCTGAAAAAGTCAAACATCATACACTTGCATTATCATTTCTTTTCAAGTTCTAAAACTAATATTTTTATAACTCTTGTACAATCTTTGTATCTTTTATAAAAATAAAATTTATATTTTGTCCTCAACAAAAAAGGGGAGATTGTTAATGCAAATATCGTCATTAAACGTTATTTATATTTTTGATCTTTACCTAAGTTTTGTTAACGACAAAAGTAAATTTAATTTTTATAAGCTTAAAGCTTGTCAAGTTTAATAGATATTAAAACAAGCTTTTTTAAACAATATCTTCATCACTCAAGCATTTACATTGTGATTAATCATATCTGAATATGACTCTAACCATAATGTATGATAGTAGTTTTTAGAATGTTTTAGTTTCTTAAAAACTAAACATTACTTATATATTTGCATATTTTTAAAAATAGAAAAACAACACATGACATCATGTGATGCATCATGAAAATCATTGGAAGATTTTATTAGATATTTTGTGTAGATTTGGACTCTTCATATCTTACACAATCTTGCATAGATATGGTTGCCTTTGGCAAGATCTTGATATCTTCTTTGTCGGACCTCGTGCACCAAAAGCCAAAATGGGCGGAACCCTTTTAAGGGGTCCGCGGTCCGTGGTGGCTGCTGATGGTTTTGGCTATAAATAGCAAAGCCAAACCAATAAGTTTTTCATCCCTTTCTATCATACTCTCATACATATCTTCTCTCTAACCATTTTAACTCAGTTTCATATCATATTAGTGATCTCTTTTGTAGCAAAGAAGATCAAGTCACATTCAAGCTTCAATGAGAAGTTGGAAGTCTTGTTTGTTTAGTGTTGTATGATCTTGTGTTGATTCATACTTCATTGTTGTACTAAACTATCATAATCTTGTGAGTGTGAGTGGTTAGTATTTTAGTCCTCAAAATACATTGTGTGTGGGAGTGGTTGTAACCTTGGAAAGAACTCGACATTTAGCTTAGTGTCGGAAATAGTGTAAGCGAAGTGTAAAGGTTTCTCCACCGGTGAAAGGAGCGTGTTGACTAGTGAAGTCAATCTCGAGTGTGAGACTCGGGGAGTGGAGTAGGGCAAGGAGAAAGAGTCCTTGTAGACCGAACCACTATAAACAACTTGTTGTGGTTTGTTAATTTCTTTCCTTATTTACTCTTTACATATTGCTTACATATTTCATTAACATATCAAAGATAAATATCAATTGATCTTTCAATAAGATTCAAAAAAATGTTTTTAATTGGTAAACTATTCAAACCCCCTTCTAGTTTTCTACAGTTTTTACTATAGGGATGATATTTGGAAACCATCAGGTAGAATTTTCACACTCCAAAATGGCAGATTGAGTGATGAACACTTTGCTTTCCCGATGAATAACTTCTATGAGTGTGATGAGTTTTACCTCTAACCCAAAGGAACCAAAATCAAAGCGGTTTCCAAAATCTTCTTCTTACGTATTTGGCGGGTTATCGAAATATGTCTTTGGATCGTCGACTCGGGTTGCTCCAAGCACATGACCGGGAATCTGAAGTTTCTGATCATTTTTTTGGAAATTCATGGGAACTGTAAGATTTGGAAATGATCATGTAGCAGCTATCATGGGTTTTAGAGATCTACCTTTTGGAAATTATTTGATCACTCGGGTTTACTATGTCGAAGGGTTGGGACACAATTTGTTTTCAGTCGAGGCGATTCGTGATGCGATTTAGAGGTTGCTTTTAGGAAAATTGCTTGCTTCGTTAGAAACTTGGATGACACTAATCTATTAACTGGGAATCGTGATACAAACTTGTATGCTATCGACATTAACCAAATGGCCTCTTCATCTCCAATATGTCTTATGACACGAGCATCTGGAACAAAGTCCTGGTTGTGGCATAGAAGATGATCCCATCTCAATTTTGACACAGTCAACAAACTTGCCAAAGACAACATCGTCAACGGACTCCCAAAGTTCAAATACACCAAGGATCACTTATGTCCATCATGCGAACAAGGAAAAAGCAAAAGAGCATCATATAAACCCAAATCCGTACCTAGTTCGGAAGCAAAGTTGCATATGTTGCACATGGACTTATGTGGCCCAATGAGAGTTGAAAGCATTGATGGGGAAAAGTATATTCTTGTCATAAATTCGATGATTATTCAAGATATACATGGGTTTGGTTTAGAGATCAAAAGATGAAGCACCGGGCATCATCATCACCTTTACGAAGCGTATTCAAGTACTTCTTCAAACTACTGATGGGGTGGTAAGAGAACAACGACCGAATTCACAAATCGGAGTTAAGAGCTTATTTTGAAGATGTTGGAATTACTCATCGGACATCGGTTGTTAGAAATCCACGCGAGAATGGGGTAGTTGAAAGAAGAAACCGTACTCTTGTTGAACTTTCGCATACAATGCTAATCTATTCTAGTGCACCGTTATTTCTATCTTGGCTGATCTTTGTTGCCTTGCTTGTTTTACTCGAACCGATCCCTAATCCATCCAAGATTCAATAAAACCCCATATGAACTAGTGAACAACAGAAAACATGATATCTCTTACTTTCACGTGCTTGGCTTTGTGTTATCCGACAAATGACGAGAGAAGATCTAGGAAAAGCGAAAGCTAAAGGTGATATTGGAATCTTCATTGGATATTGAGATAACTTCGAGGGCATTGGGGTATATAACGGAGAACTAAGAGGATCATGGAGCGATGAATGTGAATTTTGATGAACTTTCAAAATGGCTTTTGAGAGACTACGCTCTAGAACCAGCAATCTATGGCTTCTAATCAAAGCAGTTAGAACAGCACCAAACCCGGAACTTACGGACACATCGGATTCGGGACTTGTACAACAAAGAGCTCCATCAAATTTTTTGACAAACCTCATGAAAAAGAATGGGAGAATTTCTTTGAGTTAATGTTCGATGAATATTATGGTGGAACCTCGACAAATGCATCAAACAATCATTCATTTGCACCGCTCAAAATCATCCACCACCATCATCAACAGAAGATGTATCTACCACGGTCGAAACCAATGCACCAACTCCATCAACGTCATCTACATCGACTTCTGAAAATCCTATTCTTGAAACAGTTTTACCCGGTTGATGATCAAAACCAAAACATATCATTTCAAGAAGAACCTTCACAAACGAGCGATGCAGCGTTAGATGAAGACTTATTTGAAAACCCGTTTGCTCTGACGAATCGGTGAATCATCTTCAAGCTTACGAGAACCATCTAACTCGCATTTCGTATAATCTACGGTACCCTTCTACTCTGAAGTGGACCAAAGACCATCTGATTGAACAAGTTATTGGTGAACCTTCACGGCCAATTCAGAGGAGACGCCAACTTGCCACCGATTGCGACTTGTGTATTTACCTTTGCTCAATTAGCAATATTGAACCGAAGAACATTGGGAGGCAATGGCGGAACCCACATGGATAGAAGCGTCTGGGAGGAACTTCTCCAATACCGTCTACATGACTCTTGGGATATGGTTCCAAGACCAATTGACATTCGCGTCATTGATCTCAAATGGTTATGGAAGAAAAAACGGGATGAAGAAATGGCGTAATTAGCAACAAAGCTCCTCTTGTGGCCAAAGGATCAGACAGGGAAGAAGGGATAGACTTTGAAGAGTCATTGCGGTAGCTAGACTTGAAGCTGTCAGGATATTCTTAGCCTATGCAGCTCACAAAAACATCACGGTATATCAGATGGACATTAAGACTGCATTCTTGAATGGAACTCGAAAGAAGAAGTATGCGTGAGTCGGCCGAGAAGGCTTCATAGATATGGAACATCGGACTCGTCTACAAACTCAAAAAGGCAATCTATGGATTAAAGCAAGCTCAGAGCGTGGTATGATGACGTCTCTTTTACCGATTCAAAACAATTTCACCAAAGGCTGTTGATCCTACCTTGTTTACAAAAAATGCAAAAGCGACATTTTGATTGTTGATTACGTGGGCGACATCATTTTTGGGTCCACTAATCCGAATCTTTCAAAACATTTTGAAAATCTCATGAAAAGCAAATTTGAAATGTCCATGATGGGGAACTAAAATTCTTTCTTGGTTTACAAATTCATCAATCCCCGTGGAATTTTTATTAATCAAGCTAAATATACAACTGAGATTTTGAAAAATCATGGTATGGATAATTGTGATTCGGTCGGAGCACCAATGGTAACTTCACCAAAAATTGGAGCCGATTTGTTTGGGAAACCTATCGATTCGAAGAAATATCGAAGCATGATTGGTTCTCTCATGTACCTTCTTGTTAGTCGACCCGATATTCATTTCTTTGTTTGCTTATTATACGGTTTAGAGCAAAGCCTCTGAGCGCACCTCAAAGATGTTAAAAGGATCTTTGGTACACGAAGACATCCATTCACAAGGTCTTTGGTATCCGAAGGAATTGGTTTGTCTTATTGCCTTTTCAGGATCACGGACCACGCGGTGATCAAGTTAAGACAAAAGTACATCGGAGGAGCACAATTTTGGGTGAAAAGTTAGTAAGTCGGTCTTCAAAGAAACAAGATTGTACGGCACTTTCAACGCTGGTAAGTATGTGTCTCTATCTGCGTGTTGTGCTCAAGTTCTATGGATGAGAACACAACTCACAGATTATGGCTTTAATTTCGATAAAATACCTATGTATTGTGACTCGAAAAGCGCCATAGCTATATCATGCAATCCTGTCCATCACTCAAAGACTAAGCACATTCGTTTCCACTACCACTTCATAAAAGAGAACGTGGAAGAAGGTACTGTTGAATTATTTTTCGTGAAGACAGATTACCAACTCGCCGATCTATTTACTAAAGCCATTCCAAAAGAAAGGTTTGACGATTTAGTTCGGCGAATTGGAATGCGAAGCCTAACCCCATAGGAGTTAGAACGTCTTCTCGAATCTTCTTGAAAATGATTTTCCAAAAAGCTTCGCTATAAATATTTTTGAAAAACAAAATACAAAATTTGAAAAACCAACAAAAGAAAAATATAAAAATATAAAACTTTCAAAAATACAAAAACAATATAAAATCAAAAATCCAAAAATATTCTTCTCACGACATGTCTCTCATATAATCGATATTCTGTACGTTTCTAGAAATGTCATTCAACAATGACATGGACATGTACAGATGCTTGAGCGAGAGTTATTTAAATGTTTTCTAAAACAAGTCGTTCCTCAAAATTTCTTCAAAAAATGGCGTTAGGTATACTTGATGCTGAAACCGAACTAAAATGGTGACTTTTGATTATTTGCAAATAAAACTCGTGTTTTTAAAGAAAAATCTAGTGTAAACGATTGCACTACATTTAAAACTGGTGAGAAATCATCATCATCTTGAGCACTTTTTTCAAGATTGTTCAAAAATATTTTCAAAATCTTTCAAAATATTTTGTGCTCAAGATAACTCCCTCTAAAACCTTTTAATTGATTATGCTTTATTAAAGGGGGAGTATAAAACCAAAATGTTCCAAATTCATGCTTAAATCAAATCCGCTTGTCTCCCCACAAGTTTCTAAAAATGTTGTTTAATCCGTTGATATCAAAAATATCACAAATATGCTATTTTTGTGGGGGAGAAGACGTGATTAAAATGTGATTAAAAAGTTTAATGATCGTTGTTTGAATCTCAAAAGAGCTCGACTCAGATGAAACCAATGAATTGACAAGAAATCAAAGTCTGTAAATGTACCATTTCGAGAAACTCGTGATAGACATGCACTTTCATGGGTCTAACCTTCTTTCAAGGAGTGTTTACAACTTCAAGTTGGTTACTAGAGCTAGTTGTCACCTGAAAACTGACAATGGAACTCTTTAACTATGCAACGTAACTGTGTCTCATGGGGAATTGTCTATCATGAGCAGATCAATTCAAAAAGTGCGAACTCTACCCTCACCATGCGATTTACTGTCCAAACTTATAAGTACATGTGAATGGGGAGTGTTTTTGAAAATATAAAACTCTCGGAGTGTTTCAAACATGTTTTCAATCATAAACACTCTGAGAGATTTTCAAGAAAAATGGTTTTATGGCAACATGGGACAGTCATGGAGTTATAAGGTAACTAAGGATAGGAAATCCGTCCTATGATCCGCCAGAGCTGGACGAATCTACCCAAGGACAATACCCATAGTTAGTATTAGAAGTCTTTAGGTATGATTGAAAAAAGGAGTAATGTGAGAAAGGAGAAAGAAGGGGTTGAAGAATTAAAAAGAAATGTAATGAACAAGGGTGAAAGGAAATAGCCCTCCATAATCAACCTTAGGGCAGAAACCGGGTTCAATTCATATGCTACTAGTTGTCACAAAGATGACACTGGTATTGAAGATAAAGACGTCATGGACCTAATGACGCACTGCACCTAACCTTCTAGCTACTCAATTCCTCTTAAAAGGATCTGTTTCATTCTCACTGGGAACCCTACATAATCTATCGACTTTCTCTTAGAGATAGTTAGTATTGAAGAAGGAGACCTCTCCCTAGTCTCCACTCAGGAAAACCAAAATGCACTAATTGAGTCTAGAGCCATGAGATTAATTAAAAGATCTCATAGGAACACATGACATTTCATCATTTGTTGTTTAACAATAAGAACACAAGTGATATATTCTAGAGTCCTACGCAGATCTTAGCAATATGCCAGAACATTTATGAGAGGTTTCACAATTGTGATCCTCAGTGATTGAATGGAAATTCTGCGGGTTCAACATCAAGCGGACCACGTGCGAGTCACCGATAATTCTTTATGGAGTTACGCAGTGTGTCTAAAGCGGTCTTGATCGTAAAGTGATGCTTGGTGTACTTGCCGACTCACGAGCTGTAGATGTACTTGGTTATGTCGTGTTAGCCTTCTTGGCGGCCTCGGTTAGGAACGGACCTTTGTAAATTAGAGATATGTTTTCACACTATCTTAACACCCTCGACATTCGAACTTGTAAGTCTTTGGAAATCCGCTAAGGAGATTCCTTTCGAATCGAATCACGAAGATGAGGGTCATTACTTGAATTTATTCAATGTAATGCCAAGTTCTCCCTTATGGGATTAGGGCGGTGGTTTGCCCGACCAAGGTGAATGGAATCAAGACATTCATCATGAGAACAATTGTAGTAATCAATTCTTTTAGAAAAGATTACAATGATCAATTGGTGTTCGTGACTGTACCTGAGAAGCTGCTGCTGATGGATGCTCGCAGGAGGAAGAGATCGTGAATATTCTCCACATGCTCATACCAACAACACATGAAAGTTCTCATCAAAATCAAAGGCAACACAAAGTTAAAGATGATTCTTCGTCAATGTCAAAGAATCTATAAAGTATAAAGACTCGAGAACTACATCATTGGTAATTAATAGTCAAATAGAAGTGTGAGCATGGTGGAGAAAGACGTGGAGACACCAAACCAAAGAAGTTGACAAACGGCAGAATACCACATTAAATGATCACAAAGCATGAAGGAACAGAGAATTAAGACTATTCTATATCTACACACAAATTTCAAGCTCAAGGAAAGTAAAGACCTAATCAAGTGGAGCATCTTTTGAATAACCACCCCTTAGGGGGAGATTGTTAGCCTTAATAATATTTAATAGAAGTGATAGTCATTCACGTTTAGGAACTTTGTAACGTGTGTTAGATATTGTGCTAGAATAGTCGACTGGCTCGTGGATTGGGCTAAGCTAAATGGCTATTAGTTAAGTTAAGCTAGCCTTTTATCATTTATTATCCAATCCAAGACCAATCCAAGCCCAAGCCCAAGCCCATAAGGGTAATATGTAAGGAAGTATAAATACCCCTCAAATGGTCATTTGAGGGGTGTGCTTGAGTGTGTTTGTGTGTGTTTTTCTTTGAAATAAACATCATCTTCTTTTTCTTCTTTTTCTCTCTACACATACACGAGTAACATCATCAAGTCACCATCTTTCCATCTTAATATTTCTTCTTTACGCTTAAAGTGTTTGTATTTCGTGTGTTACTAGTGTGGTAAGTTTGGTAACGTGATAAGGTTGAGAAAAACAAGGTCCTACAAGAAGCTAGTTTTATCTTCTATTTTTCTAACTTTGGATGAAAACTTCAATACTTTTCATCATTTATATATTTTTTTGGAGTATGTCCTTTAATGTTTGTGTTCTCATGATCACATGCCTTAAATTCATATCTAATCATTGGATTTTAATCCACATTTTGGGTCAAGCATTCATTACAATGCATTATTTTTCTATAAATAGGACTCCTAAAATGCTTGCATATTCATCTCATCCTCACAAACAAACAACACCATGTCATCCAAAAGATCTTCCAACTTATATGAATCACCTAATGCAAACAATCCATTTCAAGAAATCCAAATTTTTGTCCTCCCGCCTTCTAAAATACCATAATCAAAATCTAGGATATCCGCACGGATTAACATCTGGACTTGTTTCTTAGCAAAACCATCATCGAATGGCTCATCACCAACCACTAACTCACCACAAGATGCTTCCATTATAGCACCTCCTTCATCACCAACAAGTACACAAACTTCATCACCCATCAACTCACCACCTAAAGTCACTCTTTTGGAACTACTTAAAACTCCAACAAGATCTCAACAACCAAAACAAAAAGAAATAACCTTTTTGACACCTCCCACTTCTCCAAACACAATTTTCAAAGACCTTGAAACCTCACCACCCTTAGCTCCCATTAAGCTACAAGAACACCTAGGTTCTTTTCCCCCACCACTTCCGCACTCCTTACCCACATCACTTACATTGTGAACATTGCCAATCCACTAGGGATATTGCAATAGAAGTTAGGGAAGAAATGCGATTCATACTCAACCTCATTCTTGGTCGCATCAATATCATTACTCATCAAAACCGCCATCCATAACCTTATGCAAGCATGGAAGGAATCATTATTACTATTTTCTATTTTTAGTAATTTTTTTCTTTTGAGTCATTTTTAAGAACAAGTCTTGTTCTTACTTTTACATGCTTATATGTGGCATAAATACCACTACATTTTGTTGTTTTACTACAAGGCCTTGTTTACATACCTTGGCTCCCAATCTTGATTTTCGTCAATCATAAGATTACTTATTCATGTTACTACTAACCTTTTCTTTTTAGGATTTTTTGTATTCTTCACTTGACGCCCCAAACTAGGGGGAGCTACCGTCAAGGGGGAGGTAGCGATACGTGGACTATTTTTCCACATTTTATTTCTTCGATGGGTTAACTTTTTGTTTCGACAAAAAAGGGGAGAAGAAGTAAAACTTAGGGCTTTCAAAACATACATCTAATCTTAAGTTTTACTCATCATAACATTATGTTTTGTCATCAACAAAAAGGGAGAGATTGTTAATACAAATAAATCGTAAAAACGTTTATTACTTTTGCGATCTCTTTGTGTTTTGTTGATAACAAATATAATGTTATCATAAGTAAAATTATAAGGATACGTGTTATTTTTGTAAAGCATTTACAAATAGCCATCTAATACAAATTTTTGTAATAAATCATTTGTTGTAATAGTTTATTAGGATGGGTAAAAATCACAACCCATGGATCATATCCATAACCCATGGTATTGACCCATACTCATTTGACTAGATGCATTGCATCTATTAGATACATTGTATCTAATGAAATACCCATGGACCAACCCATAACCCATGACCTATGACCCAAAACCAAAAAACCCATAGGCAAAGAGGAGCGTCCCACGGATCCCTAGGTTTACACTAGACGGATCCCTTAAGGGAGGGATCCGTTGGATCCGGGGAATAGTGGCAAGTTCTGCCTATAAATAGAGAGCCATTTCTTCATTTCTCTTCACCCTCTTCTTCCTAAATCTCTCATATACTCTTACTCTCTTCTAACAAAAGATCACTTGATCTAAGAGAGTTGTTCTTCTTTCTTCTAGTGTGATTCTCATATAGGTCCTTCTCTAAGGCGAGATCACGAGCTTACTACAAGTCATCCAAGCAAGGGGTTCTTGATTGATTTGTTCCTCCACAAAATTTCTGTAGCAAAGATCTTGTACTTGATATTTCA
Source organism: Chrysanthemum makinoi (assembly GCA_910596185.1). Classification (NCBI taxonomy): domain Eukaryota; kingdom Viridiplantae; phylum Streptophyta; class Magnoliopsida; order Asterales; family Asteraceae; genus Chrysanthemum; species Chrysanthemum makinoi. The sequence goes on from OU343223.1 coordinate 189,213,053, forward strand.
CATAGTTGTTGTGTAATAGTCGTGTTGGTTTGGTCCTCCGTGTTACGGACTTGGTATTTAGCTTTGTACCGAAAAAAGGTGTAAGCAATGTTGTGTAGGCTTCTCTGTCAAGTTGAAGGAGTTTTTTGACATAGTGCTTGAACTCTCGAGTAGGTGACTCGGGGAGTGGAGTAGGGCAAGGAAGGTGTCCTTGTAGCCAAACCACTGTAAATCGGTTGTGTCATTTCATTCCCTTGCTTTACTTTATTTACTTTCATTACTCTTAGATCTATACTTTATCTTCATCCATACGATTTCACATAACATCGAATCTAAAGTTTTTAGAAACTAACTTAAAATAGGCAAAACTATTCAACCCCCCCTTCTAGTTTTCCACAGTTCATAATGGCTTGTGAAAATGAAATTATTAATATCGAAAAAATTTCGGACGAGAGAAAGTTGTTGAACTTCAGCTTTTGTAAATGATGAATTAGTTTGTTCCTTAGTAAGTTGAACAGTAATTTCTAACGGTCATGAACAGTGACCCCCAATGGCTAGTTTTTCTTTTTATAAATACCCCATTTTAATCCCCATTCTTTCATACTAACTTTTCCACCTACATTTCTCTTATCATACTTCAAAATGCCGGATATTATTACCATTGTTGCACTCGTGTATGTTGTAATATCTGCTATCTATTTAATGTCAGGATGAAGATTACGAATTCTTGGCCGTGGTCTTAGTGATTCTTGTACCACTCGTGGTCCTAGCCATCGACGTGGATAAAATATGGGGGTAATAGCATTATGTTAGGAATGTTGAAATAATTTTTTGTTTAATTTGTGTTATTGTGTAATCGTATGCGTTAGCATTTATTAAGCTGTGGTCTTGTGTTGGTTGTTGGGTTGAAGCCCAATAAGCCTAATGGTGTGTTTGTTTATATAATCTGGGCCAAGGCCCATTTTAATCTAAATGTGGGTTGTGTTTTATTATTTTACTAACGGGTCGAAGCCTACTTTTTGTTATAAAAATGAAGCGTTTAGTATTGTTTATAGATTTTTCAAGATTCTTAGAGTTACGTCTCTTGTTATTTCATTCACCATGCTTAATAACTCATTTATATTTGTTATACAGAATAATCAATATATTACATCCAGTCATGATTCTCGCTCTCATAGGTGTAGTGGTGTTTTTCATTAGCTTGGTGGATCAACCAATTGGCGATACCATACTTTATTTGGTGATTTTTGTAACATTAGCACTACCGATGCTAATTATATCATTATGTATTAATATTCATAGATTCTAATGTAGTAAAAATTTACGTTATATATCTTTGTGAATTTTTGTGATCCTCGAGTTTGTACTTATATCATTTCAGATACAAATAACCCCACTTATCTATAATTCATTATTTACATAGAGAGGCGTCCCAAACAATGTAAATAAAGAAATATAAACTTATGGTTCGGAGATTCACAATTTTTTTATTTAAATAAAAGCGTCCCAATCCATTCAAATAAAGACATTGTAAGTCATCCTACTTAAGAATTTACGAATTAACATTAAATTATAGCTGATGAGTTACAAGGAGATTTGGGTGTTCTACGGAAGTCAATGCGGGAGTGTTTACACTCATCTTTTAGAGATGGGAGTAAGAAAATCAAGGAAAGTTGCCATAATATTCAAAATAGTTGGTGAGTATATATATTTAGTGTAAATAAGGTAAGTAGGAGAGACCATTGTAATTGGTTACAATGTCTTGAGAAGGTTTCATAAATTTGAAAAATATAAAAGTAGGTACATGCTCGGGGAAATGTGATTAAGTCATAATGCCTTAGAATAGGCATATGCAGGTATGTTTATTTTGTGTAAAGTGATCAGAAGTATATATCAGTATACTAAAGTGTTTTGTAGCATAAACTGTCTAGAAATCACATAATTACCTGGAGGATGGAAGGTACGGAGAGCGAAAGGCTATAAAAATATTTTTGTGAAAAAGTAGTTATAGTTTAGGTCACGGGATTATGCAGTCTCTCTATAACTTAGGCTCGATACCAATCATGTAATACCCCCAATTTGTGATAAGTGGAATTCAAACTGGGTGTTACTTCATGGCTTGATTATAACAATAGAAAACAAACCCTAATTGAGTCGTTTTTAAAAGATTTATCATTCGATTTATATAAATATCAGAGTTTACAAAATAAAGGTCGATTGGTTTCTGTTTATTAAATAAGTTTTCGAATGATAATATAGCCTTCTTGAGTATCCGTGCCCTTCCGTGCCATCCTCATAAATTATGAACCTGAGATAAACATGCTAAAAATGTCAACACAACGGTTGAGTGAATCCATAGTGTTTGTATAAAAATCAGTTGAACACAAGTTGAAAAAGGAGTAAAATTCGTAATATCGTAGCACAACATATTGCATTAAGTCTCATGAACGCAAACCTTAACACGAACGCGTCATAAAAATGACGTAAGTTACAAATGTAAAACCTGAAAATCTAAAATCTGATTAAAGACTAAAATACCCTTGGAATCAAAATTTATAAAATACGTAAAATACATTTATATCATTTAGCGAATTTAAAACTTAACTTGTGAATAATTAAAACCTAACTAAAATATATTACGTGATCGATTTTGGTACGACGAAGGTTGGACGTTTCGCAAATAACTTGGATCGTGTTTGTTTTGTGTCGTGTGGGTCAAGAGCCGAAGCCACATGGGCATGGGTTTTGTGTGTGTTCGGTTGGGCCAAACCGAAACCCAAGCTACTCCTAAGCCTAACTAAAAATATCACTACTATATATACAACACATAAACTCAAAAGTGAAACCCTAGTTTATTGTTGTCTCTCTTTTCTTTTCTTTGCTCCATTCGGCCGAAAATCATACACCATTGGTGTCGAGTTTTGCTTCAACCAAGTTAAGGTATAACATGTTCTCGTCTTCCTTTGTTACACCTTACGTATATTTATTGTGTCACGGTTGTTTTAGTCGAGTTTGGTGTTTTCTTTTGTGACCGAGCCATGTGAAACAAAACAAGGCAAACCCTAACGATTTGAACTTGATAAGTATTAAAGAGTATGTTACATAATATGTGTTATTGAATCGGGTTATGTATATGTCGAGTTAAATAAGGACCGAACCCTATGTAATTATAACCGAACCATATGTATCATTCATTTGTGGTATAAAACTTAATAACGTAAATAAGTTAAGTATGCATTATATGAGTTAAGACTTGCGTAATAACCTATTAATTGAAACCCTAAGTTGAACCGAACCACATATGAGTTTTAAAAGTATATTAAGTAAGTAAAGGCCATGTAAACATAAATCCTAGTTTGATATGTGAATCGAATAAGGTATGCCAAAACCTAATGGTTTGTGAATTGTGTCTCATATGTGTGCGTGATTATAAGTCAAGTGAACTTGTAAATGTGTAAACGTGTAATTAATACGAGTAATAAGTAACTTGTATGTCACATAAAATCATAAACGTGTATGGTAAAACATAAAAGGAAAGATTATTTTTATGACGTGTTAGGTTAAGTAATGAGTCATTAAAAGATGTAACATGTAAGTAAATGCATATTAATGAGATATTAAAGAATGAGAAAACCTAGAACATAAATGAGAGTCGATTAGGGTTTGAAGCTAAGTATATTAATTCGTTATTTCATGTGTGAGTTATGGCGTTTAAACTATTTTCACATTTAACCCTAAACTTTAATAAATGACATAATGAACCTAATCTGATATTAATTATAAAACACTTAAGTCTCATTTAATTATAAAACCCTAAAGTATAAAGATCATTTCGATGATTATGGAATCATAAATAACATGTACGGCCCGTTAATGTGTATAGGTTACGTGAAGAAGGAGTAATCCTTTGCTTTCCGTATTTCTTCTTTTCGATCATTTGCTTTGGAATAAGGTACATATATTACGACCTTTTCAAGTAAAGGTTTCTTATAACGTTTTCTTTTCGTTAGCTTTTACATTAGGATTTCCTAAGCCTTTGCTATGATCCCTAATGTGTCTATTTTGTTGCTTATCGAACTTTGATTTTGAATCATAAAACATTGATTTTGAACTATATGATATGAAGACTTTGATTTTGAAAACATGATTAAACATTTGATAAAATATGATCTATGTCAGTTATGACATTCTATTTGACCTAAGATAGTTTGACACCTGAGCCAATTATTAACTAGTCATGGGGGTTCCATGTCCGTGTCGATAATGCACTGACATGACTCTAGGCGATAGAGTGAAGTTACGCCACCTCCCTTATCATTATTTGTTATGAGCTCAAGTCATATTATATTATCAATGTTTGTTTGTGGGGCGTATGGGTGCATCCTAGATCTTTTATATGTTATATATTATATGTTATATGCTATATGTTATCGATGATTGATCTTGCGTGCATGCGTCCTTCATAACTCTGGTAGGTCTCCCCTACAAATGTTGCCTTATGTGAATATGATTATGTTTATGATATGGCATATGTATTTGGGCTCGAGGTAGTTAGCTATAAAACTTATTCTATTATCCTGATTTATCTTTTGAGATGATTATGAATTTGCTATCTTTCTTTCACTTTATTTTTATTAGTTTCGTTTAGTATTCGTTTTGCTTGTATATCATTCCTTTGGGCTTTTGAAGCTCGGCCGCACTTTTCTTTTTCATGGCGGGTATCTAAGCATTGGAGCTGGGTATTGCTTTGGGATGAGTGCTGTGTGGACTTACCTTAGAGATTTTAGCTTTGATCTTATGATGCCATTTAGACCTTATTTTAGACTTTTCATTTGGAGTTTATTTTTCCGCTGGGACCTATGTATTGAAGTCATTTTGACTTGGATTATTTCAATATTATGTTGAGATTTCTTTTGGATATTTATGTTTGCTTTGATATGACACCATTACTTATGATTCCTTTACCCTTTGGGTCGGGCGTTACAATTTATGGCATCGAGCCCAGGTTTCTGACTTGTAGTCGGGACTGTGACATATGGAGCCTAGGTTTTGAGACCTTAGAGCTTAGGATTTGACTTGTGAGGATTTGGGTAGACTTTAGGATTCCTTCTGCGTACTTCCATTTCAGTATCTCACCTTTGTTCATTTTGCTAATCGTTTGAATATCGTTCGGATGGTTCAAACTTCGTCGCACCGGTAGCGTGGATGGAGACGATGATGCTACTAGCATGGATATTGCGATTGCTAATGCTCTCAATTCTCTTTTCCCTGGTCTTACTACACACGAGATGATGGAGCGGTGATCAACAACATTCGTAATCGGAATGATACTTCGGGTAGTGGTGGAGGAAATCAACCCGTCGGTATTCACACTTGGCTCGGCGTTTGGTAAGCTCAAACCTCTTTCGTTTAGCACTGCTACTCCCGAGGCCGAGGACGGATCACTCATATTGAGAATTTGTTTGAAGTCTTGGGTTGTGGAGACGAGTTTAAGACTCGTTTGGTTGCATTCAAATTGGAAGGTGATGCTTTAAATTGGTGGAAGGCACTCAAACAAGCAAAAGGAGGAGATGCTTTTCTTTGTGACTTGTACAGGGTGAGTTTGGACTATCTTCTATAACCGTTACTTCCACGATCTTTGGCGGCAAAGGTATGAGAGGGATCATCGGCAATCTACCGGTTTGATTATGAGAATTCCAATGAGTACATGAGTAGGTTTATGAGGCTGGTGAGATTTGTGGGAGCTATTCTTTGGAGATGGTAGGCGTCAAGCTAAGCACTTCAAGTGGGGTGAAGAAGTGGGTGTTGGACCGCGCTTAATATTGAGTATGAGAATGTGTCGGCTGCAATGGCCGCACGTAACATTGAGATCTTTCATGAGGTTTAGGGTTCCAACAAGCGTAATCGCGATGGTGATCGGATTCAAGGTAGGACTCAAGGCAATGACTATAAGGGAAACTCTGGTAGGAGTTATGATTTGAGGAGTCAAGTGGATAGGAGTTATGATCACGGGGTCGGGAAGGAATGTTGACACTGAGGCGAGGAGTCAAGATAATAGAAATGTTGGTAAGAATGGAAGTGATCGTCAGAACCAAGGTAACAATAACCAGCGTTACAACAAGGATCAGTCATCTCGAGGATCAAATCGAGGGTCGTGCTCCGGGATCTTCTAGTCAACGAGAGGGCGGTGAGGTTTTGCCTCCCCCCTATTTGTACTACTTGTGGAAAGGCTCATCAGGCAGTGTTTCAAGGCCAGCGGTGGTTGTTTTGCTTGTGGCTCCACTTGCTCACAAGATTAAAGATTGTCCTAAGAAGAACCGGTGATTCACGGAAACTACATCAAGCCGCCGACTACTCTTGGGCGTGTCTATGCTACTACTACGTAACCGGCGGGGCGCAGTACCATTACGGGCACTCTTTTCATTGATGATTATCTTTGTCTTCGTTTTATTTGATATCGGTGCCACACACTCCATTATATCTATCACATTTGCTAAGAAACTTAATATGAAGCCCAAACCTTTAACAAATCATTTATCGATATCTACGCCTATGAAGAACCACGTGATCATTGATCATAAATACGTTAAGTGTCCTCTTCGTTTTGATGATCGTATTAAACTTTGCAAATCTGTATCCTCTCGATATGGTCGACTTTGATATCATTATAGGCATGGATTGGTTGGCTTATCATAGAGCTTCAATTGTTGCTATGCTAGAGCGGTGATCTTTGGAGGCGTAAAACATCCCGAATTCGTTTATCATGGTTCTCAACCTCTTAAATCTGTTAAACTCATTTTCGCTATGAAGGCACGGACCATGATTGCTCATGGGTGCCAAGGTTTTCTAGCATCTGTTAAGGACACATCTTGGAGAGTCCTAACAGCGAAAATCTTTCGGTTGTTTGCGAATTTACCGATGTTTTTCCGATGAACTCCTGGTCTTCCCCGCCTAGAGAGTTGAGTTTAGCATTGAGTTAATTCACAGTCTTGAACCGATTTGAAGGCTCCGTGTCGCATGGCACTTTGTAGAACTGAAGGAGTTGAAGGAACAAGCTGCAAGAGATGATAGAAAATGGATTTATTCGACCCAGTGTTTCTCCATGGGGTACACCTGTTTTGTTTGTGAAGAAGAAGGATGGAAGCATGCGTTTATGTATCGACTACCGTGAACTTAATCGTATTACCATTCGTAACCGTTATCCTTTGCCGCGTATTGATGATTTGTTTGATCAACTGCAAGGAGCTAAGTTCTTTTTGAAGATTGACTTGAGTTCGGTTATCATCGATTCGTGTGAAGGAGCAAGATGTTCCTAAGACGCGTTTAGTACGGATATGGCCATTCACGAATTCCTCGTTATGCCTTTTGGTTTGACCAATGCTCTGCTGTGTTTATGGACCCGATGAATCGTGTTTTCCATGAGTTTCTCGACAAGTTCGTTATTGTTTTCATCGATGACATTTTAGTTTACTCCAAGTCTGAAGAAGAGCATGAAGGACATCTTCGGATAGTTTTAGAGATTTTGAGGAAGAAGAAGTTGTACGCAAATTTTAAGTGCGAATTTTGGTTAAGACAAGTCGCTTTCCTTGGTCATATTGTATCTGGTGATGGTATCACCATGGATCCGTCTAAAGTTGAGGCTATCACTAAATGGCCAAGACCTACGACGATGGCCGAGGTCGGGAGTTTTCTTGGACTTCTTTGGTTACTCTGACAGACATTTTGTTGAAGGTTTCTCTCGCTTAGCTCTACCTCTAACCCAACTGATGAGGAAAGGTGAAAAGTTTGTATGGACGGATGAGCGAGAGAAGAGTTTTGAAGAGTTGAAGCGAAGATTGGTGTCACTCCTATTTTGACTCTTCAACTAGTTTTGGAGGATTTCAAATTCTGATGATGCATCTAAGAAATGATTAGGCTGTGTTTTGATGCAACATGGAAAGGTAATAGCTTATGCTTGGCGACTAAAACCTTATGAGGAGAATTACCCAACTCATGACCTTGAGTTAGCTGCGGTGGTGTTTGCGTTGAAGATCTGGAGACATTACTTGTATGGAGAGGCGTGTGATATATTCACCGATCATAAGAGTCTCAAGTATATTTTCACTCAGAAGGAACTTAACATGAGACAAAGAAGATGGTTAGAACTTCATAAAGATTATGACACAAACATTCAGATTACCATCGGTAAGGCTAGCGTAGTTCTTGGACGCACTTAGCGAAATCGGCATTCTTGCGAGTATCAAGATTGAGCCTAGGATTTTGCGTGACTTAGAGAATTTGGATGTTGAGTTGTGTGTCGAGGTTTTGATGGATCTTGGGCTAGTATGAAGGTGGAGTCGAACCTTATCTGCAAATTAAAGAAGCTCAGAAAGATGGCCATTTGTGGGCGTGGTGCAAAATGTTGAAGAAGGTAGCGACGGAGTTTAAGGTTGATAATGACGGTATTGTATGGTATGGAGATAGGCTTTGTGTTCCCAATGATCAGATACTTCATGAGAAAGTTATGTGAAGCTCATAGTTCTCCTTTCACTATCCATCCTGGTTCTACCAAGATGTATAGGGATTTGAAGCAATACTTTTGGTGGAATGGCATGAAGCAAGATGTGGCGACGTTTGTATCGAAGTATATGATTTGTCGGGTTAAGATCGAACATCAAAGGGCTAGTGGATTATTCTGACCATTGGATATTCCAACATGGAAGTGGGATAAGATATCTATGGATTTTGTGACTGGACTACCTCTTACTCGGAAGAAGCATGATGCGATTTGGGTAGTTGTTGATCGACTAACTAAATCTGCCCATTTCTTGCCAATCAGAAAGGATTTTGGTATTGGTAAATTGGCGGAGATTTTTCAACAAGAGATCGTTAGACTTCATGGTACTCCGGCATCTATTGTGTCCGACAGAGATCCGCTTTTTACTTCTCATTTACGGAAGGGTTTGCAAAAAGCTTGGGGTACTCGACTTAATTTTAGTACGGCATTTCATCCTCAAACGGATGGTCGGTCGAGAGGACTATCTGGACCTTAGAGGATATGCTCGGGCTTGTGCTTTAGAATGGCGGTTGGGATGAATATTTGTGTTTAGTAGAGTTTGCATACAACAACAGTTGGCATGCTAGCATTAAAGCAGCACCGTTTGAACTTCTTTATGGAAGGAAATGTAGATCACCTATTTCTTTGGGATGAAGTAGGTGAAGCCTTCGATTGAAGGTCGGAAATGATTGAGATCGATGAGAAAGTAGCTGTTGCTAGAGAAAAGTTGAAGGAAGCTAGGTCTCGTCAGAAAAGTTATGCCGACAAGCATCGTCGTGATTTAGAATTTCGGGTTGGAGATCGTGTATTTTTGAAAGTTTAGCCGTTTAGAGGTGTGAAACGTTTTGGAATCAAGGGCAAGCTCGGTCCTCGATTTATCGGACCGTTTGAAATTCTAGAGCGATAGGAGAAGTTTCAGTATCGATTAGCACTTCCGCCTCGGTTATCGCATGTTCATGACGTTTTCCATGTATCACTCCTAAGGGGATACCACTATCATCCGTTACGCGTTGCTTCTTATCCGTTTGATCAAATTCAATCCGATATGTCTTTATCTAAAGAACCGGAAGCTATTTTAGAAAGACAAGAAAGAGTCATGAGAAATAAAGTCATTCCATTCGTTAAGATTCTTTGGAAAAATCATCCGGAACGTGAGGCTACTTGGGAAACCGAGGAGTCGATGCGAACTAGTTATCCTCATTTCTTTGAATAGTTTGGTATGTTCTCATTTCGTTTTCGTTTTCGTTTCGTTTCATTTCAATTTTCGAGGACGAAAATTTTTCTTTAGAGGGGAAGAATTGTAAAACATGAAAATCTAAAATCTGATTAAAGACTAAAATACCCTTGGAATCGAAATTTATAAAATACGTAAAATACATTTATATCATTTAGCGAATTTAAAACCTAACTTGTGAATAATTAAAACCTAACTAAAATATATTACGTGATCGATTTTGGTACGACGAAGGTTGGACGTTTCGCAAATAACTTGGATCGTGTTTGTTTTGTGTCGTGTGGGTCAAGAGCCGAAGCCACATGGGCGTGGGTTTTGTGTGTGTTCGGTTGGGCCAAACCGAAACCCAAGCTACTCCTAAGCCTAACTAAAAATATCACTACTATATATACAACACATAAAATCAAAAGTGAAACCCTAGTTTATTGTTGTCTCTCTTTTCTTTTCTTTGCTCCATTTGGCCGAATATCATACACCATTGGTGTCGAGTTTTGCTTCAACCAAGTTAAGGTATAACATGTTCTCGTCTTCCTTTGTTACACCTTACGTATATTTATTGTGTCACGGTTGTTTTAGTCGAGTTTGGTGTTTTCTTTTGTGACCGAGCCGTGTGAAACAAAACAAGGCAAACCCTAACGATTTGAACTTGATAAGTATTAAAGAGTATGTTACGTAATATGTGTTATTGAATCGGGTTATGTATATGTCGAGTTAAATAAGGACCGAACCCTATGTAATTATAACCGAACCATATGTATCATTCGACTGTGGTATAAAACTTAATAACGTAAATAAGTTAAGTACGTATATGAGTTAAGACTTGCGTAATAACCTATTAATTGAAACCCTAAGTTGAACCGAACCACATATGAGTTTTAAAAGTATATTAAGTAAGTAAAGGCCATGTAAACATAAACCCTAGTTTGATATGTGAATCGAATAAGGTATGCCAAAACCTAATGGTTTGTGAATTGTGTCTCATATGTGTGCGTGATTATAAGTCAAGTGAACTTGTAAATGTGTAAACGTGTAATTAATACGAGTAATAAGTAACTTGTATGTCACATAAAATCATAAACGTGTATGGTAAAACATAAAAGGAAAGATTATTTTTATGACGTGTTAGGTTAAGTAATGAGTCATTAAAAGATGTAACATGTAAGTAAATGCATATTAATGAGATATTAAAGAATGAGAAAACCCTAGAACATAAATGAGAGTCGATTGGGGTTTGAAGCCAAGTATATTAATTCGTTATTTTATGTGTGAGTTATGACGTTTAAACTATTTTCACATTTAACCCTAAACTTTAATTAATGACATAATGAACCCTAATCTACGATATTAATTATAAAACACTTAAGTCTCATTTAATTATAAAACCCTAAAGTATAAAGATCATTTCGATGATTATGGAATCATAAATAACTTGTACGGCCGTTAATGTGTATAGGTTACGTGAAGAAGGAGTAATCCTTTGCTTTCCTGTTTCTTCTTTTCGATCATTTGCTTTGGAATAAGGTACAGATATTACGACCTTTTCATAAAGGTTTCTTATAACGTTTTCTTTTAGTTAGCTTTACATTAGGATTTCCTAAGCCTTTGCTATGAACCCTAATGTGTCTATTTGAGGTGTTGCTTATCTGAACTTTGATTTTTGAATCATAAAACATTGATTTTGAACTATATGATATGAAGACTTTGATTTTGAAAACATGATTAAACATTTGATAAAATATGATCTATGTCAGTTATGACATTCTATTTGACCTAAGATAGTTTGACACCTGAGCCAATTATTAACTAGTCATGGGGGTTCCATGTGTGTCGATAATGCACTTGACATGACTCTAGGGCATAGAGTGAAGTTCGCCACGTCCCTTATCTGTTATTTGTTATGAGCTCAAGATATATTATATTATCAATGTATGTTTGTGGGGGGTATGGGTGCATCCTAGATCTGTTATATGTTATATATTATATGTTATATGCTATATGTTATCGATGATTGATCTTTGCGTGCATGCACGTCCTTCATAACTCTGGTAGGTCTCCCTACAAATGTTGCCTTATGTGAATATGATTATGTTTATGATATGGCATATGTATTTGGGCTCGAGGTAGTTAGCTATAAAACTTATTCTATTATCCTGATTTATCTTTTGAGATGATTATGAATTTGCTATCTTTCTTTCACTTTATTTAGTATTAGTTTTGCTTGTATATCATTCCTTTGGGCTTTTGAAGCTCAACCGCACTTTTCTTTTTCCGCGGCAGGTATCTAAGCATTGGAGCTGGGTATTGCTTTGGGATGAGTTCTGTGTGGACTTACCTTAGAGATTTTAGCTTTGATCTTATGATGCCATTTAGACCTTATTTTAGACTTTTCATTTGGAGTTTATTTTTCCGCTGGGACCTATGTATTGAAGTCATTTTGACTTGGATTATTTCAATATTATGTTGAGATTTCTTTTGGATATTTATGTTTGCTTTGATATGACACCATTACTTGTGATTCCTTTACCCTTGTCGGGTCGGGGCGTTACAACAAACATCATAGTAATGATGTGAACAACAATGCCCTCTGGTAGGAGTTTGCCATTCTCCTAGTATTCTCAAATAAAGTGCATTTGGTTACCTATCCGGCTAACACAAATGGGGCGTCAATTGCCAATAGAGCTATTTACTATATTCGCGTTCACTTGTAAATTGATTAATGGTTCATGATATGAGGGACTTTCAGTGGCAGGTGTAAGTAACTTAAGCAATAGTAATCAAGTGTAGGTGTAACATAGAAAAATACTTGTGTTCGGGTTTGTAGCATGTATCTCCCCACGAGTTTGAAAAATATGTAAGAGTGGGACTATGAACTCACCTCGGTGTTACCGTAGTCTGGATGGAAAACAAATTAAGGGTAAATATAAGCGAGGCCTTAAGAGGTTTTTACTAAGCCCTTGATCCCTTCAAGAGTTTGTCGGGTGGTATTACTAATGGTTTAAACTAAAAGTCTTAAGCTCTTACGGTTTGGTCGCAATAATTTCCCAAAGTAGGGGGTTTAGGTGCCTTATTTAAAGAATGTTGGTTTTGGCGACAACAAGCCCAAAAGAGGATAAATTCTACACGAGGCAAGCCAATATTTTTATGACGCAATTAATCCTTTAAACACTTTGCTGTAAGCTCTTTAAGATGGTATAGGTCTCATATTTTAGTTATCTTTGGTTAGGGAGAAACAAGCCCGTGAACATGGTCACTTGGCCACGTCGCGGTTAAAGAAAATTTCATTTTTGACCCATTAACTTTTATGGTGTAACCTAGGGACATCGTAATAGTTAATTAACTCATTTTAAACCATTCTCTTATATCCTATAGCTCATAAGACTCAGATTTTGAAAAATACACGCAAGAGTTATTTATAAAAATCTTTACGAGTCACCTTCTTTTTGATGGATTATAGAAGAGACCATAAGGGTTTTTAAAGACGTTCTTGGGGTTTTAAAATCCTAGCAGCGAGCTCTTTAAAACGGTGTAACTCTCATATTTTACAATCCTTTAATTAGCGAGATATTAATTATTGAAAAGGGCTACTTAGGCTAGTTTTCGACAAATTGAAAATCTCGTTTTCAAACCTTAAAACCTTATAACTTTTGCATGAAATCTTGTGACATGACGTTTAACTTATTTTTAATGTTTCTAGAGTAGCTCAGGGTCAAATTTACTAAAAATAACGAAATTCTCAAAATCAATTATATAAGGGTGTGTTTGGTTTTGTGACATGCGACCAAAAAGAAGAGTAGAATTAAAGCGAGATATAAGGGCTTCTTAACCAGGTTATGGGGGCGTTTTGTAGTACCCTAGGAGCTTGTTGAAAGGGCTTAATGGCTGGGCTTAGGGGTTGCGGCTTCTAGCTTAAAAGTTGGGCTTATGAGAGGTGGTTGGCTTGATTTTATAAAATATATATAACAGCTGTTAAGATTTTGATTAAAATTAGCGTTCGTTTTGCATTTTCAGGACCCGTGCACCCGAGTTTTTGAAGAAAACGTCGTTACAGACAACTTTTGTGTTTTAACTTTTTTGATGAAACGGATCAGAAAGGCCTCGAATTATGTGCCCTATCTGTCTGTCCACAGAAAGTTTTGGACAGGTTTTTGTAAACTTCGTTAAACCATATCTTTTGACTCGTGTGACCGTTTTACGTGATTCAAGTTTCTACGTTTTACTTATAAAATCCTTTTTAACGGTATGTACTTAATATTAAAAGTGATAACGAATTTGAATGAGTTTAAAAGACTTACAAATTGTTGGTACTCGTTAAGGAAGGAAAACACCCAAGGGACTTCTTAAATTGATACTATGGTCTCTCCAAACTTATGACCCGAATTCTAACTTCCTTGCAGCTCCTCTTGGACTCTTCGATCAGTATGTATATGAGTGTGTGAGTGTTTGTTGTATTCGAATGGGTGGTGAGGAAAAAGAAGGAATGAGGGTCGATTTATATAGGCATTTGATCAAGGCTTCATCCAATGAACTTAGGCAATTTGTACACTTATTGGATGTAATGAAGAGACATGAAGAGGTGTTTATACATAGACCATGTGAATTGTATGGTGAATGTTGTGGCTAAGTTGCATGGTTCAATTTATATGTGTAACACAACCATGTGTCGCATTTTTGACCAAGAATAGAATGAGCATGGTGACGTGTCTTGCTAGATGTCCATGAGAGCTACAAATGGTCTTAAAGAGAACACAAGGTGTGCATACTTGTTCTATTTAAAGCCTTAGGGCTTGTTAGGTCACAAGGTTTACCACACAAGCTTATAAGAAAGATAGAGAGGCGATTGAACAATACACACACACACACACTCACGTATGAAACTATGAAGGGTTAGGCGTAGAGAGTGAATGAGGAATGAATTGAACAACCAACCTTCAAATGAAGGTTTACATAAGGTATTTATAGGCAAGGAGCTAGGGCAACACTCCTACTCCTTCCCTTTCACCTATGGGCTTGGGCCTAAGCTCATGGGCCTTCTACATAAGCTTAAGGCTAATAACAAACATAAAGGCCATAATAAGCTAACTATTACATATGTGTAACTAACACTTGAATAAGGTTTAGGAGTGATTCCAACAATCTCCCCCTCAAGTGTTATTACATATGAGTAACTAACACTCAAGTGTTGGTGATGAAAAATGGTGAAGGCGTTGATGTAATAGTAGCTTTTGCGTCTTGACATTCTTCTTTCTTGCGAGAAGAATTGCCTTGATTTGAACAATCTCCCGGTGTAGAGATAGTTTACTTTGAACGGTTATGCTTTGGCGTCATCTTTAACTTTGTTCTTTGATCATTGTTCTTTGTGATGAAAGTGATAGTATGTTGTTGTGCATCATGTGCCTTCAGTGCGCCCATTTTCTACAAGTGTCTCCGTCATTCTTCAACATGCTCACATGCTCTTTTGACATTGGAATTCATCTTGATGGAGTTCTTTAAGTCTTTAACTTTGTAGATTCTTTGATTTGTGAAGAATCATTCGACGTTGTGTTGCTTTAGGATAGAACTTCCATTAGTGATGATGTTGGCGTGAGTATGAGAAGAATCCGCACGATCATCCCGCTCCGGAGCTTCCATAAGAAGAAAACATTTAAACGGTTAGTAATAAGCGGATTCGGCACTTACAATTTTGAACCGAGAGTGTTAACGGCATAGTGTGAAAACACAACTCTAATTCTTACAAAGGCGTTCTCGATCGGAGTCCCACAAGTGAGATAACACGATGTCGAAGTACACCTACGATTCGAGATGAGTCACGAGGTACGAAGCATCACCTCACGATTGTAGACCGTTTGAGACCACTAAGCACAATCCACGGGGAGTTGCCGAAGCGACCTGTCGGCGTTTGATGTTGACTGGCAGGAGTTTCCATTCATTCACTGAGGATCACAAATGTGAACCTCTCATAAATGTTCTCGACAGGTTGCTAAGATCTGTGAAGGACTCGATAATGTATCACTGAAATTCTTATTGTTGAATGCCAAGTGATGAAATGTCAAGTGTACCTAAGAGATCATTTGATGAATCTCGTGGCTCTAGACTCAATAGTGCGTTTTGGTTTTCTGGAGCGGAGACTAGGGAGAGGGTCTCCTTCTTCAATACCGGCAATCTCTAAGAGAAAGCCGATAGTTTACGTAGGGTTTCCAGTGAGAATGAAACAAGCTTCTGTTGAGAGAAACTTGAGTGGATAAGAAGGTTTAGTGCATGCGTCCTTTGGGTCTATGGCGACTTTTAATCTTCAATACCGGCGTCACTAAGTGACAATCAGTAGCATATGAATTGAACCCGATTATGCGTCCTAAGTTGAATAATCCGGAGGGCTATTTCTTTTCACCCTTTTCTTTGCATTTCTTTTTAATTCTTCAACTCCTTCTTTCTCCGATTCTCATTTTCTCCTTTTTATAATCATACCTAAGGACTTCTAAATACTAACTATTTGTGGTGTCCTTGGGTAGATCCCTCTGGATCTGGCGGATCATAGAGACGGTTATTCTAACCTTAGTCACCTTATAACTTCATGACTAACCTATGTTGCCATAAAAACCAGCGATGTGAAAAATCTCTCACGGTGTTTATGAATGAAAAACATTTTAGTACCACTGTTGAGATAAGATTTTGCATAAATACTCCCCTCCACATGTGCTTAAGAGTTTTAACCGTTAAAATGCACATGAGGAAAAGCCGCACTTTTTGAATTGATTAACTCAAGATAGACATTCCCCGCGAGACACGTTACGTGGCATAGTTAAAGAGTTGCATTGTCAGCTTTTAGGTGACAACTGGCTCTAGTAACTACCTTGAAGGTGTAGAAAATCCTCGAAGGTCGTCAAACCCGTCAGAGTTCATGTTTATCAAGAGTTTCTCGAATGGTACATTCTACTCGGACAAGTCCTTTGCGAGACACGTTTACATCACTAGCGAACTCGTTTGAAATTATTACCGTCGGGACAAGTCTTTTCGAGTTACTAATAGTTAACCATCGTCAATTAGTTGGTTAAGTCCGGAAACACAGATTCATTTGCATTTTACACAACATATTTCTTATCACATATTTTCTCCCCCTCAAAATGGCATATATGATGTTATTTTTGAAAAGTTGAGAATAAATATGACCATTTTGAGTGTTGCGGGAAGAATGACCATTGTGAACAAAGTTTCAAATACTCCCCTCAACAAGTGATATAAACGGTTGAGGTTTTGAAAATCATAAGGGAAGTACTTGTTCTTTTGAGCAAAACCTTGAAAAATGAAAGGTTTGATAGGTTTTACTCAAAAGTAAGAAGCTTTCGCTCTTTTGATAAGGATTGTGGCGGCGTACTACTGGTCCTTTATTTACAAGTACGGGTTGTACACGTAATGTGTGCACAAGCCATATACATAATCAATCAAACATCCAAAATTATATGAATGAAGCAATTCAAGGGTACGAAAGTGCGGTGATGTTCCGGTGTGCAGGCGTTGAAAGCCGGTTATGTTAATCCGGGTCGACCACCGACATAACTCTCTAATCGCGATCCCTTCGAAACAACCGTTCATCAATCATTGTGATGATCCGTCTCACATCCACCTTTCACGAGAATTCAAGCTTAGGAGACCCAATTTTCTCGCGTATATCCTTCAACCTGTATGCCAATCCATCCCTAACCAGCTTCAAAGTATGATCCCGAACTTGTGGAGTTCGCTACACGCCATTAAGCAGTTTCTTTGAAGTTCACTACGGTAAACAAGCCGAAAGGTTTCTTTGATGAGTGTATATTGAGATAGCTTGGTTGATATCGGGAAGATCAAGCTTTGGAGGAGTGAAGTTGACAGCGTCGATAAGATTCAACTGGAGATCTCCTACACGTTCCTTGATGACAATGCGTCGATGAAGATGAAGTGACTTGATAAATTGGCGTTGTATCTTGATTGAGAATTGTCTCATGCGACACTGTACTTTGGCAAGGTACATGTCTTCGATGTCATTGAGAGACAAATTCTCAAAGTCGGGAGAAAGCATAGTCCCGTTCATCTTGTCGTTTGACTACGATCTTCTTTAGGAATGTGTAGTCCCACTTAGGCGAAAGGTCAACGTGTATGATGGCAACGATATCTTTAGAACTATGCACAGCATGTTGAGACTTCGAACTGGCAACGGTAGTAGATTCGGCGTTACGGCCGGTGATGAATCCCATACAATGCATCTCGGTGCGTATGCTTCCAGCGTGTTGGAGAACAAGTGATTGGAGCGTTCCTCAATAGCTATGCGGTTTGAGTAGCAGTGCGGGGAATGGAAGTGTCAACGATGTAGCGTATTTTCTTGAATCATCGCCACCGTGTAAAGAAAATCCAAGTCTTTGTTGAAGAAATATCGAAGGAATCCTTGGTTCAATGGTTGGCCAAGTGTTGGTAGAGGTTTGGTCCAATCTGTGTAGTATGGAGGGTTGTCCCTTTGTGTGAAGTCAATGTTTGCTTCTAGGGTTGAGCCAATCCATGTTGTTAGACATAGCTCGAGCAATGTTTTCAAGGTGATATTCGTCCTCGAGGGCACTTTCAGAGCTGTCTTTTAGAAGTTGAAACGCTTCATTCTTGATTCCATTTCAGATTTCGTCATTTTCTTCACATGGAACTTTTCTTGCAGAATTTTAGCATGCTCCAATGTATAACCGTCTACCAAATCTGGCTGCCGGGTAGGGAGTGTTGTTAACAAGATTAGCAAACCATTCAAATTCCTCTGTTTTATCGTCATCTAACCATGATACGATGTCGATCGAGCGTCTTCTTCTTCTTTTGAAGGCCTAGATGATGATCTTGGTTTTGAACTTGTTTGGGAGAGGTGGGTTGTTGTTGGGGCTCAAGGACCTCTTCATCGTCACCACCCGTATACTCATAGTGATCATCGGTTTTACGAGTCGGGGTGGTAACTCGGAATCGTCACGAGGTTTTTCGGTAGAAGAGCGAGGAGGAGATTTTTGTTGAACAGGAGGCCGTTGTGGAGGAGGGTGCATCAAAGAAGATTCACAGACTGCTTTTGGCGTTTAGGTGCGAGTCTTTATCCTTATCCTTGTCTTCATCGTCTCTACGTTTAGACTTTTCGACTTTGAATCTACAAGCTTCTTGAAGTTGGTAGTCCAGCAATGCTTGAAACAGCTTTCCTTCATCAGAAGTAAATGTCCTAGATCGTGCAGACATTTGTGTGACAAGCTTGGCCACCAATTCATTATCTGAGAAAACTACCGGATCGGTTGGATTGATTGTGACGGTTAAAGGCGTTGATCGAATAGTTTGCTTGGCGATCTGCATAAGATTTGGATAAAGTTGTTTGGTGAACAACTACTTTGTGACTTTAGGGCGTACTCGAGAAGGTACTTTTTGTAGCCTTGATCATTTCGTTCAGTTCCTCTTGACGGTGATTTTTCATGAATTTCTGAACAAACTTCCTTTCTCCTTTCATCTTTTCATGCTCGTCATACATATCTTTGTATGTGATTAGCAAAGAAATTCAGCTTTTGTTGAGACGTTTTCTTTCGACTTGTTTGCAGCTTTGGTAATCCGTTCATGAGCTTGAGAAATCCAAGATTTAGATGGTTTCTTCACGGATTTGGATGATGATTTGGTTGACTTCTTTGATGGTGGTGGCGAGGAGTGAGAAGGCGAATCTGATGATGAAGAGATATGAGGAGACTCTGGATCCTTTGGAGGTTCAGAGGTTTCTTCCTTTGATCGTGTAGGACTATCTAGAAGAAACGTATCATAATCAACATCTTTATCTTTTAGGACTTCTCGGTTTCGGTTCCTCAAACTCATATTCGATAGTATCCTCCACAAGCTTTTGTTGTTGCACAAGAGTGGTGGCACCAGCTCCCTTATCGGGTTGATTAACCGCATTAGGAGATGGTTCAGAGTGGCGACACCACTTGATCCTCGGGACCACCCATTTGGTCTTTAGCAAATTTTTCAGCTTTGTGTTGGTGTCTAAGGAATTTGATCGTCTTCTTGTATACATTTTTCGGTGGCTCTTCATCACTTTCCGAGCTTTCATCATAAGGTACAAGTACAGTAGTCTTTCCTTTGCCATGTTCAGCTATTGGACTAGGAGGTTTTGGTGCGATGGAGAGTCATCCTTTGCGGTTTGAGTAGTAGACCTCCTCGATCGATTGTGTTTTTCTAGAGCTCTCGTCCAGTAGCTTTCTTTGCGGTTCATGTGTAGGAATAGGTTCAACTTCCTTTATGGGAACAATCCTTTTACGAGGAGGATTCCTTTTGGGAAGCTTCCTATAAATATTTTTACTTGTGACACTTCATACGCCTCTTACGGTCCTCCAGTAGGTGTACGAAGATTTTCATCAAGATGACCAACTTTGCCTTCTTTTACGGCTAACCGATACCTTTTATATGTTTCAAGCTTTTCGATTTCGGTAGTTAGAAGGTGATCGGGTAATACCGCACTTGTTTCTTTGTTGGCGATTCTTTGATTCGGCAGATTGTATGGGTTCATCAATATGTCGTGATTATCTGGTCATTGAGCCTCATGGGGATGTCGGATGAAGTCCAAGTGCTCTCGGATCAACAGATTTAGTGTATGACATAGGGAACCTTGGAGCTAAGCTTCTTGTGAAACAGCATCATGTCCTCCCATATCGCTTGATTTCAATGTCCTTCTTGTTGATCAACGACCAAAAATTTGCGTTCCATGAGCTTGGGATGCTCATAGCCACGACCGAGACCGATTTGGTGATGATCATGTAGAGTGTTCTCCATGGTTGAGGAATATACTTGAGCTCCACGTGAGAGTGCTTAGTAATGATTCCGGAAGCTTCATCATAACCAATATCTATCAAGAATTTCAGGTTGTCTCTTGTAGGGGTAGCAAAGAAGTCGGTTGGAGCGATGTCAGGAATGATGAGAACGGCCCGTAAGTCAACAGGAGTGATAGTGACTTGTTTGTGATTAAGTGTCACATTCATCGCACTTTGACCTGATCCTCGCATAGAATCCCGAATTGTTGAATGTAGACCTCTGGAACTTTGGCAGAGTGTGAGAGTATGTTCTGGTAGGGATGATTCACGAGAATATCCGCTTGCAATGAGACAAGAAGATTTTGAGCATGTGAGGGTGTCAAAGTCAACCCTGAGGTTGTTCTTTCCAATCTTTCTCGGATAACCCTCTGGAAAGATATCAGCAATTGTAAGAACTTCAGATACATCCACATTCATTTGTTCACCATGTCGTGATCGAAATAACATTAGCCAAAAGAACCAACATATCGAAAGACATAGTGTTAGTCAACGGAAGGTCTTATTGTCTAGTTATTGAATGTATAGTGTCAATGATTGTTACGAGTCCTAAGTCACTTGTTTGTCTAATAGTCCAATGGCGTCGTGAAATGTTTCGTGAGTTAGTTAACTTTAAGTTTTAAAGTTTATGTTATCACTTATTGTTCACAACATATCAAACGTTTAAGTTTATTAGTGACATTAATGGATTCGTGACGTTATGATAAGTTTATTAACAAGTTTGTACACGTAACAATTCATAATGAAGGTCAATCAAGGCATAAGCGTAGAATTGGCAAAGTTAAGCGTAAACAGTAGTTACATACGCGTAGGGGAAAGCTTATGCGAAGGATCCTAACTTACGCGTAAGAAATGTTACGCGTAAGAAAAGGGGACCTTATGCGTAGAGTTTACAGCGTGGCATATATATATACCTTACGGCGTAAGGCTTACCGTAAGAGTAGACCTTATGCATAGAGGTCCTGTTTACGCATATCCTTCACGGGATACGCGTAGTCCCATTGTAGAACCTTACGCGTAATAGTTATGCGTAGAATTATTCTTACGCATAACTTGACTACGCGTATGGTAATCCTTATGCGTAGAGTTTCAAATGACCTTGATTCTGAATATTATGCGTAGCAAAGCCTGAAATAAGTTCATCAAATCATTAATATTAACACAAAACTTCATTTTATCAACAAAACATGGCATGAATCATTCGTTAATAGTTACGCGTAGGTCAAAACCCTAAGGGTTAAAATTAGCGTATGATTTTAACCATAGGATTTGCACCATATTAATTCTGGTAGGTCTAGAGTGTTGTTAGAGTCATTAGGCCAAGTATTAACATCTAATTCGTTGAGAATCAAAATTACCCAAAGTCATGAACATTAAACCCTAATTCCAAATTGTTAAACAATTAGTGTTTCTAGGTGGTTAACAACCATGGAAATCATCAATTCAACAACATATGACCATAACCCAACAATCTTTTAGACCAAAACACTTCACATTTTGAAAAACCCAAATCGACTCATAAACCCTAATTTTCAAAAATCATTAATAAGTGTTTCTGGGTGGGTTTTAATGGTTAAACTGGTGTCCTTGATGTATAAGAAACGTTTTGAAACTAACCATATAACCAAAAAAACACACACATAATGATTATGTGTTCATATGCTATCGTAGAACACATAATCAGCGAACACACTTTTTAGCCGTTGGATTTGCATGAGATTAAAAACCTTAGCTTAAAAACATGTTAAGATCATTAAAACACTTACAAAATGATGATCAAAACAACGGATTTCTTGGTTCAATCTTAGGCGTAGGATGAATATGGTTGTGTGTATTAAATGTGAAGTAAAAGGTAGGTGGGAGGTGTTTTTATTAAAAATAACTTTTACATTTTGACAGTTTTAGTCCCTCCACCTTTTCCTTTTTCAAACAAAGCCTTTTAACTTCCATTTTGGTTACCAAACAAAGATTTTAAGAAAGAAACTTTGATGACACTCCCCCTCGACTTGAGAAATAATGAAAGGTTATAAATTTAGTCCGAGGGTGTCATTGTACGAAAACTTTACCACCATTTGTTAAAAGAAACAACGAGATAAGATAACATGCAAGTACACAGGATGATTTGAAGCAGTTAAAGTTATAATTTTCTCCCCTCAACACTTGATCGTAAAATCTTGAATTTTGAAAGATTATAGTGTTGAAGGAAAAAATGTACTTGCCATGTTGAAAGATTGTAGATTAGAAGAATATTTTTGTTGTTTTTATCAGGTTTTATATTTTTGTCTTTTGTTTTTGAAAAATTATTTACAAAAGATATTTTGGTGTTTGACAGGTTTTTAACACTGTTTTAGGAGGTCATCCAATTCCTCTTGAGTCAAACACCTCATACCAATCCGGTGAACCAACTCATTAAACCTAGCGGGAGGCAAGGCTTTGGTGAGAAGATCGCCAATTGGTATTACGTACCCACAAAATATAATTCAACAGTACCTGTTCCACGTGATCCTTGATGAAATGATATCGAAGATCGATGTGCTTTGATTTAGTGCTTGGCCGAGTTGCATGAGATCGCAATGGCACTCCGATTGTCGCGATACATCGGGATTCTCAAATACGTAACCATAGTCTTTGAGTTGTGTTCTCATCCAAATGACTTGAGCACAACACATTGACATGGCTACATATTACGCCGGTTGAGGCGATGTACAATCCTGCTTCTTTGATTGCCATGACACCAGTTTATCACCAAGAAATTGTAAAGCTCTGAAGTACTTTTCCGTGAGTCTAAGCATCCTCGTGGTGTCTCGAAAAAGCGATTAGTTTAAAACCGAATCCTTGGATACGGATCCCCAAGTTAATGGTTCCCTTTATGTATCGGAGGATTCTTTTAGCCTCTGAGAGGTGGGTTTCGGTTGGTCGCGGCCGATAACGGGAGCATAGATAAGCGGCAAAGAAGACAATATCGGTGCGCTAGTGTTAGATACATGAGAGACCCAATAATACTACGGTATTTTGTAGGGTCCACCAATTTTCCATGTAAATCATCGTCTAGCTTCTTGGTATGAGCCATTGGTGTGGCATAGGTGTCACAAGTTTTCATTCCAAATTTGTTTAACAATTCAAGGGCATATTTGGAGTGACTCAAGAAAATACCACGGGGTGATTGATGAACTTGCAGTCCGAGAAAGAGCGTGAGTTCACCCATCATGGACATTTCAAAATTTTTCTTCATTAGTTTTGCAAAAGCGATTGAAAACTTTTTATGTGTAGACCCAAAAATGATGTCATCCATGTAAATTTGAACAATTAAGATATGTGTCCCGTGATATTGTATAAAAGAGTTGGGTCAACCGAACCTTTGGTGAAATTATTAGCAATGAGGAAGGATGATAGCTTATCGTACCATGCTTGAGGAGCTTGTTTGAGACCATCTGAGCTTTGTTCGGTTTGTAGGCGTGATTGGAAACTTCGGGATCAACGAATCCATCCACGGTTGGTGACATAAACCGTTTCTTTAAGTTGTCCATTGAGAAGCAGTTTTGACATCCATCGATAGACCGTCATATTCATATGAGCCGCGAACGAGAAATATCCGAACGACCTCAAGGCGAGCAGCGAGCAAAAGATTCTTCAAAGTCTATGCCCTCTTCCGGCGATAACCCTTAGCCACGGACGTGACTTATTTCGGATAACATTTCCTTGACATCAATTTGTTTTCCAAATCCATTTTAGACCAATGACGTAGACCCTTGTTGGTCTTTCAACCAGTTCCCATACTTCAAGGCGTTTGAATTGGTTGAGTTCTTCTTGCATGGATTCAATCCGGTTGTCTTTTGTCATTGCGTCTTTGATGTTTTAGGTTGGATTGGCGGAGGCGGTGAGTGCATAAATGCAATGTTCACCGTCTGTGTGAAGAGCGTTGTCTTGTAACGGGTGGTTGATTCGGGTTGCCAATAATGTTTTCCAAAGGATGGTCTTTAGTCCATCTATGTGTGGAGGGTTGATGTTGATATACATTGTGCAGATTTTGAGGATTCAAATGGTTTGTTGAAGATTCCGCTACATCCGTGCAGATCTCATTAGCAAGCGGGTTGAAGAACGCATTTGGATCAAAATCTGCAGGTGGGGGTACTACATTCAGAATATCATCGGCAGCTTCATCATTGTTGGAAGCGGTTTGTTCAACTGTTGTGGTGGAGTCAACCGGTGTAGGTGCATCTGCAACAGTAGTTGTTGTAGCGGTGTATCGTATAAGAGTATTATCGGGTTGAGCGGCGGAAACAACGGATACACCGAGCACGTTCATCAATATCGTCAGAACAAGTGGAGCAAATAACCTTTCCATTTGTTGGCGAGTAAGTGGGGGCTTTGTTGGTGATGATGGGGTTTGGGGAAGTTTAGCGGTTGTGTCCGGGTTCCAAGCTGTTATACTCAGAAGCCATTTCCGTAAGTTCATCAAAATGAGCATGAATCATTTCCATCACCTGTTTTGTACGGCGATTCAGTTCGGAAACCTTTGGAATTATCACGTATCCGATAAAGACTCAATGTCGGCTTTGGCTTTGAGCTTTCAAAGTCATCACGATCATTATTCGGATAGCAAAGGGATCCAAATACATGAAAGTGTTTTAGATTCGGTTTACTGTTATGGACGAGCTCGAAAGGTGTTTTGTTGTGGCGTTTTGTAATCATAGAACGGATTTGAGTATAGCATGCGATGAGATCGACTTACGCCCATAAGTAATCGGAAGTTGAGCATTAATTAACATTGTTCTTGCGGCTTCCACTAGCGTTTGGTTTCGTCTTTCGACAACTCCGTTTTGTTCGATGTGCGTGCAAGAGATGTTTGATGCTGAATTCCCCCTTTCTCATAGAATTCACGAAGGGTTTGGTTAACAAATTCGGTGCCTCTATCGTTACGATTATGCGAACGGTGTTACGTAGCTGAACTTGTATTTTCGTGAGGAAGGTGATGATCATCTGTGGAGCTTGATCTTTGCTTCAAAGAAAGTAGACCCAAGTCCAGCGTGAATAGTCATCAACGATTACTAAGATGTAGCGTTTGCCATTGATCGTTTGCACGCGCATCGGGCCACACAAATCCATGTGTAGAAGATGAAGCACATCTTTGAGAGCGTGTTCCACCTTTGAAGGAAAATGAGCACGAGTGCTTTTGCCTTGTTCACAAGCTGAGCAAAGGTGATCTTTAGAATATCGAAACCGTGGGAGTCCTTCAACTAGTTTGTGTCGAGTAAGGTTGGTGATGGTTTGAAAGTTTAGATGTGAGAGACGACGGTGCCATAGCCAGGATTTTGTTGATGTTGCCTTTGAAAGTAAACATATGGGAGATGAAGCAACCATGTCTTTCATAGAGATAGTGTAGAGACTAGAATTGCGCGATCCAGACATAAGGTCATTTCCTTATAGATCACGAATGAAACAAGTTTTCTCCCGGAAAGCAACCTCCAAATCTCCATCACAAAAGCTGACCTCGAAAGCAGTTATGACCGAGGCCTTCCGCATAGTAAACCCCGCTAATTTCGATGTTCCCATTGACATAGTCTCCATAGCCCATGATAGCTGCGAAGTGATCATTCGAACTGCGGTGCCAATGAACTTTGCAATAAAGTTTGATAACAGTTTAAGATTGCTGTCATGTGTCGGGAACATCCGCTATCAACAATCAGAGAATGATCGTATCACACGCATTACGCAGGCGACACGGATGGAATAGAAGTAGATTTGGAACCGAAATGTTAGAGGGTTCGTAGCGATGATAGTAGATATACACACATCAATATCTTTAGGTATCCACTTAAATCCTAGCGTGTTATATATCCATTTATGCCATCTCCAACTAGTATTTGCTTTAGTCTTAGTGAATGCACTTGGTGGTACTACATTCCTAGGAGGTAACACAGGAGCTACAGGACAGCAATGCGTTTCTTAGAATCTAAAGATGGCGGTCTACCAAGCCTGAACTTAGAAAGATTAGTGGGCCTAGAGGTATTCCGGTTCTTAGGATTCCTTAAGCGAGAGATGATAGCTTTAGCAACACATTTATCATGGCAATCAGAATTCATACTTTTACCACAAATAACACAAGGTGCATCGGACTGAATATCAAAAGTACTTAGCGGTTTAGCATTCGTTACATCACTATTTCTATTACATTTTCCAGACGCAATATCTATAGTGGGAGCAACGTGAGTCTTATTCATAGTCCTAGGGTGTTCTTCTACTTTAGCATTCTTGATTGATCTTTTCTTAGGTCGCAACTTCCTATTCGTTGATTGAGTGCTCCTACGTGAAGTGCGGACGTTTGGAAAAGGCTCAACTATTCCTGTTTCAGTAGAAGGAAGCACGTTAGCTACTTGTGATTTGGCAGTAGAGATTCTAGGTGCATGAGTACTAAGTGTTACTGGGGCTAATTGATGAGGGGCCTTTTACTCATCATTTCAAGCCCGAAAAACCCACGAAAACGTCTAAAAACACTGAAATATAACCAATTATACTGCAAATATCCTTGGAATGTGTTTTTATGTGTTTCAGGTACAAAGGATCGAAAACAGGGCAAAAACGTGCAGAAATGAGCTTGGAATGACAAACGTGCTTTGCGGACGGAGCCGGGAATGATCTTTTCTACATTTTTAGATCCCGGGATGCATATTTAGAGTGAGAGTGGGGAAAACAAACCCGTAACCCAACCTTAATCCCAAATTACCTTTAACCCGAACCCATTTTACCTTTTTACCCCTATTACTTGAAACCAAATTACCTTTTTAAATTAAACTAAAAACGTTTTTATTAAAAACAATTATTTTTATTTTAAAACCAATTTTTATTTTTACAACAATTATTTTTATTAAAAAAAAAAAAAAAAAAAAAAAAAACGTTTTAATACAAAACAAGGAAAAAAAATACATTTTAAAATCTTTTAAAATACATAATACAAATAAAACCTATTACAACCTTTGACCTACCCTTTTACTTAAACCACTTTGGACCGCTCTACTTAAACCCTTTTTACCCAAATTCCCATCTCACCCATTTCAACCCAGAAGAAGAAAAAAAGAACCAAATCCAGATACCCTTAAATCCTCATTGGCGCCAATTATCTCCCCTCCTTCCATGTCTCTTTCACTCCTAGAAACCAACAAGACAACAATCACATGTGCATCCCATGGTCCCCCCTCTCTCTTTCACAAGTCTCCAAGCCACCTTGGCAATCCAAGACACACCAAAAGAATCCTATGGCTGAAAAGATGAGCTTGGTGACCAAGTTGTTAATCAATGGCTGAGATGAATTTGAAACAAGCACATGCTCTCTTTCATCACACAAAACAAGCACATTCAGAAGCAGACAAAGAAGAAAGAGATGACAGATTCTAGTTTAGTATAAATAGGACTTATATTATTTTGTAAAACTTGTCTAGAAATTTTATATTCTAGCACCAATTTACTTTATTGTGATTTACTTTAATTGTCATTTACATTTCCATGTAATTTTTAATTTTAATGCAATTTACTTTTCAGTGTTCAAACCCATTTCAGTTGAAGCAGTTTTGATTCCTGTCTTTTATGTTTCAAAGAGTTTGTTCAAGTGTGTTTTACAAGCTCATTTGAGCTTTAATTGAGTTCACAAAGTGTTGCTTTCAGTCTTTGAAGCCTCAAAATCAGTTTTTAGTATTTACGCCTGTTGTGGGGGTGTTTGGAACAGCCATTGTGGGTCAAAATTCATATTTTGACCCACTTTGATCCTCAAATCAGTTTTAAGTTCTTTTGCAAGTCTTTTGTTTAAGGTTTCTATCATAAAATTTGATTTTATAAAGTGTTAGTTTCACAAAATTATTACAGATAGTTGAAAGATAGCACCTATCTTTCAGCTTTTTTTTGCTACTTTTGAGCTTATTTAGGTGTTAAAAATTCCTTAAAACTAGTTTTCCTTAATCTTTAGTGTGCAAAACTTATTTGTTTTCAGTCTTTAGAGTTTTCCTGTAGCTCCCATTAGCTTAAAATTAAGCTCCTAAGCCCCATTGGGCTGTTTTACACTGCAAACAACAGCAGCCCTTAGTCTCTATTGCTTTTGTTTAGCTTATTTGCTCTTAGGAATAGCTTATTTAGGACTCCCTTAGGTAACTTAGCTTATTCATTAATTCCATTAGCTTATTTGTGTTCCCTCATTAGATTTTAGGTTTAGTGCTTTAGTTTTAAGCTCTTTACAAGCTTATTATAGCTTTTATTTTCATATGTAAACTGTCCAAACCAAACAGTTCCCTTTGGACCTTTAACAGCTTCTGCTGTGAATTTCTGCGAGTTTTAGCTTTTCTGAAGTTAAGTTTTTTAATGAAAAGTCTTAATTTTTAGTCCTAAGTTAGTTTGCAAAAGAAAAATCCAAAAAACAAATAAGTGCAGAAATTTGGGGAAGCAAGGATTCGAACATGGGAACTTCTGCCCAGACATCCCACGCCCACACACAAACACATCATGCATACCCATCTGCTCCAAGGGGTGTTTTGTGTTGTTTTCTACGTTTAATATTTAAGTTAGTTTTCCAAATTAAGCCTGTCAGCCTTTAAGAGCTTTTTAGTAGCTTAATCCCATAAGCCATGGTCTTTTTTATATTTTTCTTAGAACCCTCATTAGCTTAAGTATTTTTTTTTTTTTAAATTCAGATTTTTCCAAATTATTTTAGTATTTTTAATTAATTAATTAGTTTAATTTAGTTTTTAATTTGTATTAAATAAAATAAAAGTCGAAAAAAATACCCGGCTTTTTTCCAAAAATCATTTTTTGTCATGTAGAATGTAGGGAAATTAATTTTAAGTTTGTAGGGTTAATATTTTTACATTTTCACTTTTTAAAGCGCGTGCTGGACACGTAGTTTCCCTTAGTATTTTAATTAGGTTAATTACGTTTTTAATTAGCTTTAAGTTTTCCGTAGTTTCCCTTAGTATTTTAGATTAATTTTAGGACTCCCGAAGATTTCCTTAGTGTAGTTTTATTGCTTTCCTTTAAATTCCCGTCAATTAGTTTAAATTGTTTAAATTCCCGTTTTACGTATTATTGCACTTTAGTTAATTTTAAGTTTCCCTTCACGTTTATTGTTGCCTTAGATTAGTTTTTAATTTCCCGTAGTAGCTTTAGCTTAGTTTACTTGCTTTATTTAAATTCCCGTCATTTAGTTTAAAATTCCAAAATTTAAAATTCTTTGTATTCAAGCATCCAATCCCAAACCAAAACGTCACCGTCAATTCACACCTCGTTGGGAAACGACCCGGGTAATCACTTGCCCGGTATCACTTATCGAGTATTCGCGGGTTTTGCGTGTCGATCTTTTTTCTAAAACGGCCGATTTGTAATTCTCTCGCTTATTTTGTATTTGATATATTTTTTTATAACAATTGACTCATCAAAATTTGGCGCCGTTGCCGGGGAGGTTGTGTTGCGACAATATCGTTAAGGTTTGACGATTATTGACTTGAAGATC